>CM067324.1:129827500-131027500 GCA_034376525.1 Nicotiana benthamiana | reverse complement strand
CGGCTTCTTCTGCTGATGTCCAAGATTGGCGTGTCCTCCGGCCCTCCATTTGGGGGGGGGGGGGGGCGTATTAGAATTTATTGTGTGTATCTTTTTATTATTGGTAGAATATTCTTTCATTATTGTACAGTCCTATAGTTGGTAGGATTTGATTTCTTCCATTATTGTACAGTCCCATAGTTGGTAGGATTTGATACATCTTGTACTCTATATATACTTTTGTGAGCAATACAAGAAAATTAATTCTCCCAAAACTCTCTACATGAACCACGCCGCATCATCCTAAAGCTCACCATAGACGGGTTAAAAGTTGGGCTGTCAACCATCAATCCTCTTTGATGTGTGGTACGTTTCACCTCTCCCCCTTCATAGAGTTTTCTGAAATACTCTATAGTTTCATATTCTTTTAATTTCTTTTAGCTATTGAATTTATAATTGGATATTTATATATATAGCGTTTTGGATTGCTAAATGGATATTTTTATTGCTGCATTTCTTTATTTACGTGACCTAATTCGATTGTCTACAAAATTTAATTAATTTTCTTTTTGCTTATAATTTTAAACGTATTCTATGAGTTTTTTGTGGCTTATAAACATGCAATTGCTTGAAAAATAAAATAAAACATGCAATTAAGATGTAAAATGGAGAGTAGAGATCAATAATTTAACAAACAAAAAAACGTAAAATTAAAGTTAAAGCACAATTTAATTTAATATAAAATGTGTGCTTTCTTAACGGATAATTAGAAAATATTACCATACACAAAATGAAATGAAGAGAGTACTGTTTGACCGAAATGCGTAAATTTTGGATTAAACTAATTATTTTTATATAAGAAGAGGTTAAACCTAATTAATGACAATATTTCTAAATATAACTAGTTAGCACAAATAACACAAAATAGTATTGGTGGAGGATTAAATGCAATGTGCATTTAATATTCCAAGAGTTTGAGTAATGACAGAAGAATACCAAATAATAAATAACAATAAATGACATTAATGTAAATAAGGAGAATGATTCACCAAATATGAATGAGGTGAATGATTATAGTGATGAATGACAGACAAATCCTAAAATATTGGATCTATTCTCGAATTGATGGAAAAGTATTGAATAATTAATAACAGAATCTTATTGAAAATGCAATGTTTGTATCTTTTCTAAAGAAGAGTTTTCTTCTCAAAAAGTGTTCTTATCAAAATGAAGATTACATGCCTTTTTCCTCTTATCCTTTTTTCTATTTATATGGAATAAATATCCTTAGTCAACCCTAAAAGTACAAGATAGAGAATATTTAATGGAATATTCTCCTAAACATCTTATTACAAAAACAAGCCGTTAGTACTGTCCTTGATACTTGACCTCGGTCGTGATTGCCCGGCTACGAGCCTTACTGTTTACTACTCGACCTCGGCCACATCGATACCCATAATACCCATTCATGCTAAATCCCTTTGAGGCAGATTTTGACTTATACAAATATATGCTACCAAAGTAAGATTAATCATCTCCTCTTTCTTAGTTTACTCTTGAACTGTCATATTGTCAACAATCAAAATGTACAAGTGCGAGCACGCATTCGTGTTACATTGTTTCACTTTAGGCTTGGAAACGATTCTCGCCTCATCAGCTTTTGAAATGAAATTAGTCTCAAGATCAATATCTTTTATATGTACAATTTAATATGCATATTGTATACGGTAATAATTAGAGATATCTAATTCTACGGGTTTGAGGGTATATCTCGAGAGTAAGCTGATATTGGAGCAAATTCGGGCTTAGAGAATATGAAGGATAAGGGATCGAGATCAGGCTAAATCGATATCGCAGTAACAAAATTACGAGATGTCTGTAATCGAGCACCAATCCGGGCAAAAATCTCGGGACCGATAGAACCATTAACGGTTAATAATATCGATTATGTATTTTACTTCTAAAATTAAAGTCATACCTTATTTAGGATTTCCCTACTATTTAAAGAGGCTTCCTGTTCATTTGTAAAGGACATACGATTATCATTATACAAGAGTTCTTGCTTACACTTCTACTAAGAAATACAAACACTCTTTTATTCGTTCTTAACTCTTTATAGTACTTATTGTTGATACTAATATTGCTGCTCTTACTGTTCTTGACATTTAGTCTCGAGTCTAATCCAGATCGGGGTCAAAAACTTGCAAATACATGGGTTTGATCCATTTAATGACTTAATTAATTAATTTATTTAGCTACTTTTCAACTAGCATTGAATTAGATCAAATATCCTTAATAATCATAATACAAGTTTAACTGTTACTCGTATTTCGAGGTAAATAGTTTGGCGCCCTCCGTGGGGCTAATGATAATAGTGATTGTTCGGTGTTAATTTTGATATAACACACTATTTTACACTTGTTTCTTGTCAAGAACTTTTTTTAAGGTTATATCATGTCAAACTCACAAAACATGACTACGCATAGTTATAACGGTCTCAGACTCCACGGAGAGAACGCAGATGTTATCGGTCTAGGAATCGAGGTATAACAGGCTGACCTTAGAGTTACACCACCCGTCGAACCGATCGATGTCAGTTCGCATATTGCTTTGAATGCAGATTTAGGCGGGGACCCTAATAGAAGCGTACGCAGAAAGGGTTGAACTGATGGTCGAGGTACTCAAGGTAGAGGAGATGAATGCTTCAGTCTTCAAGTTATATTTGAAATGTTTCAAGCCTAACTAAACGTCGTTGCTCAGTTGAAATTCAGCACAAGACACCAAATAAGGTCGAACAAAAGGATACTCGCCATACCGAGCATGTTCCTGAAAGGTCATGTGATAATACTTTTACAACCAATCCTGCTATAATGAGAATGCTCGAGGAGCTTACTCAGAGAATAGAATGTTGGAAATAACGCTTTACGCTAGAGGGGGGGGGGTGAATAGCGTTTTAAAAATATTAAGCGTTTTAGTGCGGAATTTAAAAACTTTGCAGAAATTAAAACAAGTGCAGTAAAATAAACTTACACAATGATGTATCCTGGTTGGCCACAAACGTGGTTAGTCCAGTCCCCGAGAGACTCTCTCGAGATTTCCACTAAACTTGTCAAGCTTACGGGTGCTTAACAAACCGTTACAGCTGAGGACACAAGCCTCACCTAGGTGCTCGGGGATCACAATCCCAAAGACTTCAATTGCTCGGGGATACCAATCCCAAAGACTTCAATTGCTCGGGGATAACAATCCCAAAGACTTCAATTGCTCGGGGATAACAATCCCAAAGACTTCAACTGCTCGGGGATAACAATCCCAAAGACTTCAATTGCTCGGGGATAACAATCCCAAAGACTTCAACTGCTCGGGGATAACAATCCCAAAGACTTCAACTGCTCGGGGATAACAATCCCAAAGACTTCAACTGCTCGGGGATAACAATCCCAAAGACTTCAACTGCTCGGGGATAACAATCCCAAAGACTTCAACTGAGGAATCACAAGTTCCTCAACAAACGAGAATCGCAATTCTCTTACAAACACAAAACAAACTCACTTTACAAAGTACTCCTCAATGAGTAGATATGAGTAGAAATAGTACGCTCAAGATCACAACAACTTAGCTCAATAGAATGGCTCTTCAAAAAGCTTTATGGATGAATGAAAATGATGATCAATGTAAGAAAGCTTTTAGCAATGAAAATACTTAAATTGTATATGTTGTTGTTGTGAAAACACTGAGTTAAGCCTGTATTTATAGGTGAAAAACTCAGTCTTACCGTTGTCTAATTGCCAATTAAGGATTGCTGAAATTACTCAGTGACAATCGATTGTCAAGACTAAACAATCGATTGTTTGCCTATCAGATCAAAAATTCAATCCCAGATTTTACGTCAACAATCGATTACTTCAAATCAATAATCGATTATTTATAACGTTAAAAAATCCTTTCCAATTTTTGGCATAAAACATCGATTATCAGGAAATCAACAATCGATTATTTTAACAACGTTCAGAAAATCTTTTCCAGATTTTACGCAAAACATCGATTGTTAAATATCAACAATCGATTACCTGAAGGTAATTTGAAAATTTATGACAACGGTTAGTTCCAACAATCGATTATCAAATAGAACAATCGATTATAAATTAATTTCAAAACTTACTGTCTCATATATAATCGATTATCAAAAGCCATAATCGATTATTAATTAATTTCAAAACTTTCTGTCTCATATATAATCGATTATCAAAAGCCACAATCGATTATTAATTTATTTAAAAACACTGGGAGACATTTTTCTCATTCTAATCGATTACCATTAGTTCATAATCGATTTTTCTGAGTTTTGAAAACTTTGCCTCAGTTAACAATCGATTATCAAAAGTACACAATCGATTGTTATGCAGTTTGCAAAAACCTGATGTTAACTGACTTACTCACAATCGATTATCATTAATTCACAATCGATTGTCATGCAGTCTTGGCTTAGAGATACTCGATTATCATAAGTACATAATCGATTATCTTAGCCCAGATTTTTGAGGCATGTTTGAAAAACATTTTAACAAATATAAATATGCATAGTTTAAAATCATTTGACACTTAAGTTAGATATGCATGATTTTGGAAAAATAATTTTAGTAGAGAAGCCATGTTATGAGCCAAGATTGAGGAATCAAGATCACAATTAATATTGACTCAATTATAACATTTCTAAACTTTGTCTTGAGCTTCTTGTAATGCATCCATTTTGTGCTTGTCCTTGAGCACTGCTATATATCGCTTATTGCTTTGTTTGACATTCATCAAAACCTACAAAAGAACACACGTTTAGTATATTGCATTTGAAACGTGTTTCCAACAATTTCCCCCTTTTTGATAATGGCAAACATAAGCGGGATATATGCAATAATTATTTTGATAATCCAAGACAAGAGTAAAGTATGCAATTTGATGTTCCCCCTCACTTTAAGCATGAATGAAGTTGAGAGTGATATAGCATACTTCTTGATATCCCGTTTCTTCCCCCTTTTGCCATTAGCAAAAAGTGGCTAGATAACAAGTCTAATAATAGCATGCTAGTTCAACAAACGTCAACATAATCGATTATTATACGGGATAATCGAATAGTTTGCAAAAAAAATTCCCCCTAAATATAAGATTCCCCCTGAATTTATGCAACACATTCAAAGAAAGCATGTAAGTATGCATAAACTCTAGTCTTGCATATAGCCTTTCTTTTCTTCCTTTTAAAAAATATGTACTTCCCCCTTTTGAAAATATCAAATAATTCATATAATGGAAATAGGAGAGATATTTCAAATAAAAATCAACTTTCATTAAATAGATAAAATATTACATAGGCCATTAAATAAATAAAAATACAAGAAAATATTTAATCCTCGTTATCATCATCTTCGTCCATGTTTTGCGGCGGTGCCTCAAATGGGACAACAGCACCATATTGATAGTTGACATGGTCAAAGTATCCCTGGACATAGCGGGTTAAGATCAACTTTTGTCTCAATGCGGGTAAGATGATTTAAAATATCCGAATTTGGATCTTGATTTGGAGGAGGATTTGAGGAGGATGAATATCACGTTTTTCAAAATTAGTAAGAAAGCGATTTAATTGATTTTCGCTTTTGAAGACCAAAACATCACCATCTTGATATGGATGATATCCGGAGGGAGGAAGAGTAGAGGTGGAAGCACCTTCCCTATTTGAACGGGTTCTTCTCGACATATTGATAGAAGAAAGAAAGCTTGAATTTTGCAAAAAGAGCTTTTTAGAGAGGATTTGAGGCTTTGAGCTTGAATATTTGGTGATGAGAATGAAGACACCATCTCCTATTTATAGAGGGGAGAATAGGAAAAAATTATGCCTGAAGTTAACTCAAAAACGGTCGAGTTTTGGAATTGACCGTTGAGACAATCGATTGTATACCTGAGACACTCGATTGTTGAACAGTGTTATGCCAGTTGGATTGACTGATAAAAACTGATAATCGATTAACGAGAGCTGCAGGACTCAGAATGGTAAGAATTTTTGAATTAATACCGTTGGACAATCGATTGTGTGATAGGGACAATCGATTGTGTCAAGTTTGACACTTAGATTCTGAGAATTTGGCTTGAAACAGAATGTTTTTGAAATTTCAATCGATTGTGGAACTTGACAATCGATTGTGTACTGGGCAAAAATGGTCTAAGTCCTGAAAATTGATTTTGGAAGTATGGTAATCAATTTTGAATATATTATAATCAATTTTGGATTTATGACACTTGATTATGAATGAAACAACGTCATCAACACATGGTGGAAGATAATGATTCTTCGGATGAAAACGTTTTTATGAAAATAGATTTTCCATCATGAATACATATAATCAACACCAATTGTTATAAATACCAATTTAGAAAATCAAAACTCAATACAATTTATGCACTTAATCAATTATGCAATTTATCAAAATAACATTCATATCAATACTTGTGACATATAATACCAATTCAACTAGCTAAAGGGTAGAGTAAGGAACGATCATACCCGGTTTGTCTTGATGTCATCCTCCATCGTTGACATCTCAATTTGCTAGAGATTGAATTGAATGCTTCATGCGAGCACATTAGCATTTCCAACACTTAATCAAGTGAAGCCATTTCCGATATATATATATAAACAATTTATCACCATAATAACAATTCAAAACCCAAACAGATATTTGTTAAGAGAATATCATCAATAAAATTTATGCAATCAATTCTTTCAAAGCACAAGTTCCCTCTTAAGTAAGACAAAATGGAATGTAATGACATTCCTCTTACTTGTAACAAATTTGCCTAAAATATTTCTTCTTTTGATAAGAAGATTGTATTAAGGCTAATTCCTTTTACCATATTCACATAAGAATAGGAAGGATATTGAGGAATATACAATATGACGATTTCTATAAATTTATCAATTATATAAAAAAAAAAATACCTATTGTTATTTTGAAAGGCATTTGTCAAAACATATATTGCATGCTGTTTCAAATAGATAGTCAAATCATGAATCAACCATCTTATCACTTGTTTAAGCAAAACACATCAATTTAACATTTTACAGGAAATACCGATTGTTACAAAAGCAATGAAAAATCCATTTGACGGAGAGCATAACAAATGCATCAATGTTATTTTATTAACAGTGATACACAAGGTTATTTTCAGCAATCCATATTGCAACAAATGTCAAATATTTCAATTAAGCGCATTTGCAATAATGAGAACCAAAACAAAGCATGATTCAAGGAGAATTGATACGGATGGTTAACAAAGACATATCAACACATACAATTGGGCATGATAAAAATGAAAGCCTAGCCTTAAAAAAAAAGTTCAAGAACGTTTATGCCTATTTTGAACTGACACGATGATAAATGATAGCTGTCGAGTTCAGAATTCAGAATGGTAACAAATCTTGAGATTTTTACCGATTGACAATCGATTGTTGAAAAGGGACAATCGATTGTTGAACTATTTGACACTTAGTTCCTGAAAAATCTGCAAGAAACAGAAAGTTTTTGAAAACTCAGAAAAACACGGACAATCGATTGTGCCTGTGAACAATCGATTGTGGACTAGACCAAAAAGGTTTTAAGTCCTGGAAATCGATTATGAGAGTATGCAAAAAAACATTTATCAAAACATATATTAAAACATGATTTAAAACACTTTGCTGTTTGAAAAGATTGCCAAGACATAATTCAACTAAACATGATTCTAGTAGGTACTCATTCAATGCACGAATCAACATTTGTCAAAGCATGGATCAAGCATTTAATAGTTGATACTAGTAATCAAAAATGAATTTTCAGCATGTCAATCAACAAGTATAGTCAACAAGAAATTTCACAAATTGATTCTTACAATTAACGCATGTCAACGTTTTTCAGGGTGAGAATCAAGTTGACAACTTATATGTTAATAACACCAGCTGCCATATATCAACAAATCTGTCAACATTAATAACTTGCACATATTTGGTTTTATCAAAAAGAATAGCTAACCGAAATTTCTCTCGATGCCTTTGGGTGTCGTGCTTGGTGCATCTACTACAATTTTGTAGTCTTCAAGCACACCTGCAAAAATACCTACGGAGAGGTTTTTGGTACCCATATCTTTTTGGGTCCTTTGGGGTTAGGCAAATAATAATTATAACCAAAAGATAAATCCCTATGTTTAGCAAAACACACGGGTGCAATGTGACCTATCCGATTGCAATAATGGCATACTACGTTCGGATTGTGCCAATGCCTAGGTTGCGCCAAATACATTCTAGGTGATCTAGAGTCATTCCTAGAGGCGTTGAGAATCCTAGAGTCATTTCTAGGTTGTCTAACGTAGTTCGTTCTAGGCTTATCAACAATAGTCCTAGTATTGATTCTAGGCGATGTAAAGTGATTAACTCTAGATTCATTATTCCAATTTCTAGAGTTGTATCTAGGTGATCTAAAGGCGTTAGTTTTAGACTTGTTTTCATACATCCTAGTGTAATGTCTAGGTGGTCTAAAGGAATTTGTCCTAGACTCATTTACAGCCCTAGAGTTATTTCTAGGTGGAGCAGTAAAATTTCTAATGGGATTTCTGCTTTTATGCCGTTGATTTCTCTTCGACGTTTCCTTTTCTTCAATAACCTTAGGGACATCTATACTTCGTGATTCTAAAGTTTTCCTAAGTTCTGCGTTTTCTAACTTCAAAGAATCGCAGGAAGTACAAGTAGAGCATTTATCAACATAAGAAGCTTCATGCATAGTCTTAATGACTTGTCTAAGTTCTACACTATCATTTTGCAAAAACTGATTTTCTTTTACAAGATTCTCGTTATCAAGAGACAGATTTTCAAAATCTTTTTGTTTTAAAGAAAGTTGATTTTTGAAATCTTTTTCTTTCAATGAGAGACGTTCTTCAAAATCCTTTTCTTTTAAAGAGAGATTTTTCTGAAAATCTAATTCTTGCTGGGAAAGTGATTTCTTCAAATCTTTAATCATTTTGACAGCATTACCAAATTCACCATACAAATCTTCAAATGCATTTTGTAATTCTTCGAACGAGTGAGAATTAGAGATACTTACCTCTTCTTCGTTGTTTCCATCAAATATTGGAGGCATGGTGTAGCAATTTCCTTCACCGATTCCTGCAAAAGAATCATGAGTAGAAGCCATGGATGGTTCTCTCAAACTGTTAAGTTTTTCAGAGAGTATGGCTCTGATACCAATTGTTGGAAATAACGCTTTACGCTAGAGGGGGGGTGAATAGCGTTTTAAAAATATTAAGCGTTTTAGTGCGGAATTTAAAAACTTTGCAGAAATTAAAACAAGTGCAGTAAAATAAACTTACACAATGATGTATCCTGGTTGGCCACAAACGTGGTTAGTCCAGTCACCGAGAGACTCTCTCGAGATTTCCACTAAACTTGTCAAGCTTACGGGTGCTTAACAAACCGTTACAGCTGAGGACACAAGCCTCACCTAGGTGCTCGGGGATCACAATCCCAAAGACTTCAATTGCTCGGGGATACCAATCCCAAAGACTTCAATTGCTCGGGGATAACAATCCCAAAGACTTCAATTGCTCGGGGATAACAATCCCAAAGACTTCAACTGCTCGGGGATAACAATCCCAAAGACTTCAATTGCTCGGGGATAACAATCCCAAAGACTTCAACTGCTCGGGGATAACAATCCCAAAGACTTCAACTGCTCGGGGATAACAATCCCAAAGACTTCAACTGCTCGGGGATAACAATCCCAAAGACTTCAACTGCTCGGGGATAACAATCCCAAAGACTTCAACTGAGGAATCACAAGTTCCTCAACAAACGAGAATCGCAATTCTCTTACAAACACAAAACAAACTCACTTTACAAAGTACTCCTCAATGAGTAGATATGAGTAGAAATAGTACGCTCAAGATCACAACAACTTAGCTCAATAGAATGGCTCTTCAAAAAGCTTTATGGATGAATGAAAATGATGATCAATGTAAGAAAGCTTTTAGCAATGAAAATACTTAAATTGTATATGTTGTTGTTGTGAAAACACTGAGTTAAGCCTGTATTTATAGGTGAAAAACTCAGTCTTACCGTTGTCTAATTGCCAATTAAGGATTGCTGAAATTACTCAGTGACAATCGATTGTCAAGACTAAACAATCGATTGTTTGCCTATCAGATCAAAAATTCAATCCCAGATTTTACGTCAACAATCGATTACTTCAAATCAATAATCGATTATTTATAACGTTAAAAAATCCTTTCCAATTTTTGGCATAAAACATCGATTATCAGGAAATCAACAATCGATTATTTTAACAACGTTCAGAAAATCTTTTCCAGATTTTACGCAAAACATCGATTGTTAAATATCAACAATCGATTACCTGAAGGTAATTTGAAAATTTATGACAACGGTTAGTTCCAACAATCGATTATCAAATAGAACAATCGATTATAAATTAATTTCAAAACTTACTGTCTCATATATAATCGATTATCAAAAGCCATAATCGATTATTAATTAATTTCAAAACTTTCTGTCTCATATATAATCGATTATCAAAAGCCACAATCGATTATTAATTTATTTAAAAACACTGGGAGACATTTTTCTCATTCTAATCGATTACCATTAGTTCATAATCGATTTTTCTGAGTTTTGAAAACTTTGCCTCAGTTAACAATCGATTATCAAAAGTACACAATCGATTGTTATGCAGTTTGCAAAAACCTGATGTTAACTGACTTACTCACAATCGATTATCATTAATTCACAATCGATTGTCATGCAGTCTTGGCTTAGAGATACTCGATTATCATAAGTACATAATCGATTATCTTAGCCCAGATTTTTGAGGCATGTTTGAAAAACATTTTAACAAATATAAATATGCATAGTTTAAAATCATTTGACACTTAAGTTAGATATGCATGATTTTGGAAAAATAATTTTAGTAGAGAAGCCATGTTATGAGCCAAGATTGAGGAATCAAGATCACAATTAATATTGACTCAATTATAACATTTCTAAACTTTGTCTTGAGCTTCTTGTAATGCATCCATTTTGTGCTTGTCCTTGAGCACTGGTATATATCGCTTATTGCTTTGTTTGACATTCATCAAAACCTACAAAAGAACACACGTTTAGTATATTGCATTTGAAACGTGTTTCCAACATAGAATCCAAAGAAAAGAGAATCAAAGCCAACTATAAGAAGGTGGAAATTTATAACTCTCGATTTGATAAGATACTGGGGGCACCACTGATCCTAAAGGGAATGGAATCCAAAAAGTTTGTGCAAAAACCATTCCCTCCAAGTGTGGCTTCGAAGCCCATACCAAAGAAGCTCAGGATGCCCGATATACCAAAATACAATGGGACATTAGACCCTAACGAGCACGTTACCTCTTATACATGTGCTATCAAAGGAAATGATTTGGAAGACAATGAAATCGAGTCAGTATTGCTGAAAAATTCGGGAGACCCTGTTTAAGGGAGCTATGATTTGGTATCATAACTAGCCATTGAACTCTATCGACTCATTCGTCGTGTTGGCAGATTCATTTGTAAAGGCACACGCTGGAGCTATAAAGTTTACAACGAGAAAATCAGATCTCTTCAAGATAAAGCAGGGGGTAACGAGATGTTAAGGGAGTTCGTGTCTCGATTCCAAATTGAACGTATGGAGTTGTCGCCGGTTACCGATGATTGGGCTATTCAGTCTTTCACCTAGTGATTAAACGAAAAAAGTTTGATTGCATCACAACTTCTGAAACAAAATTTGGTAGAATAACCGCTGTGACTTTGGCAGATGTTCACAATCAATATCAATAAAAGATTAGAGCCCAGTACGGTCAACTGGGAGCCCCCTCAGGCTCAAGTCATCCTAATCGGTCGACAGGAAGAAATCAAAGAGATATTGATAGAGAGTCAAGATCGAATAAAGATCGGTATCAGCCATATACTTCAGAATGAAGAAATAACGTTCTAGTACATAATTCAGCCCGGAACGAACGAAGGGGTAACCGAGGATATGGTTCTTGGGGACTCATGATCAAGACTAGATTTGGCAAATATGTGGATCCCAGCATCGATTCCTTGGTGATCGTATCTACCATCGGGAGGATTAAAGACACTAGATGACCCAGACCTCTACAAACTGATCCTTCTCAAAAGAATCCAAACTTGATGTGCAAATACCATTGACGCATGGCCATAGGACCAAAGACTATAGTCAGTTGAGAGAGGAAGTAGCTCAATTATTCCACAAGGTTCATCTTCAAGAATTTCTCAATGATGGATCCAAAAATCACTTGAGAGAAAGAGACGCCAACATAGAAAATGAACAAGAAGAACCTCAACATGTTATACACAAGATCGCCAGCGGGGTCAACATTTCAAAATGACTTGTCTTCAAACGCCCAAAGTATCGATTACTAGAGAAAAACGAACCCGAGACCATATGCCTGAAGGCACCCTTAAATTCAACAATGAAGAAACAGAACGGCTCTCTCAAATGCACAACAACGCCCTGGTAATTCCTATTTTTCTAAATAAAATTCAAGTTAAATGTGTTCTCATGGATCCAGCTAGTTCGACGAACATAATCTAGTCGACGATCGTAGAGCAGCTCGGCCTGCATATCGGATTGTACTTCCATCCTGGGTCATAAACGGCTCCAACATGGCGTAAACAACAAAGGGAGAAATAATCCTATCAGTGAACGTGGTCGGGAACTTCCAAGACACAAAATTTCATGTCATCGAAGGTGACATAAGATACAATGCACTTCTCGGAAGGCCATAGATCCACAACATGAGGGTAGTACCATAGAGACTACCACATGATGAAGTTCCCAACAGAGGATGGTGTGAAAACAGTTTATGGGGAATATATCACTGTAAAAGAGATGTTTACATTTGATGAGATGACGCCGATATCTGCACCTTCGACCTCATAAAAGTCAAGCATCAAACATAAGCAAGCGGCCAAATAGTAATCACTATCCCCAGCCTCTACCGAATCGGATAAGCAAGCAATCCAAGATGAAGAAGAGGATTTTCCTACACCTTGAACTTTTGTCATCCCCGAAGAATCGAATGCAACCAAGTCAACGATCGAAGAGATGGAACAGGTAATACTTATTGAGTATCTACCCGAACGTAAGGTATACCTGGGAACGGGGTTAACCCCCGAACTCGGGAAAAAAATCATTCAATTTCTTATTGATAACATGGATTGCTTTGCATGGTCCTATTTAGACATGGCAAGAGTCCCACCCGAGAACACAACTCATCGGTTGAGCCTAGATCCCAAGTTTAGATCGATAAAGCAAAAGAGAAGGTCTCAGTCCGAGGTGAAGCACGTATTCAAAAAAGGAAGAGGTACTAAACTTCTTCAAATAGGGTCCACCCGAGAAGTCAAGTATCCTAAATGGCTAGCCAACGTAGTCGTAGTCCCTTAAAAGGGGAACAAATATAGAATGTATGTAGATTATAAGGACATGAATAAAACATGTCAGAAAGACTATTTTTCTTTGCCTAAGATCGATCGAATGATCGATGCAACAACCAGCCACCAGATATGTTTGTGCTTTTGATAGAGGTCCCGGGGGCCTTGGGATGATTTCGGATGAATGACGGAAGAGTTTGAGATTTTGAAAAGCTGCAGATTTTTCTGCTTCTCATATTTCCGCACCTGCGGATTGGGGGCCGCAGGTTCAACGCCGCATATACAGGCGATAAGTCACAGATGCAGAAGAGGCCAAGGAAGGTTGTGACCGCATAAGTAGTTGATTAACCGCACCTGCGATGGCGCATGTGCGGAGCGGGAGTTGCAGATATAGTTTTGGGGCCATCAAGAAAAAATCAAAGGTGCGGCCATTAAGACCGCATATGCGGTCACTTAGGTGCAACATTTGGACTGCAGATGCGAGAAGCCTGGATCAGAATATTTATATTTTCTCCTTTGCGATTTTCAGAGGGTTTCACTACTTTTAAACATGAATTTTGGAGCTTTGGGCGATTTTGAAGAGAGAAATAAAGGAGACATCATTGAGGTAAGGTTTTGGATTATAAAAACTCGTTTTTATGGTGTTAATTCGCGGATTTGAGCTGTAATTAAGGGTAAAATTAGAGAAACTTGGGCTTAGAAACCTAGGCCTTTGATTGAGGATTTGAAAGACCGTTGGTGGTCATAATTTTAAAATTTTGATATTGATGAACTCGTGGAGAGATAAGGAATCTAAAGATGTAAAATGTACCGAATTCTAAGACGTGGGCCCAGGGGTCGGGTTTTGGTAATTTCGGAACTCGCATTATTTTTCGATTATTTTTGAGTGGGCTTGGTCCCTTTAACATATTTTGATGATTATGTTCCGGTTTTGGTGGATCGGAGCATCCGGAGACATTTGAGGGGCAAAGGCTTTTCGAGCTAGAGTTTGGGCTGGATTGAGGTGAGTAGTGATTTTAAATGTTTCCCCGAGGGTATAAAACCCTAGATTACACAATGTTCGGCTATGTTGAGGTGATGCACACGCACGATGATGACCATGAGATCGTGCAACGTTATAGATTGTGACTTAGTCCACCCCGAATGACTTTTTATTGCGTACTTAATAGCAAACTGTTTTATATTGTCATGTTTTGGGCTAAATACCATATTTGGGCTTTGTGAAAAATATTTGGACTCTTCGAGGATTATATTGATATTTTCCTCACTGTTTGATTTCATACTTGTTCTCCGCCATATCATATTTTTACTGTTTTCAAAACTCAGTTATGTTATTCTATTTAAACACCTTAAAAGATATTTTTAAAGATATTTTGCGCTGAGCTTCATATTTTTTACTGATGCCCGAGGGGCTTATGAGATTCTGACTGAATAAGGCTAAGAGCCTATATTGTGAAGATACTTTTGGATCGGGCTTCACGTCGTAATGGTGATATACTGATTATGATGATGAGGCCGGGGGCCTGAGATTGTACGCTCCAAGGTGGCTTGTGATTGATATAAGGCAGAGAGCCTGTTTATGATGCCACGAGATGGCTTGATACTGCGCTTGGGACATAATGGGCCCCTCTCGGAGTTTTTACACCCCCAGTAAGCGTGGGAACCCATTGTGATATGAGATATAGCCCGAGGGGCTGACATTGTTCTGATATATTCCTCGAGGGGCTAATTCGGTTGAGTTACTGAGCCCGAGGGGAAGTTCTTGTGTGTTTACATTTCCAGTTTCTTTTCCTTTAATTGCTTAAAACGTGTTTTATGAGATTCACTATTTAATTGTGTTTACTGATTTTGTTCTGCCTCTTATAGCTTATTGTTGTGTTTAACGTGATTTTAAATCGCTCACTCTTCATTTATTGTTCTTAATCACTGAGTTGGGGTACTCACTTTTATCCCTGCACTCTGTGTGCAGATTCGGGTGCTACAGGTCTTGCTACTGAAGGTTGATAGTTCCAGAAGATATTTAGAGATTTACTAGGAAGCTGCTTGGCGATTAGCAACCCTGTGCATTCTCCCTCTATTTTATTCCCTCTTTGATTCAGTTATGTATTATTGGAGTAGACTCTTAGACTTGTAGTATTGTTTTAGATGCTCATGACTAGGGACACCCCGATGTCGGGCTGTGTTTGTTTTTAATTCCGCAACTTATATTGTTATTTTGGGATTTTATTTCTGTTAAAGACTTGGTATTTATTATTCTAACTTCTTAAAGTGAATTGGGTGTATGTCGGCTGGCTTTGTCTTCACAAGATGCGTCATCACGACTGGGTTTGGATTCAGGGTCGTGGCATAAACAAAAAAAAGGCATGAAACAAAATCTTATGAAGGCGTCGGGGAAACATTTCTAATTATATCAAGAAATATATGTACAAAGAACCAGCCAGGACCTACTTGTCCAACTCGACTTCGTCTTCACGAGCCTTAGCCAGGTCGCTTGAAGTTCCCTTATGACCTCGTATGTTTGGCCACAGAGAATCTTCAAAGCATTCCTCTCTTCCGAGACCCTTCAGAGATCGGCTTTGCAGTGATTAAGGTCAGCTCGAAATTTGGTAGAATCCTATACGAGGAAGAAGAACACAAGTTAGAAAGAATAACCTTAGAAAAAGATGAAGAAGAATGGGCAAAAAACAACAAACACTTACCTTGGAAAAAGGACGTTGAGCTTCCGCCATGAGGGTCGAAGCATCAGTAACATTGGAAGCATTATCGACCCCCACGAAGCAATCCAGAAAAGGATCTCCAATGCTAGAGTCTCCGCCAATCTTGGGAATCTTAGCCTTTGGGCATCCCTTATTGCCTCTTAGGAGAAATCCAACATTGCAGGCATTTGACCTATTGTAATGGCCCCGAGTGAATCGCTCAGAACACTCTGTCCGATCCTCCTGGTTTTGGAACCGGCCCTACCCAATGTACAAGTTGATGATTGAGACAGCGTCTCGCCCTTAGGAGATTTGGGGTTCACCCCAAACTTTTCTTCAAAGCCTCCTCAATGTGAATCTCGGTTGTAGCAGGCGGTAGCTCAGAATGTGAAGCAACCCCGATATCCTTTATGGGCGAGCTACCAACACCGAGGAGCCTACTTTTCCTCCTCCTCGTCCTGGTCCCTCAATGTTTGAACGGCATCTGCTGAGAGTCCGACTGTTTTTCTCCTCAACCTTCGAGTCTTGGGTTTGGGGACCTCGGATTGAGGGGTATTCTTCCTTTTCTTGTCTTTTTCTAGCCTCAAAACTAGGGAGCGGCTTCCCGCCCTCGCTCGAAGGTCTCATACTGGCATCTTTTGTCAAACCTACATAAATTAAAGATTAATAATGGAGAAAAGGGGTAATTATTTTGGAAAATGTAAGAGTGGACCTTACTATGGTTTTTGGCTTCCCACTTGCCTTTAGCCAAATCACTCCACACTCGTTCAACACGAGTTGAGGTGGAGGCAAGCTTGTGGATCCAGTCTTCAAAATTAGGCACTGCCTTGGGCATGCAAGGGTCGGCTGCATAATCGGAGAGAAATGTTAGATAACATCGAAAGAGATACAAAAAACAAAAGAATAAAAGGTCACTTGTGTTTGGCTCTCTACTCCTTGGGAAATGGTATCTTTTCTTCTGGTATTATATCATTTGTCCTCCCCCACATGAATTGGGTCATCCATCCCCCGTCTTTATCTTCATCAATATTCAAAATATGGTTTTGCTCACTCGGCAGTTAAGTTTGATTAGCCTTTCAAAAATTCGAGGCCTGTATAACTGCATAAGGTGGTCCAATGTGGACTCTAGCCCCACGACCTCGTTGGAGTAAAAGTGCTGTATAAGAACTATGCGCCAAAGTGAGGGGTGGAGCTAGCCAAGGTTGACCTCGTACCTCTTGCAAATTCAAAGATAACGTGGTCGATGGGATCGAAAACCTCTTTGCATGCATGGTGATGTTCTCTTTATGCGTAGGAAGCACCACCACTTCTGGACCCCAACTGCAATCCTTATTTCTGGACTCAACATGGCTCTCGTTAATTGAACACATATAAACCAACATATATTCGCATTGGCCCGACACCGATGAAGGGTTATCAACCTTAAAATCAATTTTGAGGATATATAGGCCAGTATGTATTCATGGACGGCCGGTTCTACCTGCACGTTATCGTCGCCGTCCGGGAAGAAAAAGATAGAGCTTTCTCCTTCCGCGGTACCATTTTAGAGGTCCTCACCATTTACGTACGAGTATGCAGTAAAAAGAAGGTGCAGAACTAGTGGCTCCGGTGGGAACAATGGTGGTTTGGCAAATGGCAAATGAGAGGGAAGCAATAAGGTTTGCTAACTCAAGGGTTTGTGATTAAAGCAAGGTAAAGTTTGAATGTATTATGGAGTTGGTATTTATAGGTTTAAAATGGCTATTCGGTGCCACTAGTGGCCGACCGATGACTCACATGCATTGATGGTTTTTTAGGAATCGAACCAACGGGACGTTTTGGTCACATCCATCATTTACGTCTTGAGGATGACTTCATGGTCGAGGTATCGAAGAATCAAGGAATTGTTTCTTATTATTTCATTATAAGAAATGTGGGGACTGTGTATACGGTAAAAATTAAAGATACCCTATTCTACAGGTCCGAGGGTATATCTCGAAAGTAAGCTGATATCAGAGCAAATTCGGTCTCAGATACTATGAAAGCTAAGGGATCGAGATTAGGCTAAATCAACACCATAGTAACAAAATCACGAGATATCTGCAATCAACCTCCGATCCCGTCGAAAATCTCTCAGCCGATAGAATTACTAACGGTTAATGTTATTAATGATGTATTTTACTTCCGAAATTAAGGTCAAGCCTTATTTAGGATTCATCTACTATATAAAGAGGAATCCAATTCATTTGTAAAGGACACATGATTATCATCATGTATGAGTTCTTGCTTACATTTCTACTAAGAAATACAAATACTTTTTTATTCATTCTTGACTCTTTATAGTACTTATTGTTCATACTGATATTGCTCTCTTACCATTCTTGGCATTTAGTCTCGAGTCTAATCCAGATCGGGATCAGTAACTTGCAATTACATGGGTTTGATCCATTTAAATCACTTAATTCCTTTATTTATTTAGCTACTTATTAATTGGCATTGAATTAAAGCACATATTCTTATAATCATATTGAAAATATAATTGTTGGTCTTATTTTGAGGTAAACACATGTGTAACTATTTGTGATGGTACATGGCAATGTGATCAGAGAGTGTTGTATGAGTTCAGTCACTCTCACGAGTGAGACTTTAATTACCGGTATTTCTTATTTCAGTATTTAAAGGAGTTCTCTTTCTTAGAATTATGTACTAAATAAACTTTAATCTCAAAAAAACTCAAGATCAAATGTTAGAAAAAAAAATTATTCATTCCCCAAGGGATATGTACCGGAGGCAAGGTGTAATAGCCCAGCCAGCTAGTGATATTGTCTGCTCTGGGCCTAGGCCTTTATGGGTTTAAAACGCGTCACTAGGGTCTAAGGCTTGTTAACTTATATACATAGTATCCCTCTTGTGTTTTGTCGATGTGGGACTCTGTCTAAAACCTGTGTTACATACACCCCCACTTATGGACTTAGCGTCCTCGCTGAGGTTTGCCCCACCGCATGGAATTTGCCTAGACTCAGCACTGAGATTTGTCCCGCCTGACCGGGATTTGCCTTAACTCAGTTGAACTTTGATCCACCGTCAGCATGGCTGACACAAGAGTGGCTCTGATACCAACTTTTTCACGACCCAATTTAGGATCGCGACCGACGCTTAAGAGCAAGTGCTCCCAAGTAAGCCTCATTAGTAATTTTGCAGAAAATCGGGCAGAGTTTCTCCTGTGTTTGAACCATCCCAAATATTTCCTGTCTCAAATCAGCAATCAAACAACCTAATAGCAATTGAACTGGCAATTGACAATTTACCAATTAGCCAAAATAAGTCTCTACCATTACTAATCAACACACTAACAACCAGAAATACTAATCTACCTCCAACTTTCATAATAAAGGACGATACTCAACATATGACTATAATAACAAAGAATACTCACGACACTAAAATAATGACTATGGAGCGGCTCTAAGAATTTAAAGAAATACCATAACACTTAACCACAACCTTTGACCTCTAATTAACAAAATCCTCGCATGCGTCAACTGCTGCCTCTGTAAAAAAAATTCGCGGGGAATGAGTCGCTAGCTTAGTGAGTAATAACACTTAACCACAAACCGTTTTAAATTTGGGGACAAGTTAGAAACATGCTAGTATATCAAACAGAAAACAACATCAAAATGCTCTTTTAAAAACAATAAATAATTTTCAGTCTCATCATACTTTTCTTGTAGTATAATACAAATACAATTTAGTAATAAGCTCGATAACCATAATATAATACCAATATTCACATTTTTGGGAGGTTTCAATGAACGAATCATGTAATCGGTGTAACTGTGAACTTCTTTGCAAGAAGTCAAATATAACGGTAGTCCCTACTCGAGGAAAATCGGTAATGGTATGCTAGTTCTACCTTCCCACTAGCGAGGGCTATAACGGTAATCGGTAATTACAAGGTGCGCCAGGTCTAACAAACCCGTTGTTAGCTACGGGATCCTTCAATGTCTATTCTCATTTATACTTGTCTTTGTAATCCGTATATACTCGTAGAAACCATTTTAAAACAATATAGGGCATTTTGGTTCTTATCAAATCATATAATTTCCTTTCGATAATAGTAAATTCAAATAATGGTTAAACAGATCCAGTGACAACAAAAATATTTAAAACCATGGTATTCATCTCAAATAACTATTTTGGTATCATATCGAGTAAAAGACTTATCCTACATGCAACTCAAAATAATCGGTAATATATTCATGTTAAAAATCATGTGTAAATCTTGCAAGTTATGAAAACACAAATTGCGGTAAGATTACTACTCACAGTACTCGTATCAAAATATCAACTGGTTCACCTCATGCAACTCGTACAAATTCCTCTGATAAGTCTATAATTACGTAATGTCGATCTCATGTTAATTTCCTTATTTAGACTAATTTATAGCTAGTTTAGAATACCCAAATTCTCAGAGTTTCATATTTGGCTCTTAATTCATCGAACTATACTAACTCAACAAATCCTTCTTATTCTACTTGAAATATCAAGACCCATTTTAATATGCAAACTCACTGCTACAGTTAACTAAAACCAATTCAAAATCTATTAAATACAATCAATCCATATAATATACTCAATTAATTCAGTGAAAAGTCTTATGAATTTTTCCAAATTTTCTTAACTTTATCTTTTAATCTCTTAGTTCAATCCCAACCTCATATCTATTTAGTTCCATAAGTAATCATGTAAATAAAATAATAGTGTTTTCTAAAGAAAGAAGAATACATGTAATTACCTTATCACTGAGGCGCAAGAATATAAAAATTTTCCAGTTGAGTGTGAATTTTTCGGTACCAAGACTGCGCCAGCAACCTTTCTGATTTGTATTGACTAAAGGACTTCCACCAAATTCTTTCTCTGCCTTCTTTTACTTTTACCCATATAAGTCCTCCTCTAGGTTTTAAGTTTTTAAATTCCAAGTCCTCTCTAATTAGAGCTTTTCTTGTCTTTTAAATCATACCACTAGTTTTCTGATGGGTAGGCCCACTAGCGTCCTTTCTATGTTTCTTATTTTGTTTATTTTTTTGTTTGCTTTGTTTTATTAGTTTGTTCCTTATTATTATTATTATTATTATTATTATTATTATTATTATTATTATTATTATTATTATTATTATTATTATTATTATTATTATTATTATTATTATTATTATTTTTCATTTATTTGGATTTACATTATTTTCTAAATGTCCAATATGTACTCAAAATATTGGGGTATTACATCCTCTCCACCTTATGAAATTCTCTGCCCGAATTTAATTCAAGTACGTATATGTAGACTGAAACAAATGGGGGTACTTGACTTGCATAGTATCTTCCATTTCCCAAGTAGCCTCTTCAACTGTATGATTTCTCCATAAGACTTTCACGAACACGATTTCTTTTGATCGTAGTTTTCTTATTTATCTATCAACAATAGCCATTGGCTCCTCCTCGTAAGACAACTTCTCATCGAGTGGTATAGTTGGTGCTTCAATCACCTGAGATGAGTCTGATATACATTTCCTTAGCATTGAAACGTGAAACACTGGATGAATGAAGGAAAACTCAAGAATAGCATATCTCAACCTATCTACATCTGCTACATATAGTCGGTCACCTGTTCGAAGAACACCAACACTTCCAATAATCATATCCTTGCTTTACCAGCTAAGACCTCATCTATGTATTTATATAATCGTTCATCCTCATATTGGGTGGCCTTAATATGCTCAACTAATGAAGACTTAGCCTGAGCACAAGCCAACAATGCCTCTGAATTTCCGACACTAAATCTGATACTATTATCTTCTAGTCTCCCTGTGGTCCGCCCCACTTTAGGAGCCAAGTAGCCCAAGCCTTCGCAAGGACCATGCTGCCCAACTCTATGCTTGGAGAGGGCAGGCCAGAAATTAGCTACCCAAGTCCTGACTTTTGACAAGCCCAACATTGCACATCGGCAAAACACAAGAGGGATGCTGGGTATATAAGTTAACAAGCTTTAGATCCTAGTGACACGTTTTAATTCCATGAGGGCCTAGGCCTAGAGCGAACAATATCACTAGTGGGCTGAGCTATTACAAAAGGTGTCATATCCTCCTTTTACATGCATTTATGAATTGGTTAATAATAATTAAACAGGTAATTAATTCAGCCTAATTAACTAACCCTTATCCAAAAGTGTGGCATTAGAGAGAAGAATTATCGGAAAACATAATAATCACGTCTACTCTGATTCTTGTTCTACTCAGTACTATAATTTCTTTTATATAGTCTCTTCATCTTTCACCACACACGTGGTACTTTTCAATTCTAATTTTGTATTATTCAGCTCATTTCTCCAAGTTAAAAAAAAAACAGTGGAATATGCAAATTAGCGAACTCCTGTACCGATCAGAAACCATCTGTAAGGTACTGTTGAAAGGGAAATGTACTATACGCGTAGGTTATAATCATAGTAAAATTAAAATATTCAGAGAAAGCGAATGAAACATTTGCCGAAATGAAAGACAATGACTAAAGCGGGTAAATCTAGTAGTCTTCCTCAAACCCAAACCTAAGTCTGTTATGAGTGGCTTTCAGGTCTCCACCGTAGCACCTCACCATTTACTCTTTGTAGACAAATCCCTTTTGCACGTGACTTCTTTTACGTTTCTCTAATTTTATTATCTTCTCTTTTCCTTTTTTTTTGGGTCCACTAGGCAAATACCTAGGGTTAATTTTCATAATATAAATAAAAATAAGATTACAACAAATAGGAGAAATAAAATAAGGCGAGTTACACCGACTATGTTACCCATATAACACAGCCGGCATAGATCTTACTTTACCTATCCTATTGAGGCAAATAAAAGCCTCCTGGACTAGCAATCATGTAAAAAGAAAGAACTCGCAAGTGTTAGATATATGAACTTATACTACATACATATGGAAAATATGTGGATTAATTGTATGTTATGTGCTATCTTTTGGTTTGACCTAAATTAGTGGTCTTTTGGATATTATTATTAAGTAGGCCAATACATTGTCATATAAAGTATAGGGTATAATTTCTTGTGTAGATACCCATAAAGAGTAACCTTAGTTAATGATGGGCTAACTAAGGTTACATGCATGAGACTCTTGGGTTACATGTAGGTTACATGTGACCTTTGATATTACATGCTTATAATTAGGGGGTTATGGTTCCCATTTGATGCAAGACAATTCTCTTCCATTTCCCATTCTTGCTAGAGAGCAAAACCTTGTCTTGCACATCAAGTGGAAAGCCTAACCTTGGATTATCTTCAAGAAACTCAACCCCGGACGATCTCCAAGCCGGATCAAGGAGCTTCCACTTATGGATTCAGGTACGCTTCCGCTTATGTTATAGTTCCAAATAATTCGATATGAAGGCTAAAGTTTTATAGTCGGATTTATTCCAACAATTGGTATCAGAGCCTCCTTCATATTGGGTCATTTGGAAATTCATGAATTCAATGTTATAATGCTTAGTGATTAAAATTCAGTTAGAATTTTAATTTTGAAGTACTAGTACCTTGATATGTCATGCTTTCATGAATGATTTGTTGATGTTAAACTTCAGTATTTCGATACCTTGCTATCACCATATGAATTAAAATGTTGAGATTATATGCATATTTTCGATTGTTGAATATGATTCCATGATTAAGCCTTTTGTTGAAAGCACCATAAAATTTATGGACAGAAGGCCAAGATAATCGATTATCCCTCTAGGATAATCGATTATCCTGGAATTTCCAGTGAAATTGGAAGTTCCAGAATGCCAGCATAATCGATTATCCTTTTAGGATAATCGATTATCCTGGAATTTCCATCAGAATGGAAATTCCAGAAGCATAATCGATTATCCCTTTAGTATAATCGATTATCCTGGACCAGTAAGCCTGCATAATCGATTATCAACAAGATAATCGATTATCCTGGTATTTCCAGTAAAATTGGAAATTCCAGAAAGCCAGAATAATCGATAATCCCTTTAGGATAATCGATTATCCTGGAATTTCCAGCAGAATTGGAAATTCCAGAATGCCAAGATAATCGATTATCCTGAAAAGATAATCGATTATCTGGCAATTTATTGCAGAAACATTTTTTTATTTTCTGGCAGTTTAATGAAGACATAATGTACAATTAATTAAAGAAACGTTTTTCATTATTAAAGAAACGTTTTAAGTTTTCAGATTTTAATTGTAAATTAATGTTTTGTCCATTAATATTCAGTTTTTAATATTAATGTTTTGTCCATTAATATTCAGTTTTGAATATTAATGTTTTGTCCATTAATATTCAGATTTTAATATTCAGATTTTACATAATAAACATGTAATTTTTCAGTCAAGATTCAATATATGGCTTAAAGAACTAATTCATTTTGCATCTAATATTTTAAATTAATCAATTGAAACATTATGTTACCAAAGTAACCTCTTTTGTGAAGATTGATTGGTTTTAAGATATAAGATGACTGTGTATGTTCGTACGCCATGCGCTTAACACCGGCCCAAAGGAAAGGTTGTTATTTGGCAGGAATTTGAGCATGCTTGTGGTGATAAATATGTGACAATTATTAAGTTTTCCATGTGAATATTAAGTCGGCGCGAAGGAAGGCTTGATATTTGACAGGAGTTTATTGTCAATATTTGATTACTACACCAAGAGTACCAATTACAAGTTGATTTTCTGTCCAAAGACTAAAATCAATGTTGTGCTAGGTATCTTGTAATGGGATTTTGCCTATTTTGAATCTATATACTAAATTTAAAATTCAAATAATTGTAAGCATGTTTTAAGTTGTCCTTGTTCTATTTTCAGTGAATTCTTCAGCTGCTACAATATCTGCGAACATTAACAGCATCTCTGTGCTTAATGGCACAAATTTGAAGGAATGGAAAGAAAACATTATGATAGTTCTCGGTTGCATGGATCTAGACCTTGCACTTCGGATTGAGAAACCTGCTTCTCTTGAGGATACATCTTCTTCTGATGACAAGAAGGAGATGGAGAAGTTGGAACGCTCAAATCGCATGAGTCTTATGATCATGAAACGTGCAATTCCAGAATCTTTTAGGGGCACTATGACTGAAGAAAATAATGCCAAAGTTTTCCTTGAGGACCTTGAAAAGCGTTTTGCACAAAACGAAAAGGCGGAAACTAGTACTCTTTTGAGTAAACTTGTTTCCATGAGGTATAAAGGCAAAGGAAACATAAGGGAGTACATTTTAGAAATGTCTCATATTGCTTCAAAACTAAAGTCACTCAAGTTGGAATTACCTGAGGAACTACTTGTGTACTTAGTTTTGATCTCTCTCCCTGCACAATTTAATCAGTTTAAGGTCAGTTACAACTGCCTAAAGGAGAAATGGACTCTTAATGAACTCATTTCACACTGTGTGCAAGAGGAAGAGAGAATAAAGCAAGATAAGACAGAAAGTGCTCATTTGGCATCATCTTCTAAAGACAACTAGAAAAGGAAAAATAAGGAAGTTGTGGTCTCAAGGCCCCAGAAGAAGCAACATAAGGAAAATAAGGTTGAAACTACAGAATCAGGTTGCTTGATTTCTGTAAGGGGACTAATCACAAGAAGAAAGATTGTACCAAATACCACGCTTGACGTGCGAAAAAGGGTATATCTCTTGCTCTTGTTTGTTCTGAACTTAATTTAATTTCGGTATCTAAAGATACTTGGTGGGTAGATTCTGCTGCTACAATAAACATAAGTGTATCTATGCAGGGTTGCCTGAACTGCCGAAAACCAAGTGATGGTGAAAGATACATTTATGTTGGTGACGGCAAAAGGGTCGAAGTTGAGGCTATTGGAAATTTTAGGCTATTATTTAAGACTGGTTTTTATTTGGATTTAAATGAGACTTTTGTTGTACCGTCTTTTAGACGGAATTTAATTTCTGTTCCCAAATTGGACATATCCGGTTATTCTTGTTCATTTGGTAACATAAGTGAGTCTTTTTCAAGGTTCAGATCTTATCGGTACTGGTCTTTTATCAGCATATGATAGCCTATTTTTGTTTGACATAATAACCTCACATAACGAAACTTTGCATACAAGTTCTAGTGGTACCAAAAGAAAATTATCTAATGAGAATTCCTTATCACTCTGGCACAAGCGTTTAGGTCACATATCCAAACAAAGAATCCAGAAACTTGTGTCAGATGGAATTCTTGATTCTCTTGATTCCTCAAATTCGGATATTTGCATTGAGTGTATCAAGGGTAAACAAACAAACAAGACGAGTAGGTGCCCAGAGAGCTTCAGATGTCTTAGAATTGATACATACAGATATTTGTGGGCCATTCCCTACACCTTGTAGAAATGGTCAACAATACTTTATCACATTTATAGATGATTACTCTCATTACGGATACCTATATTCATTCGTGAGAAGTCCCAATCTGTAGACGTGTTCAAATCATATAAGGCCGAAGTTGAAATTAACTAAGCAAAAGGATTAAAACCGTTAGATCTGACCGTGGTGGTGAATACTATGGTAGATATGATGGTTCAGGTGAACAACGTCCAGGGCCATTTGCCAAATTCCTAGATGAGTGCGGGATCATTCCTCAGTACACTATGCCAGGCAGTCCTACTATGAATGGTGTAGCTGAGAGACGAAATCGGACACTCAAAGACATGGTGAGAAGTATGATTTGTCATACTACTTTGCCAGACTCACTCTGGGGAGAAGCATTGAAAACCGCAGCATATATACTTAATAGGGTTCCAACTAAAGCTACAATCAAAACCCCATATGAACTTTGGACTGGAAATAAGCCCAGTATAAAGCACTTACACATTTGGGGTTGTCCAGCTGAGGCATAGCCTTACAGGCCAAATGAAAAGAAACTGGATTCTAAAACGGTTAGTAGCTATTTTGTTGGATACTCTGAAAGATCCAGGGGGTATAAGTTCTATGATCCCACTTCTAGAACTATTTTTGAGACGGGTAACGCTCGGTTCTTTAAGGATATTGAGTTTGGGGGGTGGGGAGATAAAGTTAGAAATTTTTTCTTTGAGGAAGAACATGTGTCTTTTCCTCCAGTTGTTGATCTTGATTAGGGTGTTCTCATTCCTGACACGGATCACACAACTCCAGTTCAAGACAATCTTGATAATCTCCCTAATCAAGTTCCTGATATTATTAATGAAAATCAAACTCAACAACCTCAAGAACCTGAAGTGCCATTAAAGAGATCCACTAGAGAGAGGAGAAGTGCAATTCCGGACGATTATGTTGTATTTCTCCAAGAACATGAGGCAAACTTGGAAATGGTGGAAGATACTCTTGTCTTCCTCCAAGAACAAGAAAGTGACATTGGACTTGAGGAAGATGATCCAATCAACTTCCGTCAAGCCATGAAAGGCTCTAACTCTCAAAAGTGGATTGATGCAATGAATGATGAGATGAAGTCTATGAGCGATAACGGCGTTTGGGAGCTTGTTTCATTGCCCGAAAGTGTTAAACCAATTGGTTGCAAATGGATATTTAAAACCAAGAGGGATTCAGAGGGCAATGTCATTAAGTTTAAAGCTCACCTTGTTGCAAAGGGCTACACTCAAAAGGAAGGCATTGATTATAAAGAGACTTTCTCTCCAGTTTCATCGAAAGACTCTTTCAGGACAATAATGGCACTAGTAGCACATTCTGATCTTGAACTTCATCAGATGGATGTTAAGACAGCGTTTCTCAATGGTGACATTGAGGAATCAATTTATATGGTGCACCCTGAAAACTTTGTTTCGGGAGACTAAAAGAAAAGGGTTTGCAAATTAAAGAAATCCATCTATGGGCTCAAGCAAGCTTCCCGTCAATGGTATCACAAGTTTCATGAAGTCATTACATCTTTTGGTTATGAACCAAATATTGCTGATGACTGTATATACCATAAGTTCTGTGGGAGCAAACATAATTTTCTGGTTTTATATGTCGATGACATACTACTTGCCAGTAACGTCATAGGATTATTGCGCGAAATTAAGAAATTTCTTTCAAAGAAATTTGAAATGAAAGATCTTGGTAATGCCTCTTTTGTATTAGGAATTCAGATACATCGAGATTGCTCCAAAGGTGTTCCCGGTCTGTCACAAAAGGGCTATATCAATAAGGTTCTTAAAGGATTTGGCATGCATGATTGTAAACCAGGCGACACCCCTGTCGCTAAGGGAGACAAGTTTAGTCTCAAACCAAAGAATAATTTTGAAACCATGGAAATGGAGAAGACACCCTATGCTTCGGCTGTAGGGAGTCTGATGTATGCTCAGGTATGCACACGACCTGATATAGCATACATTGTTGGGATGCTGGGCAGATATCTCAGCAATCCGGGAATGGACCATTGGAATGCAGCCAAAAGGGTCATGCGGTACTTACAGAGAACAAAGGATTACATGCTCACATATCGGAGATCGGACCAGCTTGAGATCATCGGGTACACCGACTCCGACTTTGCTGGATGTCAAGATAGTCCGAAGTCTACATCAGGCTATATCTACATGCTTGCTGGCGGTGCTATCTCTTGGAGAAGCATCAAGCAAACTCTTACGGTGACTTCCACCATGGAAGCAGAATTCATGGCATGTTATGAAGCATCAAATGAGGGATTATGGCTGCGAAATTTTGTTAGTGGATTGCGCATAGTAGACAGTATTAAAAGGCCACTCAGGCTATTATGCGACAACAGATCAGCAGTCCTTTATGCTAACAATAACAGTAGTTTGACGAAGGCAAAGCATATGGACGTCAAATTTCGGGTTGTTAAAGAAAGAGTACGAAATGGACAATTGTGCATAGAGCACATCAGTACAAACTCCATGATTGCGGATCCGCTTACTAAGGGATTGCCACCCAAAGTATTTCATGAGCATATTGCTCGCATGGGTGTCAAATCAGTTGAGGATTATGAGTTTTAGTGGGAGTTTGTGTTATACAATTATGTGTTGTCCAGTACATTCAGTAATTCAGTCTTTAAGGTTTTATCTGCAGATATTCAGTCTTAAAGTTTTATGTACTCTTATGGTTTATGATTGATCTCAATAAAGTGAACCAGTTGGAAATAGACATTCTATTTTAGACCACACTTTATGTTATTTCCATGCTACACACCTATACTTGATCCATGTCATTGGTTATATTGATATACGTGATCAATGTTGGGTCTAGTTACACAGGAGTAACTAAGATCTCTTAGATCCTATGTTGATATGATTGGTGGACCGGATTGTTCATGACGATTTTATTTTGATAGCAATACTGAGCTCATACAGTTATAATGTAACATATAATACTGAGGTTTGTACATATGCATGAGTATATCGTCCAAGTGGGAGATTGTTAGATATATGGACTTATACTACTTACATATGGACAATATGTGGATTAATTGTATGTTATGTGCTATCTTTTGGTTTGGCCTAAATTAGTGGTCTTTTGGATATTATTATTAAGTAGGCCAATACATTGTCATATAAAGTATAGGGTATAATTTCTTGTGTAGATACCCATAAAGAGTAACCTTAGTTAATGATGGGCTAACTAAGGTTACATGCATGAGACTCTTTGGTTACATGTAGGTTACATGTGACCTTTGATATTACACGCTTATAATTAGGGGGTTATGGTTTCCATTTGATGCAAGACAATTCTCTTCCATTTCCCATTCTTGCTAGAGAGCAAAACCTTGTCTTGCACATCAAGTGGAAAGCCTAACCTTGGATTATCTTCAAGAAACTCAACCCCGGACGATCTCCAAGCCGGATCAAGGAGCTTCCACTTATAGATTCAGGTACGCTTCCGCTTATGTTATAGTTCCAAATAATTCGATATGAAGGCTAAAGTTTTATAGTCGGATTTATTCCAACAGCAAGAACTAAAAATTGACTGATCATCAAAGAGTTTATAACATACTCTGTGATGATATTACATAGAATGATACTAATGTGATGGTAGTATAAACATATGAAGCATGCATAAAGCTGCCCTTTTTTCTCTTTTGTTGTGAAAATTTCGATTTGTATAAAGCTGTCTTCTCCCACGCAATTCTTCAAAAAGTCTTCAAACTTCATGCTTTATTCTTCAGACGATTAGATTTTGGAGGAATTGTTTGAGCGACTTGTTTTTGTTTTGCATTTCTCATTGGGAGCTTCCTTATGTTTACGTCTTCACACGCCCTGCCGTCCCAACTTCTTTCCCTTTGATGAGATTTCTTATTTCTTGCATTATGCATTGGTGAAAAATCTCCTTTTATTGAAGCGTCTGCTCGGCATTGGTTTAAGATATCCTCTTCTTCCCCTTCTTCATATATGTGTCTTCCTGAGAGAATTGGATTTGGCAGTTCCATCGCTTCCAAGAGTTGTCTTTCCTCGGACGATATTACTGAAGCAGCTGTGACGAGCTGCACCGCCTGCGACTTTGCATTCCTTTGCTGCTTCTGATTCTGACTGGTTGATGGCAGCGCATTTGCGGTTCCATCACCCACTGATGCTTCGGCTAAGCTTAGTTGACGATTATGAGCTGTTTCATTCTTGTTGAACTTTGATGTCGCTACAGTTGTAATAACAGATTTTGCATTATTTCTTGGAACAAAAACTGGAGCATTATGCTGTTTTGAGTTGGTGTTTGTTTCAAAATTGCACGACAGTTGTTATTTGCAATTTTCCTTTGAAATTTTCGCTTGACTGAATCATCGATGTCCTCTCCACTATATTATTGATCATCTTCTTCCGATGAATAACCAGCGAAACCTTCACACCAGCTCTCATCATCATCGTAATCTCGTTGGTTTTTCCACAGTTTCGATTTAATGACTAGGTCCTTCCTCTTTGGCCATGTAGGATCGAATATGGTTGTAGAACTTTGAAGTTTGGACTGTAGTTGCCTATTTGTATCAGTAACATAAGCTGTAATCTTTGCCTTTGTATTCTGTGAATTATTTTGACTGTCACCAAGCTGCAGATTTTCTCTCAAGAGTTTTCCTTCATCATCATAGACATTGGCAAGTGCGCAAATGAGTTTGAGATTGAGGGTAAAACTGGATTGTTTCCTGCGGTGTGAATTTTATTTTTGGTGCTTTGTTTATCTATATCATGTCGAGCTGTGTTCTGTATAAACTCATCATTTGTACTGGTTGCTGTTATTTGAATCTCAGAAACATGATTGTCATCTCCAGATTTAGCTCGAACATCAGGACATTGCAACGGAGGTCTATGATCAAGTTCTGCTGAAATTGAAGCTGCATAGTGTGATTCATTGTGTATCGACATGTTGGATCTGTTATTACCAGTTGCACTAACAGATTTTTTGGTATCTTCAGAAAAGGCCAAATCTGATGCTTTATTCAGTTCTAAACAACGTTATTGTCCAGATTTTGTTGAAGCATCCAGTACATTTGTAACTGTCGATTTTTCCTTTTGTTAGACTGACAAAACAGAATGAAGTGTACCAAATATGACATTATCCGATGCCTTCAAATTTGTTCCAGTTGCTTGACCAACCATAGCAGTGTTTTGATTGACATTAATCTGCATTATCTGCTGCTGCTCGATCAGCTTCTGGTTGTTACTTTTAGAGAAAGAATTTGTATCAAGTTTCTTAATAAAAATAACAATCCATATTAAAGGGATAAGTAATCAAAATAATTTAAGACAAGTAAATTACTCATGTCTTGTAAAAGCATTTTTCTCTATTTAGAGCCAGTTATCAAGTGTAAATTAAGCCAACAGTTTCTCCTATATAGAACAGCTGGTCATCAAGTGAAAATCGTGATGAGCTTCGATTGGTCTAAACCGACTAGCAACTTATTGCGACATGCCCAGAAAATCCATACAAATACTGATAATGTAGAACTATGTTATAGTTCTGTATATAAGTTATTTAAATCCATATATATAATAAAGAAAATAGGAAGTCAAGAAAGTGACTGGCATGACCCTAGTAACTATACCAGTATGCCACTAATGTCATGCAGGCAATGTTATAAGGGACACAATTGTCATCTAAACTAAACAAAATATATTATGTTCTTTGTTTGTTTTCTCCTTCTTCAATAAGAAAATCTCATTGGGATGACTCAGTGCTCACCTTATCCAATTTTATAATAAATTCAAAATATGGTATTGGTTTCCAAGGGCTATGGATGGGATTAAAAATTACACCCCAGGTTTGCTGAAAGCTGAGGCCTTGGTTCGGTGAGCAAAGCAATGATAATGATAGATTAACGTTTCATAAAATGACGTTGAGATCTCTTTTTAACCTACCTTAACCTCAAACTTCTTAAAGAAAATTGTGTCTTCGGCAGATTAAAAGTTTATCTACTGAAAATATTAGATGCAACAGCAGTTCCCATGTCATTCTAAATTGTAAAAGTTTATCTTTCCGGACTTTCTGTGTCACGACGTGGTATCATTTTGGGAAGAAATTTCTAAATTAAGAAAATAATTTTGATTTTACAAAAGGAGTTTATGCTTTATCTACTGTGTACAAATTGTTATACATTAATCATTTAGGAACAAGTAAATTGATGTTTACACAAAATTAGGATTGATGTCTGATAAAATGATGTGTAAACTGTGACAAACTAACCTTTAATTTACTATGTGAACAGTTTTGCATTGTCGTATTTTGTTTAACCAATGGTAACCGTCCATAAAAAGTTATACCCGAGCAACCAAAAAAATAAGGTAGATAATTTGCTATATACAACATTTTTAAATATATTGCATATTCTTTTAACATTATCATGTCTATAAGTTGAATCCTTACTTTTTCTTTTCATTTTACATTTAATCTGAAAGGTTTGGTGAGCATAAATAGTCAGTCACTCAACCCATCATCTTGGGTTGCTCTAGTATACTCGGAGGTTAAATCTGTCAATTCAAAAATCTCACTAAATAATTCAGGTATTATATATCTTCGTCCATGGACTAAAAATCCAGTTACTTTAAGAGTTTATTTGTCAAGCAAGGAAATAAAAACGAAACTAGTACTAGTACTATTTAATGGAATATAAAATTAGTTGAGTGAAACAAATAGATGTAAGAACAGCGACCTCTTCTCTATTTTCTCCCCTTATATGTCTCATCTCTATCTCTCTCGAGGGTGTGTTGCTTTCTATGAAAAAGAGAGAGAGACTCACACAGAGACAAACACAGATATGTGATTTTCATATAAATCAACTACACACATAAAACCACAATACATGTCACAGTTGATGAAAGAACTCCATCTTCTTTATTTTTAATATATACTTATATTATATTCTCCTGCTATATAGTTCAATTCTCTTTCCAGAAGGCGATTGCAGAGACATAGAGCACTTACTGCAAAGCAAAGGAGGAGCAACAAAGAGAAAGAAAAAAAGGAGAGAGAGAAAGATATCAGTATATAGAGAAACGACAGCCTCAGAAACAACAGAGACAGAGAAAGAAAGAAAGAGAGAGAGACACATATACAACTTTGGCTTTCAAATCCCACGAAGAGAAAACGATATCTGAGAAACCTTTGTACCCCTTTTCCGACCTGCAAGTTCTTAAGAGGTTTGTGCCTCTACATGAATAAAGCTGAAGCCTTTTAATTTTTTTATTTTTTTAATGAAGAATTTAAAAAAGAAAAAGTCTTTTTCTCTCTTTGCCACACTTATTATCTCTTTTCTATCTCCTGACAATATATAATTCATGTATTCCATGATCTCTTTTTTGATTTCTTTTAATGACTATAAACCGGTTTTAACTATCTATATACCCGATCCGAGCAGAAAAGAGATGATGAAGAGGAAGACAACGCTGCTATGGGAATAACAAGTACACCACCTCGTCCTTCTATTGTTACATCTCATAATTCAAAGGGTCATATTAATCCAACAATTCTTCATCAACTCTCCGAAAATCCGAATTCTATGTCCCAAGATTATCATCACCAAAGTCTTTTCAGTTTCCCGAATGGGTTCGAGAGATCACAAGCCGAACAACAACAGCAGCAACAACAGCAACAACACATGGCTCAACAGATCCGTCGAGATAAATTACGAGTGCAAGGATTTGAATCCCAACCGTTTGAACAAGAAACGAGTGGGCTTCCAGTTTATGATCAGACCGCTGGAATGTTATCTGAAATGTTTAATTTCCCACCGGGCACGTCAACGGAGTTGTTGGAGGCCCAATTCAACCCGAATTTTAGACACCCGAACCCGAGTCAACGGTCTCAAACACAGCAGATTCCTCCTCCCGCCGGCATGGGAAATGAGTGGCTCGGGAACCGACAAGGAATGGTTGTACCATTGGGATACGCAAAAAATCATAACAATCAGATATCAAGTGCTGGTATTAATGCGGCGGAGTCCATGCAACTCTTTCTTATGAATCCACAGCCAAGGTCACCTTCACCATCTCCTTCTCATCCTCCTCCTCCAACTAATTCTTCTACTCTTCACATGTTGTTACCAAATCCATCATCTACTTCAACACTTGAAGGATTTCCTAATCCAGCTGAAGGATCGTTTGGTCAATTCACATGGGGTAATAATGGAGGTGCAAGTGCCACTCTCAATGTAAATCATGTTGTAGAAAGCCAAGGTCTTTCTTTATCTTTATCATCTTCGTTACAGCACAAGGCAGAGGAATTAAGGATGGGCGAAGAAAGTGGAATGTTATTTTTCAATCAAGGAGGAGGAGGGTCTACTACTTCTGGACAATTTCGATACAAGAATTTGAATATTGGTAACAGTGGATTAGTAGGTCAAAACCTTCATCAACAAGTCCATGTTGGGTACGGCTCATCGTTAGGAGTGGTCAATGTGTTGAGAAATTCCAAGTATGCTAAAGCCGCCCAAGAACTACTTGAAGAATTTTGCAGTGTTGGGAGGGGTAAATTCAAAAAGAATAACAAAGCGGCAGCCGCTAACCCTAATTCTAACAACCCTAGTGGTGGCACTAATGGTGGCGGCGGTAACAATAATACTTCGTCGTCTTCATCAAAGGATCTGCCTCCTTTGTCAGCTGCTGATAGGATTGAACATCAGAGAAGGAAGGTCAAACTTTTATCTATGCTTGATGAGGCACGTATCCTTTCTCTCTCTCTCTCTTAGGGACTAAGGGAGTCAATAGCCAATCATTGTTGTTTATTTAATCTCTTAATTAATGAAAAATATCTACAGAAAGTTACGGCATTTTTCGAGGAATATTTTATAAATTGGAAATTAAGCCGGCTAAGGGAATAGGTTTCTTACTTTACCGTAGATTGAGTTTATTGAGTTATATCTAGATTCTAAATAAGAAATCTATATTTTGTTAATTAAGGAGATATTCGACGGATGGGACACTAAGCTACGTTTTAGATTTGCGACGAGTTAAGTGATCAGAAACTTTCCTTATAAGTGGGAAAGCATAGGTTTGGATCAAGGAAATATGTTCCATTTATTGTCGTAATATTGTTAATTTGATTCGAAAGCTACCATCGGACTAAAGCCTTAAACAAGGAATAAGCAAGTGCGACGACACTAGAATACACTTAAAAAGTCCATCAGTGGTTGGTTTGAGCTGACCTTAATTTTGATTTTCTTCAGTTGCTTATGCAAATACTAATACATTGATATTTACGTGTTGGCTGTATTGATAGAAACCCAAGACAAAGCAGGAATAACTCAAATAGGATATTTTCAGTTCACATCAACGTTCATTTCAGCATACTATTGTTCATTGCCGAGCTTTCTACCTTTTTTCCCCCTCCTATTAGTTTTCCTTTTTTTAATGCTGTCATCTAATGCTCCACGTTGAAAATTATTTGAGACGCTTTAAGTCGCTCAAAATTGGAATTTGATCCTTCTTACAATTTGAAGTGTTGGATCTTGAATTTCTCTTTATTTCTTGGAATAATTACTTACATTATTTTTTTGAAACAGCCTCTTGCAGAAATATAGAATAAGACTGTGTACTATAGACTTTTGTTGTCTGGCCATCCCCGGATTCCATGCATAACAGAAGCTTAGTGCACCGAGCTATCATTTTATATTTTTTTAGCGCTTAATATCCACTTTTCAAACAAATTAGAGCAGTCTTCTTTTTGTATCATTTTCATCTTTGTCTTTTTTTATTTGCAAGCAGGTAGATAGGAGGTACAATCATTACTGCGAACAAATGCAAATGGTGGTAAACTCGTTTGATCTTGTGATGGGTTTCGGTGCAGCAATTCCTTACACAGCACTTGCACACAAGGCCATGTCAAGACACTTCAGGTGTTTGAAGGATGCAATAACAGCACAACTGAAACACAGTTGTGAAATGCTGGGAGACAAAGATGCCGGCACTTCAGGATTGACTAAAGGAGAAACTCCAAGGCTTAAGATGCTTGAGCAAAGCCTGAGGCAGCAAAGAGCATTTCACCAAATGGGGATGATGGAACAAGAAGCTTGGAGACCTCAAAGAGGCTTACCTGAACGCTCTGTCAACATTTTAAGAGCTTGGCTTTTTGAGCATTTTCTCCACCCGTATGTCTCTCTCTACTCTATTCTATATTAAGAGTTGGATTCAATCTCTATCCATCGACTAAAAGTGTGGAAATCTTTTATAATATATGAGTGTACGTATAGTTTAACTTATATTTGCAAGTAGTTACTTGACCCGATAGTGTACCAATTCTTGAGAAGAACTATTATTTTTATAAATAGCGTATAATTTTTTTCCAGTCATTTATAGGATAGAGGTAAGAGTGCATACACATTACCCTCTCAAGATTTCATGTGTGAGAATTAACTGAGTTTGTTGTTGTTGTAGTGTAGAAATATTTATATAACAATAGGATAATGTCAATTAAAAGTAAATATAGTAACTTAGGAAATAAGTAATGTGCTACAATAAGTTAGTCAAAATACAGTTTTAAAGTTTTTAAATCGCTGCATTGTGTTCCTGTACATCTTTAATATTCTGTTGACCATGATAAAGTCTAACCTTTTTTTTTAATCCCCAAGTCTTAACTCCTAACAACGATGGGAATCTGAATCTTCTTGCATTTACTGTATAAACAAAAGTAGAAATCCCATTATTATGGAATAATGTAGAGACAATATGAAACTTCGTACCGATCAATCAACTTTTATTAGTCTAAGACACATTTCCAACATCACTTTATAGCTTTTCTTTTTTCTTTTTCTTTCCCTTGAAGTGTCTGATTTTAAAGGAATCCGAAATCAGTGTCCTTTCATGTATAAAGTAAATTTAGCTCTTTCTCCTGGATCCAATGCGCTAGTGCTGTCTTCTGCTGACATAGGCATGATTTTAAACATGGAAAAGAAAAAAACCTATTCAATAAGCTGACATGCATATAGTAACAATAATGATGATAAAAGCAGCTAGGGAGCTACTACACAAAATAAATAAAAATGAATCTAACTATGCATCTAAAAATGAATGTTATGAAAGATGAGTGCATGCAAATTTTTTTTCTGCCTTTACTTCTGTTACCAGTGGCAGAGAGGTACTGCTGCTGCTATTGCTGTTTTTCATGGATTGTCACGCCCATGCAGAGAAAAAGAAAGCAAGAAAGTGTCAATTCACATCTACGGATAAAGAAAGTTTAGTCATCTCTTATACGGTTTTGGTAATGATTCTGATGTTTTTATTTTTTTCTTGTGGTCATTTTTCTCAGGTATCCAAGCGATGCTGATAAGCATCTGTTGGCAAGACAGACTGGTCTCTCGAGGAATCAGGTTCGCTCATCGTCTCTTCTTTCTCTTTCAAGTTTTCTTATTATGCATATGCTGGATTTAGAATTTAATCTCCAAAATTTCTGTTTCTTACAGCAACTATTTTTTGTCCTTTCCTTGGAAATTTAAATACCTAAGTTTTCATCCCAATAATATGAAGGAAATACAACACATGACCTGAGTGATATTTTTAATAATTTATTTTGTTTCGAAAAAACAAGTTAGAAATGTATACTAGTAAGTTATTTAACTGAAGTAAACATCGAATTTTATTAATAAACAGATAGTATTAAATAGAATGAGGTTGTTTGTTGTGCATTGCCACCGGCTTGAATATTAAAAGTTACTGCTGTACTCGGTAACAAACCACTACTAATAGCTTGGGTTGCATGGATTTTTCTTTTTAAAATGCTTTCAATTTAACTTCGGGATTTTGCAAAAGGGAAGGAATTGTTAAGTTGAACCCACACTAATTGCTCGAAAACACCCAGCGATAGCACTAGAGTTGTAGTGATTACGTGGATTTTTGTTTTGGATCCACCTTTTTTTCTTTTACCTAATTCGGACATGGCAAGTGCCTTTTATTTTCCAAGGGATTCTTTCTACAAAAACATAAATTCTAGATTTTAAAAGAAAATCTAGGTGCAGTAACTGCAGAGGCAAAGCACATGAATGTCCAATCACACGTCTATTAATTAAATACGATAGGTAGAGATCTCATGGGGTTTCTCTTCCTTTCTGACAAAAGTTTTATTTCAAGAAACTAAATATGGTCATGCACGCTCTCTCTACTCTAAAAGATGAATCAACTGTAGTATCTACTCCTTACTCCTTTCACATCATTTCATTCTTCCCTGAAAGTTTTCTTTATTCAACTCTATGGTGAGTATACGGTGTATATTATAGTATTGTCCGCATACTAGAACTGAGTAAAGATGGTATGATATTGTAAACTTCTTTTAACCCATTATTATATAAAAGTTAAAATTCTTCATTGAAAATGATTGATCTTATAGATATTGATTGTACAAGAGAATTTCACACTATATGTTTTAAATTTCACATTTTATATTGAAATGAAACTCTTATTTGATGTAACATCTCGTATCTTTCAGACGTTGTTGAATTCTTTCTGTTAACACTTCTCAGTTAAATTGAATATATACCGAAATGTAACAAATGAGTGAAAAAAGTGTAATAAAATATGTCATAATGGAAGTTAATTAATGATGGGGCTATTTTTGGATATATATGAATGTGCTTTTTTTTCCAGGTATCAAACTGGTTCATAAATGCCAGGGTGCGGTTGTGGAAACCCATGGTAGAAGAGATGTATCAACAGGAAGCCAAAGAAGAGGATGAAGATGATGAAAAAGAGAATAGCCAAAACCAAAACAGTGGCAATATTGCACAAACACCAACGCCTAATATGAGTAACTCTTCTTCTACTAATATGACCACAACTACGACAGCACTAGGAGCAGCTGCAGCAGCAGCAGAGACAGGAACAGCTGCCACTGCCACAACAGCAACAGCAACAGCAGCATCCACATTAGGCAAAAGATCCGAAATCAATGCACCTGAAAACGACCCTTCACTCGTTGCAATCAATTCCCATATTTCCTTCTCGGAAAACCAAGCGACTTTCCCGACCAATATTCATTACTCGGACGCCGCCGCATGCCGCCGCGGCAGCAACTTCACCGGTGATGACTATGGGACCACCACCAACACTGATGTGGGATCCACCATGATAAGATTTGGGACCACTGCTGGTGATGTATCACTCACCTTAGGGTTACGCCATGCAGGAAATTTACCAGATAATACTCATTTCTTTGGTTAAAATTTTAGAGGGTGATGCTAATGATCCTTCCTTAATTTATACCATAGTAATTAAACCAAGTCTGCTTCTTGCCTCATTGTTTATGTCCTTGCTTTTTGTCATAATTAAGCTGCTTTATGTTAGCAAGTGCTACGAGAGATTTACTGTAAGTGTATAGTAGTAGTACGTAGTACATTATTTTTCCCACCAGCTTTTTGCATATTTGTACTTAGTGTGATCGGTACCCAATTATCCTTTCAGCATGTATGAAAGCTGATTTCGGACAATAAAAGGAGTCCCAATGAGACAGTATTTTTCATATGTTTTTTGGTTATTTATCGGGTAATTGGAATGTTCATATGGAAGCATACAAAATTCACAGTGTTCAAGTTTATCTTTTCCTTTTTGTCTTAAAAGGCTTTCCGCTCTTGTTTCGGTCAACCTTTCTTTCATTGTTTAGTCTTTAAAAAGTGCCTATCAAACAAAAGACAATTCCTACTTCCTTTATATAAATAAATTTAATCAGGATTTGAATCAATTTTGTCATTAATTCGCTTACAAAGTACTTCAATAATTCATTTATAAGGTTAGCACTTGCTGGTAAGCATTTTGTAAACTGGAAATTCGTTTATTCTTTGCACCATTCCATGTATGTCTACTTTCGAATTTAAGTTTCATACCTTCACTATATAAAGAATTTGTACATGTTCAATGTAATATGATTGACTCCAATTAATTAATCATCATCTTTTTTTTATATTTTAAACATAATAAGCCTCTGATTTACCGTATAAAACTCTAATTAAACACATTAACTAATCGAAAATTTTCATGCTTAGCCCAAGGCCCAAGAAGGTTTTTTAATTTTCTTTTGGTGGTTGAGGTGAAGGGACCGGGGAGGGAACATGTCAATCAAAGTATCCCCTTTACCCCCCCCCCCCCCCACCCCACCCCAACCGAGACCAATGTTCGGACCTACAAAAGGATAAAAACGGACAAGTGAGGAAACTTTATATAATACAATAATCATAAGGTAGAAAAATTCTCATTCAAAAGATTCCTAAATTTTTTACACAGTATGGTGATAGAAAGCTACAGTTCATCTGATTAATTAGACGCCATTGCAATCTCTCATATTTTAGAGTTATCACTAGGCATATATAGATTATGTTTTACTTTTTCCAATAATGTTTGGTAAGGAAAATGAAGGGAAACAACTACAACTACAACACTCACTATCTGCTTTTCTCCGACTTCTTTTAGGCTATATGGTTCCTGTTGAGTTAGTTATCTTGCCTATTTTGTCCAACTTACCTTCTCCACCTTTTCTTCAAATTCAAAGAAATTAAATATGAAGCTACAATCACCCTTCACCTAACTTCATCTCTTTCTTTTGTATTTTGTATTTTCATTCTCTTATATCCACCATTGTTATTTATTCACTAATTTTATTTTATTTTTATTTTGCTGAGCAATTCTGCCTTTAAAATAAGGTGATATGTCAGAGTCATTTGTTGAAATAGTAACACTCAAAATGCCTGGGAAATTTCTCTTTTCCCCTTAAAAGAAGAAAGGATTTTTTGCCACCTTTGTTTATGGTAAGAGCTAGTGTCCCCATCTACTGGGCATATCAAGAAATGTCATTTTCAAGTAATAAAATGCAATGGCATCTATACTTTCCTTTATTTATTGTACGGGTTTGGTAGCAGGAAGATAAATGTTGATTTTTCAACTAGCTTCATCACAGCTCAGTCTATCAGATCTGAATTCTTTGTTAGTCCAATCTCCAGATAATTAATTAGTTTCACAAAACTCTGTAAAATCTTTTAGGATACAAATTTTACTCCTCTAAGTTTCATGCATTCACGTACTTGAATTTGTCTCCTATAATTGCAGTACGGATGTCGTCGGGATGTTAACAAGTCCATAGGAACTTCTTATCCTATAGCTAGGTGCATTGATTATATTGACCACCAAAATTTAAAATACTCTTCGAGAAATTCGATACTCTCTTCATTTTACATGGCTATATTTGATTTAATACGGAGGTGAAGATGTTGCCCAGGCTGAGTTAGAGGAGGGATAGATGGAGGTCTAAAAAGAATTTGGATGAGGTGATTAGGCAGGACATGGCTCTGTTCTAAACTTACGGGGAGACACAATACCCTCAATAGAAAGGTGTACAACGACAACCCAGTATAATTCTACAAGTGGTTCTGGGGAGGGTAATATATATGCATACCTTACCCCTATTCCGAGGGGCAAAGAGGTTGTTTCCAGAAGACCCTCGGCTCAATAAAGCAACAAGAGACGATATATTAGAACTATCAATATACTTATACTAAAATAACATAAAATACATAACATAATATAAAATAACAAAATAACATCAATATAAGAAATATAGGAAATACGAAAAAGATGGAATGTATACTAATATCCAACAGATAAAGCCCTGCATCAGTAGCTGGTCAGTAGCATCTTAAGACTAACTCCTAACTGACTAGTCTCACTCTAGTGCGCTATAGAAATATCCACAACTTCTCCCTAACCTACAACCTTAATACCCGACCTCCACAATTCCCTGTCAAGGGACATGTCCTCAGTAATCCTAAGTCGTGCCATGTCCTGCCTCATCACCTCTCCCAAATACTTCTTAGGTCTCCTTCTACCACTCATCGTGCCCACCACAGCCAGTCATTCACACCTTTTTACTGGTGCATCAATGCTCCTCCGCTGAATGTGCCCGAACCATCTGAGTCTTGCTTCCGCATCTAGTCCTCCATGAGTGCCACGACCACCTTCTCTCGAATATCTTCATTCCTAATCTTATCCATCTTTGTACGCCCGTGCATCCACCTCAACATCTTCATCTCTGCTACTTTCATCTTCTGGATGTGTGAGTTCTTAACCGGCCAACACTCGGTCTCATACAACAAGGCAGGCCTAATCACTGCTCTATAAAACTTACCTTTTAGTAACGGTGGTACTTTTTTGTCACACAGGACTCCCGTTTCTAACCTCCACTTCATCCACCCCACCCTTATACTATGTGTGACATCCTCGTCGATTTTCCCGATCTCCTGAATAACTGACTCAAGGTATTTAAAACTACCCCTCTTAGGAATGATTGAGAATCAAGCCTCACCAGCAGTGAGTTGATAGACAGTGTAGAGTTTTGCCTTGGCTTGCGGGTAGTAGTAGTACTACTAGTCAGGTGCCTTACTATTCCTAGTCCCTTGTATCTATACAGTATGTCAGTATAGGCAGTATGATGGCACTATTCTTGTAGTTTTATATCCTTTGATCTCTGTAATTATTTGTTGTAATATTTGCTTGCACTGTCTTATTATATTGTTTTACTACTGTTTTTCCCTAACCCTATGAGCCGAGGGTCGATTGGAAACAGCCTCCATGCCCTTTCGGGTAGGGGTAAGGCTCGTCTACATATTACCCTCCCCAGACCCCACCTGGTCGGAATATACTGGGTAGTTGTTGATGTTGTTGTTGTTGTTGTCTTATTATATTGTTGTATTGCTATTGTTTCTCAATTGCTCCATTATTAAGGTTCAAGTGCGGAGGATTTTTCGCAAGCATCATCTCTATCTTCATGAGTAGGGTTAAAATATGCATATATACCACCCTCCTCAAACTTTACTTGTGGATTCCATTAGGAATTGTTGTTATAGTAGTATTCGATTTAATATGGAGTTAAGGAAATACTTTTAGCATATATTAAAAGTAATTTTAAACATATCATGATATTTCTATAACTATAACATGTCAATAATCGTAAAACGATAAAAGTTTAATACTAATAATAAAGAAGTGTCCTTGTGAAGTGGAAGTGGGAGTACTTTTCTCGTTTTGTTTCTTCTTAATTTCCTCCTGCAACTGACAGGTAATAGATTTTTGGAGGAATTAGGATATGTCATGAAAGAGTGACCCCTCAGAATTGTTTATTTGTCTTTCTCACTGTTAGTTTACCATTCCCACTGCCAATTAATATCAATATGAATTGCTGAAGACAGTGAGCATAAGTCCATAACCCTAGTTCGTACATATTGTATTAGGATATTAAAATCTTGTCCTCAACTAAGTAAAATTAAATGAAGGCTACTCTTGAAAGTTAGGCAAAGGTGGGCCCAAATTATGATTGAATACAAGAGCCAAATAATGGACCGTTTCGTGGGCCCCACTATGAGGAAAATGCTGAAGAAACTTTGGATCATATGACACAAGTTGGTATTTGGGCTTTTTAAGTTTGAACCTAATCTTAGGCAATCATAAAGAAACCCTCTTTAATTTTTTCCTTCTTTTAAATGAGTGGTGGTTACGACAAAATCACATTTTGATTTTAGTTTTTTAATTTTTGAGTTTCATCTCTAAAGACAAGCTACTGAAATTGCTAGGTAAGGTGGTCTGTCTAACTTTAGATAGTTTTACATATCTATTACATAACTATGGACTATTACATGCAGTGTATACACAAAATGGAGATAACCTACAATACATACCCGAATTATACCAAGTAGTAAAAAAATACTTGGGAATTACTAAGGCAGACTTAATATTTATTAGGATCTATTCGGCACCCTGCGAAGTTACACCACAAGAAATATATCATTCTATTACAGCAGTAAAGCTAGGACTAACAAGAACAATTATGTGTGAAGAACCTATGGAACAACCTGATTTAACCATTCAAGAAATAGTAGAATTTCTACAAAATAAAAGAGCCATTATGACCAAAGTCATTATTCAAGAGCTAATAAGCAGCTATGAAGAAGGAGGAAAGTGGATCTACAACAGCAAAAATAGCACAATTATCTACTCAAATGCCAAGACAACAAAAGACATAGAAGAACTACCAAGATGGATCACTACCCTGGCAAATTGGGAAGCTACACCAACAACTAATGCACTAAGAACTTATCCAAAGCAGCTGACAGAAAAAACAAAATATCTACTATGTCAACAATTAAAGGATTTATTCAACCTACACCATTGCAAATATTGCAATCAAAAAGAAGACATTCCCAAAGTTTATCTTCCACCAACTATGGCAAAAGAAAAAGGAAAAGAAAAAGAAGAAGAGGAAGAGGACAAGCAAATTGAAGACAAAAGAAGTGAAGACTAAAACTTTCGTATAAAGTCTTGCAAACAAGTTTCAAGACAATTGAAGTAAAGTCTTGCAAACAAGTTTCAAGACAATTGTAGTATTTAGACAAACATTTTCCAATGTTTTGTCTTTAGTTTTAGTTTTGTTTTTTAGTATTGATTAAAAGTTTTGTTTTTTACTCATGTATTATTTCAAGAAATGTAATATTTCTAGGATAGATTTTTAGTCTTATTAGGAAAAGTATTTTGTCTTGGTAGTGTAGTATTCATTCCTTGCCTATATATGTAAGACTTTGTAATTTAGAGAGGGGCATTATCAGCTCTTCTTACTCTTGTACAATAAAAGTCTCTCTTTGAAAAACACTCTCTCTCACATACTCTTACTCTTGCAAAAATCTAGCATCAACTAAAGAAATAATGGAGCAAAATAAGGTACGTAATACTATGACTAGCTAAATTTTCTTTGGCAAGATTTTAGGAAAGTAGTAATAATACTAACATGATAATGATCCTGTGAACACCGGGAGTTCGGCGTAACACCTGTTTAAAGGTTTAATAACAGCAAGTATTTAAAGCTAAAGTGGATTTAGCCTTGCACTTTATCCGCTCCAGGCAGGAGGCCGTTATGCGGTGTTGTGGTGCTTAAATTGGCTTGGGATCCTTACCTGCTTTAACCCTTCTTTTCCAACAATATGGGTTTTACCTTCTTTATTTTGTAATTGCCTAGAGTCTTGGCCTGTTTGGGAAATGAATACATGGAAGAAGTTAAAATATAGTATAGTCAGTTCTCGGATTGACCATTCAAAAATAGTCAGCATTTACAAAGTCAATGAAAAATAACTAATATTTTGCTGTAATAGAGACCAATCCAGCATAATATACTGGAGTTCGGTGCACCTGTGTATGAACTCAAGCATATTATGCTGGATCGGTATACTTTATTGGCTCTAGTATAATAAACTTGAGACTGAAGCACTAGTGCTCCAAACACCAGTACGTTATACTGGACCAGTATACTTGCTGGAACTCCGTCATATTATGTTGGAGTTCCAGCATACTTATTCTAGAACTCTAGTATAATATGCTGGTGTTCAAGTATACTAATGCTGGAACTCCGCCATAATATACTGGAGTATTTCACGGGTTTTGAATAGTGTTTTCGCTCAAATTGTTTTTACACAAAAGAGTGGCTAAATTTTACTTACTTTTAAAATTGGGCTATTTTTGAACGATCAATTGTAAATCTGACTATTTTTGAATTTCTCTCATGAAAGAATGTGGGCAACAAATTCAAAAGATAAAATGAAATTTAGCTTAAAATTCTTTGTAAATTTTTTCGTAGAATCCTTGTAAAAGCTACTCCTTCTAGTTTCTTTTACTTATAACGTTTTACTTTGTAGAGTCAATCTGACTAATTTTTTAAATTAAATTACATTATATTTTCTTAAATTTTAAAGTTAAAATTAATATAATAAAAAATTATACAGAAAATATTATAATTTATAAAATTTCTCGTAAAAATTTATGTAATTTGACTACCGAAAAGCGATACAGTAAACGATAAAAGTGAAGGGATGGAATGAAAGACAACTACCTAATGATTAGCCTACCCACACTCCCCCATCCCCACCCCCCACCCAACTTCCAAATAAAAGAAAAAAACAGGTGCGAACCAAAGCTAGCTTACTACAAAAATTTAGAAAGCTTTTTGTGAGACCTATCGCTTTTATAGGAGAAAAAAACTGTCATTGTCCCGGAATTTCTAGTGTTACTATTAAAAAAATGATGTATAGAACGATCATTTTCACCATGCAAGTATATTTCCAGTAAAAAACTTAAAACTTACAGAGGTATCAGGTTTTCAGCTAAAAACTTGATAAGAATGGACATTGGGCCTAACTCAACCCCAAAAGCTAGCTTATAAGGTGAGGATTGCCCAAGCCATATAAAAAGACTAATGACCTCAAATCCCTCCGATGTGGGACAACTCAACAACTCAATATTGATGATGACAAGAAATAATAGAGCTAGCTACTTTTTGTAGTCTAGGTTAAGGACCACTACTATATGGTTCTGAAGTGAACATTATTAAAGCAATGAATGATGAATGGAAATGAGATGAGAACTTTCACAGGGTTTCATGATTTCAATCTCCACAATAATAAGTGTAGCAATTGGACCACCTTATTCAGTCTTACTAATAGTGGTGCAGTATATCCACTTCACCAGTTTATAATTAATAAACTAAAGAGGACCCCCTCTTTACAAAAATTTAGCACCCACCAATGAAAATTGAACAAGTACGTAAAACATATATCAGCCATTTAATTTTCTCTAGTCATGTCTCTGATGACTTGGATAACTAATGTCGTCAAACTATAGAAATTTGTATACCATAGGTATTATTCCCATTAATTTAACGAATTGTATTGCTACCCAATTCGCTCGTTATACAGCATATATTTGAGAAACTTATACCTTTTACCACTTTAGCTTATTAATGTACAATTATTTCTGGATGGGAAACATCCTATGAGAAGTATAATTTGTATAAGGAATTACTCCTCATACTGTTTCTTCTCATATCTTTACAATTGAATGATCTATTATGTAATTCCTTATTTCCTGCCAATACTCTGTATTCTTAAGAATTGAAATAAAATCCACACTAGCTAATTTCGAGTATTGTCATAAAATACGTTCTAGCAATGAATTAGCATATTAAGAAAAAACAAAAAGGAAAGTTAAATCCGGTAACTCTTGAGGTGAATAGGTGGAGAAAAAAAAGGGGGACAATTATTGGGATGAGATAGACAAAAATATCTTATGGGTGGGAATATTTTTTGGATTAGTTATCTTACGTTTTATATGTGGTAGCTAATTTCATCATTTTAGTATAAATTATAAATTAATTTTCAAAACTAATAAATCTCATAAATATATGCGAAATAAAATAATTTTTTTTATTTTATCCCAAAATTTATCCTTTATCTCACGTACGAAACGAACCCAAAAGGAGTGAGTAACATAGGGCATGTATTAAGTATCTTAAATATAGAAATCATCTCATACTATATTACAAGAATGAACACTTTTAGATGAAGTTAGTTTACTGAAATGTCCTTCAAAAACTGAATGACCAAAATACTTTTACTTAAAATTAAAATTACCTCCCACTAAATGATATTTTGTACATATTGTTATGGTAACAAATAATTCACAACATTTATGAAAGAATAATTCCAGAAATGGGTTGTTATATGTTCAACTGTTATTGTATACATTTTAGAGACGACACATTTCAGTTAATTCATTGTATTTTATATGCTTTCGTGTTGGATTGAAGACAACATTTTATAAAATTGTAAATGTATTCCGTGTAATGTCATTTAAAAAGCAAATATTTAGATTGTGGAATGAGAAATATACTTTAAGTCTCTCTGGAATATTTTAATCTCATGCATCAACATTGTTCATCTCCCTTTTTGGGTCCTAACGAACATAGTATAAATTTATCATATCATTATCATAGTAATATAATCATCATACTATACTTTATCATACTCTATTATAAGTGAGAGTGAAAGTTGAAATACCAAATTACTCATTAAAAAATGAACGACCATTTTACCCTTAGCTTATAGCTATTGTTAAAAAATTGTATTACCAAAAACTGAACTTAATTCTTGCTAAATAAACACGTTTAATTCTCACTCATTGCAGCCTATTCAATACCTTGAACTTTCATCTCCCAAAATAGTATCCTAAAGTTACAATTTATATCAACTTTTAATATGCCTAAATGTGTTGGAATCCTTTTAACTTCTAATTAACTTTCAGACTAACATAACTTGTGAGAAGTTGAAGTAATTCTACAGTTACAATTTATGTCAGTCTTAGTCTCCTTTGATCCTTTATTTATTTATTTATTTATTTATTTATTTATTGAATCATGATTGTCACGATCCAAAAATTACTAGTCATGATGATACCTAATTCGATCCGCTAGGTAAGCCAACTAACAGAAAATATTGTCCAAAAGAGATTATTGAAAAATAGTAAAGAATTAGCTGACATTTACAAATTGACCCAAGAACTGGTAGTACAACTCACGAGATCCTAAGATTTGAAATTTATAAAGTTGGTAAAAATAATTACACGATCTTTTTGAAATTTACATAAACAGGTCACCAAAATCTAAGCTATCACGGACAAGTGGCAGCTATATCCAGAATGCATGAGCAGCTTCAAAGTCAGCACCTGACGCTACCAGTAGCTCCGCTCCAAAAATCTGTACGCAATGTACAGCAGTGTAATATCAGTACAACCAACCCCATGTACTGGCAAGTATTTTGTCTAACCTCGTCGAAGTAGTGACGGGGCTTTTTTTTGTTAAAAGATACTTTCTGGTAACACATGCACCGTAAATCAGTAATACAACTATACTATGATATAATAGAGATGTATACATGAAACGGATATGCAAAATAATAATCGACTGTTAACCGAGATCACAATATGGTATCTTCAAATACCTCGACCGATCCTTTCCTTAGAATGAAACCAATAAACCACAACCGTCAATTTTTAACTTTCCTAGCATGAGGAATGTATTCAGATACCAAGTCAATTGCACGACAACACTCTTCGTGTTTTTAATAGAACCAACCAAATAATAGAATTACCGATAATAGGAATTACAAAGTAAGAAATATACAAGTAGCTGCAATGAACGAGGATATACATGTGGGCAACAGTAAACGACTAGGCGGAAAGCATGTGAATGATAACAGCAATTTGAAACAAGGAATATCAGCTTCAATTAACTAGCATGATGGAGGCCTAAGTATAGATATAACAAATAAGAAGGAAGTACATGATCTTTACTAGTTAACAAGTAGAGGCATGAATGACTAGCATGGTGGAAGGCTTGCACCAAGTGCAACAGAATACATATGACATGATGTATTTATAAAAGTAAGAAAATAGGCATGATATTTGCAAGCTAAACAAGCAGAAGATATGAGCGACACAACAACAACCGATATAGAGATAAATGATAGACCAATAGCAATAAGTCACATTTCATCTGAGATTTGCGACAATAACATATCAAGGTAAAGGTATAAACATATAAACAAGAAAACAAATATCACAACATAATGCATGTCCCTCATTCTCGCCTGCATGGAAACACTTATCGTGACATGACCTCACGATGATATAAAAGCATGATAGTATAAATAAAATGGCATGACATCAACCTTCATGCTTTACACTCTCATAACATGGTACGACATCACCCTTCAGACTTTATACTCACATAACATGGCATGGCGTCATGCTTCGTTCGTTTACTCTCAATAATATAGTACGATATCACCATTCGTGCTTTTACACTCTCCCTCACATGATAATATACAAACAATGACATGGCATCACCCTTCGTTCTTTATAATATTTCTTACCAAGCATATATATATATATATATATATATATATATATATATATATATATATATATATATATATATATCAATGACAAATAAAGCAGGAAGCATGAATAACAACAAGGGGAGTGTCTTTAACGGATATTCCAAACAATTCACAATCACAACTTTCTAAGCCAACAACGGTTAAATAAACCCTCAAGAAATTTATTATTCAAATACTTTCAAAAATCTCATAAATGGTCCACAACACAAGTATAGAAGGTAGTATCTCAAGAAGATCGGCTATAGCAATGTATTAATGATTATGTATAGAGATGATCGAATTAGACACATCAATATTTTCTCAGAATCCCATCAAATTTTATTAAGTTGTAATAGGCTAAGTATTGATTTCTAACATTTAGTACTATATTCTTAATGTCTAGAATTCAAGTGAGGCATGAATCAAGAAAGTCACGTAGTTCTACAAGACATAATTATAACATAATTTATCCCCGAGCTTGATTAACCCCGGCACATATATATATATATATATATATATGCTCGTCACCTCATATATGTATCACCCCACGTATGTAGCAAACAATTTCAAATAGGAGAAAAAATTCTCTCACCAAAGTTAGGCACGATACTTACCTCGAACAAGCCAATTACAACAATGAGCAAGCCAAGCGATGCTCCAAAAATGCCATCACACACGTAGTGACCTCCGAACAACTCAAAACTAGCCTAAAGTAACTCAAATATATTAAATAAAGCCTAAGAAAATAATTTCAAATGATAAAGATCGAATCCTAAATCAAATTCCAAATCCAACCAAAAATCACACACGGGCCCACACCTTAGAACTCGACAAAACTCATAAAATCCGATAACCCAGTTGATTACGAGTCCAACCATATTAGTTTCACTCAATTCCGACTCTAAATTGATGTTCAAAACTCAAAAGTTCATATTATGAAACTTTAAGCCAAAATCCCCAATTTTCTATTTAAAATTCATCAACCAAAAGCTAAAATCAAAGATAGATTCATGGGATATAACCAAAACTGAGTAAAGAGTACTTACCCCAATTCATATGGTGAAAATCGCCTCAAAATTTCCCAATTATGAAATCCCCAACTCAAAATATGCTAAATGAATAAAACCCTCGTTTTAACATTGTTCTACCTTGTTTCTTATGTCAAATGATCTCGAAATTTGCTTTTGATGCCACCAATAGATTCCTTGTGAAATTATAATCAACTTAGGCTCTTGAATTACTCCATTTGACCTTATATTGAAAGAGATATGTTGGTTTCAATATTTGAAATAGTGCAGGTTTTAAATACGATGTCAGTGGCAATATCGTAATTAATTTGGAAAATCTAGCAACCCAGATCTTAATAAAATAACCACAACTCCTCATACGAAGTTCAAATTCGATGATTCTTTTTGCTATGGCTCCGTAATTACGATACAAATTTAATGTTTCAATAAAAATAAAAATTGGAGCTCATTGGCTTAATGTACTACCATTATGCTTGAAGAACCAACATCGAAACATAAAATAAAGAGCGCAAGACAACCCAAACCTATCTGAAACTCACTCGAACCCTTGAAACCACGTCCAAATATACCAACAAGTCCCATAACATAACATGGACTTACTTGAGGCATCAAATACACATAACAATATCGAAACGACGAATCACACCTCAATTCAAAAATCAATGAACTTGAAATTTCAAACTTTCACAACTGATGTTGAAACCCATCAAATCACGTTCGATTGATCTTAAATTTTGGACACGTGTCATAATTAGCATTACGGGGCTGCTCCAACTTCCGAAATTTAAATCCGACCCTGATATATTTCACTCTCGGTCAAACTTTTCAAAAAACCAACTTTCGTCAATTTGAGCCAAATTTAACTACAGACCTCCAAATCACAATTACGCTCCTAATTCTAAAATCACCCAATGGAGATAATAAAACCATCAAAATTTCAATTTGAGGTCAAATACTAAAATGTGAAATTCGGTCAACTTTTTCAAATTTAAAGCTCCCTAGTTGAGAATCATTCTTCCAAATTAGTTCTGAATAACCTGAAACCTAAAACCGATGATTCATATAAGCCAAAATACATCATACGGAGCTACGCACGCCTGTAAACTACCAAGAAAAGTGCAAATTCTCAAAATAACCAGTTGGCTCATTATATCCTTCCCCACTTAAACATACATTCGTCCTCGAACATGCTAGGAGTCGTTCCGAAGCTATCGAATTACGGTGTAACCTTACTAAGCATAAAATCAGAGATGATCCCATGTCACCATGCTCCATATAAGCCCGCCAAACAGAACATAACTAGAGATCCTTACTTCAATCTTGGTCCTTAAACCTTAGAACCCAATCTCTATCATCGAGCCATAATACTAGGGCTCATTTATCACATGTGTGTCATCATCAAGCATAATTGAGTGCAAAAAAATATAACTATGGGAGACATTATTAGGAACAAAAAATACTGAGAGAGACAAGCACAACTGTGGTGCAATAAGCAAATCAATATTACGAATGTCACCTTGCCCATAATGCCATGTGTCCTAACTGAATCACATTATGTGTGCGAAGAATTAACCCCTTAAATCCCGCTATATTGTAAGAGGGAAATATATAACATAAACCAAGGCACGAATAACATCCATCTTGTTCAATAATATACATAAGGTAACAACTGCACAAGAACAAATAAGTCCGATCCAATACAGAATACACATCTCATTAGGCTCAAAAGCAACCCCCAAAACCAATTTCCGATCATCCCCCAAACATGCAATTAGCCTTCCAAAGGTCCATAGCAACCTTTCCATAACATCTACTATCCATCATCTGATCCTCAACATTTCTTCACAACTTGCAATCAATGAATAGTTTTCCAACGGGAACATCTAGTCTCTGAGCCTCATGAATACCATAATCTTCATATCCAATCTCAACACCGCTACTTAAATGGTTGACACGTAACTTATACCGCCTCACCTTGCAAAAAAAATACTTACAAGTCAAAACACAATGTACCTGCAAACATGCGAACTCTGCTCTAGTGGGAACATATAGTATCGACAAAACCTTAAACACCCAAAATCGATTGTGTCATCAAGAACTCATCCTTCCGCCTGAAACTATCTGCATCCTTGTACATGAAATCTTTCAACCCCATACGGCACATCGCCTCTAATATGCTAACTCGCAACACTACGAAAGTCTTATAGACAACTCTGAACCATAAACAAATTGAACACCTCATCAACTGAGAATCTTTCATTTAGCTCAATCAAGGAGAACACCACCACACACAATACAGATTCTATACCTTTTGAAAATATCATCTCCGACCGTGATCATAACTATGATAAATTTTCCGAAACTCAGTAACACATAGAGTAATCAGAACCAATCGTCTCTAACTCAATCGAGTCACGTAGACTGCCAACCTGAAATTAACTTAATGTGATATGACCGCCTTGAGGGAACATCCTTGGAACCCAAAGCCATTTCTTGCAACATTCCATCATTAACACGTAGACCTTACTTGACAAGGAAATGTCGTAGTCCGATTACCATTCGCTACTTTTTCCAAGACCACCCGCTGATAAATTCAAAAAAACCTTAAAGGCTACATAAGACCTGGAACTCTCCAAAACCTTCTCGATAACTACTCATCTTGCTCTAATCTCCAATACACAACTAATACGCGTCGAGCAACCCGTGCTTTACCAGTATAAGACCATTCAAAGAAATAACCAAGCAATATCTCGATTCGGAGACTGATACGGTCCATTACTAGGGGTGGGCGTTCGATATTTCGGTTCGGTATTTAAGAATTTTGGTTTGGTATTTCGGTATTCGGTTTATCAATTGTATATACCAAATACGTAGCATATTATTTCGGTATGGTTTGATATTTCTTATTTTATTTCAATACGATTTTGGGTTAAACCAAATTTTCATGGTCCCCCCTCCATTAACTAGAAAAATCTGGCGCCAACATTATTTTACCTTCAATTACTCTAATATTGTGCTTTCTTTTTCTTGATCCTCTAAAGTTGTTCACAGAATCTTTTGCCATTCGTTTGATACCTACATTTATGTGCTTGAGCCTATAGGATCCAGAGTATTCTAAAAAGTTACATTGATTTTTTATATTAAGGCCAATGCTACCATGCTGGTAACCAATATAATTTGAGACTAAGCACTACACACCAGATTAACAACTTTGTATTAAGGCCAATGCAAAAAAAATGATTGTTCTACTACACCACTATGTATTTTGAGGTCCGAAAATTACAATGATGGTGAACCAATCTCCTTTTCCAGTTGCCAATTGTGCTTTCCGGATGCATTACTCCTCAAGGGGTTCACTGTAAATATATGAAACTTATATAAGAATTTTATTCAAGAAAATGGCATCATATCATGAATAAAATATATGCCTAATTGTGAATTACCATTCTCAAATGAAGGCTTGAACCGAATAGAGGGACTTTCTCAAATAAATGAAAATAGTAACTTGAAACTTCTCGTGACAATTTTAACTTATTCTACTTCCTCTCTCATGTTTAAATGAATGAGAGACAAGCTTGAGAATACTTTAAGACATGCATATGCCTTCAGGTTTTTTGTCGCACAACTTCTATGCTCAACAAATGACATTAGAGCTATTGATATTCCTAAGAGGCTCAAGAAACTCTGGTGTGTAGTGCTTAGTCTCAAATTACAAATTATACAAAGTACGAGAAATTTTAGAAGCAAGTTGACAGTAGTGAGATTTTCTTTCGTTTCGAGACACCAAAATATTGATCTCACCTCATTAAACTATTTCGGTATTTCGATATACCGAAATACTAAAATATCAATAATCCAATACCGTATACCGTTTCGAATTACCAAAATACCGAAATTTTTGTACCAAAAAAACTAAAATCGAAATACCAAATTAATTTGATTCAGTTCGGAATTTGATTTTTCAGATTTTATACCCACCTTATCCATGGCCCTGTCTCATCGTCATTAGCCAACTCTGCCACTTAGCTCAAAGCCATAGACCACCTCATCGACACCCAAAAGTATCATACCTTCATAGCATGCCCCGATCCCGCACATCTATTTAGCTCAATACTTCAGAAAATCATTCAATATTGGTTATAGAACACCCTGAAGACTCTGCTAAGAACTTACCCTTCATTGAATAGTCAAAAAACTTCCCCAAATACTCTAAAATGATCATCTATGCACTCCAACAAATTGAAACCTCGCACGAGACACATGATCCAAACTCATCATGCAGGAGACACATTTCTTCATATCATATGAGTCACTTGGTGGCTTTATTAATCATTTCATGTGCTGCCACATAGGGGCCTTTGTCCCTACTTATTAATTATCCACAAATCTTTAAATATGTGGTTAATCTCTCACTAAACTAATAATTAATCAATTACCCATGTAATTAAAAATTATCTCAAATTACTTAGGATACTAATCTCTTTTAACATACCTTATACACCTTACTATCATGGTCATGTGGTACCTTGTATAATACTAGTCCATAAATACATGGTATTTTATATTGGACCATATTTTATTCCAAAATGACATACTTAGATGAAACTTATTTTTTTGATTTGCTGACCTTCTCACTTTCACGAATTTGTTTGAAATAGCATAATACTTATAATCTAAAAATAATCTCATTCCCGCACTAACGTCGATTAATTTACGATGAAACTTTAACGTACAAAAATGCGGAATGTAATAGGTCATTTAGTTCTACAAGACATAATTATAACATAAGCTACCCCTGAGTATGATTAACCTCGCCTGTCACGACCCAAAACCAACCTGGTTGTGATGGTACCTAACATGGTACTAGACAAGCCGACAAATTTCCAAAACCAAACAATATTTTAATTCATAAGATGAAATTCACGACTATGTGACAACAAACCTTCATAAAGTGTATAAATCAAAACTACAATGCGAAAAGAAAGCTTGACATCAGGGTGTCACTAGTCATGAGCATCTATCAAGGACTGTCCGATAATACTAAGACATATACAGTCTGGAAGACAACTAATAAAAATCTATAAGAAGATAAAAGGGAGTCAAGCAGGGCTACGATCGCCATGCAGCTACCTTGCTAACTCCAACAGATCCGCAACGGGTGAAATCAATAATCAGTAACACATCCAGCAACTCCTGGATCTGCATACCAGGTGCAAGGAGTAATGTGAATACACCAACTAAGTAAGTAATAAAGTTAAATAGAGACTAAACAGTGGGAAACAAATAAAATCCACATCATGATAAACTCAGTAAGCACAACATGCTTTCAAATTAGAATATGAGTTAGATAATCTCATTTAAAATCCATTTTTTGGTATAAAAAAATCATTTAAAAATGCTTTCCAACAGTTTCAATAGAGGTTCAATGCAGTTTATAGAAAAAGTGATGAAAATTATAATCGGCCCCTCGGACAAAATATAGTTCGTATATAGCCCTTCGGGCAAACATAAATCATAAGTAGCCCCTCTTAAAAAACTCTCGGTCACTCATATACGTCTCATAACATAAAAATCTCAAAGGAAATAACAAAGCCAAATCAGTAATTAAATTTTGAACATCTTATAAAAACTCAAGTTTCAATGAAAGCTATTTAAAATATTTGTTCAACATTTTCAATAGAGGCTCAGTATAAAGAGGAGTGAAAATGGTAATTTCATAAAACATGCTCCTAGGGCAAAGCATCATTCGTATATACATAGCCTCTCGGGCAAACCTCTTAGCCACTCATGACTCAACTTTCTACAATCAGCACTCACGCTCAATAGGTTCCTTAAAATAACCACTGACGCAGCCTGATCCATAAATATATATCCTCGTAGTCAGGTGCTCGGCTTCTCTTGGTCATCAACCTCACAAGCCACTCGGGCTAATAGTAAAAAACAGGGCGCTCAGCCCGAAAATATCATTTATACATCAAATCAGAGTAAACAAGACTGAGTTATGAAATCTTTAAAATATAGTATGGCTGAGTAGAGTTATTAAATCAAAACAGTGAGAAATATTAATAATGAAATCTCCTAAGGGTCCAAACAGTTGGCACGAGGCCCAAATATGGCATCCACCCAAAACATAGTAATACTTTTTAAAACACAATAGTATCGAATAGTTTCTAATCAAATACGCAACTTAATAGTCGTACGGGACGGACCAAGTCACAACCCCCAATTGTGCACGCCCCACGCTTGTTATCTAACGTGTGTGTCACCTTAAAGCAGTACAACGATGTGAAATCTGGGGTTTCAAACCCTCGAGACAACATTTACAATCATTACTTACCCCAAACCAGATCGAACTCTAACCCGCGATGCCTTTTCCTCTCGACTCGGCCTCCAAATGCTCCACATTTAGCCAAAATCAGTATTACATTATTAAAACATGCTAAAGGAACAAAGCCCAAGCAAAAATAATCAAATTAACTCAAAAATCCCGAATTGGCCAAACCTGACCCCCGTCCCACGTCTTGGAATCCAATAAAAATCACAAGACTAGCCTCCCTATCCCCTCACGAGTCTATATATACCAAAATCACTAAAATCAGACATCAAATGACCTCTCAAATTCCCATTTAAAACTCTCCAAAAAACTCAAGCCCTAACCTTCAATTTCACTCCAAAGTCTGCACTAATTTCATGATTAAGTAGTGGATAAATCATCACAAACACCAAATACAAAGCCAAAGCTCACTGAAATCCTTCAATTCCTCCTTGAATTCCTGGCTTGGAGCTCCAAAATCGCACAAAAAAGGTGAAAAATGACTGAAAATTGCGAAGTGAGGTTTTTATAGATTCTGCCCCAGAGATTCCATACATACGGTCCTATAAGCACACATGCGCTTCCGTTTCTGCAGATTTCACTTAAGGCACCAGCTCCTCACCTGCGCCCCAGGCCTCACACCTGTGGGCTCGCAGGTGCAGTTAATCCTTCCGCTCCTGTGACAATCTCCACTCCTACGGTTACTATCGACGCCTGCGATCACCACACTTGCGGCCCCCAATCCGCAGGTGCGGAAACAATAGAAGCAACAACAAAACTCTGATACTCCCATTCAACTTTAAGCCTTCCGCCAACCACCCAAATCCATCCCGAGGCCCTCGGGACCTCAACCAAACATGCCAAGAAGTCACATATCACTATTCAAACTTGTTCCAATCCTCGGAACACTCAAAATAATATCAAAACATCAAATCATCCTCAATTTTAAGCCTAAGAATTCTAAAACTTATGAATTCTGCAAATGATGTAATAACCTATCGAACCTCAACTGAATGACACACACATGTTACAAACGACACAACGGACCTACTCCAATTTCTGAAATTCCAATACGACCCCGATATCAACATTTTCATTACCGACCGAAAAATGCCAAATTTCTAATTTTTCCAATTCAATCCTAATTCTACCACGGGCCTCTAAAATACAAACCGGACGCGCTCCTAAGTCCATAATTACCTAATGGAGCTAACAGAGTCATCAAAATTCAAATACGAGACCAAATACTAAAAACTTAAAATTTGGCCAAACCTTTCAAATTTAAAGCATCAAGGTGAGAATCTTTCTTTCACATCTGTTCCGATCAACCTAACAATTAAAATAGATGATTTACATAAGTCATGATACGTCATACGGGGCTAGTCATACCCGAAAATTGGTGAGCAAAGTTCAACTGCTCAAAATGATCGATCGGATTGTTACACCGGCACCCACATATACACTCGTCACCTCATATATATATCACCCCCGCATGTAGCAAACAATGTGGAATAGGAGGAAAAAATTTCTCAACAAAGTTAGACAAGACACTTACCTCGAACAAGCTAATTACAATACCGAGCAACACAAGCAATGTTCCAAAAATGACATCATGCATGTAGTTACCTCTGAACGCCTCAAAACTAGAGAAAAGAAACTCAAATACATTAAATAAAGCCCAAGGAAACAATTCCAAATGATAAAGATCGAATCATAAATCAAATCCCAAATTCGGCCAAAAATCGCACCTGCACCCACACCTCATAACCCCACAAAACTCATAAAATCCGACAACTCATTTAGTTATGAGTCCAACCAAACTAGTTTCAGTCAATTCCGACTCCAAATCAATGTTCAAAACTCAAACTTTCATAGTATGAAACTTTAGGCCAAAGCTCCCAATTTCCTCTTTAAAATCAATCAATCAAAAGCTAAAATCAAAGATAGATTCATGGAATATAGCCAAAACCGAGTAGAGAACATTTACCCCAATTTATATTTTAAAAATCATCTAAAATATTGCCCAATTCCAAGCTTCTCAACTCAAACTATGTTAAATGAATAAAATCATCATGTTAACATTATTCTACCATGTTTCTTGTTCCAAATGATCTCGAAACTTGCTTTTGATACTTCCAATGGGTTCCTTGTGAAATTTTAGTCAAGTCATGCTCTTGAATTACTCCATTTGACCTTGTATTGAAGGAGATATGTTGGTTTTAATATTTGGAAACAGTGTAAATTTTTAAATACGATATTAGTGACAATATCGTAATTAATATAAAAAAAAATCTAGCCACTCAATTCTTAATAAAATGACCATAAACTCCTCATACGATGTCCAAATTTGATGATTTTTTTGCTATGGCTCCGTAATTATGATACAGTTCTAATGGTTCAATAAAAATAGAAATTGGAGCTCATTTGCTTAATGTAGTACCATTTATACTTGAAGAAACAACATCGAAACATAAAAAAACGAGCGCAACACAACCCAAACTTATCTGAAACTCACCCGAGAACTTCGGGACCACGTCCAAACGTACCAAAAAGTCCCATAACATAATGCGGACTTACTCAAAACCTCAAAACATACATAAAATATCGAAACGACGAATCACATCTCAATCCAAAAATTAATAAACTTGAAACTTCAAACTTTTATAACCGATATTGAAACCGACCAAATCACGTCTGATTGACCTAAAATTTTACACACAAGTCACATTTGACATTACGGGCCGGCTTCAACTTTCGAAATTGAAATCCGACTTCGATATCAAAAAGTTCACTCTCGGTCAGACTTTCCAAAAAAAAACCAACTTTCGCCATTTCGAGCCAAATTCAACTACGGGCCTCCAAATTACAATCCGGACACGCTCCTGATTCCAAAATCATCCAATGGAACTAACAGAACTATCAAAATTTCAATCCGCAATCAAATACTAAAAAGTCAAACTCGGTCAACTCTTTCAAATTTAAAGCTCCCTAGTTGAGAATCATTCTTCCAAACTAGTCCCGAATAACCTGAAAACCAAAATAAGTGATTCACGTAAGTTAAAATATATAATACGGAGCTACTCACTGAGGGATCATTTTAGTTCGTTGAGTTAAATTAGGAGAATATCATGTGATTCGGTTTCTTTCCGTTTTTAGCGCAAATACGTTTTTGTATTTAACATTAAAGCCGCTTGAATACAACTAAATACATGTCAAACTTAGCTGGAATTTCAGTTTTTACGCCTATATTTTTGTTGTATTAATGAAAACAACAGCTTTAAATATATGAAAATACATTGTATAAAACATAAAAGGTATCTATAACTCATAATATAGCAAATGGTATCTATAAATGGCTAATTAGACCTAAAAGATGGTACTTTATGAAAACTTCCATTAAAAATAACCCAAAAACAAAAGCAAATCGGCCGTCACAAAGAAACCTAAATCCTGAATCCTATTCATTAGCCATGGACTATTGGACTCAATGAAGAGGGGAAAGGTCCTGTCGGAAAATTTGATTCCAACTATAAATTAACACAACCAACTTGTATTACATACCTGTTACAAATCACTAACACCAAATTGGACAATAAAAATGATATTCCAAGCTTTACATGATTCACATAAGGAATTCTTGGAATCAGTTAGACCTTATACGACTGAGCAGCTTATCCCTTCATTTAGGAAGCCGTTCATAAAACACTTTACACCATTGAATTTTACAAACTCATCCTTTCTTCATTGCATACAACCGATTCATTGATCTTCAAAGGTTACCATTACATGATACATCAGCTTCTAGTTATGTCCTGTCACCTTTGGAGTCATCACGTGGTCTAATTGGCGGATATTTCCCGAGTCTGCATATGGTCTGACAAAAGTCCGACGCCACCAAACTTCAAATGCTCTCTGAAGATTTGGACAATTATCACCAGCCTTGAGGAAACTGCCTAACCAAGAAAGTAAAATACTCTGCTGCTCCTCTAGAGGTAGCGTTAGGATTGTCCTGCCGATTCCTTCCTCCACTACCTTACGGTCAAATGACCTGCATCCGTGCTGTAACCAGCTGTAGTCATTGATCAGTGGCTGTAACCAGGTCTGTAACAAGAGGTTACGCGTGTCCTTTGATGGCAGAAGTTCCCCTCTTCCTATTCCTACAAAAAGCCTTGCTGTGATGCAGCTAACATGGTGGCGAGACACAATAGGTAGTTTTGTATGCAGTGAAGCCAACTCCTGCTGGCTAGCCCACATCACCGCAAACTCATCTGCTGCTTGCCTGTCGGTTAAAATTTCAAGCATCCATGAGAGGTTATCAGCCTCTAGAACTATCTGCTTCACTACGGGTTCTCTGCAATCAACGGAGTTGTTGCTAAACTCAGGTTCAGCTGCTTGTTTGAATAGACTCAATACTGAATCCAGGCAACTTGTACACGAGCCATATATTATTTCATTATAACTGTCAACTGAGTCAGATGAACTTGGAAGACTGTTATTCTCCCTGAGGAGCTTCAGTACGATGGATTTCATTTCACGGCGACCTCTCTCTTCATTACTTTTGAGAACCAGTTCTAGGATGTGAGAGAAAGTGTCCTTGTGAGGCTTAGAAATATCAGATGACACCCTTTTTAACACAGGGGTCACTCCGATTCCCTCACTCTGCAGCCGTAGGACTGATGAAACAACTTTCTCCTCTTCTTCTTCCCCAACCCATGGTACTGCTTCCAAATACTCTAAACATGACTGCATGCATGATTTAAATCCAAGTTGTTCTGCTACCTAAAATGCAATTCTGAGTTAGGAATTGTTTACTATTACTGAAGATAAAGCATCATAGGAAATGTATACACAGCTACACCTAAATCAAGTGAGTGTAAGTTTACACTAGGTTGTTGTTGTTGTTAGTTTACACTGACCAAAAATCAACCATATGCTCTAACTCACACACCTCCGTGCGAGTTTTCTGAGCAAACTCAAAAGAGTTTTTAATACTACTAAAGACCTTCCTATCAAGCCTAGCATTTGATAAACTCCTATTGCCGTTGACAATTGAATTTCAAAATGTATATACCTATCAATTACCAAATAGCCTAGATATCAATACATGTCTAATTCAAATTGTCTTATGCTAGTATATACGTCAACTTCGCCTCAACAAAATATCTGGCATTACAATATACAGTACCATAATCGACCATATTTCCTATTTCCCGGGACATCTCTTTCAGGATTTCTGAAGGAGCTTAAACAAAGTTATCACTGAGTTTTTACCACACATACAAGCAAGAAACCCATGCTTGCATTAGAGGCACCGCCCCCCACCACACCTCCCCAACAAAAAGGTTTTCAAAGTTCACCTTCCTCGGACAGCAAAAAACTGATTTGATTAGCCTGAATCTGCAACCATGTCACACTTGACTACAGTGACAAAAATTGTTTCCTGCATCGGTAAACAGGACGCATCTGATGGAGTTGTGAGAGCATTGGGGCAGTCTAAATCTTTCTCACCTGTTGGGGCACATAGTACGAGAAAGCTAGAGAGAAATAGATTATCTAAGAGCTTTCCTTTTACTATGCTGTTTTTTTCCACTAAAGTTTCTAGAGATCATCAGCAGGCAGAGGCCGAACCAAGATTTCAAGCTTATGGGTTTAAGATCTTAATCCTTTTAAGTTATTGGATTCTAAATTAATAATTTGTACATATATAATGAAAACTATAAGAAAAATACATGATTTGAACCAAAGTTACTGGGTTCGCCGAACCCGTCCCCGAGACTGTGGCTCCTCCTCTATATGCAGGCTAAACTCATACCAACATAATCAAATCTACGCTATATGAAGTATATTGATCAGCAATGCAAGTATCAGAGAATTAAGTTAACGTTTCCAATATTATGTATGACACAGCAATAGTTTGAATTGGAACAAGCCACGAAACACAGAGATTGCTTTTGAACAGTCTATGCCTTCATCTATAAGCAGCTCTCTATAAATCTGTTGATCAATCTAAACATATGGAATTGAGCTGTCAGGTATACAGAAACACAGCATATTTGAGTTACATTTACAATATGAAAGAACAGAACTCTATGGGAAATGTTGATTTAGTTTAACTACTTGCTTAAACAAAACATTAGGCAGTTACTCTTTCTCAACAAAAGAAAACATTAGGCAGTTACTCTAAAATATAAGCAGCAGTTCTAGTGGAAAAACTCACACATATACAAAGAGAAGTCCATTCCAAGATTTCCAAATTACCTTGATAATACGCAGAACACGAGAAACACTTTGTTTGATCAACCGCTGCTTAAATTCTTTGCAATACATGAGGCCGACGGTTTCAACATATATCTCAACATCCTCACAATCATCAATTTCGATGCAAGGAAAAACCGGCTGCTGTTCTGATATTTTATTAGCAAAATAACTGCTATTTTCCACCAAAATATTTTTGTGAACATTCAACTTCACAGTGAACCCCTGCTTTCCTAGCAAGATCACCCTGAGATCACTAGTTCCCGGTTCACCAAACTCAATCGACACTTTCCTTGGCACATTTTCAACCTTTGATCGAGGCGTTCTCTCTGCAGGCACCGATGCTCTAACGATGGGTGTATCAGAACTAACACCTCTTTTGTCATCAGAAACAATACCTGCCTTAGGTGCTGTATTAGCAGGTCTTTTCTCAGTTACTGAAGTTTGTTTCTTGTGAGCCGGGGTTTGCGTTGTAGGAACAGGAGATTTGGGCTTGTTCAAAGGATTCTGTGTTTTGAGGCTCTTCTGAAACACATTGGGAGAGGGACAACACCAGAAACCCTCTGGGGTTACAGCAATTGGAACATTCCTAATTTTGGTTTGGCCTTGTTCTACTTTTCTTACTCTAATTTCAGCCATTCTTGGCAAAACTCAAAGCACAATTAATTCACTGGTAATGTCATTTCCAGTGACAACAAGACTGGACACCTAAAGACTAAACAATGGCTTCAACATCCACTATATGTTATCAGGTTGACAACTCAAAGCTGAGAAACTATTTGATTATAAGAATGAAAATATCAGGATTGTGACAAAACATCAAAAGAACTCATTTTTCTTCCTTCTAAACCAATTCTACTGCAAAACTTAACCATAAAGAAAAAAAGCCTGAAAGAGGACAACAAACAAAAGATTAAACCTTTAACATTATAGGTCTCAAGAAACTAACACAATTACAGAAAGAAAGGATTTTTGAAACTCACCGGTCCCAAGAGCTTCTTAAAAAGCAGGAGAAAGGGATTCTTGAAACACCAAATTCGAGGAAATTGTTAAAGAAAGAACAAACACTCACCTACACACAGAAGAGCTATATCTGAGAATTTTTTGAAACCCAAATATCTATCAATCTTTAATTTTAAGAGTCCAAGAGAGCCACTGAAAATGATGGAGTGTAGCTTTGATGTCAAGCATCAAGGGAACCACTAAAACAGAAGATTTAACAGAGTGGAATGATGAGGTCCTATATGTTTATACATATTTTGGAATTTTAAATTAAATAAAAAAGAATTGGGGGCCAAATGAAATAAAAGAAAACACGACACAAAGCGAGAGTGATGGCTTATGCGCTGTGTTTTGCAACTTTATCGCTTTGTCTCACTGATGATGCTTTTCTTTTTTCTTTTTTTTTCTGTTTTAATGACACTGTACTTGTGGGTCTGAGAATTTTAGCTTTTCTCTCTCTCACACACACACAGAGTAAGAAGAGACGCTCTTTGTCTCTCTACAACTGAATGATCAAACGAGACAGGCATGCATTTGGGTTGTCTTCTCAAAGTCCTAATCTTGCTTTTGCTTTTTTTGTTTTTGTTTTTTTCTTCCTCATTTTTTTGAGGAAAAAAATAAAGATTTACTCTGTTTGCTTTTCTGGGTCTTTGCAGGATTGATTCTCCTTAAATTATTAACATAAAAAGAATGGGAATTTTGAGAAAAGGAAATCACTATCGTTTTCAAACAAAACATGTACATTGAAGTTAACGAAATGACAATATTAGCCCGGAAGCTGTTGAGTTGTGCCATATCGGAGTGATTTGAGGTCATTGGTCTCCTTATATGGCTTGGGCAATCCTCTCTCATAAGCTAGCTTTTGGGGTTGAGTTAGGCCCAATGTCCATTCTTATCATGGTATCAGAGCCAGGCCCATCCCAATTATTGTTACCGATGTTGGGCCCCCATTTATGTTGTCCACGCTCCCCAAAGATCTAGGCGTGATGGGGGTGTTGAGTTGTCCCACATCGGAGGGATTTGAGGTCATTGGTCTCCTTATATGGCTTGGGCAATCCTCACCTCATAAGCTAGCTTTTGGGGTTGAGTTAGACCCAATGTCCATTCTTATCAAAAGCATCTCCAAAAGTAAGATTATAAGACCAGATGTAATAATGCTAACCGAGTTTAAATTTTACACATGTGTAAAATTCTTTTTATTTAGCTAATCGAGTTTAAATTATGACAGTTGAAACCAAGATTTTTATTAAGGAATGTTAGAATATAAAAAATTAAATAAAAAATTACGGAAATTTAATTATATATTAAATACGACAAGAGGGGTTGCTTTGATGGAAAGCAAAATGTCTCCCCTGGCTATACCATATAATTTGGGCATCTTGATGTTGAAAATGGTACACAACTTTGCCGTAGGGATAAAGGAAAGAAATTAATGGATGGAACTCCAAGAAGTGGACTTATATATGGTACCATTAATTTTTCCGTTTATTAAAAGCATCTTTGATTCTTGACTATTGAAATCTGCATGTGGGCATACGTAAAGCAAAGCTTGCCATTTCTAGTTTTGTGCCCTTTGTTTGTTGAAAAATAGCATTAGTTGTTTTCTTTATTCCTCTATTGGTATTGAGTTAGTTTTGACCAAGGGAATAGTAAGCATTTTTATCTTTTTTTTTGTCGAATGAAAATTTTATTTCTACCATTGGAAAATTTATATCATCTGTTCTTTTGGACTCTAGAACAGATTTCAAAAGTACAATAAAAAATAATAAACTCTACAACTATTGTTGTTAAATTAAAATTCTATTACAGACAAAGATGAATGTTGTTACGATTGTGAAGAATCGCACAAGGAATAGCTATTCATAATCTGCATAATGGGAAGCTATTTAGGTTGCTTCATTCCAGTAAAGTGCACTTGAATTGTAATCTCCTTTGCTCGATCTTGGACGTTTCTGTTCAATTGTTGAAAACTTCTGTTGTTTCTTTCCATCCAGATGTTGTAGACTACTGCTGCAAACACCACACCGAGGATGGCTTTTCTATGATTCCTGCTGTTGACATTATCAGATAACCATTGCACTTCTGACTCCCATGTGCCTATTGTTCTTTGATACTTCAACTATTGTAACATACCTTGCCACATGTCTTTGGAATATAAGCATTCAAAGTATAAATGGTCGTGTGTTTCTTCAATATCTCTTCCACATAATATGCAAGATGGAATAATATGAAGTCTCCATTTAACTAATATGTCAACTGTTGCCAATCGCCTATGCAGTGCCACCCATAAAATGTATTTCTGTTTTGGGAGCATGCCAGTCACCATCAATAAGGTTTTCCATCGGACCTTAGGGTATTGTGGAGTGGTATGAATGTATGCATTTCTGATGCTAAATTGCTCATTTTAAGTACATGTGTACATTCCTATTCTATTAATTGCTCACCATTCTGTTGCTCCAATCAATTCTCTAACGAGCCAGCTAGCTTGTTTAGGAATTTCGATTGTGGTAAGCATTTATCATAACAAGAGAGAGGTACTTAACGTTGACAATATCAAAACCATAGTTTTGGTTTCTTTTCTAACTCTTTTTTCTGTCTCTACCCACTAACTACTAAAGAGTAAAGTCCGTAAAATTAATTATCATTTGGATGTATGGAGTAATTGACATAAAGATGGCTTTCGTCATGATTGGAGTTTGGCCAACAAACTCACTACCCGACAAATATTATTGCCACTAAACATCTACTGCCTAATCTTAGTTGTTTATCATAATGGAGTGGGGCTACCAACTTGGCGCTTAACTCGGATAGATCATATATTCATTGCATACGTTACTACTAGGGATGTAAACTTGATTAAAATAAGACAGTTAACCATCTATGTTATTTATGTTTATTTCGAAAAATATAAATAACAATTAAAGATAATTTGTAGTTTTAAAGATATCTGATTTATTCTAATACTAGTGAATGTACAAGTAATATTAAATTTAAATAAGAAGAATTGATGAACAAAACCAATATTGTGAGAGAAACGGGGATCTCAAGCTCGATTATCTCGGGGGCCTCAAGCTAAGCTAAGAGCCAGTAAAGTATGAAGAATAAAATAAAAATAATAAAGCTGGAGAACACTTGTTGAGGACGATAAACAAGAAAAGTAGAGAAGAATGTTCGATTGCAGTGAATGAGATATCATTAACAAAGATTGGGGTCCCCTTCATATAGGAGGGGAAATCCTAATATGGTACATTTCCAATTATAGTAAAGAATTCTATTTTATACAGTTGTATAACAACCTAGTACGGACTTGTACTATTTCGTACAAATCTAATCCCTTAATATATACCCTGGCCCACGTGTTCTTGAGGAATTCCTGCTCTTTCTTGAGTGTCATCGAAAATGTAGCCTTCGAGGCAGATTATGGCGGGTCTTCGATTTACTCCCCCGAGGTATGCATTTTCAAGCCAAATCTGGTCTTTACTTCGTGCAACCCCAAACTCGAGCCCAAGGTTCGGTTCAGCCCTCGAAATCAAGCTCTCCGATCTTCACCGTATACAGATATTCCTCACATTTCTTAGAATGAAATGATATGAAACGTTTGAATTCTCGAAATCTTTTATGATGGAACCATTCCTATGACGTAAGTGTTAAAATGGCCGAAACGTCCCGTCGGTTCTCTTCCCCAAAAGCAATAAATGCATGTTAGAGTCGGCCAGTCATTAATAATAATGAACCATCGCCGCTTTCCTCTATATATACTTATTTTCTCCTCTCATTAAGGACTTTTCCACCTTGAAACATTATACATTTCCTTTTTATCTCCAATCCCTCCGTTCCATCGGATCAAAATCTCGCCGGTTCATTCATTTCTTCTATATTTTTCCAAAGCACTGATGGCAAAACCTTCCAAGTTCGTTTCTCAGAAAGAAGGGAACTCTACTTCTATTTCCCGTTAGGCCGGTGGTAAATCGTTGGCGGTTCATGAGATCGAACCGAACAAATTTTCCTTAAAAAAGGACTTTATAGTCGAGAACCCTCCCAACGTTGCCAGTCATTGAGAGCATGCATTGAGGTACATAAGGTCAATTGAGGAGGGAGTGTAAATAGGGAGAGAAGGTCAAATACCTTTTCAAGGAGAGGACATCACAACTTACGTAAAGGTTCCTCAGTATATATACATACCCCTTTACGTTGGGTTCCCTCGATCCGCTCATGCTCGAATTATGTCAAAGATATCAAGTAACCTTGGGCCAGATTCATCCGTCCTTTTGGCGGATCGTAATAATGATGAGGTTCTTCATCGAAATGGTCGGACTCGATTTCACCCTTAGCCACATCATTCGATTATATCGACCTCAACATTTCCAAGGTATAATCAATCTCTAATGCCAATAAACCAAGTCCTTCTTCGCCAATAACGATGAGGGCAAGGATCGAGGTCGGATGAGCCGATTCATTTAGATGAGGACCGTCAATATTATTCCCGAGAAGTTCTTGTTATTTCCCGAGGAATGGAATTTCGAACACGAGTGGAATTCTTTTAGTTCTTTTCTATAAATTTTGCTAAACTTTGCATAATTACTCCTTTCCCCTCTCTGCAGTGGTTCCATGATGTCTAATGTGATCTTCGACCTCGAGGATTAGGTTCGCAAACTAGATGCTACTTCACCCTACGAGAAACAGAAATAGTGGGACATGTCAAAGGGAAAGTGGGAAGTGAAACATCATGGTACGTGCCATATGTTTCTTTCCTCATTAAGAATATCTTTCTTCATGTGACTTGATTCCTCTATCGCAGGTATTGTTGATTTCTTTGAGATAAGGTCGCCTCCTTTAGGGGGGAATCAGGATCTTCGGCTCCAAAGCCAAAGGAGGAAAACAAGAGAGGCTCAGTAAGAGGAGTGAAAATGGTAATTTCATAAAACAAGCTCCTCGGGCAAAGCATCATTCGTATATACATAGCCCCTCGGGAAAGCCTCTTAGTCACTCATGACTCAACTCTGATCAATCAGCACTCACGCTCAATAGGTACCTTAAAATAACCACTGGCGCAACCTGATCCATAAATATATAATTGACTGTGCTTACTAGGGGTGTGCATACTCTGGAGGGGCTTCTACAGCCTAAGTTCTACATCGTTACAGCATGCAACCCGATCCATAAATATATATCTTCATAGTCAGGTGCTCGACTTCTCTCTGTTTATCAACCTCACAAGACACTCGGGCTAATAGTAAAAAAAAGGCGCTCAGCCTGAAATATCATTTATACATCAAATCAGAGTAAACAAGACTGAGTTATGAAATCAGTAAAATATAGTATGGCTGAGTAGAGTTATTAAATCAAAACAGTGAGAAATATTAACAATGAAAACTCCTAAGGGTCCAAACAGTTGGCACGAGGCCCAAATATGGCATCTAGCCCAAAACATAGTAATACTTTTCAAAACACAATAATATCAAATAGTTTCTAATCAAATACACAACTTAATAGTCATACGGGACGGATCAAGTCACAACCCCCAACTGTGCACGCCCCCACGCTCGTCAGCTAACGTGTGTGTCACTTCAAAACAGTATAACGATGTGAAATCTGGGGTTTCAAACCCTCGGGACAATATTTACAATCATTACTTACCTCAAACCAGATCGATCTCTAACCCGCGATGCCTTTTCCTCTCGACTCGGCCTCCAAATGCTCCACATTTAACCAAAATCAGTATTACATTACTAAAACATGCTAAAGGAACAAATCCCAAGCAAAAATAATCAAATTAACTCAAAAATCCCGAATTGGCCAAACCTAACCCCCCGTCTCACGTCTTCGAAACCAATAAAAATTACAATACTAGACTCCTTATCCCCTCACGAGTCTATATATACCAAAATCACCAAAATCGGACATCAAATGACCCCCTCAAATTCCCATTTGAAACTCTCCAAAAATCTCAAGCCCTAACCTTCAATTTCACTCCAAAGTCTCCACTAATTTCATGATTAAGTAGTGGATAAATCATCACAAACACCAAATACAAAGCTCAAGCTCACTGAAATCCTTCAATTCCTCCTTGAATTCCTGGCTTGGAGCTCCAAAATCGCACAAAAAAAGGTGAAAAATGACTGAAAATTGCAAAGTGAGGTTTTCATAGATTCTGCCCCAGGGATTCCACACCTACGATCCTATAAGCACACATGCGATTCCGTTTCTGTGGATTTTACTTAAGGCACCAGCTTCCTCACATGCGCCCCAGGCCTCACACTTGTGGGCTCGCAGGTGCAGTTAATCCTTCCACTCCTGTGACAATCTCCACTCCTACGGTTACTCTCGACGCCTGAGATCACCACACCTACGGCCCCAATCCGCAGGTGCGAAAACAATAGAGGCGACAAAAAAAATCTGAAACTCCCATTCAACTTTATACCTTCCGTCAACCACCCAAATCCATCCCGAGGCCCTCGGGATCTCAACCAAACATGCCAACAATTCACATATCACCATTCAAACTTGTTCTAATCTTCGGAACACTCAAAATAACATCAAATCACCCTCAAATTTAAGCCTAAGAATTCTAAAACTTCTGAATTCTGCAAATGACGTAAAAACCTATCGAACCTCAACTGAATGACATATTTACACACATGTCACAAACGACACTACGGACCTACTCCAATTTCTGAAATTCCAATACGACCCCGATATCAAGATTTTCATTACCGATCAAAAAACGCCAAATTTCTAATTTTGTCAATTTAATCCTAAATCTACCACGGACCTCTAAAATGCAAACCCAGCGCTCCTAAGTCCAAAATTACCTAAGGAAGCTAACCGAGTCATCAAAATTCAAATCCGAGGCCAAATACTAAAAAGTTAAAAATTTGCCAAACATTTCAAATTTAAAGCATCAAGTTGAGAATCTTTCTTTCATATCTGTTCCGATTAACCTAAAAATTAAAATTGATGATTTACATAAGTCATGATACATAATACGAGGCTAGTCATACCCGAGAATTGGTGAGCAAAGTGCAACTGCTCAAAATGATCGATCGGAATGCTACACCGGCACCCACATATACACTCGTCACCTCATATATATATCACCCCCGCATGTAGCAAACAATGTCGAATGGGAGGAAAAAATTTCTCAACAAAGTTAGACAATATACTTACCTCGAACAAGCTAATTACCATACCGAGCAACACAAGCAATGTTGCAAAATGACATCATGCATGTAGTTACCTCTGAACGCCTCAAAACTAGAGAAAAGAAACTCAAATACATTACATAAAGCTCAAGGAAACAATTCCAAATGATAAAGATCGAATCATAAATCAAATCCCAAATTCGGCCAAAAATCGCACCTGCACCCACACCTCATAACCCCACAAAACTCATAAAATCCGACAACTCATTTAGTTATGAGTCCAACCAAACTAGTTTCACTCAATTCCGACTCCAAATCAATGTTCAAAACTCAAAATTTCATAGTATGAAACTTTAGGCCAAAGCTCCCAATTTCCTCTTTAAAATTAATCAGTCAAGACCTAAAATCAAAGATAGATTCATGGAATATAGCCAAAATCAAGTAGAAAACATTTACCTCAATTTACATGTTAAAAATCACCTAAAAAATTGCTCAATTCCAAGCTTCTCAACTCAAACTATGTTAACTGAATAAAAATCATTATTTTAACATTATTCTACCTTGTTTCTTGTTCCAAATGATCTCAAAACTTGCTTTTGACACTTCCAATGGATTCCTTGTGAAATTTTAGTCAAGTCATGCTCTTGAATTACTCCATTTGAGCTTGTATTGAAAGAGATATGTTGGTTTTAATATTTGGAAACAGTGTAAATTTTTAAATACGATGTTAGTGGAAATATCGTAATTAATCTGAAAAATCTAGCGATTCAATTCTTAATAAAATGACCATAAACTCCTCATCTTATGTCCAAATTTGATGATTTTTTTGCTATGGCTCCGTAATTACGATACAGATCTAATGGTTCAATAAAAATAGAAACTGGAGCTCATTTGCCTAATGTAGTTCCATTTGTGCTTGAAGAAACAATGTCGAAACATAAAAAAACGAGCGCAACACAACCCAAACTTATCTAAAACTCACCCGAGCACTTCGAGACCACGTCCAAACGTACGAAAAAGTCCCATAACATAATGCAGACTTACTCAAAACCTCAAAACATACATAAAAATACCGAAACGACGAATCACATCTCAATCCAAAAATTAATGAACTTGAAACTTCAAACTTTTATAACCGATATTGAAACCGACCAAATCACGTCTCATTGACCTAAAATTTTACACACAAGTCACAGTTGACATTACGGGCCTGCTTCAACTTTCGAAATTGAAATCCGACTTCGATATCAAAAAGTTCACTCTCGGTCAAACTTTCCGTAAAAACCAACTTTCGCCATTTCGAGCCAAATTCAACTACGGGCCTCCAAATTACAATCCGGACACGCTCCTGATTCCAAAATCATCCAATGAAACTAACGGAACTTTCAAAATTTTAGTCCGAGGTCAAATACTAAAAAGTCAAACTCGATCTACTCTTTCAAATTTAAAGCTCCCTAGTTGAGAATCATTCTTCCAAACTAGTCCTGAATAACCTGAAAATCAAAATCAGTGATTCACATAAGTTAAAATATATAATACGGAGCTACTCACGCCCATAAAATATCAAGCGAAGCATAAATACTTCAAAACGACCGATCAGATCATTACCATGCTCCACATTATAAATAAAAATAAAAACCAAAAGCAATTAAGCAATTGTTCTTTCTCTCAAACCATCGTCAGTCTGGAAAATGCTCTTTCTCCTAAAACAAATTATTTTATTAATTTGACATATCTCTACTCACCATCTATAATACACAAAACTAATATTCAAGTGGCATATGAGGTAAATTTATTTCTTTTATTAATTATTTATTTTCAACAAGTCTTTTCTTTTTTACATTAAACTTTATTTTTTTAGAAATTCTTCGTCATTTTTTCTATTTCTCGATTGAACTTGAACCATGCCATTATAGATTTAGTGTTATGGTGGAAAGAATAAAATCCTTTGCACCAGAATGAATGTTAGAATTATCATGCTATTTTGCTTGATTGATGTTACAATCGTTCAACCAGATTATTTGTATGTATTACAATACCATAAAGTATTTATAAAGAAAATTGGTGATTCAGATGTCTTCTACTTACTACGAGATTTGGTTCATATGTGTTTGAGTTATGCCTGATGTCAAATATAGTATTTGTACTTTTGTCGGTAGTGCTTAGACTAATTTATTTGATATGTAATTGTTTTGACAAATAAAGAATTTTTGTTATGACACGGCATTGAAGAAGTATTAGCTGAGATATACTTTTATGTCATATGTTTATATCTAATAACATCATTAGTCTCATTACATATTATACCTACCTAAGTAAATGTAGGTGTTCAACTTCATAGAAAATGTTAATTATCATTCTGTTTGATCATTGTTATCTATCGTTTTATAATATATTGTATTATATTATATTGTATCGGGTCGTTTTACGAATACGATATTTGGATTGAATGTATTATTTGTTGTTGTTAAATAATATTTTTTTTATTTAGTTTGATTGTATCGTATTATACTAACCGATAAGTTTATTAAAATACCCTCAATTTTTTAAATATTAAATTTATCAAGAATTACGTGTAAAAATAATTTAAGAAAACCTATTTTTACTAATTTATTAAGAAACCTATGTTTCCTAATTTATTAAGAAAACCTATTTTTACTAATTTATCACCAATTGTGTCTTATAAATAGACTAAGCAATTAAATTCATGAAAATTCTTAATAAATTACTGGAACGAGTTAATAATATTACAAACAATAATAAGTATACTCCATTCATAAGTAGATCATAATAATAATAAATTAAAAAATAAAATGTTAAGTACACTATATTAGGAATTTAGATTATAAATAATATTTCCTAACATGACATATAATTCATAACTTAAAGTGCACAACATAATAATTTTCTAACAACGTGACATATCATAAATAATATTATTCTAACTTAATTGTCACGTGAAAACAAGAGCAAAAACCTGAAAAATAAGGTTAACTATCATTAAAAAAAATGAAGATAAAGAAATAAGGAGGTGGAAAGATAAATAATAATACTTTGTACACTTGAAAATGCAGCTAATGGGAAATTAAAGTAATTAGAATTATAGTTAAAAATAAATTAGGAGAAAAGAAAAAGGCAAAACCTATTTTTTTAACCTTTGATGTTGGAGTTGGCAGATAAAATGTGACGAAGACAAAGTGGGTTATAGGTTAGACCTTTGGAGTTAAAATGAAAAAAAAGGTAAATAATAAAATAAAATTATGGAGTTATAAGTTAGGGCATAATATGAAAGAAAAATAGGAAACAATTTCACCCACAAAATTAGTTGTTTTAAAAACTAGTACTTTTTATTGTTCTGAAACAATAGATTTAATAATACAATACAATCAGTTTTAATAAAATAATCAAATAAATATTGTTTAGAAATACCAATACAATACAATGGATAACAACCCTACGATCATTTTCAATAATATGTTTGTACTCGCTTATAACACCAAAATTAGTCTCAATATAAATCATGAACACCTAAGTAAATGTAGTTGTTCAACATCACAGTAAATGTTAGGTATACACTATCATATTGTTTATTTATATCTAAGAACATCAAAACTAAATTCATTGCACATCACGCCTAATAAGTGAATATGTTTTTTAGATTCGATCAAACAGCTCGGTTGATTAATTTCCCCACATTAGTTTGAGCTTATATTTTCTCCCTTTATGTGTTAATCCATCTCGCACATATATTAATATTATTCATATCATTCTAAAAAGCTTGTACTGAATGACAAGGGATACACATGCAACTATTAATTTGTATTGAATATCAAAGGTTATAAGAAACTAGGAAAAGTAAAAACATCCATAGAGGCGCACAGGTGAAGGTCTTTAATTGTACATGAATTTTAATAATACTTTTAAACCGTATGATCTTAAATATACCATTAAATGTCTATGTGTTAAAATTATGCATCATGAAGGGAATTAAACGTTTAAACATAAAAATATATTATTTTTTTAAAATTAACTAAAAATAAAAAGTACGCCACATAAAATAAAATAGAGAAATTACTTACTTTTAACTTCTCATCGATTGAATAAAATGTTCAATTATGTCTTCTCCGGGAGAAAAAAGAATTACAAGTCTTAACCTGCAGAAATTATTTGTTCCACTCCTGGATGAACGCCAACACAGATCCTAACTAGTTGAATATGGATCCTGCAACAAGCATGGTTTTATCCCTCAACCACCTTATAAATTGGACCATAAACTAAACACATACTACTATATCCATAATTAAATGAAGTGGAGTGCTTTAGATAACCAAAGTCAAAAGGCATCATCAGTGTAGTAAAGTTTTCAGAATAAAACAATTTATGAGAGTATAGTTAGCATATCTGGGTTCTGTTAGACATTTTTGTTTAACGACTTCATTTCTTCTTTTTTTAAGGAGAAAAGCAAAGAGATACATACAAGTACATGAGCTAAACCTTTATTTCTTTCGCTCGTCCAACTAGAAAAGCTGCATGGTAAAGGCTGAGTAAAATAGTTAGACATCAACTGAAACTTATTATGCTAACAGATCTCCCCATAACTAATTAATGAGACGTTGGCGATCGGGCGAAGCCAAACATGCAAAAAGGTGTGTAAAATGGCTCTGGGCTTTGATCTTCGCATAGCTTGGAGTAATTTCTTTTTTGATTAGTCAACAAGAAATTTGAATGAGCTAAAAAAACCTTAGTATCCTATTTATTTTAAATAAATATTATTTTAATATATTATATTCTATAAATATCTTTTATACTTTATAACCAAATATCTAATTATAGTTACATCCTACATTTAAGGCACCGTATATGTTAAATAATATTTTTCTCTCTCCGTTTTAGTCTTTTCTCTCACATAATCACCATAAAATTGACTAATCACGTTCTCTCTCTCTTTGCATACACTTTACTCTTTCTCCCTCAACCCAAAATTCATACCTCTTTTCCCACCCAAATTCTCTAGTTCTCCTCCATTATCACTCCATTACAATCACTTAGGGTAAGTTTAATTCGTTCATTTTGATAGACGAAGAGCAATTGGTTCAACTATAGTGGCTCGATTATGCATGACGGTGGTCGTCGAAGTAGGGTTCACAACTTTTGCATAATTACTGGCTTCATTTGTGGGATTTGAGGGCTGGGGATTGTTTGTAGTTGTTGTAGGAGGTTGCGCAATGTGTTAGGGGGCTGACAGCCGGAATTAGTAGCTGGCCGGCCGCCAGCGAAGCCATAAGGTCGTTTCTCTCTCTAGATCACGCAAATCACCTATTTGTATTCAGTTGTATTCGAATGTATATTTCAGTTGTATTCGCTTGTATTCAGGTTTAATCAGTTGTATTTAACTATTTCATTCAACAGTAGTTAGTTGTATTCAAGTATTTTATATAACTGTATTCAGTTGTAGTTAGTTATATTCAACTATTTTTTTCAGCAGAAGTTAGTTGTATTTTGTTGCATTCAAGAGTTTATTCGGTTGTATTAAGTTGTATTTTTGTTATATTCAAGTGTTTTATTCAGATGAATTAAGTTGTATTTTGTTGTAATATTCAACTGTATACAATTATACTCAACTGTATTATTTATATGTATTTCTCTTTATTCAGCTATAATCTTTATTGTGTATCTTTCAAATACAAATTATTGAGGGATCATTTTAGTTCGTTGAGTTAAATTAGGAGAATATCATGTGATTTGATTTCCTTCCGTTTTTAGCGCAAATACGTTTTTGTATTTAATGAATACAACGGCTTTAATTATATGAAAATACATTGTATAAAAACATAAAAGGTATCTATAACACATAATATAACAAATGGTATCTATAAATGGCTAATTAGACCTAAAAGATGATGCTTTATGAAAAATTCCCTTAAAAATAACCCAAAAAAAAAGCAAATCGGCCGTCACAAAGAAACCTAAATCCTGAATCCTAAAACAATATGCTACATACTTACATTAGACATGGACTATTGGACTCAATGAAGAGGGGAAAGGTCATGTCAGAAAATTTCTTCAAGGGAATGTGCCTTGGTGTATGCTATTTGCTGATGACATAGTCTTGATAGACGAGACGAGGGTCGGTGTTAATGAGAGGTTAGAGGTATGGAGACAGACTCTCGAGTCTAAAGGTTTCAAAATAAGCAGATCTAAGACAGAATACCTGGAGTGCAAGTTTAGCGCCGAGCCGAGCGAAGTAGGCATAGACGTGATGATTGGATCTCAGGTCGTCGCCAAGAAGGACAATGTCAGATATCTTCGGTCGGTGATTCGGGGGGACGGAGATTGATGGGGACGTCACTCATCGTATAGGAGCGGGGTGGTAAAAGTGGAGGCTTGCATTAGGAATCCTGTGTGACAAGAAAGTTCCACAGAAACTCAAGGGAAAATTTTATAGAGCTGTGGTTACACCTGCCATGTTGTACGGGGCGGAGTGTTGGCCAGTGAAGAACTCTCATGTTCAGAGAATGAAGGTTGCGGAGATGAGGATGCTTAGGTGGATGTGCGGGCTCACCAGGTTATATAAGATTAAGAATGAAGTTATTCGAGAGAAGGTGGGGGTGGCCCGGTGGATGAGAAGATGCGAGAAGCGAGGCTGAGGTGGTTCGGGCATGTGCGGAGAAGAAGTCCTGATGCCCCGGTGAGGAGTTGTGAGCGGCTGGCGATAGTCGGCGTTCGGCGAGGCAGAGGGAGGCCTAAGAGGTATTGGGGAGAGGTGATTAGGCATGACATAGCTAGAATGCGGGTTTCTGAGGACATGACCCTTGATAGGAAAGTGTGGAGGTCTAGTATCAGGGTTGTAGGATATGAGCCTCTAGGATTTTTCGTATTCCTCACCCGGGGTTGGGTGAGGCTTGGCACGGCTATCCATAGATGATCTGTGTATTGAATTGTGTCTCCCTTATGGTAGTTATTTGTTGTTGTTGTTGTCTGAATTTATTGCATGCTATTTTATTTATGGTTCTTATATTTAGATAATTATTTACGATATTTCTGTTAGTTGTATTTTGTTGCATTCAAGAGTTTATTGAATACAACGAAACACATATCAAACTTAGCTGGAATTTCTGTTTTTACGCCTATATTTTTTTTTGTTGTATTAATGAATACAACAGCTTTAAATATATGAAAATACATTTTATAAAAACATAAAAGGTATCTATAACACATAATATAACAAATGATATCTATAAATGGCTAATTAGACCTAAAAGATGGTGCTTTATGAAAAATCCCCTTAAAAATAACCCAAAAAAATAAAAGCAAATCGGCCGTCACAAAGAAACCTAAATCCTGAATCCTAAAACAATATGCTACATACTTACATTAGCCATGGACTATTGGACTCAATGAAGAGGGGAAAGGTCCTGTCAGAAAATTTGATTCCAACTATAAATTAACACAACCAACTTGTATTACAGACCTGTTGCAAATCACTAACACACCAAATTGGACAATAAAAATGATATTCCAAGCTTTACATGATTCACATAAGGAATTCTTGGAATCAGTTAGACCTTATACGACTGAGCAACTTATCCCTTCATTTAGGAAGCCGTTCATAAAACACTTTACACCATTGAATTTTACAACCTTATCCTTTCTTCATTGCATACAACCGATTCATTGATCTTCAAAGGTTATCATTACATGATACATCAGCTTCTAGTTATGTTCTGTCACCTTTGGAGTCATCACGTGGTCTAATTGGCGGATATTTCCCGAGTCTGCATATGGTCTGACAAAAGTCCGACGCCACCAGACTTCAAATGCTCTCTGAAGATTTGGACAATTATCACCAGCCTTGAGGAAACTGCCTAACCAAGAAAGTAAAATACTCTGCTGCTCCTCTAAAGGTAGCGTTAGGATTGTCCTGCCGATTCCTTCCTCCACTACCTTACGGTCAAATGACCTGCATCCGTGCTGCAACCAGCTGTAGTCATTGATCAATGGCTGTAACCAGGTCTGTAACAAGAGGTTACGTGTGTCCTTTGATGGCAGAAGTTCCCCTCTTCCTATTCCTACAAAAAGCCTTGCTGTGATGCAGCTAACATGGTGGCGAGACACAATAGGTAGTTTTGTATGCAGTGAAGCCAACTCCTGCTGGCTAGCCCACATTACCGCAAACTCATCTGCTGCTTGCCTGTCGGTTAAAATTTCAAGCATCCATGAGAGGTTATCAGCCTCTAGAACCATCTGCTTCACTACGGGTTCTCTGCAATCAACGGAGTTGTTGCTAAACTCAGGTTCAGCTGCTTGTTTGAATAGACTCAATACTGAATCCAGGCAACTTGTACACGAGCCATATATTATTTCATTATAACTGTCAACTGGGTCAGATGAACTTGGAAGACTGTTATTCTCCCTGAGGAGCTTCAGTACGATGGATTTCATTTCACGGCGACCTCTCTCTTCATTACTTTTGAGAACCAGTTCTAGGATGTGAGAGAAAGTGTCCTTGTGAGGCTTAGAAATATCAGATGACACCCTTTTTAAGACAGGGGTCACTCCGATTCCCTCACTCTGCAGCCGTAGGACTGATGAAACAACTTTCTCCTCTTCTTCTTCCCCAACCCATGGTACTGCTTCCAAATACTCTAAACATGACTGCATGCATGATTTAAATCCAAGTTGTTCTGCTACCTAAAATGCAATTCTGAGTTAGGAATTGTTTACTATTACTGAAGATAAAGCATCATAGGAAATGTATACACAGCTACACCTAAGTCAAGTGAGTGTAAGTTTACACTAGGTGGTTGTTGTTAGTTTACACTGAACAAAAATCAACCATATGCTCTAACTCACACACCTCCGTGCCAGTTTTCTGAGCAAACTCAAAAGAGTTTTTAATACTACTAAAGACCTTCCTATCAAGCCTAGCATTTGATAAACTCCTATTGCAGTTGACAATTGAATTTCAAAATGTATATACCTATCAATTACCAAATAGCCTAGATAGCAATACGCGTCTAATTCAAATTGTCTTATGCTAGTATATACATCAACTTCGCCTCAACAAAATATCTGGCATTACAATATACAGTACCATAATCGACCATATTTCCTATTTCCCGGGACATCTCTTTCAGGATTTCTGAAGGAGCTTAAACAAAGTTTTTAACACTATTTAAGAGGTATTGGGGAGAGGTGATTAGGCATGACATGGCTAGAATGCGGGTTTCCGAGGACATGGCCCTTGATAGGAAAGTCTGGAGGTATAGTATCAGGGTCGTAGGATAGGGGCTCCAAGAGTTTTTCGTACTCCTCACCCGGGTTGGGTGAGGCTTGGCAGGGCTATTAAAGCCATCACTGAGTTTTTACCACACATACAAGCAAGAAACCCATGCTTGCATTAGAGGCACAGCCCTCACCACACCTCCCCAACAAAAAGGTTTTCAAAGTTCACCTTCCTCGGACGGCAAAACACTGATTTGATTAGCCTGAATCTGCAACCATGTCACACTTGACTACAGTGACAAAAATTGTTTCCTGCATCGGTAAACAGGACGCATCTGATGGAGTTGTGAGAGTGTTGGGGCAGTCTAAGTCTCTCTCACCTATTGGGGCACATACTACGAGAACGCGAGAGAGAAATAGATTATCTAAGAGCTTTCCTTTTACTATGCTGTTTTTTTCCACTAAAGTTTCTAGAGATCATCAACAGGGTTTAAGATCTTAATCCTTTCAAGTTATTGGATTCTAAATTAATAATTTGTACATATATAATGAAAACTATAAGAAAAATACATGATTTGAACCAAAGTTACTGGGTTCGCCGAACCCGTCCCCGAGACTGTGGCTCCTCCTCTATATGCAGGCTAAACTCATACCAACATAATCAAATCTACACTATATGAAGTATATTGATCAGCAATGCAAGTATCAGAGAACTAAGTTGATGTTTCCAATATTATGTATGACACAGCAATAGTTTGAATAGAAACAAGCCACGAAACACAGAAATTGCTTTTGAACAGTCTATGCCTTCATCTATAAGCAGCTCTCTATAAATCTGTTGATCAATCTAAACATATGGAATTGAGCTGTCAGGTATACAGAAACACAGCACATTTGAGTTACATTTACAATATTAAAGAACAGAACTCTATGGGAAATGTTGATTTAGTTTAACTACTTGCTTAAACAAAACATTAGGCAGTTACTCTTTCTCAACAAAAGAAAACACTAGGCAGTTACTCTAAAATATAAGCAGCAGTTCTAGTGGAAAAACTCACACATATACAAAGAGAAGTCCATTCCAAGATTTCCAAATTACCTTGATAATCCGCAGAACACGAGAAACACTTTGTTTGATCAACCGCTGCTTAAATTCTTTGCAATACATGAGGCCGACGGTTTCAACATATATCTCAACATCCTCACAATCATCAATTTCAATGCAAGGAAAAACCGGCTGCTGTTCTGATATTTTATTAGCAAAATAACTGCTATTTTCCACCAGAATATTCTTGTGAACATTCAACTTCACAGTGAACCCCTGCTTTCCTAGCAAGATCACCCTGAGATCACCAGTTCCCGGTTCACCAAACTCAATCGACACTTTCCTTGGCACATTTTCAGCCTTTGATCGAGGCGTTCTCTCTGCAGGCACCGATGCACTAACGATGGGTGTATCAGAACTAACACCTCTTTTGTCATCAGAAACAATACCTGCCTTAGGTGCTGTATTAGCAGGTCTTTTCTCAGTTACTGAAGTTTGTTTCTTGTGAGCCGGGGTTTGGGTTGTAGGAACAGGAGATTTGGGTTTGTTCAAAGGATTCTGTGTTTTGAGGCTCTTCTGAAACACATTGGGAGAGGGACAACACCAGAAACCCTCTGGGGTTACAGCAATTGGAACATTCCTAATTTTGGTTTGGCCTTCTTCTACTTTTCTTACTCTAATTTCAGCCATTCTTGGCAAAACTCAAAGCACAATTAGTTCACTGATAATGGCATTTCAGTGACAACAAGACCGGACACCTAAAGACTAAACAATGGCTTCAACATCCACTATATGTTATCAGGTTGACAACTCAAAGCTGAGAAACTATTTGATTATAAGAATAAAAATATCAGGATTGTGACAAAACATCAAAAGAACTCATTTTTCTCCATTCTAAACCAATTCTAACGATAAAGAAAAAAAGCCTGAAAGAGGACAACAAACAAAAGATTAAACCTTTAACATTATAGGTCTCAAGAAACTAACACAATTACAAAAAGAAAGGATTTTTGAAACTCACCAGTCCCAAGAGCTTCTTACAAAGCAGGAGAAAGGGATTCTTGAAACACCAAATTCGAGGAAATTGTTAAAGAAAAGAACAAACACTCACCTACAAACAGAAGAGCTATATCTGAGAATTTTTTGAAACCCAAATATCTATCAATCTTTAATTTTAAGAGTCCAAGAGAGCCACTGAAAATGATGGAGTGTAGCTTTGATGTCAAGCATCAAGGGAACCACTAAAACAGAAGATTTAACAGAGTGGAATGATGAGGTCCTATATGTTTATATATATTTTGGAATTTTAAATTAAATAAAAAGAATTGGGGGCCAAATGAAATAAAAGAAAACACGACACAAAGCGAGAGTGATGGCTTATGCGCTGTGTTTTGCAACTTTATCGCTTTGTCCCACAGATGATGCTTTTCTTTTTTCTTTTCTTTTTTTCTGTTTTAATGACACTGTACTTGTGGGTCTGAGAATTTTATCTTTTCTCTCTCTCTCACACACACACAGAGTAAGAAGAGACGCTCTTTGTCTCTCTACAACTGAATGATCAAACAAGACAGGGATGCATTTGGGTTGTCTTCTCAAAGTCCTAATCTTGCTTTTGCTTTTTTTGTTTTTGTTTTTTCTTCCTCATTTTTTTGAGGAAAAAATAAAGATTTACTCTGTTTGCTTTTCTGGGTCTTTGCAGGATTGATTCTCCTTAAATTATTAATATAAAAAGAATGGGAATTTTGAGAAAAGGAAATGACTATCGTTTTCAAACAAAATATGTACATTGAAGTTTCCGAAAGACATTATTAGCCTCGAAGCATCTCCAAAAGTAAGATTATAAGACCAGATGTAATAATCCTAACCGAGTTTAAATTATGACAGTTGAAACCAAGATTTTTATTAAGGAATGTTAGAATATAAAAAGTTAAATAAAAAATTACGGAAATTTAATTATATATTAAATATGTATAAAATAAATGATTTCAACTAGCAATGCCATATAATTTTTTGATAAATTAAAGGGGTATCATTTAAACGTGACTCCGACACAGCCTACAAATAACTTCGTACCGAATAGTAAACCATTTAAATAATATAACAACCTACTATATCTAGTTAAATTACACAATCAATTAGTAGCAGTGTATATAACTAAAATTCCAATTGTTTTTGTTTTGTTTTCTTGGTGGTGGGCTGGGGGTGGAGCGGTAATTTGGGCATCTTGATGTTGAAAATGGTACACAACTTTGCCGTAGGGATAAAGGAAAGAAATTAATGGATGGAACTCCAAGAAGTGGACTTATATATGGTACCATTAATTTTTCCGTTTATTAAAAGCATCTTTGATTCTTGACTATTGAAATCTGCATGTGGGCATACGTAAAGCAAAGCTTGCCATTTCTAGTTTTGTGCCCTTTGTTTGTTGAAAAATAGCATTAGTTGTTTTCTTTATTCCTCTATTGGTATTGAGTTAGTTTTGACCAAGGGAATAGTAAGCATTTATCATAACAAGAGAGAGGTATTTAAAGTTGACAATATCAAAACTATAGTTTTGGTTTTTTTGCATTTATCATAACAAGAGAGAGGTATTTAAAGTTGACAATATCAAAACTATAGTTTTGGTTTTTTTTCTAACTCTTTTTGTCTCTACCCACTAACTACTAAAGAGTAAAGTCCGTAAAATTAATTATCATTTGGATGTATGGAGTAATTGACATAAAGATGACTTTTGTCATGATTGGAGTTTGGCCAACAAACTCACTGCTCGACAAATATTATTGCCACTAAACATCTACTGCCTAATCTTAGTTGTTTATCATAATGGAGTGGGGCTAGCAACTTGGCGCTTAACTCGGATAGATCAACAACAATAACAATCCAGTATAGTCCCACCAGATGGGATTTGGGGAGGGTAATATGTAGACGAGCCTTACCCCTACCCGAAAGGGTAGAGAGGCTGTTTCCAATCGACCCTCGGTTCAGTGGAGAAAAGGAAAAACAACAATAAAAACAAAAACAAAAACAAAAGCAAAAACAATAGAGCATTAGTAACTCCAGCAGAAATAACGTAAATAATTATCTAAACATAAGAAACATAAGAAACATAAATAAAATAACATGCAATAATATCATACAATAACTACCATAACTAACAGCCATAAGGGAGACATAAGCTAAAACACGAATAATCTATGGATAGCCCTGCCGACCCTAACCCAACCCCGGGTGAGGAGTACGAAAAACTCTAGGATCCCCTATCCTACAACCCTGATACTAGACCTCCAGACTTTCCTATCAAGGGTCATGTCCTCGGAAACCTGCATTCTAGCCATGTCATGCCTAATCACATCTCGCCAATACTTCTTAGGCCTCCATTTGCCTCACCGACCGCCAACAATCTCCAGCTACTCACAAATCCTCACCGGGGCATCGGGACTCCTCCTCCGCACATGCCCGAACCACCTCAGCCTCGCTTCTCGCATCTTCTCATCCACCGGGGCCACCCCTACCTTCTCTCGAATAACTTCATTCTTAATCTAATCTAACCTGGTGTGCCCGCACATCCACCTGAGCATCCTCATCTCCGCAACCTTCATTCTCTGAACATGAGAGTTCTTCACGGGCCAGCACTCCACCCCATACAACATCGCAGGTCTAACCACAACTCGGATAGATCATAGATTCATATTTATCTCGAAAAATATGAATATCAATTAAATATAATTTGTGATTTTATAGATATCTGATTTATTCTAATACTAGTAAATATACAAGTAATATTAAGTTTAAGTAAGAAAAATTGATGAACAAAACCAATATTGTTAGAGCAACGGGGATCTCGAGCTCGATTATCTCGGGGGCCTCGAGCTAAGCTAAGAGCCAATAAAGTATGAAGAATAAAATAAAAATAATAAAGCTGGAGAACAGTTGTTGAGGCGGTAAACAAGAAAAGTAGAGTAGAATAAAGATTGGGGTCCCCTTCATATAGGAGGGGAAATCCCAATATGGTACATTTTCAATTATAGTAAAGAATTCTATTTATACAGTTGTATAATAACCTACTACGAACTTGTACTATTTCGTACAAATCTTATCCCTTAATATATACTCTGGCCCACGTGTTCTTGAGGAATTCCTGCTCTTTCTGAGTGTCATCGAAAATGTAGCCTTCGAGGCAGATTATGGCGGGTCTTCGATTTGCTCCCCCGGGGTATGCATTTTCAAGCCAAATCTGGTCTTTACTTCGTTGCTACCAGGGGTATGCATTTTCAAGCCAAATGATATGAAACGTTTGAATTCTCGAAATCCTTTATGATGGAAACATTCCTATGACGTAAGCGTTGAAATGACCGAAGCGTCCCGTCGGTTCTCTTCCCCAAAAGCAATAAATGCATGTTAGAGTCGGTCGGTCATTAATAATAATGAACCATGGCCGCTTTCCTCTATATATTCTTATTTTCTCCTCTCAATAAGGACTTTTCCACCTTGAAACACTATACGTTTCCTTTTTATCTCCAATTCCTCCGTTGCATCGGCTCAAAATCTCGCCGGTTCATTCATTTCTTCCTTCTTTTTCTAAAGCACTGATGGCAAAAACTTCCAAGTTCGTTCCTCAGAAAGAAGGGAACTCTACTTCTATTTCCCGTCCGGCCAGTGATAAATCTTTGGCGGTTCATGAGATCGAACCGAACAAATTTTCCTTAAAAAGGACATTATAGTCGAGAACCCTCCCGACGTCGCTGGTCGTTGAGAGCATGCATTGAGGTACGTAAGGTCAATTGAGGAGGGAGTGTAAATAGGGAGAGAAGGTTAAATACCTTTTCAAGGAGAGGACATCACAACTTACGTAGAGGTTCCTCAGTATATATACATACCCCTTTACGTTGGGTTCCCTCGATCCGCTCATGCTCGAATTCTGTCAAACATATCAAATAACCTTGGGCCAGATTCATCCGTCCTTTTGGTTTATCATAATAATGATGAGGTTCTTCATCGAAATGGCCGGACTCGAGTTCACCCTTAGCCACATCATTCGATTATATCGACCTCAACATTTCCAAGGTATAATCAATCTCCAACGCCAATCAACCAAGTCCTTCTTCGCCAATAACGATGAAGGCAAGGATCGAGGTCGGATGAGCCGATTCATTGAGATAAGGACCGTCAATATTATTCCCGAGAAGTTTTTGTTATTCCACGAGGAATGGAATTTCGAACACTAGTGGAATTCTTTTAGTTCTTTTCTATAAATTTTGCTAAAATTTGCATAATTACTCCTTTCCCCTCTCTGCAGCGGTTCCATGGATGTCTAATGTGATCTTCGACCTCGAGGATTAAGTTCGCAAACTAGCTGCTACTTCACCATACGACAAACACAAATGGCGGGACATGTCGAAGGGAAAGTGGGAATTGAAACATCATGGTACGTGCCATAATGTTTCTTTCCTCATTAAGAATATCTTTCTTCATGTGACCCGATTCCTCTATCTCAAGTATTGTTGAGTTCTTTGAGATAAGGTCACCCCTTTTAGGGGAGGAAGCAGGATCTTCGGCTCCAAAGCCAAAGGAGGAAAACAAGAGAAAGTGCTCCTCGAAGAGAGAGAGGACACCCAAAACCAAGAATAGCATGCTCGGAGGCATACGTGAAGCTTCGTAATCAGTGTGGACGTTGACTCGACCCACCAGTTCATGGACGATGACGGTGACAAGATGGAGGGTTCGACGCTGGTGACTCGAACCAAGAAATGTGGTTGTCAAGTCTGCTAGGTTTGGGGCCCCTAGATGGTTTACTTTAACAAGGTCGATGAGGCCGACCCAACGAATGCGAGCTCAATCTTTGAGGAGGCTCAACGTCTTTATTTAATTGTAAGTTTTTAGCAAGCCTGATTAATCATTCCTTTCCTTTGTGCAGGCCTTTGACAAATTTGAAGACTAAACTATGCCATTGTGATGTCTTATTGCGTAGGGATTGGAACGAGGAGAAGACACTTAGGCTTCTCCTTGACAAAAAGAAGGAAGAACTGAAATATCTCTTGATCAGAGTTGATCAAAGCTCGTGCATACAAGAGTGGGTTAGAAAAGCAGGTAACCTTTGTTCTGAAAAAATACGAGATGCCTCTCATGTCGAATGCTAATACTTCAATGTCTTAGCTGCAGCAAAAGCTAGATATGATCGGGCAGCTCCAGGTCGAGGTCGATCGATCATGTCCGAGCCAAGTGCCATGAATGGAAGGCAAAGATAGACACTCCCATTGTGGCTAAAAATGATGCACTGGTGAAGGTATCAGCCCTCGAGGTTCAACTTTGAAACGCTCAAGGTAGCAACTTGGTTCAAGCTGGCAGAATAGTTGAGCTCGAGGTTAGTCTTGCAAAATCCAAGGCTGAAGTGGTGGAAGTCAGGGCCGAGGCTAGCATAATATAGGCCAAGGCCAACGGGACAGTGGCCATCTATTTGAAAGATGTTGCCAATGCAGATGGATTTGAGGGAGGCTTCCGATCGAGAAAAAAGAAGCAATACTATATCCAACACCAATCTCGAAGGGAGACCCTCAATGAGATTCATGCTAAGGGCTTTGATCTTTCTGAGGAGATAAAGAAAGCTAAGGCAGAAGGGGCTGATGCCAAATTTGTGCTTTCTTCTGATGACAAGGATGACACCGAAGATGATGAAGATGAGGGGGCTGCTGAAGAAATTATCCTCAGGGAAGAGTTTGGTGCCGGGGAAGCGACGGGTCCAGGGGAAATCCCCTCTGGAGTAGGTAGAATTTTTTCTATCTTTTTGTTACTTTTTGCTTTGTAAGACCCCCCATGTAATATCTTTTTGTATATATAAAAAGGAGTTTCCTTGATCATTTGCCTTCAATTTTTCTTCAACATTTGTTAAATTTTTTATGCTCTAACCTCTGAGCGTTGAATCAAATTCGGGGTAGAGTAGACCCTCAAATTTTTATGTTTTGATCAACGATCGATAATAAGTTACCATTTAAGGTTCGATCTTCGAGCTAAGTTTTAGCTCGGGAGTTTTGAGTCCGAGCTGGGTAAAGTCTTAGAGCATGGTATGCTTTGGCCTTAAAGCTCTTTAAATATTAGCCCGTAAGGTCTTTTAGATTCACCCTTAAGCTCTTTAGGTTGGCCCTTAGGCTCTATTAGGTTGGCCGTTAGGCTGTTTAGTGGGGCCAATTTAGCCTCTAAACTAGCTATAAACTTTTCCCTCTTTTCGGCTACAAGACATAGTGAAATTTTGTATGTCTTAACATGTGTTTTTTGTACCCGTTTGGGTTTATGAAGGTCTAATTGATTGGAACCTCGTTTGTAATTTGATATATAACATTTAATTGAATATCTTTTGAGGTTTTCCCGAAAGCTGATGCTATCGAAGCCTTCGCATTATTCGAGGGCAGAATATACCGAAGCCCCTTATAATTTGTTTTTGCCGAGGGTAGCCTGATTTAACCAGTCTTTTTGAAGTATATGAAGGCCTTTTAGTGTTATGGGGGAAGTAGGACATCTCTGAGCCGCATTATTTTGACCGTAGCCTTTTATATGAACGTATTTTTATGGCGTAGCCTGTAGTCCCCGAGTGTGATGGCATTGGCCTTAATATCGAGGGAATGCATCTTTGAGGTCTTATAAGTTCGAGTGTGCCTCTTTGAGGTCTTATAATATCGAGTGTTTGATGACTCGATGTGTCCATTGTCGATAACAGTCCCCGAGTATTCGGATGTATGCGGGGTTTTGGCCCTTGAGCTATTAAATGTTAAAATAGTAGACTTCTTTGAGGCAAAAAGTGTTTTGATATAATAAAAATGCTTCTTCAAATAATTGACACATGCATACATGTTTCGCCGATGGGGGCTCGACTATTCTATGTGGACACGGTTCTTTTGACCGTTTGGCCCATTACAACATTCCCCTATCGAGGCCCCCCTGGCATGAATTGCTTTTTTCGAGAATTCCTCCATACGTCCTTTGTGGGTGGGCCCCTAGTGTTCGAGGTTGATTGAGAAGAAGTCTTGAATACTTTGTTGAATATTCCTTAGGTAGCATATAGGTTTTGCATCATTAAAAACCTTATCGGTAAAACCCATTTGGGTTAAAACCCAGTTGGGTTAAAACCTTATCTAAGGGAAAGAGAGTGCAACGCATGTTTTAAAACCCAAGGTTTTCAAGCTAAAAGGTGCCTCAATGTTTTTAATCGAACATCTATAAGGAGTTAGTTTTAAATACAAATGGAAAAAGGGGAGAAGGTCACACCTCGATAGTAATCGAGTTTGAACAACGATACATTCTAATTGTTGTTGCTCGTCATCCATTATGCTAAGTTTTTAGGATCCCTTTCCTACGGCTCCGAGGACACGGTACGGTCCTTCTAATTAAGGCCTAGCTTTCTTTCATTTGGGTCTCGAGTGTTGAGAGTGACCTTCCTTAGGACTAAATCTTCGACTCCGAAATATTGAAGGTTCGTCCTTCTATTTTAATACTTTTAGATCCTTTGTTTTTGTGCAGCGATTCGAATTAACACGGCCTCACATTTTTCATCTAGTAGCTCAAAAGAAGTGTTCATTGCTTCATGATTCGAGACTTCGATGGCATGCTGAAACCTGACACTAGGTTCCCCGATGTTGACTGGGATCAATGCTTCGGACCGGTATACCAAAGAAAATGGGGTCTCCCCCGTGCTTGATTTTTATGTCGTTCGATATGCCATAGCACTTCTGGCAACATTTCTCTCCATTTCCTCTTTGCATCATCTAACCTTTTCTTTAAGTTTTGAATGATGGTTTTGTTCGTGGACTAGGCCTGACCATTTGCATTTGGGTGGTGAGGAGATGATAAAACCATTTTTATTTTATGGTCCTCGAGGAATTTTGTTACTTTGCTGCCGATGAATTATTCCCATTGTTGCATGTTATTTCGGTAGGTATCCTAAACCGATATATGATGTGGTCCCATATGAAGTCGATGACTTCTTTTTCTCGTATCTTCTCAAAGGCCTGCACTTCTACCCATTTTGAGAAGTATTCAGTCATAACTAGAATAAATTTAGCTTTACCTAACGTCGTTGGTAGGGGGCTGACGATGTCCATCCATGTTACACTACAAGTTTTCATACGTGAGAGTACGTCGTAAGATATTAATGTAAGCTCGAAAATGAGATTATATTTGAAAGAAAATTAAGTAAGTTGGTCATGTTACCTTGGAGGTTATAAATATTTAAGATCATGAATACGAGTACCAAGAGGGTTGGAAAACTTAGAAGCTAAACCAATTGAAGAAAATAAGTCCGTCGAAAGTCAACAAGTTTGGAATGTTATAACATGTACTTTGAGGTGAGACTAGGGTTCTTAACATGATAAGCAGGTTATGATATGAGTTATTTTAGTCTTATGATAGTCATTTGCTATGTTTTGAGGGCAAGCCTGTTGTGGAACAAAAGTTGGCAAAGATCATCACAAGTTACATTCATAAATATGCTGAAAATTAGGTCAAATATATCTAAGCTTTTATCCAAATATACTTGGAATTATGGGATGATCTAGCTGCCAAATTGAATATCTACGAGTCTAGTTTCTAACTCATTAAACCATTTGTCGATATGACATTGGAGTAGAGAGATATTCACATTTTTGTGAGACTATGCAAGCAGCTCCCAATGGGATCCAATTAGGCGGTGGTCACTTCACTTTATAAGTGATTTGGACTCTTATTTTTCACTTATTTTCAACAAAAACGTCTCCAAACTTCTCCTAACCCATATAAATAGACACCATAAGGGTTGAAGTGATTCCAAAGTGATTACATCATATTTCAACACCAAAACTTAGTTCTAGTGAAGAACAACACCTCTTTGAGGTTGTGTTGTCATTAAGGATTGTTGTGGGCTGTGTTTTACTGAAATTGCAAGTTTTTCTACTGGATAAGGTGATTATAACAGCCTATTAATTGTGTTTAAGCTTTCTTGTATGTTGGTTAAGTTGTTAGGATGATAAACTACAAGATAATACTTGGATTAGCTTAAGTCACTTCTATGGTGTTGTATTACTGTTGAGAGTTGTTATAAGCTTAATATAACTTGGATTTCGACTTGAAGTTACTTTAAGAAGTATTTATATTGTGTTTTTGCATGTTCCTAAGGTTATATCGATGTTGATTAAGTTAAATGGAAGGACTAGACATGAACTAGTGAATAAAGTTGCTAATTGAGAATAGTTGAAGTTGTGGATTGTTTTCGTTGTTATAAATATATGGTATAAGGCTGGAATCATTAATTAATGAATTCATTATCATGTTAATGGTACTTTTAAGTTGAAATAAGAAGTCTATAGCGGGTGATAAGGGGTATACGAATTCCAATCGGAGCTTGCCGATCGTCGTGAAGTAGTTGTGACTTGTTGTTATTATATGGTGTCTTGTTATTGATAATTATGTATTGATGGATTCCTCTGGTCATTGTTTTTGGTATATAGTATTGGAGTAGGCCCTTTCTACAGGGGAGATACTTCCCAAATTTACTAATTTAAGTTGGGGACTTAGCCTTTACTCAACACAATTTTGAATCTCCTTATATTATAGTAGATTGAGTTGACTTGTTTGAAGAATTCCTTGGAAGGTATTAAGGACTCAATGAAGTTAAGGTATGTTAAGGAACTTTCTTATTTGTTTTGGCATGATCTAAAATAAAATGAACATAAATGATACGCTATTTCATAATGAATCTACTCCTAACAACTAATGTTGTCCATATTGTTCTTGCCATACAAAGTTATTCAAAGAAAGTATGTATTATACTTCAGTCCTAGTGAATTTCATAATGATGGTGTGATGTCCATAATGCTAATCGTAGGTGCAACGACCTTACGTCACTCCGAAAGGTTTAGAATGTGATTCTATGAGTCGAGCATGAATTATATATATGTATCTATTTTACTCTACCGAGTCGCGCTATAGACGGCCTGGTACGGCACCTATTGTGCAACCACTGATCAGTTGGGTTTACCGAGCTCCACGTGGGCAGGTACGATTCTATCGATCCTTATGATGGTTGGGTACATTTTTATCGAGTCCTCTTTGAGGCCGGATATGATATGATGATGGTGATGCCCACAGAGACGAATGTTTTTAAAAGTTTATATATATATATATATATATATATATATATATATATATATATATATATATATATATATATATATATATATATATATATATATATATATATATATATATATATATATGTATGTATATATATATATGTATATATATATATATGTATATATATATGTATATATATATATATATGTATGTATATATATATGTATATATATATATATGTATGTATATATATATGTGTGTATATATATATATATATGTATGTATATATATATATATGTATATATATATATATGTATATATATATATATATATATATATATATATATATATATATGTATTATGCATTTCATGCTAGTAGTCTCTAGAGGCACTCAGATGTTCCAAGTTGTATCTCCTCTATCTCTCTTTACATTACAGTTCTTATTTATGCTTTCCTGCCTTACATACTCGGTACTTTATTTGTACTGACATCCCTTTTTCTTGGGGACACTGCATTTGATGTTCGCAGGTCCCGATAGACAGGTTTACATTCCTCCTAGTAGGCTATCAGCTCAGCAGAAGGTGTTGGTGCACTCCATTGCTCTAGAGTTACTTATTTAGTCAGTATACTTTTGATATGTATTAACTGGTATGGTTGGGCCATGTTCCGACCTTCATGATTTTATGTACTCTTAGAGGCTTGTAGATAGATGTCAGGTGTATGGATAGTTGTATGTCCTTGTCGACCTATGTTCTGAGTTTACAAATGGTCGTGTCAGCCTTATAGGACCGTATGTCATATGTATAAGTTTGTATATCATGTTGGGTCATCATATGTTGAGTATTCCCTCATGTTTTATTCTTTTTATCTCATGACGGGTTCTCTGGCGCATTTACTCAAAATTGTATGATAAAAAAGATATGTTATGTTGGTACTCAGTTGAATAAGGCACTAGGTGCCCATCGCGGCCCTTTGGTTTGGGTCGTGATAGAAGTGGTATCATAGCAGTTCTGTCCTAGGGAATCTACAAGCCGTATCTCGTAGAGTCTTCTTTATGGGTGTATTGTGCACCATACTTAAAAGCAGGAGGCTATAGGGCATTTAGGATTGTCAGTCTTTCTTCTTATTCTAGATTGTGTGGTAGAGCTCAGTTGTAAGAATTCAAATTCGACATTAGTCATAATACAACGGTACTACATCCTCAAAAACCGTTGGTAAGAGATTGAATGTGGCTCTGTAAGAACTAAGTTACAGGAACACGATTTTGCATCATGCTTATGATGAGTATATGTAAGGTCTTTAGCGGATCATATATGTACTAAGATGTCTGAGCTTCTTGATAAGGAGCCACAAGGCATGAATATCCATCCACCCATATGGTAAAGAGAGATGAGAGAATCAAGAGATGGATACTAGCTCCTATAAGTAAAGGAAGCAACTTGAAAAAGAGTATGAGGTACCAAACTAATGAAAATTATCTGTACTTTCAATTCAAGTAGAGAAATATAAGCATTTTAAGTTACCTTCAATAGTAACAAAGGTATGTACAATTGGCCATACCCATCTCAGTTATGCCCTATGGGAGTTGACAGATATACTTTAAATGAAAAATGGGATAGCAAGATCCAGTTGGGGTTAGAGTAACCCAAAATGGTTTATGGATTATAATCATTAGCTAACATTTCTCAAGGATATTGCAAATGTTGTAATAGTTCTCCTTGTGAGACATCCCAATGATGCAATCTGGAATGGTAAATTTAGATATGAATACTAGAATGTCTGGAAAAATTTAAAGAATTGACACTAGAATCCTAGAAGGGATAAATATTTACCTTTGTATGGCTCTCATTCCTAGTAAAGAGAGAATTCTAGGTGACCTAAAGAGCCAGTGAGATGAAGCAATGAGAGCTAAAAGTGAAAGAATGTTTTGTTGAAGTTATCATAATAAAGTGATAGACAGAAATATTAGTCAGAGAATAAGAAATGAGTAATTGAAGCATTATGAGTAAGATGTGATAAATAGATAATAATGGTAAATCAAAATATGACAGAATGATAGAGTCTATAGTCAAGTAAAGGAAAAGATAAGAGGTAACAAGCCTTGAGACAATAATAAAGTATAGGCCAAACGTCATATCCTCATTTCGAGAAAGGAGTTGGTGAGTCCAATCCAATTACCAGAAGGCTAAGTTAGACCCCTTATTGTAACAAGAATTATTATGGTCTAGTAAACAAGATAAAAACAAACATGAATTAGGGACTGGAGGATTTGATAATGCTCGACATCGTGAGAATTTCAGCGATCGTGCTCCAACAATAATAGAATAGAGAGCAGACGAATAACCATTAAAGGTCATTTAGGAAGTCATTTACCTAAAGCAAGCACTCTGAGCAGAGTTAATCTTAAGAGACTATGTGTGCCAGTTGTCACACCTCATTTTTCACTACATCCCGGACGGGCATAATAAAAGAAGTTTTTTCAAATTTAAGTGACAATCGAAACGGGATTAATTATTAAGAATCAGAGTAACCACTTGAGATAATTTATGGTGTCCCAAGTCACCGGTTTAAAATCCCAAATTGAGGAAAGAATGACTCTGATATTGGTCTGCAGATCAGAAATTCAGGTAAGGAATTCTGTTATTCCGTGAGAAGGTGTTAGGCACTCCCGATTTCCATGGTTCTAGCACGGTCGCTTTGCTTCCTACTTGGCTTGACTTAATTGTTTTATTACTGATTTTTAAACCTATGTGCTTTTCCTTCTTTCCTCTTTTTTAATTTGAAAATTATTTTGAAACAGTTACGCGTACGTATACCCGCTTGTTTGGTGCGTCCAAAATCATGTCACGCGAACGTATCCACAATTGATAACGCTTAGTTATATTAAGAGTATTTGGGCCAAAGTTGCGCGAATGCATACCCTGGTTTTATTTTTTTAGAAATGTAGTTATGTTACGCGAACTTATACGCAATCACACTTGGTATTTTTTAAACGGCCTTAAAGGATATTCTACGAAATATTATTTTTATCTAACCTATGAAATTACTAAAAGCCACGTGATTCTAATGAACTTACGAAATAAAATGATTAAAGGATGGTAACCTATTTTATTATCAAGAGAAGGTTGAGCATAGTTGCGCGAGCGCATACTCGGAATTACAATCCTAATTATGGTTGTGTTACGCGAAGGTATACCCAACCACAATCATATTTTGAATGGCCCTAAAGGCTTCCTACGAAGATTTGTTGTCTATTGTATCTATATATAAAACTAACCGGAGGGCCACTCAATTGTCATTTGGTCTGGCATGGCGCACCTCCAATTTATTTTAATTCAAGCATCTCTACACTAATCAATGATTTCTGAAATTTTAATGGCAAGCCCTTAACTAACATGGCTTATATTAAGAAATGAGTAGATGTAAATGGAATGAAGGCCCAAATAAAAAACACTTATCCTACCATGGATCTGTTAGTGATGGCAAATTCATGAACAAACTCAAAGTATAGTGGGGAGTAAACCATTACTGTATATCATACGTTGAAATGATAGATTTGAACTTTATTCAGGCTTTCATATATTTGTGGTCAGACTCTTAGCTCTTGAAAAATCATTTTTGAAGTCAAATAAGAAAAAAATGATGAACCTTTAATCAAACAAAGCAGGCTACAAATCTGAGTTTACTCGAAAATCATGCCAAATCATAGCCACACATGCTCGATCTTACGATTACCCTAGATAAATTTGAAACCATTTAGAATATGCAAGTCAATACATATTTTTCCTTTAACTATTCTCGAACCCAAATTATGTTACATAAGAGAGCAGAACTATGCGATTTCAATTTTTAATACATTATTAATACATAAGTTGCTCAAATGTCCAGTTATCAAATCAATAAAAGAATCTTTGCCAAGCCCAGAAAAACTAAGTCGCATCAACCAATAACACATACACTTTATTGGTTAACTCATGCAGTCTCGAACTTGACGACACCCTTGAAGCTACAGCATACCAGGCAATGCTTTTAACACTTATTTGAAAATACAGGAACAATATGTTTTGAACTATCACAATCTAGTCATAAAACTGATAGACAAATAGAATCTACATAAACAATCACATTTTATTTCATGTTCTTCAATTTCTGCTTCAAACTACACCTCAATTACATCCATAGAGTTGAATGATACCTGGAAATTGAAACAGAAAAGGAAGCAGTGAAATCACTGGAGTAACAACAGAGATGAATCAACAACAACCACTATCCCATATTCAATGATTCAACAGTGAAAACATTTTAGCAATGCTTTATAGATCAGTACACAAGCAAGTAAAGCTTGATCCAACACTTTCATGACACGGCTTCGAACCATTTTAACCCCCAGGACCAGAAATTTTGAACTTCTATTGAATTGAACTAAACCACTAAGATCAGGGGAACCAGGACTAAGCAAAATTCACTAATTTTTATGAGAAACTTCCAGAAAATTGGAACTTTGTTCCAGGATTTAAAGAGAGGCAGCCATTTTAAAGTTTTTGGTTTTTTCCGTCCTCCTTTTTTTTATAATGCAAGAATGACATGCCTTTATAGGCAAGTAACTAGGGCCACTTTCAGGTCTTAAATTTGTATTTTTAGTCCCTATTTTTGTGACTTGATGCCCAAGATTTATAACTATAAGTCTGAAATTTCCCTAAGACCCCTCACTAGAAGTTTCCAAATCGGTTACCCTAAATTCTCTTATCCTAAACTTCCTAAATTACCCCCCCCCCCCCCCCCAAGTTCCCTTGTTTTTCTTTTTCAATTTAATCTTTAGTAACTAAATGGGTATGGGTTAGTTTTACCCCCCCCCCCCCCCACAACCCAGCCCTGAACTTGGGCTTGCTAGGCTAGAATGAAAACCCTTCTTGGGCTTTTGATTTTCAGGGCCTGAATTCAGCAAAGCTCAAATAAGCCCTACATCCCCAAAACTTTGATGTATCCACCAATTTGAAGACTTGAATTCCCAAAGAAGGATGGAGGTAGAGAAACCTAACTCATGTATGAAATTCACAATCAACAAACAAGCACAAAATAAATGCAAGCACGGGTGACTTGAAAAGATAAAGGAAACAAGAACCCTAAAAATAACAGAAGAGTGAGAAGAACCCTAAAAAGGATCAGAAGAGAAATTTTAATACCAAAACACAAAGAGAGAATACCTACGGAGTCCAATTGGCTTCACACTATTCATTAACAAAGACGATTCGACCTCAAACTCTGGTGAATCCAAAAACTCGACCAAGCGATGAGAATCGCCACACAAATATTAGCCGAACCTTTCATTCATGACTAATGGTTTAAGCATAAATTATCACTGCCTGTCAAGGAAAGTAGAACTGAGACAAGAAATGAGAAGCTTGGAGGCCACTGTCCGAATTTGGATCAAATCCAAGGAACATCCTCTTGACTGTTCGCGTCGAAGCTATTTCGTTGAAAAACTGGGTCATCCCTAAAGTACCGACTATGGGTTGAATATTTAATCAGAAGGATTTGGAAAAGAAGAAAAAAATTTGGACTCTTATCCTTTGATCTGAAATTCAGAAGAGTCCAATGATCTTTTGGAGAAACTGGTGGCGGGATGTGTAAGAACAGATGGTAGGGATCATTTGGTAAAATTTGGGGAAATTTGGAGGAGCTCCGCCGCCATGGGGCGATTTCCGACTGGCAGAGCTGAGGCGGAGCAAGGTGGTGTTAGGGTTTTGGTCTTGAGAGAGACGATGTGGTATGAACAGTCCAAGGTTGTTTGGAACGACTTTGGACAGTTATAAGCAAAGTGGGAGAAGTGATTAGGTCTGTTGGATGAGTTGAATTGAAAGGTTCAGATTACATTGGGACTATAACTCAAAACGTCGTATCATGCTTCTACTACGTCGTTTTATGGTCTCAAAAGTTGGGGACTTGGGCCAGACTTGGGGTGGTTTTGGCTTAGCCTGGTCCGGATACTGGGGTGCATTTTGGGTTGGGTGAAATTTGATTAATAATCCCAATTCTAATTCTTTTATTCTATTCCCATTAATCCTTTCTTTTACTTGTTTAATTCATTTCATTTTCATTTTTCTCAAGAAGATTTTTGTTAAACTAAAAAGACCTGATTTAATTCCAAACTAATCTAATTATTTTTTTCAAAAAATTAACTAAATCTTATAACAAATTCGAAAATTAAAAATCACAAATGCAAAATAACTATTTTGGTTATTTTCTTTCTTTTCCCTTTTTTTTTTGTTTTTCAAGTTAAATCCTAAAATCAAAAATTAACCCCTAATAAAATTATTCTAATAAATTAAATTAACTAGTTCTAAATGACAATTATCACACATAATTAAATGTGAAAGAAAGACTACTATAATTACATAATTAAAATTGAAACAAATGCAGACTATTTTTGTCATTTTTGTGCTTTTGTAAACTCTTAATTTACTGACTAATTCCTAAAATATGTGAAATTAAACCCTAAATGTGATGCATATATTTTGTATTTTTATATGAATTAAAAAGATGCACACACAAATACAAGCAAATAACATAAAATGCCGCAAAAATTAAAAATACTAAAAAGAAATTATTTTGTTTGAATTTATGGGAGTAATTCATGTAGGGCAAAAATCACGTGCTCACAGCTACCTCTCTTTGCTTGGAAACATGAAGAGTTTTCGTGCAAAGATAAATGAGAGGACACGAGCGATTTTTGCCCGTTTGAATACTCCGAGAAACGCATTTTGAAAAGCTTGATCGCACCCTAGTTCAGAGATTGTCTACATATCCTCAGCTAAAGAGGAATCAGGTCAGTGTAGTTCAGGAGTGTTTGATTGCTGGGACTACCGAAGTTGTGATTTCACTGCTGCTACTGCTACTGCTAGACCCCCTTATTACACCTTGTGAAAAACTAAAGAAGCTAGACTAAGCTATAAACTATGGATTAAAAAAGAACCTATCTATGTCTTCAATCTTGCTCTTGATCCTTGTTGCCTTGCGTTTCTTTCTGTAAACTCCTTGTTTTCCTTGTTTACTTCTTGTTTTCTCTTCTTCTATGCTTGATACCGACTTGCTGGACTTGAAATGTATTTCCTTGTTCAAAACTTGCAACTTGAAAATATTTCCTTGTTCTATAGGTGGATGCTTGATTACCAAAACTTGAATCTTGAAAAATATTCCCTTATTCTACAGGTGGGCGCCTTATTTCCAAAACTCGAATCTTGAAAAAAAATATTCGCTTGTTCTACAGGTGGGCGCCTGATTACCAAAATTTGAATCTTGAAAAATATTCCCTTGTTCTACAGGTGGGCGCCTTATTACCAAAATTTGAATCTTGAAAAAAATTCCCTTGTTTTAATGGTGGGCACCTGATTACCAAAACTATCACCTTGAAAAATATTCCCTTGTTCTACATGTGGGCTCCTAATTACTAAAACTTGCACCTTGAAAAATATTCCCTTGTTCTGCAGGTGGGCGCCTGATTACCAAAACTTGAATATTGAAAAATATTCCCTTGTTCACCAGGTAGGCGCCTGATTACCAAAACTTGAATCTTGAAAAATATTCCCTTGTTCTCCACGTGGGCACCTGATTACCAGAACTTAAATCTTGAAAAATATTCCATTGTTCTACAGGTGGGCGCTGATTACCAGAACTTAAATCTTGAAAAATATTCCCTTGTTCTACAGGTGGGCGCCTGATTAACAAAACTTGAATCTTGAAAAATATTCCCTTGTTCTACAGGCGGGCGCCTGATTACCAAAACTTGCACCTTGAAAAATATTTCCTTGTTCTACGGTTGGGCGCCTGATTACCAAAACTTGAATCTTGAAAAATATTCCCTTGTTCTATAGGTGGGCGCCTGATTACCAAAACTTGCACCTTGAAAAATATTCCCTTGTTCTATAGGTGGGATCCTGATTACCAAAACTTGAATCTTGAAAAATATTCCTTTGTTTTACAGATTGGCGCCTGATTACCAAAACCTTAATCTTGAAAAGTATTCCTTTGTTCTATAGGTGGGTGCCTGATTACTAAAACTTGCATCTTGAAAAATATACCCTTGTTCTACAGGTGGACCTGATTACCAAAACTTGCATCTTGAAAAATATTCTCTTGTCCTACGGGTGGGCGCCTGATTACCGAAACTTGCACCTTGAAAAATATTTCCTTGTCCTACAGGTGGGCGCCTGATTACCAAAACTTGTACCTTCAAAATTATTCCCTTTGTTCTATAGGTGGGGGCCGGATTACCAAAACTTGCACCTAGATAAATATTACCTTGTTCTACAGGTGGGCGCCTGATTACCAAAACTTGAATCTTGAAAAATATTACCTTGTTCTACAGGTGGGCGCCTGATTACCAAAACTTGCATCTTGAAAAAAAATATTCCTTTGTTCGACAGGTGGGCGCCTAATTACCAAAACTTGCATGAGCTCCAGATTACCAAATCTTGCATCTTGAAAAATATTCCTTTGTTATACAGGTGGACACCTAATTATCAGAACTTGAATCTTGAAATATTTTCCCTTGTTCTATAGGTGGGCGCCTGATTATTTGAAAAATATTCCCTTGTTCTGCATGTGGGCGCCTGATTACCAAAACTCGAAATTTGAAACTGCTGCCTTTAAACCTGATTACAACAAAACAAACAACACCAAAGAAATTTTTTCTGCCCAGTTTGGTGCTGGGTGCATCTGTGAGTGTTAATCAAATCCCATGACAACTTTAAAATTAGGTTGTGTTCTCAAAAGGTGTTATTTTTCACTATGTTTTGTTATCTCAATTATATCTGCTGGGGATCTACTAGGGATCGGTGATTGAAGCTACTTCTCATTATCTGGAAAGGTCCTGACAACTCTTAATTAGATGACCAGCTGTGTCTGCTGGGATTAGTATTAAAAGTTATATCTCGTTATTCAAGCGGGTTCTAATGACTCATGATGGGGAAATATGTGTGCCTGCCCATGTTACCCGTGCTTATTTGTGTTTTAGGCTAAGTCCCATTTTTCGGGAAGGTTCTGAGGGTTCTAAATTAAATGCCAATTCTAACTTCATGTTGTTTCTACTGGAGATCATTGTTCAAGCGAATTCGGACGACTCTTACTGGGGAAGGTGTTTGCACCTACCCATATTTCCCATGCATGTTTGAGTTTTAATCTAAGTCCTTTTTCTACGAGGGTCTTGAAAATTTCAAATTGCATGCCCTTTTTAGGTCTCAGTTATTTCTACTGGGGTTGCTAATTAAAGTTCTATCCCAATGTACTCTTGCTGGGAAGAATATCTATGTCGGACTATGTTCCTTTTTGAGTTTTAACTGGGTCCCACTCTTCAGATGGGCCTTAAGATTTTGATCATACCCGTCATGTGCCTACCTTTCCCTGTTGAGGGTCTCCCTTAGGATCCTCCAGAATTTTTCTGCCCCTGTGTCAATACAAAGAAAACTTGTCATTTTAAAAAAGTGGTGGTTAGCTTGCGGCATTCTTGGTGGAAGCGGCCTCCCAACTGTCACGTTCTGTTGTGCTCAAATTTCCATGTTGATGATGAGTTCTGAGTTGGTTGGCTGACCCCCAAACCTTTATGGCTTTACTTTGCTCCCCCGTTGTTGTGTTACACTCCTAGCCCTTTTGCCAGAATTATTACATCTTTCATGAGATTACGAAGTCAATGTACTATGCTCGGCTGACCCCCTGACCCTTGTGGCTTTACTCTACTCCCCCATCTTTATGTTGCACTTCTGACCCTCTTGCTAGAATTCTTTACGTCCTTTCCTGAGATTACCCGGTCAGTTTACGATGCTTGGCTGACCCTTGTGACCTTTACCATCTTTGTGTTGCGCTTCTGACTCTTTTGACAGAAGCCTTGCATCATTTCTGAGGTTTCCCGGTCAGTGTGTTATGCTCGGCTGACCCCCTGAACCCTTGTGGTCTTTTCATCTTTGTGTTGCGTCTTTTCTCTTGCCATGGTAACTTTGATTTCATTTTGAAGGATGTTTCCAACTCCTCTGTCTTCGTTGTCACAGAAAATATTTCTTTTCCGTTTGGACCCAACATCCTCTGTTTGTTGAATTGCTCATATACTGGCATCCGCCCGACCCTTTGCGTGAATCCCAAGGCACGCCCATTACCCTACTCTGTGTGTGTGCTGTTCTTTATTGACTTAAAACATTGGCCTCATCTTTGAATCCTGTTGCTCCTTTTCCTATTATGATAACTGATTTCTTTTTAAGACCCCGCTCGTTCCTTGACTGACCACCACCCTTGCAATCTTCACTGGGACAAATCCCTTTTCTCAATACCTTTTATTTGTTGCATTGCCCCTGAATCGACATCTACCAATATTCCACCTGATCCCTAAAGCATATTAATTGTTACCAACCATACTGTGTATGATGTTCTTTCTTGACCCAAATCACCGAGCTCTGACCTTGATATCTACTGCTCCATCGCTAGACATGATAACTTTGATTTCTCCTTGGAATATCTTGCTTATCACTAGTTTACCACCTTTCTCGTCAATCTTATCACATAAACACTTTTGATCCATTCACCCTAGCCCTCATTCTGTTGCATTGTCCATGAATTGACAAATACCAAGCCATTGTATTTTGAAACGAATCCTGAAGCATGCTGAATGTTACCCGCTCAGTGTGCCTGTTGTTCCTTCCTAACTTATACTATTTTTATGAGACAAACAGATCCCGTTTTATGCAACTGGAAAGTTGGGGGCAGATTTTGAAGTCATTTCTAACTTGTTTTGACCCAACAGACTCAAGAAGAGGGAATAAACAAGAAAAAAGGAATATAGTTGAGGACAATGAAAGGAGTTGATTCCTAACAAAAAAAAAACAAAAAGTAGAAACCTATAAAATGTGGGTACCAACTCTAATGACCATGACATGCACATGCGGCCTATTCTGTTAAGCAAATTTGATGTTCAACTCATGTTATACCCCCCAGACCGTGAAGCTGGCCTTTGATGCTCCGATTACCCAATCTAACTCTCAATCCTTATTTGACTTATAACGCCCAAAGGGTTTTCACCATCAAGCCTCTCTTACTTTGTTCTTTCTCTCAACTTAGAGTCGCCTCAAGGTGCCCGTGAGGGTTTTCACCAATAAGACTCTCTCATTTTTTATTTCTCTCAGCTCTCGTCGCCTTACGGTGCCCGTGAGGGTTTTCACCAATAAGACTCTCTCCTTTTTATTACTCTTTCCTGCTTAGACCGGAGTGTTGCCCCTGACACGAATCACCTCTACTTGCTCAACTTGGCATCTCTTAAAGACAGATCAGAAGGTATTTCTCTGACCGTAACGTTGGCTTTTGGATAGGGTTAGATGTAGGAAATCATTCTATCCATGATATGTGTGCTTTGGTTGTATTAGCATGATTTCCAGGTATAGGTTTTGATGAATGGCAAACAATAAAATCACTGTCAAACAATGTTATTGTATGACAAACGATGAAGATGCATTAGCAAACAATCGAGATGGTTGACGAATCAATGATGATGAATCAAACAATCAAGATTGGATGCCAAGAAGCATATTGATGAAGGGATTGCTTAGACAAGCCAAGACGAGCTCAAAAGTTCAAGACCGAAGACCCAAGGCGTAGGTCGTTAGGTAGAACCAATGTAAGAGCAACATTTAAGTTATCTCGTCTTTTGGCTCAACATAGGTCATCATTAATATGCATAAAATCATTTTATTAAATCATATATATCATAAACATTTTTAATATACTTCAAACAAAATGATTTTAATGTTTTTATTTTAACCAAAATGGTTTTTGAAGTAAGTTTTCATTTCTGGACAGAATGGGGGAATAATCTATTATGCCATATACATAATCGATTATCTGAAATTTCCAGCAAAGCTGGAAATTCCAGAGAGCCTCAATAATCGATTATGCAATAGGCAATAATCGATTATTCTGGGAAAATTCTAGCTTTGCTGAAAATTCCCGAGAAGTAAAATAATTGATTATCACCTTGTGCATAATCGATTATCTTGTATCCGTTGCCTTCCAACGTTCAGTTTTATGAACGTTGAGAAAATAATCGATTATTAAAGTAGATAATCGATTATCTTGGCATAAAATTAGCATTATTGATTGCCTATTAAGCAACGGACATACAACCTCTACCACCTATAAATAGAGGTCTTTTTGACTCATTTCAAAATGAACAATATCTCTCATTATTCTTGAACATATTGATAATATTTCTACATCATATTTAGAGCTTTTGTTGAGCCATTTGAGAGACAACTCTGTGTTGTTCATAGAGCTTATATTGTATCTCTTTATCTACTCTTCTTAGAGAGTTCTTGTTGTAAAAGAGAAAGGTTCTTGAGAAGACCATATCTTCTCATTGTGTGTTGGGTTTGCTAAGTACCTTCAATCTTAGTGTGTGAAGTCTTGTAGTGCGGTATCCACGAGCAAGGTGAAGGCTTGAGGTGAGGTATCCTCGAGCAAGTTGAAGTCTTGTAGAGCGTACATATACGAGCAAGTGTAACGGTTTGTTAGGCACCCGTAAGCTTAACGGAGTTAGTGTAAACTCGAGAGAGTCTCTCGGGAGACTAGACTAACCACACGTTGTGGTGAACCAGTATAAATTAGGTATGTCCTCTCCTTACTCTTTTAATTACTGCACTTACTTTACTCCTGCAATTTTAATTCCGCAAAATTTATCGACATTCTCGTGCCTCACTATTCACCCCCCCCCCCCTAGTGACGGGCATAAATCCCAACAGTTGGTATCAGAGCCTAACTCTCTAAAAGCCTTAACCGGTTGAGAGAACGTTCCATATATTTGAGAGAATGTTGAACGCAGGAATGATGAGCGAAGGACACTCCACCAATAGGCCTCCACTATTTGACGGAACAAATTACACATATTGGAAAGAGCGGATGAGAATTTTCATCCAATCAAATAACTTTCGCTTGTGGCAAATCATCAAGAACGGTGAACAAATGCCGACAAAGAAAGTTGGGGAAACCACGGTTCCAAAGGAGGAAGATGAATATAATGCCGAGGACATCAAGAAGGTTGAATATAATGCAAAGGCCATCAATATGTTGTATTGTGCGGTGAATCCGGATGACTATCGGAAGATTTCTTGCTGCACAACCGCCAAGGAGATGTGGGATAAGCTCGAGATCACTTATGAAGGTACGCCTCAAGTCCGAGAATCGAAAGTTGATTTTCTAACACATGAATATGAACTCTTTAGAATGAGGGAGAATGAAAGCATCGATATTATGTTCGATCGGTTCTCAATGATCATCAACAATCTCCATGCTCTCGGGAAAGTATACTCGAACAAAGATCTTGTTCAAAAAATCTTGAGGAGTCTCACTCCCGAATGGCTTTCCAAAGCCAATGCCATCCAAGAGTCGATAGGAATCACGGACGTCACAATTGATGGACTAAGAGGTAACCTCAAAACTTATGAAAGCACTATTCTTAATCCTTTTTTTGGAAACAAGAAAAATTCGAATATTGCCTTCAAAGCCTCATCTTCTAAAAGAGAAGAGGTAAGTGATTCGGATAGCGATGATGATAATATTTCCAATGCCTTGATCGAAAAGTTTTATAAGTTTATGAAAAAGGAAATTAAGAAGGAAGAACCAAGTCCTTCATGCCATAATTGTGGAAAACTTGGGCACACCAAGTCTCATTGCCCAAAATCCAAGGACAAGAAGAAGAACAAACACCAAAGGCGTGTGACATGGGACTCGGAAAGCTCGGGTGATGAAACGGCCGCCCTATGCCTCATGGCCAACGAGGAAGAAGAGGTAAGTACTCCTAACTCTTACTCTTATGAAGAATTACAAGAAGCTTTTCAAGAATTATATGATGAATTGAAAAAGTCTTCAAAAATCTCCAAAGAGGCCAAGGCTAAAATTAAAGTTTTAGAAGAGGAAAATAAATTTTTGGAAAATGACAATATTGATCTTAGAAATAAAATTAAGGAGATGCATGAAGATTCTTCAATTGATCAAAATTCCAATTGTTCATCTTGTGATTCTTTGAAATTAGAAAACATAGAACTTAGGAACACACTAGAAAAACGTAGTGTAGACAATCCTAAAATAGTTGAAGAAATTAAAAAGAAAAGGCCCAGGAAAAATAAAAGGCGTAAAAAGAATAAGAATCATGTTAGAAATTGCGATGCACAACCTAGAAATAATTCTAGGAATTTTGTAAATGAGTCTAGAATTAATCATTTTAGACCACCTAGAAATGATTCTAGGAATTTTATTAATGAGTCTAGAGTTAATCATTTTAGACCGCTTAGAAATGACTCTAGGAATTTCAACGCTTCTAGGAATAACGACTTAAGATCACCTAGAACGTTTTTGGCTCAACCAAGACATATGCACAACCCGAATGTTATATGTCATTATTGCAACCGGGTAGGACACATAGCACCCGTATGTTTTGCAAAACATAGGGATTTATCTTTTGGCTATGATTATTATTTGCCTAACCCCCAAGGACCCAAAAGTGGTTGGGTACCTAAAACCTATTTTTAGGTACGTTTGCAGGTGTGCTTGAAGACTACAATATCGTAGTAGATGCACCAAGCACGAAACCTTATTGCATCGAGGGAGAATTTCGGTTAGTTATCATATTTTTGATAAAAACATAATAGTTGATATGTATTAACGATTGATATGTCTTTGTTAACAATTGGTATCAATTATTTTTGTTGATTCATGTTTTGATAACTTTTATTTTGAATAACAATTGGTATCAATTATTTTTGTTAAAAATAATGATTGATTCATGTTTTGATGAATATTATTTTTGGTTTGAATAACAGTTGGTATATTCTTGAAAAATAAATGATTCATGTTTCTAATACAACTATTAGTTTGTTAAAAATTAACAGTTGATATGTTTTTAAGTAATATGATTTGCTAAAAATAACCGTTATTATGGTTGTTATATTTTTACTAACATTTGGTATCATTTTATGTTGGTATGATTTTTTTTTAATCGTCATCATGTGTATCCTCATTGTACTTCCTATTTTATGTTTGACACTAACAGTTGGTATTCCAAAAAGGCGGAAGTGTCAAAAGGGGAAAGTAGCCTGTGTATACTCTCCTTTTGCTAATGCCAAAAGGGGGAAGAAATTTAGGCGATATGCATCTAATAAGGGGGAATGTCTCCACCTTCAAGTATGCTTTAATTGAGGGGGAATACTCAATTAAGGGGGAATTGTTTGCATAACTTATGTGTTGAGATATAGTATGGCTTTAGGGGGAATCCGATATGCATATCTCCTATTGTTTGTCATTATCAAAAAGGGGAAAATTGTAGGAAATCATTCAATCCATGATATGTGTGCTTTGGTTGTATTAGCATGATTTCCAGGTATAGGTTTTGATGAATGGCAAACAATGAAATCAACTGTCAAACAATGTTATTGTATGACAAACGATGAAGATGCATTAGCAAATAATCGAGATGGTTGACGAATCAATGATGATGAATCAAACAATCGAGATTGGATGCCAAGAAGCATATTGATGAAGGGATTGCTTAAACAAGCCAAGACGAGCTCAAAAGTTCAAGACCGAAGACCCAAGGCGTAGGTCGTTAGGTAGAACCAATGTAAGAGCAACATTTAAGTTATCTCGTCTTTTGGCTCAACATAGGTCATCATTAATATGCATAATTATTTTATTAAATCATATATATCATAAACATTTTTAATATACTTCAAACAAAATGATTTTAACGTTTTCATTTTAACCAAAATGGTTTTTGAAGTAAGTTTTCATTTCTGGACAGAATGGGGGAATAATCGATTATGCCATATACATAATCGATTATCTGAAATTTCCAGCAAAGCTGAAAATTCCAGAGAGCCTCAATAATCGATTATGCAATAGGCAATAATCGATTATTCTGGGAAAATTCCAGCTTTGCTGAAAATTCCCGAGAAGTAAAATAATCATTTATCACCTTGTGCATAATCGATTATCTTGTATCCGTTGCTTTCCAACGTTCAATTTATGAACGTTGAGAAAATAATCGATTATGTAAAGTAGATAATCGATTATCTTGGCATAAAATCAGCATTATTGATTGCCTATTAAGCAACGGACATACAACCTCTACCACCTATAAATAGAGGTCTTTTTGACTCATTTCAAAATGAACAATATCTCTCATTATTCTTGAACATATTGATAACATTTCTACATCATATTTAGAGCTTTTGTTGAGCCATTTGAGAGACAACTTTGTGTTGTTCATAGAGCTTATATTATATCTCTTTATCTACTCTTCTTAGAGAGTTCTTGTTGTAAAAGAGAAAGGTTCTTGAGAAGACCATATATTCTCATTGTGCGTTGGGTTTGCTAAGTACCTTCTATCTTAGTGTGTGAAGTCTTGTGGTGTGGTATCCACGAGCAAGGTGAAGTCTTGAGGTGAGGTATCCTCGAGCAATTTGAAGTCTTGTAAAGCGTACATCTACGAGCAAGTGTAACGGTTTGGTAGGCACCCGTAAGCTTAACGGAGTTAGTGTAAACTCGAGAGAGTCTCTCGGGAGACTGGACTAACCACACGTTGTGGTGAACCAGTATAAATTAGGTGTGTCCTCTCCTTACTCTTTTAATTACTGCACTTACTTTACTCCTGCAATGTTAATTCCGCAAAATTTATCGACATTCTCGTGCCTCACTATTCACCCCCCCTCTAGTGACGGGTATAAATCCTAACAGGTTAGAAAGAAAGGGTATCAAAGTCTTAAAACAATTCACATGGGTTTAAAACTACAACTTTCGGAATCAGATTTCTTACAACAGCCACAACTTCTGCCCCAGTACTTGCTTGGGGACTTTTAGATTTTATTTTGATGAGACCGAACCATGAGGCTACCTACGTATCCTTTAAAAGGAATCAGGTCTAACGTAGTTCATGCCGATACCTTGTTTTTGTTGTTGTTTTTCTTCTTTTTTCTGTTTTTCTTTTCTTTTTTTTCTTTTTTTTGTTTTTCTTTCTTTTCTTTCTTTCTTTTTATTTCTCTTTTCTCTTTTCTTTTCTTTTTCATTCTTTTCATTCTTTCCTTTCCTTTTCTTTCACGGCCTTCTAAAACTTGCGTTTCTGACTTTTGTTACTGATTCCGAAAGATGGGTATAAAAGAAAATAAATAAAGCCCAAAATGGTTAGCAAAGGATAAAGTGTTTAGATAGCAGAACAAAATCGTCATTCCAATTTTCAAAATATGCAAGACAAACAAGTACAATCAGACAAAGGAATCATACACATTTTCCTTCCAATCTGTCAAATATAATGTACCATTTGACAACACTCTAGTTACAACAAATGGTCCCTACCAGTTTGCTAAACTTGCTTTTACGATTTCTTCATGTTCTATTTGCCCCTGTTTCACGTGGTTCTGGCTTTAAAAGATCTCAGAGGGTCCAAATCTATTCTTATTTCCCTCAAGGGTCTCGGTCATCTTCAGAATTGTTTCATTGCTTCATGACTAAACTAAATATTTAAGGCCAGGCTGAGAATTACGCATGCATGTCACGTCACTAGAGCCAGGAGGGAAAAGAATTGCAAAAGGAAAAAAGAAACTAAACCAAATGACTAGAAATAACCGAAAGTAGAAAATTGCATTAGACAGAAGGTGAAAGAGTTTGGACAATACAACAAGTAAAATAAACTGGGGTTACAACCCTGCAACGAACCTAGACGACACTTACTGCGAAAAAATAAATTAGGCAAAATAAAAGGATATAAGGGTTTGAATCACAAGACACTATCCGGATTACAACCCTGAAAATAACCCCAACAACAGAAATGACAACAAAATGAACCACCAAGACTCCATTTTGGCTGGTCAAGCCATGGAGCGTCTTCCCAATTACCAAGCAAGGCAGTTAGCCACTGAGTTTCGCATCAATATTACCAGACCTATCATTATCTTTAACCACCAAGTTCCTGGGAGGGTTCGCATGCCCCATGTTGCTTCCGTTGACCACAACCACCCCATCTTGAATCATTCTTTCTATTTCCCTTTTGGAAGAACGACAATTCTCAATGATATGCCCCTGGACGTTAGAGTGGTACATGCATCGCACAGCAGGGTCAAAGCCTTTCGCATGTGGATCCGGAGTATAACCAAGAAGTGTCTTAATCAGGCCAGCGTGCTTTAACTTTACGAACAAACTTGCATAGGATTTCTGATAGGTGTGAAAGCATTTTCTTTTTCCAGTAGCCTTTTTATCTTATACTCTGGCCTTGGTTGGAATCTTTTGTGGTCAGGTGGTTGCCATGCCTGAGCGGGCGGGTAAAACCTTTGGGGAAGTGGTGTGGGCCTCGTGGGCATGGAGCACAAGGTGGTGCATTGCAGACAAGATATTGGGAAAGTGAAGCACGATTTCGAGGGTAATATTGGGGAGGGTCATCTGGTGTACCAGGATGTCCATGGGGCCGCTGTTGAGGCTGAGAACATTTAGCAAGGAAAACCACTGGACCTTGTCGTCAGCGGGGCTCAACAATATCTTTTCTATCGACGGGATAACTATCCCAAACAACTTGTTCATTCCACCTGAGTCAAAGGTCCCTAAAGCTCTCTTTAGGCTTCTTTTCCATATGAGGTAGGAGGAGCGGTTTGGGACAATGTCTGTATCATGCTGAAAGTGTTGCCCAAAATTCCCTTGCATGTTCTTTGATGATTGTTCTGTGCCTTCAGCTTTCCAGAGATCTCATCTCGCCTTTCTTTTCATATATCCTTTTCATTTCCGGCTTGAATCTTATCTTGAGGGTTCTCCTTGTGGGCGACCTTGGAGGGGTAATATCGGGCATCATGAGCTTGGAGTGGATATTCATTGCAATGATTGATGGAGCTACTGGGGTGATTGGAAAAGGCCATAGTTTAGGTAAATGGGGCATCTAAAAATCCAGGTGATGGCAGAGGCATCGCCTTCCCGGTCACCCAGGCATGATACATGTCCGTCATATGTTGTCATAACACTGGCAGCTCTTTAGTCAACCCATTATCCCGTTCAACTAACTGCTTTGGGGTATCGGTGCCAACCAACTCAGTTCTGATGTTGCCTGCCATTGCCTTTGACATTGTACTGTGGGGAAGAGTTGCCGCTTCAAAAGCCATAAACCGACCAACCTTCTCAAATTTAACACAACAAACGGAAGCCATCACGTTGGTGTTAGGACATTTAATACAGGATAGTTTCACTTTATGTACAATGCACCTAGCCACAGTTATGATTTCTATTATGCACTAATTGGCTGCTTGCATCATCCCGCCTTTTGTATTCACTCTTGTTTGTTTTTTTCCTTTCTTTTTCTTTGTTTTCCCCTCTTTTTTTAATTTGTTCTACCTACATCTTTCTCTTCTTTATTTTACCCTTTATTTTTCCAATGGTTTTCTCATTTTCCTCCCCTTTTTCTTCCTTTTATTTTAGGTATGGTCGAATCATATGTGGATTGCCTACGTATCATGACCCCGAATGAATTAGACCGAGCATAGTTCTGGGGGATATGACAACAACAAAACAAAATATATATATTTATATCTTTTAGAAATTTTCGATAACACAAACACCCTGAATTCAAAGACTAAGACTCACAGACTCGAAATACACTAAACAAGCTTATAAAAGATCAATTCGAAAGACCTAACAGACTCCAACTTCAAAGAATCAAATCAAAAATACTGACTCAAGCAAAGATCACTAATATATTAAAGCTTTAACCATTCCTGGAGCTCTCGGGCTGTTGTTCGGTTTTGTTGCGGGCCCGTCTACAAGATCCAATTGGAGCCTTTCCAAATCTATCATTACCTGCTGGAAAAACATTACAACTGCCGCAAAGAAAGAGGTTTGGGTCATGTCTTCACATATTTGGAGTTTTACCACAATATACTCTGCAATCGCTATGATCCTTTCACGGATCCTACCCTTCTCCCGTAACAAATCCCCAATTTGCCGAGTCCTTTCTTCCACAATTTGTTTGGCTGCATGGCTTTGTTTTTGAAAGTGTTGCAAATCCCTCTCTAGTCGTGCTATCAAGGAATAACAGTGCTCCCTTTCAGCTTCAGAATATCTTCCCTTCTTGGCCATTTCATTTTCAACGATCTTGACCTTGTTCTTCATACTTGCCATCCCCTTGTCGTATTTCTCCTTCAACTGACGAATAAAACTTGCTCATTCCCTGCATCCTTGGCTATCTTGTCCCGAGCACTTGCTAACTCCTTTTCAGTCTTCTGTAAATCATCCTCGAAATCTTGTGCCTTCTTGATAAGGTTGTAGATGAGCTTCTCATCCTTTTTACTCCTACACGGTTTGTCAATTTCTATTTTCATTTTTCAGATTTGCACAGTGAGAGCTTTATTTTCTTGGATCAATCTTCCTTTCTCACCTTCGGCTTCCTGATCCTGGAGATCATTGTTGAATTCCATGTTTCTCAGCTTTTCTTTCAAGGCATGAATCTCAACTTGATACGCTTTTTTCTTTTCTCCCCATGCTAATCTTTCTTGGATTTGGTCTTCGAAAGCTTGAACATGAGGTCTTTTGGTGTGTCTTTCAGGTTTGGGTTCCGGCTCAATGTTCACACGTGACCTCTTCTCAAACCAAGCAGCATAGTGTGGATCCACTTCTCCCTTTTCGGCATCTGGTACTTGGGTGCCAGTTTTAAGATACCGGCAACTATTCCAATCCTGTTTAATTAAAGCTTCGGGCAATGCGACTTCTGGATGTGACTCTATAACTTGAGTACTTAGATCTTCATCTTCTAGCACAATTTGATACCATCCCAATTGTCTCAAGACCGTCTGTGGTGTATACGATTGAATACTTTTCACACCCATTATCCTCAAGTAGCCCGTAGCAAAAATCATGTATATGGCTTCTGTCTTGGGGAGCTATCCGATGAACTACTCAATTTGACTTGCTTTGAGAGTTTTCAAATAAGACACCCATGCCTCAAACCCCTCTGGCACGCTGTAATCCTTTATCATCTCTTCATAACTGATGATGAAATTATTTGGGCTCGAACCATAACTCATGAATCTGGGATGGTGGCGAAGATGCTCGATCATCCATATTTGATGGAGAATTTTGCAACATTCGAAGAATTGAGCCTCAGCTTTGCATAAAGTCAACGCACGGTAGATATCCGCCAATACCAACAAGGCAAGTGTATGATTTTTCATGGTGGTGAGGATTTGTGCAATTCTAGACATACGAATATCCATTGTCCCTTTCTCATTTGGAAAAACCAATATCCCAAAGAATGCCATAATAAATGCGAACTAGCGATGAAGTTGCCAAAGACCCTTATCTTGTTTGTTGCTCAACCCCTTTTCATATGTCTCAAAACCAGAAAAATGCCCAAACTTGAAGTATAAGAAATGGAAATCAAAACACCCGTTGCTTACGCGGTTTTTGCTTGTCTGTTTGCTGATATTCAATAGGTCAAAAAACTTGTGCACCGATGGGGTCCTTGGATATTTAAGATGTTGCTTCCTCAAATCTCGCACAAACTCAATGTACCCGGCTATCTCCTCCAAAGTAGGGGTAATCTCAAAGTTTGAGAAGCGAAAAACATTACGAGTGGGGTCCCAGAAAGTTATCCTTAATCAAATCATCCCATGGTTTGATCACCCAAATGACTATACGAGTGCACAACTGTTGTCTTACCCATTCCCGACCATCTCGGTCCAAATCATTCCACCACATGTGCAAATGTACTTGAGCCTAGTTCTTGATCACTTCTGGTGTGTCCTGTATGATGTTCATTTGTTCCTGTAGAAAGGTAGAGTTAGGGTTGACTCTAAGGACCCTTTTTGAAAACAAGTTTTGGTTTTTAAAAACAAAAGACCACGATTCCCTCCTTGATATGTCCATGTTTTCCAAATGGCCCTTTTACGAAAATGGCCCCTTCTCAGTTCCATATGAATTTTGAGAATGGAGAGGGTTTATTTTGACACTTTTGAGCTTTGTCCATTTTTTTGCGAAGATAGCCCTTCGATAACGAGGGGATATTCTAAGGCTTCTCGATAAGAACGGTTTAAAACACTACTGACACTTAATCGTGTCTTTTATTTTTTTCTTTCTTTTCAAAATAAGGCCGGACCTTATGTAGGTTACCTACGTATCTCATATCCGATGGGAATCAGACTCGTGTAGTTCAGCCAAATGAAACTACTTTTTTTTAACAAGACATTTTTCCTTCCTTTTTTTCTTTAATTCATAGGTAAATAAACAAACAAAATTTGATTATACAACTCTTTTCCTTTTCATTGGCAAATAGAACAAACTATTTTTGAAAACAAAATTCGTTTTTCCTTTTTTCTTTTTTAGAACAAAAATTTTATTGGCGAAAAGAACAAGCTCTTTTTTTTAAAACAAAACTTGTTTTTCTTTTTATTGGCGAACAAAACTCCTTTCCCTTTTATTCTCTTTTTTTTGTATTTTTCTATAAAAAGTCGTCAGAGTTTCGAGGTATTTTCAAGCATTGGGTTTTTTTAGAACCGGGTATACTCCTTTCCTACATCACTCTTGGTCTTATTCTTTCTCTCTCTATTTTTTTTCTTTTCTTGTTTTCCTCTGATTTTTCCTCACTCTTCTCTTTTTTTTTAGCCGGTTAGCATGCAAGCCGAAACAAATATATATTCACATAGCACATCTTTTTTTGGTAATTAAAATTGTATTAATCACCAAAGTGGTTTCCGTACAATTCCATAGTTCAGCTATGTACGCAGCTGACTATCAAAAGATAAACAAAATCTGACTAGTAGCATTATACCTAAAGTTCAACATTATAGTGGATAATGCTGGTGTAATCTAACTCTAGGAGTTGCCATAATATTACAAATATAAGCAATGGTCCTAAGAAATTTATCACTGGAACAGAAAGTATTTTCAAAAATTCTCGCATTCCTTTCTAACCATAAGACATAGAACAGTTCTGCAATGGTCATTTTGAGTATATGAGCTCGATAGGATTTTCCTTTAGCATTATCAATGAGCCAGTGTACAAACTGTGTCCAATTCTGTCCAGTAGGTTGCAGTACTCCAATCCACTGCAGTGGGCAGTCAAGGAACAAGTGGTCTCTGGTCTCCAGTGCTTGTTGACACATGACACAGGTGCCATCCACAGTCGAGTTCCATTTGGTCAACCTATCTTTAGTAGGAAGTCTATCTTGTAGGAACAGCCAAAGGTTGAAAAGTGCTTTAGGTCGTGCAAGATTTTGTATGGTTAAGTTCTTCCAAAAGACTCTAGGTAACTGTCCAATCTGTTAAAGATAGATCATTCTTATAGAGCATGCTGGTTTGTGTAACAGTTGATATTGCTGCAATAGAACAGTACCTTCCATGATCTTCTGAACCATCCAACTGGCTTGTTTACGAATATTTATGGACTCCAATTGTTTCTGTTTGATATAGACTGTGTGAATCCATTTCACCCATAATGCATCCTTCTTGTGAGCCAAATCCCAGCTTAATTTTGCAACAGCAGCTTTGTTCCACAATAGGAGATTGGTTAAGTTTAAACCTCCAGCAGATTTTGGCAGACATATTTTATCCCATGCCACATATGCTTTCCTTGATACATTGACTGAACCAGACCAGATCTAAGATCTACACACTGTTTCTAACAGCTTTATAACTTTTGAAGGAATGAGGAACAGTTGAGCCCAATAAGCTTGAATACCAAAGATTACTGATTGAACCAATTGGATTCTACCAGCATATGACAACTGCCTGGCAGTCCAAGATGTAATCCTGACAGTAATCTTATCGACCAGTGGTTGCCATTGGAATACAGACATCTTCTTGGTAGATAATGGAATACCCAAGTATTTAAAGGGTAGTTCACCACGTACATAACCAAGATGATCAATAATTTGATGTTGAGTTTCAGGCTTCACCCCTCCAAAATAAACAGCACTCTTATGCAGATTGGCTTTCATCCCAGAGGCTGCAGTGAAGTGAGAGAAATATGTAAACATGGTACTTACAGATTGATATTCTCCTTTGACAAACAGCAATAGGTCATCAGCAAAGCTAAGATGAGTAATTCCTATTTTTTTACAACCAGGATGAAATGTGAAATCTTTATCTTTCATCAATTCCACCAGAGATCGACTTAAGTATTCCATCACAATAGCAAATAAGAAAGGAGATATGGGATCCCCTTGTCTCAAAACTTTGGCTGCTTGGAAAGGTTCAGTTGTTTCTCCATTCACCACCACTGTGTAACTGACAGTTTAGACACACTCCATGATCCATTTTGTAAACCTGGTTGGGAAATCTAGAGCCTCCATTACCTGCTGCAAAAAGCTCCATTCAACAGAATCATATGCCTTCTGCAGATCAATTTTGATCATACATCTAGGAGATATATGTGATCTTGAGTAGTGCTTGATTAATTCATGGGCCAGAATGACATTATCTGTTATATTGGGTACACATATCCTAGACGGACATTATCTGTTATATGCATCATAATGGTCTGTTATATTGGGTACACCTATCCTAGACGGACACAACCCCTGTGTTGAGTCTCCTGAGAAAAAATGCACATGATTCAAACAAGCGCTCCTACTAGGGATCAGGCATGATGTTGTATTTTTCTAAGTTTAAATCCTGGGGTTTTGATCTAGACATGGGGTACCCGAGCGGACAGCTGGGGCCAAGGAGGGGGCGACATACCAGGAGCACTAAAGTATGCTCGGCCTTGTCGCTTGCCCAGCCTCGCTCTATTTTGTATAATTTCTACAGAAAACTCGGGCTGCGCGAACATATGCACCATTTTCAGAAGACTCAAAATGGTGGCGTAAGGAGACAATTATATACAATTAAACAAAATTAAAGCGTTAAACAAATAGCATTTTAGCACGTAGGTTCAAGAGAATAATATCAAGAATAAATAAGCAAAGCAAAAATCATAAACAAGCTCGAATTCTTGAACCATGAACCCGAGATTCAAGGTTCGCTCCCAGTAGAGTCGCCAAAGCTGTCACACCTCCTTTTTCACTGCACCCCGGAAGGGCATAATAAAGGGGTTTTCCCCAATTAAAGTGACAATCTAAACGGGATTAATTATTAAGAATCAGAGTCACCACTTGGGATAATTTATGGTGTCCCAAGTCACCGGTTTAAAATCCCGAATCGAGGAAAGAATGACTCTGATATTGGTCTGCGAATCAGAAATCCGGGTAAGGAATTCTGTTAACACGGGAGAATGTGTTAGGCACTCCCGAGTTCCGTGGTTCTAGCATGGTCGCTTTGATTCCTACGTGGTTTGACTAAATTGCTTAATTACTGATTTTTACACTTATGTGCTTTTGCTTCTTTCCGCTTTTTTAATTAGGAAATTATTTTGAAACGGGTTACGAGTACGTATAGCCACTTGTTTGGCGCGTCTAATATCATATCATGCGAACATGTCCACAATTGATAACGCTTAATAATTATAAAGAGTGTTTGGGCCAAAGTTGCGTGAATGCATACCCCGATTTTATTTTTTTAGAAATGTAGTTATGTTACGCGAACGTATACGCAAACACACTTGGTATTTTTTCAACGGCCTAAAAGGATATTCTACAAAATATTATTTTTATCTAACCTATGAAATTACTAAAAGCCACGTGATTCTAATGAACTTACAAATTAAAATGATTAAATGATGGTAACCTATTTTATTATCAAGAGAAGGTTGAGCGGAGTTGCGAGAGCACATACTCCGAATTAGTTTTAGAATTATGGTTGTGTTACGCAACGTATACCCACCCACAATCATATTTTCAACAGCCCTAAAGGACTGCTACGAAGATTTGTTGCCTATTGTATCTATATTATAAAACTAACCGGAGGGCCACGCAATTGTCAATTGGTTTGGCATGGAGCACCTCCAATTTATTCTAATTCAAGCATCTCTACATTAATCAATGATTTCTGAAATTTTAATGGCAAGACCTTAACTAACATGGCTTATATGAAGAAATGAGCGGATGCAAATGGAATGAAGGCCCAAATGAAAAACACTTATCCTACCGTGGACCTGTTAGTGATGGAAAATTCATGAACAACCTCAAAGTATAGTGGGGAGTAAACCATTACTGTATATCATACGTTGAAAGGATAGATTTGAACTTTATTCAGGCATTCAAATATTTGTGGTCAGACTCTTAGCTCTTGAAAAATCATTTTTGAAGTCAAATAAGAAAAAAAATGATGAACCATTAATCAAACAAAGCAGGCTACAAATATGAGTTTATTCGAAAATCATGCCAAATCATAGCTACACTTGCTCGATCTTACGATTACCCTAGATCAATTTGAAACCATTTAGAGTCTGCAAGTCAATACATCTCCTTTAACTATTCTCGAACCCAAACTATGTTACATAAGAGAGCAGAACTATGCGACTTCAATTTTTAATAGATGATTAATACATAAGTTGTTCAAATGTCCAGTTATCGAATCAACAAAATAATCTTTGCCAAGCCCAAAAAAACTAACTCGCATCAACCAATAACACATACACCTGATTTGTTAACTCATGAAGACTCGAACTTGAAGACACCCTTGAAGCTACAACATACCAGACAATGCTTTCAATATTGATTTGCAATACAGGAACAATATGTGTCAAACTATCACAATCTAGTCATAAAACTGATAGACAAGTAGAATCTACATAAACAATCACATTTTATTTCATGTTCTTCAATTTCTGCTTCAAACTACACCACAATTACATCCATAGAGTTGAATGATACCTGGAAATTGAAACAGAAAAGGAAGCAGTGAAATCACTGGAGTAACAGCAGGGATGAATCAGCAACAACCACTATCCCATATTCAACGATTCAACAGTGAAAATAATTTAGCGATGCTCAATGGATCAGTACACAAGCAAGTAAAGCTTGATCCAACACTTTCATGACAGGGCTTTGAACCATTTTAACCCCCAGGACCAACAATATTCAACTTCTGTTGAATATAACTAAACCACTAAGATCGGGGGAACCAGGACTAAGCAAAATTCACTAATTTTTATGATAAACTTCCAGAAAATTAAAACATTGTTCCAGGATTTAAAGAGAGGCAGCCATTTCAAAGTTTTTGGTTTTTTCCGTCCTCCTTTTTTTTTAAATGCAAGAATGGCATGCCTTTTTAGGCAAGCAACTAGGGGAACTTTCAGGTCTTAATTTGCATTTTTAGTCCCTATTTTTGTGACTTGATGCCCAAGTTTTATAACTATAAGTCTGAAATTTCCCTAAGACCCCTCACTAGAAGTTTTCAAATCGGTTACCCTAAATTCTGTTATCCTAAACTTCCTAAATTACCCCCCCCCCCCCCCCCCCCCCAAATTGTTTTTCTTTTTCATTTTAATCTTCAGTAACTAAATGGGTATGGGTTAGTTTTATCCCCCACAACCCAGCCCCGAACTTGGACTTGCTAGGCTAGACTGAAAATCCTTCTTGGGCTTTTGATTTTCAGGGCCTGAATTCAGCTAAGCTCAAATAAGCCCTACATACCCAAAACTTTGCTGAGTCCAACAATTTGAAGACTTGAATTCCCAAAGAAGGATGGAGGTAAAGAAACCTAACTCATGTATGAAATTCACAATCAGCAAACAAGAACAGAATAAATGCAAGCACGGGTGACTTGAAAAGATAAAGGAAACACGAACCCTAAAAATAACATAAGAATGAGAAGAACCATCAAAAAGATCAGAAGAGAAATCTTAATACCAAAACACTAAGAGAGAATACCTATGGAGTCCAATTGGCTTCACACTCTTCATTAACAAAGCCGATTCAACCTCAAACTCTAGTGAATCCAAAAACTCGACCAAGCGATGAGAATTTCCGCACAAATATTAGCCGAACCTTTTGTTTATGAATAATGATTTAAGCAGTAATCATCACTGCCTGTCAAAGGAAGTAAAACTGAGGCAAAAAATGAGAAGCTCGGAACCAATGTCCGAATTTGTATCAAATCCAAGGAACGTCCTCTTGACTGTTCGCATCGAAGCTATTTCATTGAAAAACTGGGTCATCCCAAAAGTATTGACTATGGGTTGAATTTTTAATCCGAAAGATTTGGAAAAGAAAAAAAATTGGACTCTTATCCTTTGATCTGAAATTTGGAAGAGTCCAGTGATCTTTTGGAGAAACTAGTGGCAAGATGTGCAAGAATAGATGATATGGATCATTTGGTAAAAATTTGGGGAAATTTGGAGGGGATCCGCCGCCGTGGCGATTTCCGGCTGGCGGAGCTGCTGCGGAGTATGTGGTGTTAGGGTTGGGGTCTTGAGAGAGACGAGGGGGTATGAACAGTCCAAGGTTGTTTGGAATGGCTTTGGACAGTTATAAGCAAAATGGGAGAAGTGATTAGGTCCATTCGATGAGTTGAATTTAACGGTTCAGATTAAATTGGGACTAAAACTCAAAAACGACATCGTATCATCCTTCTATTACGTCGTTTCATGGTCTCAAAGGTTAAGGGCTTGGGCCAGACTTGGGGTATTTTTGGGCTTAGCTATGTCCAGATTCTGGGGTGCACTTCATTTGGGTTGGGTGAAATTTGATTGATAAGCCCAATTCTAATTCTTTTATTCTATTCCTATCAATCCTTTCTTTTACTTGTTTAAGTTCATTCCATTTTCATTTTTTTTTCAAGAAAATTTTTGTTAAACTAAAAAGACATGATTTAATTCCAAAACTAAACTAATTATTTTTTTCAAAAATTTAACTAAATCCTATAACCAATTCGAAAATTTAAAGTAACAAATGCAAAATAACTATTTTTGTTATTTTCCATCTTTTTTCCTCTTTTCTTTTTGGTTTTTCAAGTTAAATCCTAAAATCAAAAATTTAGCCCTAATAAAATTATTCTACCAAATTAAATTAATTAGTTCTAAATGAAAACTATCACAAATAATTAAACGTGAAAGAAAGACTGCTACAATTTCATAATTAAAATTGAAACAAAAGCAGACTATTTTTATGATTTTGTGCTTTTGTAAACTCGTAATTACTGACTAATTCCTAAATTATGTAAAATTAAACCCTAAATGTGATGCATATATTTTGTAATTTTATATGAATTAAAAAAATTCACACACAAATACAAGCAAATAACATAAAATGCCGCAAAAATTAAAAATAGTAAAAAAAAATTATTTTGTTTGAATTTATGGGAGTAATTCATATAGGGCAAAAAATCACGTGTTTACACCAGTTACAGTATGTGGTACCTTCATGCATAAGAAATTTAGTTATCCCTGGTACAGAAGGTTACCATAAGGCGATTAAGGTTCATTGATAATGTGAAAAGACGCCAAAGATAAAGAGGTAAAACATCTATAGGTAGATCATTGTAGTACTAAATCTTAGTACTCCCCTAAAAGGGAGGAATATGTTGTGATATGATATTAAGTCAGAGTTAAGCGGTTCAGGTAACTATGGAATGGTAAAGGAAAAATGTGATAGAAAGGCGAAAGGAATGAGATTGCATTTACTCAGACCCTGCAGATATGTTACAACTATAGAACATTATGCAAGCACATCGTCGGGGAGAGGCAGTAAGGGTTCCTACACCAGATGTTATTGATAAATAAGTGTGACTGAACACTGGATACATAAGGAGCCAGTATGAGTGGTAAGTTAAGACAAAAACAAATAACCCAAGAGAGATTACGCGGAATATAGATATGAGAATGTGCCAACGATTAGTTAGTAGTTTATTCGGGAAGAGCATAGTTATGGCTACACAAGAGGATACAGATAAATCATGCAGATTGTGCAAAGTAAACGTAGTGAACCCCAACATAGTGAATTCAGTCTCACAGTTACGAGTTGCAATCATTTGAAAAAAATTCAGATAGGAGTTTATGAAAATAAGAAAGACTGCCACTAAGGAGACAATAAAAATTTAAGCTTAGAAGTAACCATACAAGCACAAAGGCATGAAGTTATATAACTAAGGATTATTATAGGCGAGTAAGAACAACAAAAATTTCTTTCGAGTGTACGATATAACAAGCTCACAACTTTACAAGAGCCAGAAGGTCTCCCTAAGTACTAGAATTAAAGACTAGCTGAGGAAATAAGGAAGGAGATTTCCACCTAAACATATTGAGCTAAAGAGTAAATAATCTTGTAAAAACAGTCTCGCTATAAATATTGTATCCACTCCATAAGAAAGTGGCACCTATAATGGCTAATGAATGAGAAAAAAATCATCAAAGGTGATGTTTGAGATCACATGAGATACTGGAAATTACAGTATTCGTGGGCATTAAGACAAGCCAATGATTCAAGCAACAAGTGATAGAACGAGCAAAAAAGTAATTGCTTACATTTAAAGACAATTGAGAAGGCACGAAAGGAAATATATGGTGCTAGCAAGCTAAAGGAAGGTTGTGAGTAGTATAAATAGATAGATGTAGGTCGTAAGGTACAGTATTGTATAGCAACAAGGTTTTAGGTAGATAGGAGTAAAGATATGAAAATGTGAGTGGGAAGGTAATGAGAATATGTATGTCCTTGGGATTAAACCCATCAAAATAAGGGAATTGATGATTTCCATATGTAATAAAAAGCTCGATACATTCTGAATGAACATACAGGACTCTAAGACTAAGAGCAAATAAAAGAGATGAAATGTTGCTCCCGTAGTAGAATACGAGTGTAATTCTGATAGACAAGAGGATGACATTAGGCCTTTGATTGAGGAATAATTTAAAGAAAATGGATTTTATGAATTGCGCGAGATTGGGATACCCCCATAAGATGAATCATGTTAGGATGCTATAAAATACACTTATGAAAGTATGGTATCGTCCCTAGGTGGATCGAAAAAATTACTTCAGATATTCTCCGAAGAGATGTGAGCCCTAGTGACAATGTATACATAAGAGGTTTTACGTTATAAGTGGTAGATTATGGATCACCATTAAGGTGACTCGCCAATGGATGGATAAAAGTTGCAAAGTATGTGATAATATTAGACCGTCATTATTAAGATGAACAGTAATGATGAAGCATTAAAGGACTTAGATTTATACATATAGGATAAGCAACAAAAGAGTAACCCGGAGCTGGGTGGCAAACCTCGGTAATAATAAACTGAAGTATGAGTTATGGTATAGTTTGACCTTCCTAGAAGCAGCAAAGACATAAGGATAGATATATGAGATATTGAAACAAGATATATCAATAGTCGTAAGTTCAACAAAGTACCCGGCGAAGAACACCAGTACACCTATAGATGCCTAGAGGGACAGTTTTTCATAATTCTGTATATGTTCATAAAGTGAGGCTTAGAGATTAGCTAAAAGATGGAGGAAAAGGGGGAGAAGAGTAACTATGAGATCATAAAAGGATGCAGTCGTACATAATGCATGACATAAGGTAGCAAAAATTACGAGATTGAAAGAATTCCGGACACATATCATAGCGTGAGAAAGAGGCCTAAGGGGGAATGCCCTAGCGTTTGGATTTATTAACAAACAGTTACTTAGTTGGCAAGATGAACATTAAATTATGAGTAAGAACTATAGTTTATAAAAACTGATAAGTGCATTAGTAAACATTCCAGGATGAATTTTCCAAAGGGGGGAATGATGTTACATCCCAAGTTTTCATACGTGAGAGTACATCGTAAGCCATTGATGTAAGCTCGGAAATGAGATTATATTTGAAAGAACATAAAGTAAGTTAATCATGTTACCTTGGATATCATAAATATTTAATACCATAAATAAATAGTATCAAGAGGGTTGGAAGCTTAGAAGCTAAAACAATTGAAGAAAATAAGTTTCGTCGAAAGTCAACAAGTTTGGAATATTATAACATGTACTTTGAGGTAAGACTAGGGTTCTTAACATGATAAGAAAGTTATGGTATGAGTTATTTTAGTCGTATGAAAGTTATTTGCTATGAGGGAAAGCATGTTGTGAAATAAAATACAGCAAAGATCATCACAAGTTACATTCATAAATATGTTAAAAATTAGGCCAAATGTAGCTAAACTTTTCTCCAAATAGACTTGGAAGTATGGGATGATCTAGCCACCAAATTGAAGATCTATGATTCTAGTTTCTAACGTATTAAACTGTTTGTCGATACGACATTGGAGTAGAGAGATATTCGCATTTTTGCGAGACCACGCAAGCAGCTCCCAATGGGACCCACTTAGGTGGTGGTCAACCTACTTCACTTTATAAACGATCTGGATGCTTATTTTTCACTTATTTTCAACTCAACTTCGTCTCCAAACTTCTACTAACCCTTATAAATAGATACCACAAGGTTTTGAAGTGATTACACCATATTTTAACATCAAAAACTTAGTTCTAGTGAAGAACAACACCTCTTTGAGGTGTGTTGTCATTAAGGATTGTTGTGGGCTGTGTTTTGCTGAAATTCCAAGTCGTTGCTACTAGATAACGTGATTATAATAGCCTATTAATTGTGTTTAAGCTTTCTTGTATGTTGGTTAAGTTGTTAGGATGATAAATTACAAGATAATACTTGGATTAGCTTAAGTCACTTCTATGGTGTTGTATTGGCATTTAGGGTTGTTGTAAGTTGAATATAACTTGGATTTCGACTTGAAGTTACTTTAGAAGGTATATATATTGTGTCCTTGCATGTTCCTAAGGTTATATTTATGTTGATTAAGTTAAATAAATGGACTAGACATGAACTAGTGAATAAAGTTGCTAATTGAGAATAGTTGAAGTTGTGGATTGTTATCGTTGTTATAAATAGCTGGAATCATTGATTAATAAATTCATTATCATGTTAACGACACTGTTATGTTGAAGTAAGAAGTCTATAAGGGGTGATAAGGGTTATACAGAATCTAGTCGGAGCATGTCGCTCGTCGTGAAGTTGTTATGACTTGTTGGCATTATATTGTGTCTTGTTACTGATAATTACATATTGATGCATTTCTCTGGTCATTTTTATTGGTATATATTATTGGAGGAGGCTCTTTCTATAGGGGAGGTGCTGCCCAAATTTTTATAAACGAGCTACTATTTTAAGTTGGGGACTTAGCCTTTACTCAGCACTTATTTTGAATCTCCTTATGCTATGGTAGATAGAGTTAAGTTGTTTGAAGAATTCCTTGGAAGGTATGAAGGACTTAATGGAGTTAATGTATGTTAAGGCACTTTTTTCTTTCTTTTGGCATGATATAAAATAAAGTGAACATAAACAATACGCTATTTCATAATGAATCTACTCCTAGCAACTAAGGTTGTCCATGTTGTTCTTTTAGTACAAAATTATTCTAAGAAAGTATGTATTTTCCTTCAATATTAGTGAAGTTCATATTGGTGGTATGATGTCCATAATGCTAATCGAAGGTGAAACAACCTTATGTCTCTCCGAAAGGTTTAGAATGTGATTCCATGAGTCGAGCATGCATTATATATATGTATCTATTTTACTCTACCGAGTCGCGCTATACTCGGTCGGGTACGGTTCCAATTGTGCAACCAATGATCTGTTGGGTTTACCGAGCTCCATGTGGACGGGTACGACTCTATTGAGCCTTATGATAGCCGATTATGTTTTTACCGAGTCCTTTTTGAGGCCGGGTACGATATGATGATGATGATGCACACAGAGGTGAATGTTTGTTAAAAGTTTATGTATATATATGTATTATGCATTTCATGTCAGTAACCCCCAGAGGAACTCAGATGTTCCAGGTTGTATCTCCTCTATCTCTCTTCTATCTCTCTTTACATTACAGTTCTTATTTATGATTTCCTGCCTATGCTCGATACTTTATTCGTAGTGACGTCCCTTTTGCCTGGAGATGCTGAATTTCATACCCACAGATCCCGATAGACAGGTTTACATTCCTCCTAGTAGGCTATCAACTCAGTGGAAGGTGTTGGTGTACTCCATTGCTCTGGAGTTATCTATTTTGTTAGTATGCTTTGGATATATATTGATTGGTACGGCAGGACCTTGTCTCGACCTTTATGATTTATGTACTTTTAGAGGCTTGTAGGCAGATGTCAGGTGTATGGATATTTGTATGGCCTAGTCGGCCTATGTTTTGAGTTTACAAATGGTCATGCCGGCCTTATAGGCTCGTATGTCATATGTATAAGTTTGTATATCATGTTGGGTCATCATATATTGAGTATTCCCTTATGTTTTATTCTTGTTTTCTCATGATGGGTTTTCTGGCTCATTTACTCATGATAATATGATAAGAAAGATATATTATGTTGGTACTCGATTGAGTAAGGCACCGGGTGATCGTCAGGGCCCTTTGGTTTGGGTCGTGACAATCCCTCATTTTATGAATAGCCACGAGGATAGGACCAGATGGAGTTGTTCACCGGGTTGATGGATCATCGGTGCAAATCTTTGGCATTTGTTACATCTTCGAACAAACTCCTTAGTATTCTTTTCCATGTTATCCCAATAATACCCCGCTCTGATCAACTTACGAACCAAAGAGTTGGCACCAAAATGGTTCATACAAGTGTCGTCGTGGATTTCTCATAATAAATAATCGGTGTCCCCAGGTCCCAAGCATACTGCCAGTGGTCCATCGAAGGTTCTTCTTTACAACGTTCCATTCGTCAAGTGAGAATCGAGTTAATTTGGATCGAAGAGCTTTCCATGCTTCAAGTAGTCGATGTACTTATTCCTCTAATTCCATGTTAACCTTGTTGAAATAATCTCTGCATGACCTTCTTCGACCACCAACCTCGATAATTGGATGACAGTCCCTAGGACGATATCATCTTCTTCGATCGAGGACCCCAAGTTTGCAAGAGCACCGGCCTTGCTATTCTATTCTCGAGGTACATGGTCCAGTGTCCATTCCTTGAAGTGGTGCAACGTCATTTGAATTTTGTCTAAGTACCTCAATGTTTGATCGTCTTGAACCTCAAAGCTTCCGTTTACTTAATTTACTACCAAAAGGGATTCACTCTTTGCCTCGATGACCTCTGCTCCAAGGCCCTTGGCTAGTTGAAGACCTGCAATCATGGCCTCATACTCGGCCTCATTAATATTCAGTTTAGAAGTTTTGGTAGATTACTTAATGACACTTCCCCTGGGCAGTTTTAAAATAATGTCGAGCCCAGATCCTTTCACATTTGAGACCCCATCTGTGAATAGGGTCTATACCCCCGATGAAGTACCCGTTTTTAGCAAGATTTCCTTTTATACTTCAGTTACGAGGACAGGCGCGAAGTCGAAGTCTGCCAAAATTTGAGACTTGATAGCCGTTCGAGACTGATATTACTTATCATATACTCCAAGTTTGATGGCCTATTTGTCCAATCTTCCCGATAATTCAGGCGTATGCAAGACATTTCAAAGTGGGTACATAGTCACTACACATATAGAATGGCATTAAAAATACTCCTTCTGTTCCAAATTATGTGAACCTATTTCTTTTTTGGTATGTTCCAAAAAGAATGACCTTTTTTCTAAATTTGGAAACAATTTAGCTTAAATTTCCAATTTTACCTTTAGTGGGAAGCTTTTATAACCACACAAATACTGTGGACCCTTTTTTGAGTTGTTTAGGACCACAAATTTCAAAAATCCTATATTGTTTTACACTCCGTGCCCAGTCAAACAGGTTCACATAAATGACAGGTAATTGCATACCTTGCTCTTCTCGAACCAATATGCTGCTTACCGCCACCTCAGACACGGTAAATACAAGCAGAGAGTTCCATTCTCCTTCGGAGTCCGTTTAGCCTTCAAAATCAACCCCAAGGTTCCGTTCAGCCTCCGAAATCGAATTCTCCGATCTCGACCGTATACAGTCTACTAAAAAAGGAGTTGGATATTGAACTTCTTAAAAATGGGGTGGATATGAATAAGAACCATACTATCCATTTAGAAAATAGATAATTCATGGATAACTAATGAATTTAACTTTTACATTTGTAAAGCCTCAAATTAGGGGTTCCTTGCGTTTGGGATATTAGGAATTCTCCCAAAAATGGTCATATTCAAGAAGCCATTAATATATGGTTTCCCATATTATCCGCCGATTAACTCATTTTTTTATCCGTATTAAATATCATCGGATCGTATAATTTATTTATTTTTCATTACTCATTTTGACCTGTCACATATCTGACCTGACTCGTTCGCTGGCCACCCTACTTACTACCTTATGACTTATTCCCCCAACTATCTTAAAAAGTAAAAAATTACTTATCAAATCAAATATTTAAATCTTAGCAGGTGGTAAAAAATAAAGTGAGATCACAAATCAATAGGACAATGCAATACTAAAAGATGGTGCAATGCAATAGGTTATTAAACTTTGTTTCCAAGTAATATGAAAAAAGAATAGGAGAAGGGGACCACTGCTATCTTTAGGAACATGCGCTATGGCTTGCTGTGAAAGTGCAATTATCGGATGTGCAAAGTGATGATGACTATGTGGGTATATTCACCCTTTTTTATATCCTTTATAATAATTTATTATCACAATTACATTTACTTTGGAACCACTTTTTCATATTATATATATATATATATATATATATATATATATATATATATATCTATATATATATATATATAGATATAGATATATATATATATATATATATATATATATATAAAATCAGGACATGTTGCTACATTTTGCTCATTCTCTAACTACAATCATATATATATTTTATAACTATCTGGTTTGTTTGAATGTTCATGCTGATATACTAAATATTGCTATTTAGTATATATATTCTTTATAGCAATATTTAGTATATCAGCATGAACATTGAAACAAACCAGATAGTTATAAAATATATATATGATTGTAGTTAGAGAATGAGCAAAATGTAGCAACATGTCCTGATCATGAATAGCAGTGTCCAAAAAGAAGTCCATACCTAAGCCTAAGCATATATCACTTTGATATTATATTGACCCCATTTATTGGCATTTTCTATCATTCTAATTCTAATTCTAATTCCTTTGTATGCTCCATGTGGAGTGTGGTATCTTACAAAATCTGTGTGCCTCACTTGAAAACAGCCTTACATAACCCCACCTTCATCGTGGGAATGGATTTTGTTTAAGAATATGATGATATTCCTGTGTTGGCGGAGGACACATATGCTTAGAGCTTTAGTTTATTGGCCAATTTATTTTTAAATAACCAGGAACATTGCCTCTCTTTGTTTACAATTTTTATCATCTTGAGATTCCAAATCTATTTTTGATAAATAGATATTCATCTTCTAATTGAATGTATTGAAAAACCATGTAAATTAACAAAAAAAGTTAATTAAAAACAAAATGTTAGCGTTTAAATTCTTTTTTTTGATTTTTTTTTACATTTTTCGAAATAAATGAGTCATAAAATTTTCAATTTTCACTTGAAGATGAATTTTTGAATTTTTCAAAAGTTTGAAAAACTCCAAGGAGTTGTTTTTCGAAATTCACTCAAATCACTCACAAAAATTGAAACAACAACAACAACAACTACCCAGTATAGTCTCACAAAGTGGGGACTGGGGAGGGAAATATGTAGACGGGCCTTACCCCTACCCGAAAGAGCAGAGTGGCTGTTTCCACTCGACCCTCGACTCAGTGAAGGAAAGGAAAAACAAAAACAAAACAAAAGAGCATCAGTAACTCCAGCAGAAATAGCGTAAATAGTTATCTAAACATAAGAACCATAAATAAAATAGCATGCAAATATATCAGACAGTAACTACCATAAATAACTACCATATGGGGACACAATCCAATGAACAATTCATCTATGGATAGCCCTGCCAAGCTCACCCAACCCCGGGTGAGGAGTACGAAAAACTCTAGGAGCCCCTATCCTACAACCCTGATACTAGACCTCCAGACTTTCCTATCAAGGGTCATGTCATCAGAAACCCGCATTCTGGCCATGTCATGTCTAATCACATCTCCCAATACCTCTTAGGCCTCCCTCTGCCTCGTCGTACGCCGACCATCGTCCGCCTCTCACAACTCCTCACCGGGGCATCAGGGCTTCTCCTCCGCAAATACCCGAACCACCTCAGCCTCGCTTCTCGCATCTTCTCATCCACCGGGGCCACCTCCACCTTCTCTCGAATAACTTCATTCTTAATCTTATCTAACCTGGTGAGCCCGCACATCCACCTAAGCATCCTCATCTCCGCAACCTTCATTCTCTGAACATGAGAGTTCTTCACTGGCCAACACTCCGCCCCATACAACATGGCAGGTCTAACCAAGCTCCATAAAATTTCCCCTTGAGTTTCGGTGGAACTTTCTTGTCACACAGGACTCCTGATGCAAGCCTCCACTTTGACCACCCCGCTCCTATACGATGAGTGACGTCCCCGTCAATCTCTCTGTCCCCCTGAATCACCGACCCAAGATATCTTACACTATCCCTCTTGGCGATTACCTGAGATCCAATCATCACGTCCCTTCCTACTTCGCTCGGCTCGACGCTACACTTGCACTCCATGTATTCTGTCTTAGATCTGCTTATTTTGAAACCCTTATACTCGAGAGTCTGTCTCCATACCTTTTACCTCTTAATAACACCGACCCTCGTCTCTTTTGTCAAGACTATGTTATCAGCAAATAGCATACACCAAGGCACACCCCCTTGAATATGTCGGGTTAGAGCATCCATCACCAAGGCAAACAAGAGAGGGCTAAGCGTTGATCCTTGATGGAGCCCCATAACCACTGAAAAATGGTCTGAGTCGCCACCCACCGTCCTAACCCTAGTCTTAGCTCCATCGTACATGTCCTTGATTACTCTGATGTAGGCTTCCGGCACGCTCTTCGCCTCCAAGCACCTCCACATCACCTCCCTTTGGACCTTGTCATACGCCTTCTCCAAGTCGATAAGCACCATGTGCAGGTCCTTCTTCTTATCCTTGAACTGCTCCACCAGCCTCCTGACAAGGTGGATAGGTTCTGTAGTGGAGCGACCCGGCATGAAATCGAACTGGTTCACAGACATAGATGTCATCTCACTCACCCTCGCCTCGATTACCCGCTCCCAGACCTTCATGGTGTGACTTATTAATTTGATACCCATATAGTTGTTGCAGCACTGGATGTCCCCTTTGTTCTTGTACAAGGGCACTACTGTACTCCACCTCCGCTCATCCGGCATCCTTTTGGTCCTGAAGATTGCATTGAACGACCTGGAGAGCCACTCCACTCCTGACCTACCCCATGCATTTCCAGAACTCCACTGGGATCTCGTCAGGCCCGGTCGCTCGACCCATACTCATCATACGCGAAGCCCTCATGACCTCCTCCGCCCAAATGCGTCTGCAGTAACCAAGGTCTTTATGTTGCTCCGAATGCCCCAACTCCCCTAGCTCTATGTTACGATCCCCCTCCTCGTTAAGTAAGTCTCGAAAGTACACCTGCCACCTCTTCTTGACTTGAGACTCCCCCATCAGAACTCTACCATCCTAGTCCTTGATGCACCTAACCTGGTCAAGATCACGCGCCTTCCTTTCCCTTGCTTTAGCTAACCGGAATAACTTCCTGTCCACGCCTTTCTCCCCTAATTCCTCGTATATGCGACCAAACGCCGCATTTTTAGCTTCCGTAACTGCCAACTTTGCTTCTTTCCTCGCCACCTTATAGATCTCCCTGTTCGCTCTCCATTCTTCCTCGCATTGTGCTCCCTGCCAACTTAGCAAACGCCGCCTTCTTCACCTCCACTTTTCCTTCGACAACATCGTTCCACCACCACTCACCTTAATGTCTGCCTCAATAGCCCTTGGCTACCCCGAGCACATCCCGTGCTGCCTCCCTAACTAAGTTCGCTGTCTCTGACCACATAGCGTCCGCTTTCTCAGAACTTCTCCAAGCTTCACCCTCAGCTAACCTCCTCTCCAACTCCTGTGCTCTCTCCTTAGTCAAAACACCGCATCTAATCCGCGGTTGTCCCCGAGAACCCCTCCTCTTCCTCTTCACCCAGAGACCGACATTCATCACAAGGAGTCTATGAAGAGTCGAAAAGGACTCTCCCAGAATAACCTTGCAGTCCTTGCACATACCCATATCGCTCCTTCTGATGAGGAGGTAATCAATCTGAGTCCTCGCCGCCGAACTCTTGAAGGTGACCAAATGCTCCTCCCTCTTATGAAATGACGAGTTCACAATCAGAAGCTCGGAAGCCCTGGCGAAATAAAGCAGTGACAGCCTCCTCCGTTCCTAACCCCAAAGACGAAGCCACCGTGCACCTCACCATAACCACCAGCATCAGCCCCAATATGACCATTAAAGTACCCTCCAATAACTAACTTCTCAGATTGGGGAATACTACTCACCAGATCATCCAAGCCCTCCCAAAAGCGCCTCTTAACCTCCTCGTCTAAGCTCGGTTGCGACGCGTATGCGCTGATGACGTTGAGGACGCAACCCCCAATAACCAACTTAATAGACATTAACCTATCATTCACTCGCCTGACCTCGACCACGGACTCCCTTAGATCCCTATCTACCAAGATGCCCACTCCATTCTTACCTCTCACGACCCCAGAATACCACAACTTAAACCCGTCTTCATTCCTCGCTTTCGACCCTATCCACCTAGTCTCCGGGACACAGGCTATGTTAACCCTCCTCTTCTGAAGAACCTTCGCCAACTCAATGGACTTACCCGTCAGAGTGCCTATGTTCCACGATCCAATCCTTCATCTATGAGCGCCCGCGACCCTCTTCCCACCCTTACCTCCCACCTTACCCGCAGGACCACTCCCTGCCCCCTACTCATCCCCGTCACCGCCCCCTCCCCCAAGGATATGACCTTACATTATCATCCCGTGTCGCGGCCACTATCCCTCCAACCGACTATGGAGAGTAGCGACGCACACACGCACTATAGCGGAATATGCAAAAAGATGCAGACTAAATAGCAACAGAGTAAACCTCACACAGAGTGCTATCTAGAATACGTAAAAAGATGTACATAGTAAACAAGAGAGCGGGAGGTACCAACTTCCGGTGGAAAAACCTGAATGTAGGTTTTGATGCGTCCGAGGTCAACTGCTACCAACTCTTGCACGTCTCGGCCGGTGCTGCTTAGCTATTCACTCCCAAACGCCGCCAACTGACCTCGCCGCCGCGACTAGTACCTGGGGCAAGTTTTCCCGTTTCGACCGGTGTTGTTTCGCTTTTCACTTCCAAACGTCGCAAGCTCGCCTTGTCCGCCACGTCTAGTACCTGAAAATCACACAAACAACAACCTCCCACAAAAACGGTGGGGGTTGCCTTACTCGGGAAAGGGAAAGGGGGGATTCCTGGAAATCACTGAGAAGGGGGTGGGGGTAGGGCAGAGGACTGAAGTGAGGGAACGGGAGTGAGGTTGGAAGAGAGAGAAAGAACATGAGGGGTCGCCAGAGTTAGGGGTGGGGGTCGCTGGAGTTAGGAGTGGGAGGGGAGGGTGGAGAAAAAAGAAAAAAAACATGAGGGGTTAGGGGGTAGGGGCAGAGGGCTGGTTTGGGGGATCAGGGGAAGTGTAGAGAGAGGGGAGAGAAAGAAAACTTACCTGTGGGGGGTCGCCGGAGGGAAGGATGTCGCCGGAGGTGGGAGGGTTCGCCGGAGGTGGGAGGGTTCGCCGGAGGGTGGAGGGGGAGGGGGAGGGAGGAGGGGGAGGATGAGGGGGCTGGGTAATTAAATGACCATTGTGAGCGTGAGGACAGAGAGAGGGGGGCAAGAGAGAGTGTTTTAGGTTCAGAGCAAGTCCCGAAAATTGAAAAAAGATCTAAAATTATATTGATGTCCAAACACATCTCTAATTTTCAAATACTAATTTCACTTGTAAAAAATTATTTTTTTTGAAATTTTACTATTCTTACGTCCAAACGCCCACTTAATTTAGCAATATCACCATTATAAATAGTATACTACCTGTTATCGCAAGAATAAAAGGAAAACTGCTTTTGTTTCTTTGCTCTCCAAAAGAAAAGGTAGTGCAATTAGTTTCTGTTCTAGATATAGATGAAAGAAAGTCGAACATAAATATTTGGTGAAAGTGATCTCCATTTCGTGGAGAATTATTAGAGAGGAGCAGGTCCCTTATAATCCTTTATTGACAGTTTTGCTCATATGTCTCACTAGCTTTGTCAATTATTCTAAGGCCATGGAAGTCAATAGAGAAAGCATAGTCTGAGGCCAACTTATATTAAATACTGATTCATGTAAAACTGTCAGAGATGTTGGAAATTAAACTAAAATTAATTTTCTTAAGTTGTCTAAGATTTAACATTTGGTAGTTTATTTAATTTATGTCTTATTAGAATTTGTTTATCAATTTTATATTGGAATTGATTTTTGTTTCGTAGTATTATAAACATGGATGCTACTATATATTTTCTACTATAGAGAAGTAGCTACGACATTGAGAGATTCAAAAGTTTATGAGTTGTGGAAAATCCTCTTACCAAGTTCTTTCTTTAGTTTAATAAATTTCTTCTATATAGCTTATGCTAAATTTCTTGCTTGTGCCTAAATTATTCTGCGGGGTATTTCAATCCTTCAAATTGGTATCAGAGCCTGCGTGAGATCCTGTCAGAGCCAGTAGGAGATCCCAAAAGAAATGGATACTTTATTACCTAATTGTCATATTTTTGTGTTTGAGGGAAAAAGTAATTTTGAAAATTGTTATCAACAAATGAATTTTTTTAAGGATATTGGATTATGGTTCATCATTATGAAGGGTTTGAAGAACCCCTAGAAGGCACAACGTTGACAGGTGATGTAGCTACGCAATTGGAGAAGCAAATACATTTAGATTATAAGGCACGCTACTATCTCACCATCAAAGTCGATTCTTATATATCTAAAAGATATTTATATGTAGAGTCATCAAAAGAGGCTTGGACAATCTTAGTGAAGTCATATCAAAAAGTGACTGACATAAAGAAGGAGAAACTGCAAGAGTTTAGGAGTCAATTTTGAGTTGGCTCATATGGGACCAACAAAGTCCGTCAAAGAATTTTTTTACGAGAATTGAAGATATAGTCAATGTTCTAAGGATCAATGGAGAAGTGTTGGAAGTAGTTAAAATTGTTGAAAAAGTATTACAGTCTCTAAGTTTAAAGTATAGAAACAAGAAAGTTATTCTTGGGCTACCAAAGATCTTAGCACTCTCGGACTTGATGATTTAGAAGGTGAATTGGTGATATATGAGAGATCACTGAATCAACAAAATGATGAAATATTGGAGGAGGCATCACGAGAAAAGTATGGTCAACCAAAAGAAAAGGAAGACACATCAAATTCGGCAGAGATAAATCAAGAAGACCAAAATTCAAAAACTGAGGAGAAAAGAAGAGAAGGTGAATGTAATTTTTATTGTGATAGAGGTTCTATTGAATACGAAGGGAAGTCAGATAATATTAAGCCAAAAATTTCTCCAGCTGTTAAAAGGGATGATTTAGTTGCAAGGGATGCCAATCCAAAAGTGTAGTGTTTTATTTGAAAGTTATTTGATAGGAACCTATAAACGAAAAGCAAAATGGTTCATCAAGAGAAAGTCTTTTGATGATCTACACAAGATTAAGGCAAAAATAGCTTGGGATCCAGAACTACAACACATGATTATAGATACTGAAGATGAAATAAATTTTATGTCATTGTTCGAGATTACATGTTTCAAGGAGTAAGACGAAATATCTATTGGTGACATTACTCTACAATCTATAGAATGTTCAACTGGGGTTGAATGTGTGTACAAGTCCAACTACAAAGCAAATAGAGAAGTAGATGATTTTAAAATAAAGAAAAATTATATTGATGATATTTTGAAGGGATTTACCATGGTTAAAGACAAATCATATATGACCATATTGAAGGGAAAATGATGCTAAGTAAAGACGGTACTTGCGACTTTGTTGATGCAACATATTTTAGAGACTTGGTGGAGAATATAAAGACTTCTACAAGGCTTGATGTTACTCATGACATGATCAAGTTTGAAGGTCTTGGTTTAAGGGAGGCTGTTGGAAAATAAACCAAGATTAATATTCCTAAGTTGTTTATGATTTGATATTTGATAGTTTATTTAATTCATGTCTTATTAGAATTTGTTTACCAATTTTATATTGAAATAGGTTTTTGTTTTCGTAGTATTATAAATAGGGGTGCTACTATATATTTTGCATTGTGAAGAGCTAGCTACGTCATAGAGAGATTCAAGAGTTTATGAGCTGTGAAAAACCCTCCTACCAAGTTCTCTCCCTAGTTTAATAAATTTCTTCTATATAATTTTTGCTAAATTTTTTGCTTGTGCCTAAATCATTTTTCGAGTATTTCAATCCTTCAAGAGAAATGAGGAAAATTAAAAACAAACAAAAAATCTCCAGAACACAAAGAAAACAAAGTAGATGTAAAAGTCCTAGTCAACTTCATACCATAATAAAATAAAGTTTTTGCTATAAATGATGAGTAGGATAACTTTTGCTGAATTTACTCTTAGATGGATTGGGCTAAGAAACTGTAAAAGGAAAGTCAATGCTTTTCGTGAATAACACTAGATCCAAACATGGAAGCTGAATCATCTTCTCAAAAACCTCATATGCAAATGGCAGCATCAAGATTTTCAGTTTCTAGCTGCCCGTCACTTTTAATGGCCTTCCTTTTTGCTCTGTCTGCCTTTTTCCAATTCAATGACCCTGGTAAACCAATGTTGGTTGCAATAGGTTATGGCCTGTCCGTTGCTTTCTTCTTTTTCTTAAAGCCAGAAATGAAGTTTTAATCTCACTCTCCTCTTCCCTTTTGTAAATACAAGTAATGGCAACTCCCACAGTGTACTCATCCTTCACATAAAGTATATACTGTCCTCTTTGTCTTTGAACAGCAATTTATAGAGATTTAACATCCTAACTGTAGGGGTTCCTTGGGGGATGGGGTTAATCCTTATTGTGATAATGATAATAACCCTAGGGTTTACCAATTTTCCAACTTTTCAAAAAGGATCAAATGATTAATTCCTAGACCATCGCATAACCATACAGATCAGATAACCTGCTGCAACTATCAGAGTTGAAATTGACCATACGGACATTTCTGATTATAATGGAGTTGCTACAGAGGAAGAAAAGTGAAATGGGAAAAGCTACAAAAACCTATGATGGTGTGGCAAACTAGGTCACATAAAACCCATTTGATATTTGCCAAGGAAACCTAAGGACATTTACAAGCTTTTCGCTTCCTGCAAGAAACACACCAGGCCTCTGCATTCCAATCTCTACAAAATTTTTATTGCATGAGGCTTTGAATGCACAACATGTTAAGCAGAGGATTTAGTAAAGACGTCCCCTGCAATTGGAAGATCCACACAGGCATGGTGACCCTTCTCCAGGCAATAGTTTGTATCTGTAATTATAGGTCAGTTCTTCACCTGCAAGTATCTGCTCAAGAAGTCGAGGGGCCACAATGAGTCAGAGGCACAAAAGGCAAAGTGGAGGAGGGGGAAAAACGTATCAGAGCCGTAAAGAGTAAAAATTTACCCTAACCCGTTGGCCAAATCAATGATTCGAAGGCGCGTGTCTTGGATACCCCACACTTATCAGTTAATCATGGTTAATTAGCATGTATTCTTTCTTAATTTTTAATTCCTATGGTTAAATTGCATGATTTGGTGTAAGCACCAGGTGCGGGTAAGTTTTAGCAAGATGAATTCAAGTACCCAAAATTTCCAGTTCAACAAATAACGTAAGGACGACCAGTGATCTTCATCTTTTCAAAATCTTAGTGATCATAAAATTCTGCATGGTTACTGGACCAATATCTAGCAAAGAGGAGAGAGAACATACATCTCGACTTGCATAAAAACCAACGTGTGCAAGCTGATAATCCATGCTTTCCACAAGAACTTGGTAATTCACGAGATTCGGCGAGCAACTAAAGTAGCAACAAATAAGAAACCAAAACTTTGTAAGAAATTTACTGAAAGCAATGTGAAACAAAATTACACACCAACTCATCACCAACAGCAGGAAACACAAATCAGATGCAAAAACTCGGCACAATCATCAAATAATTTTCAGTTATATATATTGAATTCTCTCAGCAATACCCAGGTGGGAGCACAGAAAGGCAGAAGAGAGAAAGAGTTGTAGAAGCACCCAATGATCACCTCAATAACCTAATGTCTTAGAACAAATTTAGCGGAATTGAAAACAGAAATTATGCATTGTACACAGTTGCAGCAAAAAAACTGATCACAGAGTATACTGGCCGAGCAAATATTCAGAACATAAAAGGACAAACAAACAGTTAATTAGTTAGTGTATCTTCATTGTGATGGTATTCTTGCAGACTACTTAACAGTGCTTTAGGAAAGAAGACCTTTCTTTATGCCAAGTAGGAGTAGAACTTAGTAGAATTTTTACTAGTAACTGAAATTTGATTCTCTTATTGCAATAAATATATTTGTTGGCTCAATGTACGGACCATTTTAAGTGCCATTTGGCATTATAAAGCAACTTTGAGTTGAGATATTCCATCTCATACAAAAAAGTTGTAAAGTTTTATTATCCTGCATTGGTTTGTGCATGAGTTGTAATCTCCTCATGTGGTCTTGGACATTCCCACAACTTGGGCTAGCTTTTGGGGCGAGTTCGATCCAAGATCCATATTCAGACAATTCGTATCACAGCCGCTTCTCAAAGTTGGTTCACCAATGAATCATGATATCTTACCTATCGCTCCAAATATCCAAGCTCCGTCCCACGTTGGTTAAGTGTACTAGGATGTGAGTCCTCTTATATGGTCTTGGACAACCTCACCATTTGAGATAGTTTTTGGAGTGAGTTAGACCAAGGTCCATTTTCTCAATAAAAAGAATTGACCAAAGTAAGCGAAAGCAGAGGGAAGAAGAGGAAAAAGAACATGGAATGAGCTTAATCAAGGATCTAGTTAACCTCGGGTCAATCTCAACCGTTAGAGCAAGGAGAGATTATTTACTTTTTTGACAAGAATGATTTCACCCATCACATATTGATGAATTCCTTATCAAAGACATGTTTGCATGCTTAAAAAATGTGATACGTTATAGAATTCCAAAAACTCAAGTAAAAGCTAGGTAAGTCTGACTTATTTGATAAACTCAAGGGCAAATATACAGGGGTATCTCTCCATGTGATGGTATTTTATCTATGTTGACAAGCTCGACATTTTCATATTTTGTATCAGATTACCACAAACAGCTTACCAAAGATATACATTATAAGGAAATGTAGAAATGTAGCGTTTTCATCTATCTTCGGACTTTTTCAAAACATTGTGCCTCACTATCCATGCCGACATTACATCAAAAATACATTTTTCAAGCCACTGATTAACTTTACAATCAAATCTAAGAACTTCATTAGCAACTGCTATCACCTGCTCACTGATTTTGATGTATTTATCATCAAGATATAGTTCAGTCAACCTTTATCTGTGAATAAATGAGTGGGCTGATAAATCAAGCTTGAAGCTTTATTCTTGTCATTACTTAAACAAGTTAGCCAAAAATGCAACTAACCTGGTCTTTGCCTTTACTTTTACACTATTATAGAAGCTGATGTCCAAATATAATGCAAATTGACACAGTTACAACCACATTGAAATCAAACCCAAATCAAGAAGAGAGTTGCAATAGTACCTGTGGTTGATGTAACGGGAAACGTTTCCATAGTTAGTAGCATCAATTACATATGGAGCTTGCCCTTCAATCAGTCTGCTCATATCATTGACGTGAGCATCTATCTCCAAGATGTACCTGCAACCTTCGCTGCCATACCTACTCAAATAGGAAGGAGCCAGATATAAATAAGGTGCAATAAAATGCAACAAAGCAATTTACCAAGTAGAATGTGTGACAACCTATTGCGTCTTTTATTTGCTTCCTGCTCATCAAGTACCTCCCCAACATATTCACACACAAATGTACCGCGAAGAATTGCTTCTCTTGCCCTGACTGCCCATCCCTGTGAGCCAAAATGGTAAATAGCTAGAGAAACTAACCTCTTAATAATTTCAGATCAGAGCATTACCTTTGTCTCGGTTTTGTATATTTCTAGCTTCACACGCAATCCATTCTGCAAAACCCGATTCTGGCAAGATTTACTGCAAGAGCACCATTGATTGCATTCATAGACTAGGTAGCCCTCCTGATAATAAAATTAGACAATCAGGCAGCAATATGATAATCGAATCAAGCACATCCTACAAAATTTCTAGCATCATGTATGGTTATTGTAGTTACACTCTCTCGGCCAACACAGTTATCAGACAAATCCAGGTTATTGAGCAGAAGATAGTACACAAGGCATCCTAGAGTAAGTAATTATCAGCAAAAATCACTAACGAACTACCTAAGTCACAAGAATATGCAACACTAATCAAAAGAAAGTATCTTTTACCTCCAACATTATCCGACCTCTCTCATCATACGGGAACCTTCCACACATAGGCTTCCCATAAATATCTTTTGCGTCCTCGTAGTCATTATCAAAAAGATAAATATGATTACAAGTTTGAGAAGAGCATGCTGAATTTGGACAAGAACACCCCAATTGGTAACTCTGCCGTAAAATAGAAATAACTGATTTAGAGAGGAGAAAGAGTGAGCGAGAGAGAATTCAACAACTTAAAATTATGAAAACCACTTGTTCTGGTGCTTGGCCAGATGAAATGGAAGTTGCATGGCTAATAGAAGTCAAAAGAAGTTACCCCTATTTCAAGACCAACGGATTGATCAATCAACGATTTGGTTACATAAGTAAAGCTCTCCCAAGGAAGAGAACTCGTGGAAATTTGGCCATCGGAACCATCAGCAAGAATGTGGAGGGAGGCAAAAAGATTTTCTTCCACCACACAGGTTATCGGAACTGATTCCTGTTCAAAGCTTATGTCATCACACAAGAGAATAGTTTTGTCGGACGGTTCGTGCTTGAACTGTTGAGAATCAATGACGTAGTGACACTCATCCATTGTCCACTCACTTCTAGTGAAATTTGGTCGAATACTGCTGGTTCTATTCACTTGACCAGGAAGGGGAAGTAATGAGGATACTATGCAAGGATCACGAACAGGTGTACATCCTTTGGGGCAAATGAAACCATCTTGGTGCCAGCTTACAACGATATTCTGCTCACTACACAATTTTGCTGCTTTGAGATACATGCACTGTGGCAAAATTCCATAGGTTGCTTCTAGTGAGGCTTGGAGGCTAACTTTACAGCAAGTAATCCGAGCTATTGATAAGATGTCTAAGTTACTTGGCCGTGGCTTTGTTCTCTTAATCTCAGCAAACAGTATCTTTGCAATATCCAGGCAGTGGGGATCTGCCAGTCTACCTAGACCAGCTGTCTCGGTTGCACTAGGTTGAATCATAGATTTTCCACTAATCATGGAGTTTGATGACAAGATGCGTCTCTTCATATTCTGAGCATTTCTGTTCCTAATCCTATATGCTACAGATCCGAGACCCTTCTTGAATTTCGGACGGCTAAGTCTTCCTGACTTTAGTTTATAAGCATAGAAACGGATGCCTCTCTTTGAGATATGAGAGCCAACAGAATTAGGACCCATGTGAGCAGCCTGATGATGGCGGCCTAGATCAGGTAACAAGTCAAATTTCAGGCCACAAAATCTGCAGATGAATTTTCGGAAACCAGACTGGTTCTCAAAATTAATATTCGGTGAAGACACTGACTTGCCAATATCAGGCTTCTCTGACGAATCTTGAGTTACGGAAAAATGATGCTGTTGAGCAGTATGAGACAACCTAAAACTGGCAGGATGTGCGGCGAGCACATGGGACCATAACTCCTCTGAGTTCCCAAAATTGCTAGTACAAGGAATACACTGGAAAAGCATGCAATTTTCAACAAACTGCGAATGATGCCTCTCCTGCATGTGAGCTTCCAAAACTTTCTTATTAGTAAAAGATTCCAGGCAGAGAGCACATGCATAACCCCTGAACAGCCATTGAGCTTCCTTTTTATGATTGTCCATCCAGTGTGTGCCAAGCACATGCTCATCTGGAAACATTTCTGAGCAAATTTTGCACTTAATGATATCATTGTGATCCTGGTCATTATCTGTAATCCTTAATATTGGACTTGGTTCTTCGATGTGAGGAGAAGCTTGTGCATTTTCATTAGAGCAAAAGCCCCAAACACTTTTCAGCCTCTCCTTTTCAGTACAAACTAACTTCATTAATAATTCACCAACCTTTGCATCTTTAGAAGCTTCAGATATGGCCCACTGGAATTGCACTTCTTTTGGGACTGGGTTTCTCAAAGAAAGTACACTTTTTAAAAGTCTATAGTAAAGCTCACAAGCTTGATGTAAATGCAACTTTTGATCCCTGGAGTGGCAATCCTTCAGAAGTTCTAAGAATACTTCCTTTGAAATTATCCTACTCTTGCCATTTCTCGCACGTTTAAGCCAGCTTGGTAAATGCTTCTCACAGTATAATGAATATCGTTTTGGACCTTCTAGGCAAGGCTCACTTCCATGTGGCCACAATCCGATGCAATGCATCTCCGAACCACTAGGCTTAGTCTGCAAATGCTGAGGAGTCCCAATCAAGTTGTTTCTATTGCAAGATGCTCCACCAAGAAATGAGATGGGATCAACTTGGAGCGGAGCTTCACCTTCTCCAGTGGGAATAATATCTCTGCAACTTGAAGTATCCAATCTAAGGACACTGTCCTCATGCTTTCGCTTGTGTTTACTCTCTGGCAAACTGGAGCCTGATCCTTTCTCATTGTGGGGCTCGTGTTTCTTACAGAAAGAAGAGCCGCACAAGGCACGATGCTTACATTTAGTCCCAAGAACAGTGGTCCCTCCACACATAGGTGTATCAGCATGTGCCAATGCTTCCCCCTTAGTGGAGCTACTAGCAAAACGAGAGGCCAAGTGCACACAACAGTAAACATCATCATCACTTGCCCATCTAACACATTGTCTTCCTTTGGCTTCAATAAAAGCCACGCACAGGCGATTCTTACTCCCGTGATCAAAGGAATTACTAGTAACAACTCCATTTATAGGAGTCAGTTCCGCATCTTCCATCTGAATGACCTCAGAATTGTTTGCTTGAACAATAATCTCTCCCCATCTATCTGTCATACTACCGGGAGAACCACTTTGAGGAGCCTCTCCGAGAGAAATGTCATCTTTTGTAGGTTCAGATTCTAACAGTACATTGTTGGATACACTATGGCCACCAAGAACACTAGTGTCAATTCCAACAGAGACAGCCTGATGTGACTCTTGAAATTCCAGCGGCAAAACATGTGCCTCAGCACGACGAACTTCAAGCTTGGGCCTCTTTCTGCTCTGCTGAAACTCCACCGCCAATGGGCTACCATTATTCGGTTGTTCAACATCTACACTATCAGATACAGGATGTGAAAGTGAAAACCATTTCATAACCTCAGATCTGCAGTTCTTCCACTGAGCATTCAGATCAAGATGTAATGCTTCAATTGGAAGTGAGTTCAACTCATTCCAAAGAAGAGAATCAGTAAATTCCTGAATTACAAGATAATAGGTTCAGTCCATGCCAAGATATGAATATCAGAAAATTCAAAAGATTAGTTCAGCATCCATTCAACCAAATGAGGCTTCAACTAATATGGTAAAATGCTATTAAGATAGAAATTGTTATCAGTGAAGCAGCAAATACAATAAAGGATTAACGAGTTCACATAAAGGAGGTGAAAGTACAAGTCAGTAACTGACACAAATACATCATTTCCCTTATTCAAAGTGGCAAGGGGAAGTTGGCTTCTGCTTCTTTTCTCTTTCTTTCTCTCTCTCTTTTTTTTTTTTTTAAATTGGGCTTCTGCTTCTTGATGATGGTAGTTTAGGTGTTTCCTTTTTACCCTATTTCTTTATTTATTAATTTTTTTTTTTGGGGGGGGGGGGGGGGGGGAAGGGAAGGGTGTGTGTGTGTTGGGAGCAAGGACAGTGAAGTATGTTCTTATATGTCAACAACAATCATACTTCAGTTCTTGCAAATTTCACATTCAAAGGCAGCAATCAGCTCTCAAAAAAGCAGCACCTATTCATATAACTGCATCAGTGTTGTAGAATAAAGTCCTAGTCTTCCAATGTAACAAACAATAACTCAATCATGAGAAGTCAAGTACACATATGTAATAGTTAATTAATCATTATTACGGGAAGCAATGAAATTTTCACTCAAGGAAAAGACCACAAAAGAATAGCAAAACAAACAATAAAAATATAAAGCACAGATGTACGACAGAACGGGCACATATATGAGCATCATTTAGGGATTTACCTCCTTCAGCATTTCAATTGCTTCAGCAGTGTTTGCATTCTGACAGCCCTGAATCCAAGACTCCATCGAAGATGTTCTTTTATATGACAGCAGTATCATCTGCAGAAGAAAGCGATTGTGTTATCCAGGCAATAGCAAGAATAGCATTATTCCAAGCTGAGAAAGAATAGCATTATTCCAGGCCGAGCAAGAGAAGCATTATTCCAGGCCAAGCTAGAATAAGTACAGTGGAAGCCATCAGGAGTCAAACCCTGATTCTCTACCAATCACGATTATTTGCTTTGGCCTTTTTCCTTATTGTACATTTCTATCCTTTTCTGGACAACATACATTGTTGCATGGATGTTGGGTAAACTGAACTCATTTTACTCTCCACTTGACAAAACTCGTATACAACGTAGCACGGACAAACATACATGATTGCATTCATTACTATACTTTATCAAGGAAAGTATTAACTCAACGGATCCATTTGGAAAATCTTCATGATAAGATGCATGAAAGCCCAAAAAAGCATTCCCATTTTGGCCATGTGCACGTGTGTCGACTCAGTGGTCAAAAACTCAGCTGTCAGCCAATGAAAAGAAATTTCAACCAAATTAGAGTTTGTCAACAAATTTGGCTAGTATCAAAATTCCAAAGGGTAGATGTTTTTGTCAGCCACAAAGGCCTACTTGGACGCGACAACCTTTGGCAAGTGGTCATTCTACTTAGTTTAAATATCAACAGAGGGTTCGACAAAATTGACAGTTAAAGATGACGGTTCTTTAAAATCCAAAGAAGAAGAATCCACATAAGATACATTACAATTTAAGAACAAAAACGCAAAAGAATGGCACTGCAGTGTCAGAAAAAACAATGCAGTTCAGGAACCAGATTTTAGTGTCATGAACCACAAGGAGAGTGCTGGAAAAAGGAAACACAAAAAGGGGGAACATATGCATCTTTCTGTAGCTTCAAAGATGGCAGATTTTACATCATTAAGTTTCAAAAGCATCCTTCCGAGATCAGGATAATCCTTGCAGCGGGAAACCTCCATTGCGAATTCCTTCCATACCATCACATTGCGACCAGTTTCTTCTAGAGCCTACATGAGTCAAGTAACAATGTTAACTTAAAAAAGAAGAAATAAAAAAGTGAAAAAACAAGCAGGAATCAAACGTGAGTGTGTGTCTCAGTGTATCTCTATTTATTATATGAGCTTCAAATGCAAACCTCTGCACGTAATTGATCAATAATATTCAGTATGCTGACAGCAAGTCTTTGCATGATAAAACGGTGAGCAAGAGTCAAGTCCTTCACCATTTTCACCCCAACTTTATGGGTTTTATATGCAATGGGATGCAGAAACTCATTGATTGGACGAACAAGGAGCACATCAGCCCACGAATAATTTCTGGTGCGAGGAAAGAATATCACAAGATATTTTTTCCTCTCATGTGTAGGCTTAGCTTTGAGAGTCGGTAATGGCCAATCAGCTCTTTTACATCTAATTCCTGCTTGCCACAAGCCCCTCCACTACAGAATATGCAAAATCAATACAGAATCATCAGTAACCAATCTGTTTTCTTTTGATTTGCTTTTTTTTTGGGGGGGTGGGAGGGGGGGGGGGGGGGGGGGCGTTGTTTCCTATTTGGTGCAGGGAAGGGGAGAGGGAGGTGGGGTCAGGGAAGGTATTGGAATTGGAAAACAAAGGCAAAACGCGAATGTGCTTCCATAAAATTATAATTTACAAAGAGCACCATATTGTACACTAAAATTATTCCAAAGTACTTCAGAGCATAGAAACAACAACAACAACTACCCAGTATAGTCCCACAAAGTGGGGTCTGGACTTCAGAGCATAGAAAGGAAATGCAAATTTGCTACTTAAGATGGACAGACATCAATTTTTACAAGTCGACCAACCAATTAAGTCCAACATCAATTTTACAAGTCGACTTTGCCTCATCTCATATGTTCCTTGATATTACTCTACTTCTATTTTTGATTCATTTATATTTACTATGTAAAGAGAGGATCCCCTTTCGCATATTTAATTAGGATAGTTTGATAGATTACTGTGGTAGAGACATATATGTACATACTTTTGACACCATCTTGGTGTGCTATTGACAAAAGTTACTCAACTTCACCGAAAGAAAAGGAAGTAATGTGCCATGACAAAAGTCCTTTTTCAATAATTTCAGAGATCCCTCTTAGTACATGAAAAAAGGAAAGAAAGAAAATCTATTAATCAGCCAAAATGGTAAGTATCTTCATGATCTCACCAATCCACAGAAAACTTGATGTGACATTTTCAATCTGTTGTGTTGAAAGAGAATATGTCCTAGAATCACTAAAGGCTAATCGATGTGCAGAACATTCTTTTTTAAAAGAAAATTGTTTTTCATTCTATACAACTAAATGGATTGGCCTCATGTCTAAGACTTCCAAAGTGAAAATTGGGTTTGGTTTGACAACTCACACCTGGAACCACTTCCTTCGCCAAACAAAAACATGCAGGAACATTTTATGTTGCTATCTACTTTTTAAGATGATTTAAGCAAACACAAGAATTAACGGGTCCAACTAGGTCTCTATCAAAATAGGAAAAGTCACCAAAGAGGTTATAGAGATATATACTGACAGAAAATGACCAAATACCAATACTTACCTTGACCCATACAGCTCGAGGTTCATCTTCTTCAAGCCACTTGGACTCGCAGGGAGAGGATCCCACCACCTGGTTAGTGTTAGGAACTCCAATTACAATGTTGTCAACAACTGGCTGCAGGCGCTCAGATGCCAGGCCAGGTCTTGTAACATGGTCATGTTCCTCAACATTGTCATCTCCAGAATCATGGAAATCATTCGACAGCATTTGGTTATCTCCTCCAAAATCATAATATGCCTCTCTAGTAGGGATCCCGTCTGCAGTTGGTAATTCCTCAACGGTGCATTGATGCCCATCTGCATTCTCTTCCTGGCACACCTTCGTATTAAGAACTATGTCATCGACTTTCACATCACCGGCTTGAATTTGTTCTGCATGTTCAAGGTGGTTTGATTTTCCACCATACATAAGAGTAGTTCCAGAGCCTAGTTGAGGGCAATCAGACTCCGTGACATAACGTACGTTGGAACATGGGAGCACTTCCATAATTGCAGAAAATAATCTTCACTGCCATATGATGGGTGTATGGTTTTGGTAATTAATTCAACCTCTATATTATATGCTAAACCCTGACCAATATCCCTGGTTGAACAAGTAATCCAAAAATACTAAGAATATACAAATTTACAAACCTCTGAGGCAAACTACATGCATACAGTTTACTTTCTTAGCAATAAGATGTATAAATATAAGTTACTACTTTTTCCAATGCCAAATACAAGAACTTATGACAAACCAAAACATGCACCTATTTCAAGTTTTTAACTTGGTTGCATACAGAAGCAATGTCAATCTTTTGAAGTAGCAGGCAGAATATTTCTAGACAATCTTTAATTCATCCATTAGAACTCAAATCTTAAAGCACGTGCCACACAGAGTTGGCATTTAACTGATTTAAACTAACACTTCCGATTGAATTGAACTGTTAAAAATCCATTTAACTTGCAATTAACAAACAATTAGCAAATAGGCAACCAGCTGAATCTATATCAGTAATTATACAATTCAACTTTCAGTAAGGGCTTATTCAAGCCGTCTTCTCATGGATCCAGTCTTGGTAAAATAATACATAAGAAGGTAACTTTCACAAGTGTATTTGCTAGTGTCAAAAATCTCTTTTTCTTTTATGTTGCATGAAGAATTTTATTACCTTAAAACATGTGTGTATTTTTTTATCATATTGCCTCTTTTTATTAGTACTGTAGCTGAATGTATTTTACAAAATCTGCAACTAATTCAGCTCCCGTCGTATTATTCGCACTTATATACCTACTAATCAAATTCAATTTAGGAAAACAAATCTTTTAAAACAGCTAAGCATTTTGCTGGGAAACTAGAGCATATACTAGAAACTGGAATCTAAGTAGCAAATCGCACTTCATTTAGACAATCAGGTCAGTAGACCTATTAAAGTCAAAACAGCAAAGTTATAGTTAAAGGGGGAAATTATGCACGCACACGAACACACAGCGATGCATATAATAATTTTCTCCAAGAAAGGAAATAGCTTTATTTTTAATGGAAGTAACAAGAAGGTATAATATATGCAAATTTTTAAATTTAAAGTCTTTCATAAATTAGTACGAGTAATGTTCTAAAATATTATCTTTCTTATTTCTAGAAAACAGATCCCAAAAAACCAATTTTAGACACATAGGGGATTTGCACAGTTTGTAGTTATGTTTTTGTCGCACTGGCTTAGTGCAAGCATTTATAAAATCTTTGATTAGTTATAGAAAAAAATAGATCCCAAAAACCTATCACGGATGAAAAAGAGAGAATTATCTTTTACATCTGAAAGATTTGAGAGGAAAATTCAGCATATTTTATCTTACAGCTTCACTTTCCTACTTAATTATCCGTTTTACTTTCTAGCAAGTTAGACTAATCAAAAAGCAACAACAATGGAAGTAAGCTATCAAGATGAAAATGATGGGAAGACAACAATATTATTAATAGCCATGCTATCAAAGCGAAGAAATTTCTGAAACTAAAACTAGAGAAAAAAATATATAATGCACAAAAAAATATAAAGTAAATAATGCCCAATTCTATCAGTAAACTATCCCTGCTGGTTCAACTCCTAATCCATGTCGAATCCCGCTCTACAAATTAATAATTCAACTGTTTCAACCGGAAAGCTTCAGCTGTCCATCTCAGTATCCGCTTCTCAGCCCACCTTTAATGGACTGCTACACAATTTAAGTTAGACCATAATTCATTCTAATTTCAACTGTAACTAATCACATTCACTGAAACACGACCAGAATTTCATGTCAATTTTGTACGATAAGCTGGTGAGTTACTAGGAAAACTGTAACACTTCAGAAAAAAATTAGCTTTAAACAAGTCATACTTGTATCACTACGAATAATCAAAGACAGCAGCTTCAAACCAATGTGTCTTAACTTACAAATTAACACATCAAACACAATTACAAATGCTACATTATCTTAATTATCACTTAGTAGCAAGACAATAAGAACCCTAACTGTATCAAAATTGAATTGTTTGCACAGATCAAGAATGTACTACGACAAAGCCTAGTAACCAAAATTGAAAAGGTGGGTCCAAATTAAAAAGTACCAAATTGAATTGACCTACCACAAATGTATGTATCAATCGTGCATGCCCTAGGAATCTTTGTAATTAGTCAATTAGAAAAATTAAATCAAAGGAAAGTGGGTTTTTGCTTTGGTGCTTAAGGGTTTACTGATGCATGTTGCTTGTCGTATTTGGGTATGAAGACATAGGTCCATGGCAACCCACAAATAAAAAATGTTACCTATATGTATGTATATCAACACTAATATTGTCTAAGCTAAAAAATACAGGTATGAAAAAGACGATAGGTAATGTACCTTTAAAGCAGAGATCAAGAATTTCTAAGAAATTTTTGCAGTAGGTGCAGATTTGGAGATGGGGGAATTAGAAATTTTAGTGGGGGTGTCAATTTCGTTTTTTGACTAAGGAATTGTTGCAGTGCTAGGGGAAAAAAAGGAAGATATAATAAATGCGTGGTGACCAGATTTTTGTGCTAAGAAATAATGGTCGATTGGGCACGTCCCAGGTCCAAAAAATATGTACTAGGCAAACTTGAAAAAATCGAAAAGAAAGAAGACAGGGGCAAGATGATAGATAAAGTTGTGTTCAATTTCTAACTATAGATGAAAAGGAGAAATAAAACGGAAGAGGAAAAAACCTAAATAGTCTAGTAGATTTATTAATGGAGTTTTTTTCGTGGGGCGTGCTAAGGGTAGGGTGCGGGTGGGATGTGTGGTGGGGGTAGGTAAAGAAGTGTTAAGGCATGAGAAATTGAGAATTCCGTAACGTGAAGCGGGTCTAGATTTGGAAATACTGGAGTTGGTTAGTGGCTTTCATGGAATTTCAGCAAAGAAGAATGCGTATATCGAGATGCGTTAAGCGACTGATGGGATATCGTGCAGTAAAGTACACTTTCGAAGAAGGTTAAACTAGGAATTCAATCCCGAAATTTTATACGGAACATGAATGGGCCTTTGATGGGCCGATATGGGCTTCTATACACCATTTGCATCTATATTATTTTTTTGTTATATTTTAATTTGTAACTGCTTTCACCTATTTTTCGCATAACTTCAGCATAGGGTACTCAAGTAGTAAAAGCAATTATGCAAAACTTCAGGATTTTAGTAGCCGGACTTGAAGTTCAGCTCTAGAGCTGAAATTTTTGTGTTGTAATTGGGAAACTTCAGCTCTAGAGCTGAAGTTTTTGTGTTGTAACTGGAAAACTTCAGCTCTAGAGCTGAAGTTATAATCTTTGTAAACCCTTAAGATGCACCATTCGATGTATTCAGACTTGAAAATCCAACAATCATTTTCGTGTAGAATTTTTGATCTCATGATTGTTCTGCATTTACTTTGTTAGACTATTGAAATAGAGACAGATGAGATGTTTAGCGTTAATAGGAATTTATTACAACTTGAATTACGATATTTTTGCAAAATCTGTATAAATGTCTGCATTATTCCTTTGTTTTACTCAGCTATACAAACAATTGGAAGAAAAAAACAAGTGCGAACCACTAGCATATACCATATATTATGCACGACATTTATCCCTGTCGGTGAGTAATATAATAGGAAGGCTAGCTCGGTAAAAGAAGAAAAAAGAAAATGAAGGAGGAGAAGGGGAGGAGAAATGGAGCTGAAGTTGTTTAAAAAGTGAGTACAAGTTAAAAGTTTTTAAAAAAATAGGTATAGGTTAAATGGGGGCGACCAAATAGGGCCCCAGTGTAATTTTTACTCTATACACCGTTGATGATTTCGACCCATTCCAAATTGTATAAAGAAAATATTACCTCATATAGCAAAGGTATACACCCTATTATTGAAACCAAAATTATTTTAAAATATCTATTTTTATAGTTGTTTAACCAAAAAGTATTGAGCTTTTTATTAAACTAATTAAATAAGAAGACTTTAGGTAAATCTTAGCCAACGATAATTTGTTCTAGATCTAATATAGAAGATGTGAGTAAGCATACATAGCATATACAAGATTTAACTGTAATATCGATTAAATCAACTATATAAGAAGAAAATGATGATTTCCATAGAACTTAAACCAATCAATGAGGAATACATGGATGAGAAAGACCACTGATATCTAAGAAAGGAGAACCCCATACATTGGATGTGATGAGTCTAACAATCTATGCTGAAGATCTAACCTTCCTTGCTTCTTTCTCTTTCGAGAGATATAGAGATGATAATCCTTTGTCTTCTTTGGGAATATGTATGTATCTTTTGTTTGTTCCGCCACATTTTCTTCTTCTTCTTCTTACTTCTATTATATAATAGACCTTTCTTCTTGCCCAACAGTTATTAACCCGAATATTTAAGTCATTTGGCTATATTACAGATTGACCCCTTGAAATGCCATGATATCCAATTCGCATCTCAGATATCCTAAATATACCACCTCAGCCGTGGCCAAGGTGTGTGCCGTTATAGCATGGTATGGACACGACAGTTCCAAATAATCTTTCGTCGTCCCTTCTTACGCCAATTCTTATCTAGTTAGATTGTGACCTATATAGTTATTTTATCCGCCTATTAGCGTATCCTCTTGGCGAACTCGATGGGAGGACTCTATTGATTTGAAAAGTTGGGAAATCTGACATTTTATACGAGAAGCGAGCATCTCATGGCGAGGTAGCGACGTAACATTCTGAGAGCTACGTCCGACCGTTATGTCAGTACAAGATTGGACTGTTACGTCAGTTTAGAATCTCATAAATACTTCTCATGCGTCATTATGGCACACGATCTCTGTGCATTGCATCGTTTCCCGTGCCTTTTTTATTTTTTAAATAGCAGTGTTTAGATTTCCCGCTCAAGGCATTCGTATTCCTATAAATAGGGAAGAATCTTCCATTTGAATGGTACATTTCTTAATCATTCAAGAGACTCTTACAACTCTTCTTCTTCTTTAGTTTCTCATATTTATGCTTTTGTGAGGATTTGTTGTGACTGTTAACTCTTTTTCATAATCATTCTCGTTTCTTTTAACCAAAGGAAAAATGGCTAGTGTTATTTTTTCCAACTATAATAGAGCTACTAGTGCTCTGGTACTGAAAGATGACGTACCACGGATCAAAGAGAGGGATGGAGACAATGGAGGATATGGGTTTCCCAACGTTAGATGAGGTGGTTCTCCGCCTGAGAAAGGCGAGGACTGACTTTAATAGCCATGCAAAAGATGAGCTGAAGCCCGCTCTTTCCACGATGGATGTTGCGGCACTCATGGCATTCAAAATCCAAATGGGGGATCCCCAATCATATTGAACTGGAACCGGCAGGTCAGGACATAGTACATTGCACTGCCTGGGCTATTGTGCATTTTATGCATATCCCTTTGTCATCGGGTACACGCTTCCCCTTCCTTCCTTGGTGATGGATTTCTGCCTCTTCTACGTGGTATGTCTGGCCCAACTCTCTCCATACGCATACAAGCTTTTCCTTATGCTCATTAAGTACGCAGAGCTGACTGGCCGAGGAATTTCTCTATGTCACATGCTTCACTTATTTTTCCCCCATTTTTCTTCGGGGTATGATGATTCACGTGCATCACCGAGGAGTCAAGAGTTTGGTGGTAAAAATGGACGACAAGGCAAACCGATGCTTTTGGGAGAGCTTCTTTTACATCCGAATAGAGCACGTCGTGTCGAACCCGGTAGGGTTTCCTGAGACGTGGAATTTCGCCTCTATGTCTTCTTTTCTTTTTACTTTTTGCATTTTTGTGGTTGTCGGTCATCTGCCTTTGATGACCTCATTGATGGTTTTTTTTGTTCTTATAGCCGAGAGAGTACCTTATTTGTCTGCTGCTGACATTCGCATGTGGGTGAGCGCAATTCTCCCCCGTATTGTGGGATTCGCGAATGGGCACTTTTTTTATGAGAAGTTTGGGCGTAAGCCTCTTATTGGTGAGTCGGCTCATTGTGGCCCGTTACTTTGTTCTTTTCTCTATATTTTCTTTTATCTTAGCTTGATCGAATCCCTTCTCATTGGTAGATCAGAGATGAGTGAGAAGGGCGAGGGCTCCTGCACTTGCTTTTCGCTAACCGACTTCCTCTGCTCGACCCATACCAAGGGCAACTCTAGGTGATACCCAAAGTTCGGTTGCTTATGAGATCGTGCTTGTAGCTGGACCTATTCATTTGAAGGTTGCTCCTCGATTAGACATTCCAGTTCTCGTACAAGTTTCATATATTGGAGACACAGGATACAGAAGGAGTAGAGGTTAGCAGGAAAGGAGAGGAGAATGTGGGAGGGAGAGCATTACCTCCTATGAATAATGGTTAACATTTTATGCCGGAAATTTAGGGGTATAAATCCCCCTAACAAACAAAAGGAGTTAAAGCTCCTTTGTAATAAAGAAAAGATAGGATTGATAGGTATGGTGGAAACCAAAATAAAGGCAGAAAAAATAAATCAAGTGGCTAACAATCTACTTGGAGGATAGGGTGTATAACAAATTTGAGTGAGCACTATAATGGAAGAATTTGGGTGGCATGGAGAGAGGAGTGTTTCAATGTAAGTATGAGCACAATGAGTGATCAAGCAGTAACATGCATGGTTAGCCATAAAAGGCTGTAGATTGAATTTATGATGATTGTAGTATATGCATTCAACACCTAGGAAGAAAGAAGGAATTTGTGGAATTACTTAAATTGTGTGTGTAACAATGTGGGGGGCCCATGGATAGTTATGGGAGATTTCAATTCGGTGTTGCATACTGATGACAGAGTGGGGGGGGGGGGGGGGAAACCTGTAAGTTTGGCTGAAATAATAGACTTTCAGCAATGCATAGACCAATGTAAATTGTGAAATGCCAACTAGTGGGAGCAGGTATACATGGAATGATAGGCATGGTGATAGTAGGATTCATCAAAAATAGATTGGGCCTTCATTAATACAGCATGGCTCAATATAATACCAGCACATAGGGCATCTTACTTAGAGGAAGGAGTAAGTGATCATTGCCCACTAAAGCTGTCAATATCCACCTTAACTAGGAGGACAAAAAATGCTTTTAAGTTCTGTAATGTTTGGGCATCACATCCAAACTTTATAGACTTAGTTAAGGAAGGATAGAAGAATGAGGTTGAAGGGTGCAGTATACTTCAGGTGGACAGGAAATTAAAAATATTGAAGAAAGAGTTGAAGATGCTAAAGAAGAGGTATTTTAGCAATATTATAGAAGAAGTTGATGCAGATAGACTGGACTTGGCTACAGCTTAAGTAGAACTTCATAAAAATTCTATAGATGCAGGGTTACATCTAGAAGAAAAGCAGAAGTATCAAAAATTCAAAAAATCATCATACCTGGCAAAGGTATATCTTCAGCAAAGGAGCAAGGCTACTTGGATTAAGCCAGGAGATGATAGTACTAGGTATTTCTTCTTACTGATAAAGCACAGGAGGATGCAAGAAGCAATCATTCAACTAACAGACAAAGCTGGAGCTATAAAAACTGAGCAAACATATATAGCAGGAATTTTTGTAGACTACTATCAGGAATTACTAGGAACAAAGGGAAGGTTCAGGGATTATTATATTCAGGGGTTCTTAAAAAATGGGAAAGTGTTATCAATTACACAACAACTACAACTCGTAAGCCCTTACACGGGGACAGAAGTGAAGAAAGCAATATTCATCATCAATGACACTAAAAGCCCTGGATCAGATGGGTATGGGAGTGGGTTCCATAAAGCAGCATGGACAATAATCGGAGGGGATGTGACCAAGGCAGTGCTGGAATTTTTTGAAAATTGAGAACTACTCACTCAGATCAACTCAACCATCATAGCACTTATACCAAAAGTAAAGAATCTTTTGCAGGCAAGTCAACTTAGGCCTATTGCTTGCTGTAATGTTATATACAAATGTATTTCCAAGATCATTTGTACTAGACTGAGGAAAGTCATACCAGAGATTGTAGCAGATAATGAAGCAACATTTGTTGAAGGAAGATCACTTATTCACAATGTCTTGATATGCCATAATCTTCTAAGACACTACAACAGGAAGACAACTCCTAGGTGTTTGATGAAAATTGACCTAAAGAAGGCCTATGACATGGTAAGATGGGAATTCCTGGAAGCAGTACTCAGAGGCTATGGCTTTCCAATGCCATTCATTCAATTGATAATGGTGTGTGTTAGAAAAACCAATTTCACTGTCAAGGTGAATGGTGTAGGATATGGATATTTTGAAGGAAGAAGGGGATTGAGGCAGGGAGATCCTATGTCTCTACTACTATCTGTACTTGTCATGGAGCACCTAACAAGACGGCTGAACAAAATGAGTGAATTGACAGACTTTCAATATCATCTAATGTGTAATAGAACAAAACTGACTCATTTGATATTTGCAGATGATTTGATGTTATTTTGTAAGGGCAATAGTCAGCCTATCAATAGGATGTTGGAGGTGGTGAATCATTTTAGTGCAGTATCAGTACTGGTAGCAAATATGGAGAAGTCCAACATATATTTAGCAAGAATGGATGAAGCAAGTAAACAAGCTATAGTGAGTGCTACAGGATTCTCAGTGGGCACACTACCTATGAGATACCTGGGACTACCACTAACATCAAATAAATGGAGTAAGGTAGAATGTCACCAGTTAGTGGAGAAGATCACAACAAACATACAAGCAGAATATGCTAAATTTCTATCATATGCAGGTAGACTGCAAGTAATTAACTCAGTCTTATTTGCAATGTATAACTTTTGGGGAGCTGTCTTTATACTTCCTCAAATTGTTATAAAAGCAATTGGTAGGAAATATAGGGAGTAACTACGGGGCACTACAGAAGGTCATAGGAAAATGGCATTGGTATCATGGGAAGTTCTGTACAGGCTAAAGAAATATGGTGGATTGAGTATAAAGGGATGTAAAACTTGAAATATAGCATCAATTGGGAAACTACTATGGCAAATAGTGACAAATAAAGAGGTATTATGGGTGAGATGGGTACATGGGGTATATATGAAAGCATGTTGAAACATATGGGAACACAGACCATCATTTGACAGCAGTTGGTATTGGAAGAAGTTGAATAACTTAAAACAAAACATGGCACAATATTATCAAGGAAATGCATATAGGCTGAATAGCAATGGGCAGTATTCAGTATCTAGGAGCTACAATGCAACGTTGGGATATTTGCCAAGATGCAGGGAAACAGAACTGGTATGGAACATGACACTATTGCCAAGACATAGGTTTGTCTTGTGGCTGGCTTACCAACAAAAAATACAAACAAAGAGCAGGTTAGTACAACTGAACGTTCCTATAACAGTCAATGCTGAATGTTGCCTGTGTGATCAGGGAGTAATTGAAATACAACAACATATGTTTGGGGATTATAGTTGGTTTACAGACATGAGAGAGACTTTAACAAGTTGTGCAGCAATAAGGCTACCAAACATGGCAATATCAGAGTTGTTAAAATGGATCAATAGAAGGCATTGCAAACACATAAAGAAGGAGGTTGCAACAACAATCATAGGAGCAATGGTGTATCACACCTGGCAAGCAAGGAACTGGAGGATCTTCAAACAAATTATTTTGAATTTGGAATTTTGCATTGGACAAATAAATAAGGAGATGGCAGACAGGCTAAGCATGTATGTAGAATCCAAGGCAATGCCCCTTGATGATGCAAAGACTATGTACTTAGGAATAAGTATGTAATTAGGAAACTGTAGATATTATCTCAACAGCCATAAAAGATTGTACTTAGAATGATTTTATTTTTGATGCTTGAGGTCTAGATGTACAAGAGATCTAGTACACTGGATACTCTAAGGTTGTAAAAAACAGTAGATTGTTATGGTAATATTCACATTTACTGCCAAAAAAAATAAATTTACAACGGGTCATTTTTTCCTTAATAGTATTCATGCAAAGATCATATCGTCCTCACAGAATGACAAAAACTCCCAGATTGACAAGGACTACTATTGAGAATACACGTGTTGGGCAAAGAGATTCACATCACATTTTATTAAAAGAGAAGTCAACAATACTGTAGAAATACAACATGTTGGGCCGTGTTCGTCTCCCCTTCCGTACACCCAACTCTCATTTCTAATATATATTAGTTGTTAGCAGTCCGTGCAGTGCACGGGCACAATACTACAACAAAAAACTCCGAAATATTTTTTTAATAAGTAATCATGTGAGAATTATGATTGCGACTAAAACACAATAGCCTTCATATCGAATAATTTGGAATGAACAACAACATGAGCGGAAGCGTACCTGAATCCATTTGTGGAAATCATTAAGCCTCCGTTGATGATGGTTTGAAAGTGTTTGTTTCCTTGTTCCTTAATCCTAACTTCAAGATTGTCTTGAAGTTATCCAAGAGTTTCACAAGAGTGTTTCACAAGAATTTCTTCCAAACAACAATAACCAAATTGGAGTATAGTTTTCCACAAAAATATGCGAGGCAAGAAAAAAATAATCTTAATTCAATGGGGGGAAGAAGATAATTGTCTTGCTATAATGTGGAAACCATAACCCCCACTTTATAACACATGAGTTATAAAACTCAAGAGTCACAAGCATGTAACCATAGTTACTTATATGTAACCTTAGTTAGCCCATCATTAATTAAGGTTACCCTTTTGGGTATCTACACATTGGTCCTACACTTTATATGACAACACATTTGCCCCCTTAACTTAATGTCCATAAGACCACTTATTTAGGCCAAACCAAAAGATAGCACATAACATTTAATTTATCCATACATTGTTCATATGTATGTAGATATAAGTCTATATATCTTACAATCTCCCACTTGGACGAGATACACATACATATGTACAAACCTTAGCATTATATATTACATTATAACTTTATGAGCTCAAAATTGCTATCACAATAAAATTGTCATGATCAATCCGGTCCATCAATCATACCAACATAGGACCTAAGAGCTCTTAGTTACTCATTCGTAACTAGAACCAACATAGATCACGTATATCAATATAACCAACGACATGGATCAAGTGTAGGTGTGTAGCATGAAAATAACATAAAGTGTGGTCAATAGAATGTCTATTTCCAACTGGTTCTCTTTATTGAGATCAATCATAAACTTTAAGAGTACAAAACTTTAAAACTAAATATCTGCAGATATAACTGAATTACTGAATGCAATGAACAATACATAAATGTATAATACAAACTCCCACTGAAATACATAATCCTCAAATGATTTGACACCTATACAAGCAATATGCTCAAGAAATACTTTTGGTGTCAATCCCTTAGTGAGCGGATCCGCAAGCATGGAGTTTGTACTGATGTGCTCAATGCACAACTGTCCATTCTGTACTCTTTCTTTAACAACCCGAAATTTGACGTCCATATGTTTTGCTTTCGTCAAACTACTGTTGTTATTAGCATAAAGGATTGCCGATCTGTTGTCGCAAATGGATTCAGGTACGCTTCTGCTCATGTTGTTGTTCATTCCAAATTATTCGATATGAAGGCTATTGTGTTTTAGTCGGAATCATAATTCTTTTTAATGCTATCAACAATGCGTAGTCCACCAACAAAATTTCGCAGCCATAATGCCTCATTGGATGCTTCATAACATGCCATAAATTCCGCTTCCATGGTGGAAGTGGCTGTAAGAGTTTTCTTAATGCTTCTCCAAGAGATAGCACCGCCAGCAAGCATGTAAATATAGCCTGATGTAGACTTCAGACTATCCTGACATCCAGCAAAATCGGAATCGGTATACCCAATGATCTCAAGCTGGTCCGATCTCCGATATGTAAGCATGTAATCTTTTGTTCTCTGTAAGTACCTCATGACCCTTTTGGCTGCCTTCCAATGGTCCATACCCGGATTGCTAAGATATCGTCCTAACATCCCAACAATGTATGCTATATTAGGTCGTGTACATACCTGAGCATACATCAGACTACCTACAGCCGAAGCATAAGGCGTCTTCTGCATTTTCGAAATTTCATAATTATTATTTGGGCACTGTTTGAGACTAAACTTGTCTCCCTTAGCCACAGGGGTGTTACCTGGTTTACAATCCTGCATGCCAAATCTTTTCAGAACCTTATCGATATAGCCCTTTTGTGACAGACCGAGAACACCTTTTGAGCGATCTTGATGTATCTGAATTCCTAATACAAAAGAAGCTTCACCAAGATCTTTCATTTCAAATTTCTTTGAAAGAAATTTCTTAGTTTCATGCAATAATGCTATATCGTTACAGGCAAGCAGTATGTCATCGACATATAAAACCAGAAAAATATACTTACTCCCACTGAACTTATGGTATATAGAGTCATCAGCAATATTTGGTTCAAAACCAAAGAGATGTAATGACTGCATGAAACTTATAATACCATTGACGGGAAGCCTGCTTGAGCCCATAGATGGATTTCTTTAATTTGCAAACCCTTTTCTCTGATTCATCCGAAACAAAATTTTCAGGTTGCACCATATAAATTGTTTCCTCAATGTCACCATTGAGAAACGCTGTCTTAACATCCATCTGATGAAGCTCAAGATCAAAATGTGCTACTAGTGCCATTATAGTCCTGAAAGAGTCTTTCGATGAAACTGGAGAGAAAGTCTCTTTATAATCAATGCCTTCCTTTTGAGTGTAGCCTTTTACGACAATACGAGCTTTATACTTAATAACATTGCCCCCTGAATCCCTTTTGGTTTTAAAAATCCATTTACAACCAATAGGTTTAATACCTTCGGGCAATGTAACAAGCTCCCAAACGTCATTATCGCTCATAGACTTCATCTCATCATTCATGGCATCAATCCACTTTTGAGAGTTAGAACCCTTAATGACTTGACGGAAGTTGATTGGATCATCTTCCTCAAGTCCAATATCACTTTCTTGTTCTTGGAGAAATACAACATAATCATCCGGAATTGCATTGCTCCTCTCTCTAGTGGATCTCCTTAATGGCACTCTAGTTTCTTGAGGTTGTTGAGTTTGATTTTCATTAGTAATTTCAGGATCCTGATTGGGGAGTTTTCGAGATTGTCTTGAACTGGAGTTGTGTGATCCGTGTCAAGAATGAGAACACCCTGACCAAGATCAACAACTTGAGGGAAAGACACATGTTCTTCCTCAATGACAAAATCTCTAACAACTTTATCTCCCCACCCCCCAAACTCAATATCCTCAAAAAACCTAGCATTACCCGTCTCAAAAATAGTTCTAGAAGTGGGATCATAAAACTTAAAACCCCTGGATCTTTCAGAGTATCCAACAAAATAGCTACTAATCGTTTTAGCATCCAGTTTCCTTTCATTCGGCCTATAAGGCCTTGCCTCAGCTGGACAACCCCAAATGTGTAAGTGCTTAATACTGGGTTTATGCCCAGTCCAAAGTTCATATGGGGTTTTGATTGTAGCTTTAGTTGGAACTCTATTAAGAATATAAGCTGCGGTTTTTAATGCTTCACCCCAGAGTGAGTCTGGCAAAGTAGTACGACAAATCATACTTCTTACCATATCCTTAAGGGTCCGATTTCGTCTCTCAGCTACACCATTCATCGTAGGACTTCCTGGCATAGTATACCGAGGGACGATCCCACACTCATCTAGGAATTTAGCAAATGGCCCTGGACGTTGTTCACCCGAACCATCATATCGACCATAGTATTCACCACCACGGTCAGATCTAACGGATTTAATTCTTTTGCTTAGTTGATTTTCAACTTCAGCCTTAAATGATTTGAACACGTCTATGGATTGGGACTTTTCATGAATAAGATACATGTACCCATAACGAGAGTAATCGTCTATGAATGTGATAAAGTATTGTTGACCATTCCTACAAGGAGTAGGGAATGGCCTACAAATATCCGTATGTATCAATTCTAAGACGTCCGAAGCTCTCTTAGCACCTAATCTCGTCTTGTTTGTTTGTTTTCCCTTGATACACTCAACACAAATATCCGAATTTGAGGAATCAAGAGAATCAAGAATTCCATCTGACACAAGTTTCTGAATTCTTTGAATGGATATGTGACCCAAACGTTTATGCCAGAGTGATATAGAATTCTCATTAGTTAATTTTCTTTTGGTACCAGTTAAACTTGTATGCAAGGTTTCATTATTTGAGGTTATTGTATCAACCAAATATAGGCTATCAAATGTTGATAAAAGACCAGTACCGATAAGATTTGAATTCTGAAAGAGACTAACTTTATTGTCACCAAAAGAACATGAATAACCGGATATGTCCAATTTGAGAACAGAAATTAAATTCTGTCTAAAAGACGGTACAACAAAAGTCTCATTCAAATCTAAATAAAACCCGGTCTTAAACAACAGCCTAAACTTTCAATAGCCTCAACTGGCACCTTCTTGCCATCACCCACATAGATGTATCTTTCACCATCATTTGGTTTTCGGCAGTTCAGGCAACCCTGCATAGATATACTTATGTGAGTAGTAGCAGCAGAATCTACCCACCAAGTATCCTTAGGTACCGAAATTAAATTAAATTCAGAACAAATAAGAGAAAGATATGTACCTTTTTTCGTACGCCAAGCGTGGTACTTGGTACAATCCTTCTTCATATGATTAGTCCCCTTACAGAAAAAGCAACCTAATTCAGTAATTTCAACCTTAGGTTCCTTATGTTGCTTATTCTTAGGCCTTGCAACCGCAACTTCCTTACCTTTCCTCTTCTTAGGATCCTTAGAAAAGGATGCCAAATGAGCACTTTCAGTCTTATCTTGCTTTATCATTTCCTCCTCTTGCACACAATGTGAAATGAGCTCATTAAGAGTCCATTCCTCCTTCAGGCAGTTGTAACTGACCTTAAACTGATTAAAGTGTGCAGGAAGAGATATCAAAACTAAGTACACAAGCAGTTCCTCAGGTAATACTAGCTTGAGTGACTTAAGTTTCGAAGCAAGATGAGACATTTCCAAAATGTACTCCCTAATGTTTCCCTTGCCCTTATACCTCATGGAAACAAGTTTACTCAATAGTGTACTTGTTTCCGCCTTTTCGTTTTGTTCAAAACGCTTTTCAAGGTTTTCAAGGAAAACTTTGGCATTAGCTTCATCATTCATAGTGCCCCTGAATGATTCTGGAATTGCACGTTTCATGATCATTAGACTCATGCGATTCGAGCGTTCCCACTTCTCCATATCCCTCCTTTCATCAGGAGAGGATGTATCCTCAAGAGAAGCAGGTTGCTCATTCCAAAGTGCAAGGTCAAGACCATGCAACCGAGAACGATCATAATGTTCTCTTTCCATTCCTTAAAGTTTGTGCCGTTAAGCACATGGATGCTATTGATGCTGGCAGATATCGAAGCAGCAGAAGAATTAACTGAAAATAGAACAAAAGGATTACTTAATACATGCTTACAAATACTTGAACTTTAACTTTAGTTTTCAGATTCAAAATAGGCAAATCCCATTACAAGATACCTAGCACAACATTGATTTTAGTCTTTGGACAGAAAATCAACTTGTAAGTGGTACTCTTGGTGTAGTGATCAAATATTGACAATAAACTCCAGTCAAATATCAAGCCTTCCTTTGGGCCGACTTAATATTCACATGGAAAACCAAATAATTGTCACATATTTATCACCACAAGCATGTTCGAATTCCTGCCAAATAACAACCTTCCTTTGGGCCGGTGTTAAACGCATGGAAGACTAACATCCACAGTCATCTTATATTTCAAGATCAATCAATCTACACAATAGAGGTTAATTTGGCAACATAATGCTTCAATTGACTAATTTAAAATATTAGATGCTAAAAAACTTTAGTTCCTTAAGCCATATTATGAATCTAAACTTAATATGTTACATGTTTTGACATGCAACATCTGAATATTAATTGTTTTACTCTTAGTTGGACAATTCCAAAATCTGAAGTTTGATGGACCAAAACAATTAATATTCAAAACTTAAATATTAATGTATAATACATTAATACTTTAAAAACTTAATATTAATTGACATATTATAAATATTCAATTAAAATCTGAAACTTAAAAGACTTAATACGTTTTATTAATTATAAAAAACGTTTCTTACATTATGTCCTCATTAAACAGCCAAAACAAAACGTTTTCAGCACTCAATTGCCTGATAATCGATTATCAGGTCCTTGATAATCGATTATCAGGAATAATCGATTATCTTAAACAGATAATCGATTATTCTAGCATTCTGGAATTTCCAAATTTTGCTGAAAATTGAGATAATCGATTATTCAAAATTGAATAATCGATTATTCCACTGTTCTGTTTCAAAATTTTTATGAACTTAATTGCATAATCGATTGTGCTCAATGTATAATCGATTATGCTACAGTTCTGTCCCAAAAACTTTAACGCACAAGATGAAATAATCGATTATTTTTTGAAAAAATAATCGACTATTCTATGTCACTGTTTTGCAAAATTTTGATGAACATTTCAAGATAATCGGTTATCCTAAGGCAATAATCGATTATTTTGGTATTCTGTCCAATGACTTAAAATGGTTTTCAACAAGAAATTTAAACAAGAAATCATGTTGATATTTAACCAAAATTTTGCAAATTTCAATGTTTCAATTCAAGAAATGATAGCAAGATATTGAAACACCAAAACACATACAAAACACAACATTCATAAAATCATGCTATTACATGGCACTAGAATTTCATAATCAAAATTCTAACTTAACTTGAACATGAACTTCATATAACATGAATTTTATGAACTTCCAAATTATCCAAATATGAAGGAGCCTCTGATACCAATTGTGAGAATTATGATTCCGACTAAAACACAATAGCCTTCATATCGAATAATTTGGAATGAACAACAACATGAGCGGAAGCGTACCTGAATCCATTTGTGGAAATTCTTAAGCCTCCGTTGATGATGGTTTGAAAGTGTTTGGCTCCTTGTTCCTTAATCCTAACTTCAAGATTGTCTTGAAGTTATCCAAGAGTTTCACAAGAGTGTTTCACAAGAATTTCTTCCAAACAACAATAACCAAATTGGAGTATAGTTTTCCACAAAAATATGCAAGACAAGAAAAAAATAATCTTAATTCAATGGGGGGAAGAAAATAATTGTCTTGCTATAATGTGGGAACCATAACCCCCACTTTATAACACATGAGTTATAAAACTCATGAGTCACAAGCATGTAACCATAATTACTTATATGTAACCTTAGTTAGCCCATCACTAACTAAGGTTACCCTTTTGGGTATCTACACATTGGTCCTACACTTTATATGACAACACATTTGCCCCCTTAACTTAATGTCCATAAGACCACTTATTTAGGCCAAACCAAAAGATAGCACATAACATATAATTTATCCATATATTGTTCATATGTATGTAGATATAAGTCCATATATCTTACAAATCAAGCTTTATTAACACAAGTGCTGCTACATCTTTTGAGATACAAAACGGTTCCTGAATGATGTGAAGACTAAAAAGTGTTACTGAAAGTATACATTTATAAGAAACTAACTGCAGCAGTTCTATTCTAATGTGTATATTTTAGGTGCAACATTGTGAAACCATCAATTTCTATTCCTTCCAAGTTGTCCAGAGTAGACAGAGCTAGTATGCAAACATCACTTCAGATGGCCTTATGTTTCTTTCTCATCTTCCTTCCTAGCCAGCTGCAGGTAGCACCTCGTAGATTTGATTAGTTTGATTTGAGTATAGCAAAGGCTTTTAGCGAAGAGTATTGGGCGACTGTTAAGGTAACACAACTTTTCTGATTGTTATACCTGAGAGATTGAAGCAAGTCCATCTTCGACCATCCCAACTAATTTTCCTTTTGAACTCTCAAACTACCACCACTACAAATGCTCTGGTATGGAAAGAGTTAGAAGATAGGGGGAAACAACTAAAATATGTGAAGGCAACCTCTTCCTTGGAGTTATCCAGCCACCTGCATATTTATTATGTGAGCATGTACAAGTCTCATACCAATAGAAACACACACACTTCAAATCAATTATCTAAGCTCTCTTTTACTTAAAGACGTTGTACTTTTTTTTTGGTAATTAAATTTGTATTAATCACCAAAATGGTTGCCTTACAAAATCATAGGACAGCTTTAACTCAGCTGCCTATCAAACTGGACAAAAGATTACCTATACTACTCGAGCCAAGTCAGCAGTTATAACATGAACTGCTGAATATATGAACTAAGCCTAGGAGGAGCTCGAACATTACATATATAGGCTATACTACTGAGGAGCTTATCACAGTTACAGTATGTGTTTTCAAAGATTCTCACATTTCTTTCTAACCATAAACCATAGAGCATTTCTGTTACTGTCATCTTGATTATGCGAGCTCGGGGAGATTTCCCCTTAGATTGCTCAATGAACCATTGGCAAAAGTGTGACCACTCCTGCCCAGTGAAGTCTTCAACTCCAATCCATTGTAGTGATTGGTATCTCAGCTGAGATGCAAAGGTACATTGCAAGAATAAGTGATCTATAGTTTCCATATCATGCTGGCACATAACGCAGTTGCCTGATACATTCAGATTCCATTGCAGCAGCCTATTCTTGGTAGGAAGTCTATCTTGAAGTAACAGCCACAAACAGAAGATAGCTTTAGGTCGAGCATCATTCTTTATTACCAAATTCTTCCAAGGGGCTCTAGTTGTGTCTCCAATCTGTTGCAAGTATAATCTCCATATGGTACAGTCAGAATTATACAGCAGGTGATGTTATTGTAGCAGCTTAATACCCTGCACAATCTTCCTGACCATCCAGCTAGCATTTTTTGGGGCAGTTAGGTTCTCCAAATGTTGCTGTTTGATATAGATTGTATGAATCCATTTCACCCACAAAGAATCTTTTTTATGTGCTAAATCCCAACTAAGTTTGGCTATAGCAGCCTTATTCCACAGCAAGATATTGGTTATATTCAGCCATCCAGCAGATTTTGGCATGCATACCTTTTCCCAGGCCACATAAGCTTTCTTTGAGATATTAACTGAACCTGACCAAATATAGGATCTACATATTGACTCCAGCATTTTAATAACCTTTGAAGGTATGATAAATAATTGAGCCCAGTAAGCTTGAACACCAAATATAACTGATTAGACCAATTGGCTTCTGCCTGCATAGGATAGGTATCTAGCAGTCCAGGAAGTAATTCTAGCATAATCCTGTCAACCAGAGGCTGCCATTGTGCAACTGACAACTTTTTGGCAGTCAAAGGCACTCCCAAGTATTTGAAAGGGAGGTCCCCTCGAACATAACCAAGATGGTCAAGAATTTGTTGTTGAATCCCAGGAGTGACCCCTCCAAAATACACAGCACTTTTGTGTAAGTTTGCTTTCAGTCCAGTAGCTGCAAGGAACTGAGAGAAAAATAAGAACATGGTACTTACTGACTGAAGCTCTCCTTTGACAAACAGCAGTAAGTCATCAGCAAAGCTTAAATGAGTAATTCCCAATTTTTTACAACCAGGATGATATATGAAGCTTTTGGTATGACTTAACTCTGCCAAGGATCTGCTAAGATATTCCATCACAAGAGCAAATAGAAAGGGAGATATGGGGTCTCCTTGTCTCAATCCTTTGGCAGCTTGAAAAGGCACAGTTGTTTCCCCATTAACCACAACAGTATAGCTAACAATTTGGACACACTCCATGATCCACCTGATAAATCTGCTAGGAAAATCCAGTTCTTCCATAATCTGTTGTAAACTGCACCATTCAACTGAGTCATAGGCTTTCTGAAGATCAATTTTGATCATACATCTGGGAGATATATGTGATCTAGAGTACTGTTTGATTAACTCATGAGCTAATATGACATTATCTGCTACTCTTCTTCCTGGTATAAAGCCAGCCTGTGCATTACAAATGATACTACTCATAATCTTCTGGAGTCTGTTGGCCAATAACTTGGAAGTAATTTTATATAAGACTGAACAACAAGCTATAGGTCTGAACTCTTTAACTGTTTGAGGATTGGATACCTTGGGAAGCAAAGTGAGTGTGGCACAATTAATAGGTCTGTACATCTTGGAGGTTTGAAAGAAATTCTTGATTGCTTGCATAACCTGCTTGCCAATGACATGCCAAGACTGTTTGAAGAACATGGCATTAAATCCATCAATCCCTGGGGCTTTATCATTTCCAATAGCCTTCAAACTGTCTAGAATCTATGTGTCACTAATATCAGCATCTAGCTCCTTCCTTTGATGATGAGAAAGTTTTGGGCCATTCCTCATATACAATTTACTCAGAGCTGGTAGGGAATTGGCTGTAGTTCCCATTAGTGATATATAGAAGTCCCTGATCTCCTTCTTCAAATCTGCTAGATCAGTTATCTTCAGTCCTCCTTCTGTGGAGAGTTCAATAATCTTCTTATACTGATTTCTCTCCTTCATGACTGCTGAGAAATACTTGTTATTGGAGTCACCAAGTTTGATCCATTTAGCTCTTGACTTTTGTTGCAAAGCTGACTCTTAAATTAAGGACCACTTTTCAAGCTGTTGAACCAGGACTTTTGCTCTTTGCTGTAGTGAATCTGAATAGGAGATTGCCATTTGATGCTGTACAACTTCCAGTTCCTTTCTGCTACTTTCAATCTTTTGAGAAACATTCTTAAATTCTCTTACATTAAGAGATTTTAAGGCTGGTTTGAGGGATTTAAGATTGTTCCACACTCCTTGAAGAGTACTCTGCTCCTTGTTTTTCCAGTAAGTTCTTATCATAACAGGAAATTCCTTATGCTGGATCCAAGCATTGAAGAATCTGAATGGTGTTCTTCCTTGCAGAGGTATCTGTTGTCAGGGTTAGTAACATGGGATTGTGATCAGAGATGAGGGGAGGTCCATATACAGTGTGTACATGATTCCACTTCATCTGCCATTCAAAGTTGCCAAATACCCTATCCAGTCTACTACATGCTCTATCATTACCACTTTGTTGATTAGACCAGGTAAAGAAATTTCCCTTCCATGGAAGCTCAACCAGGCCTGATTGCTGAATGCAGTTATTAAAATCAACAAGGTATTGTCTTTCCTTGCTAGACAGAATGGCATTAAAATCACCTGCAATTATCCAGGGTAATACCAGCAGATAATTTTAGAATAGACTTCCACAGCATCCTCCTCTGATCACAGTCATTAGAACCATATACTACTGTAAGCCAGCAGATAGTATCACCAATGATAGTTTGAACCTTACAATGAATGAGCTGAGCTTCCTCAAGAAATCCAGTGACCAACACTTTTGTAGGGTCCCATAGGATCCATATTCTACCATTTACTGCTCCACTGTAGTTAGTAATCATGTTCCAGTTAGGCAACAAAAAACTATATATTCTACCAGCATTGTGTTGTTTAACCTTAGTCTCTACAAGTCCTACAAGGTCAAACTTATTAGTTCTAAAGAAATTTCTAGCTTCTTTTTGTTTGAACCTTTTATTTACACCCCTAATATTCCAAATGATCCACTTCATTGAGTATGGCTAGTTCCCCCTTCATCCAGGGGATGATCAGCCCACCTAACTGTCCCAACTTCAAATCTGTTAGACATCACTATAGGAGATAAGGGAGGGAAATTAGTGATGTTAAAGACTGGGGAGTCTTGTATAGCAACCTGCTTCTGTTTGTTCCCAACTTCAGCTGTAGCTAGAGTACTTGTCTCCTTTGGTAACTCTGGTCACTGGATTTGAGCTATCTGGTTATTATGATCCACTGTGAATGGTGCTTTCACTCTCCATTCCTGTGTCACCTTGTTTTTCTGTGTAGGTTGAGCAGATTTAGCCAAACAGTTGTGTCCAACCTCCAAATATTTCTCATAATACACAGGTTTCCAATCATAAATCACATCCTGCATGAAGCTCTTTCCATTTGGGTCCAGAATCTCTATCTCACTAGGTAGCTTTCTCGACACATTTACCTCAATGAGCATACGAGCATATGAAATTCTGGATTGCTTAGTAGTACATTCGTCAGCAAAAATAGGTCTACCAAGGACACTAGCAATCCTACTTAAAGATTTGCTACCCCAACAAGACATAGGCAAGTTAGGGAACTTGATCCACAAGGGAATTTCTGAAGGAAAGGCTGCTTTGAAGCCGAAATCAACAGATCACTGCTTCAAAATCATAGGTCTGTTGGCAATAGTATAAGGCCCCCCACATAGAATTTCTTTAGCATCATCTAGGGAACTAAATTTAACAATATAGTAGTCCTCATCATGATAAAATAGCTCGGGTTCAGGAACATGAGACCAGTGAAGGTTAATAAACCTTTTCATACCATTATACCCAGGGCTATTACCTAGCACAAATACAACAAGGGCACATTTCCATTTTACTTCTTCCTCCTCCACCAGCTGACCAACTGGTTTACCATTAACGAGTGTAGGGGGAATATACTCTAGAGACATACCATTTGCAGCAAGTCGATTCCTCTGGAATAGACTAGCCCATTGTTTGGGTGGATCCAGTTTTGCTCCTTCATCACTAGCTGCCTTTGGAACAACAGGTGGTGGTGGTTGTTGCATGTGGTTCTGACCCCTATTCTCAGGCTCCATGGGGACAATTACTGGACTAATTTGAGGGTCTGAGTTGTTAGTAACCCTCACATTTGCTGTTGGTATCAAGGAAACTCCAGATGGTTGTGGATCTACTGTTGCATGAGGCGATGAAACAGTGCAGAATTCAATGGAACAGTGGTAACTTCCTTTGGAACAGTAATACCAGCTTTTGGGAAAACAACATCACTTGCATAAATTGGTACCAATTCTTTCCTTGGGCGACCTCTCCTTTTTGCCATATCTCCCTCTGCCAGGTTTACTTACCTACGCAAAAGCAGCAGAAAGAAGAAGATGTATCAGCGAAGAAGATGAGAAAGTTAGAGAGAAGGCAGAGCTTCTCTCTCTAAGACGTTGTACTTTAATCATCTAATGTATGGGAAGATTTTCTTTAGACAAAGAAAATCTTCTACTGTAAAAATTTTCTTTAGACAAAGAAAATCTTCTACTGTAAAAATTCATCTGTTGTTTGTACCTTATTATGGAGCATTCATCGCTATTTGACACTTTTCTACTAATGCTTACTTTAGAATACTGTATTAAACAGACCCTATACCAGTTCAACCATAAATTGTAAAGAGCATATACTGTTACATTCAAAATAACCCACTACACTACCCAACCACCACTTATCTTGCATGATCTTATGGATTAGCATGGACAATATATAATAATATGATATAATAAAATAGACTAACATGTGCTACGACTTTTATTGAATCTAACTATTTGCCTTATTGTAATCAAGTACGATAACCATGATAGCCATAGGATTACCCGATCCTAGAGTAAGGTATGAAAGAATAGAGCATCTTAAAAGCTAATAAGTATCGGTAATCAGTAAAAGCACAATTATTTATGTTTATCTGGTAACACAAAAATTCATATTCCTTCAAAGGTAAATGAAGATTGCTGGAGATGACCGCAGATATGTGATTTCTAATCTTCTCAAAGTTTTTTATATTTTAACATGTAAATATTTAATTTAGACCTAATATAATTATTTTAACTAATTTTGACTCTTTTACTCTACTTCGTCACAAAATAAAACTACAACAAAAATATTTTACTTTTATGTACCTTTCATAAATTAAAAAAAAAACAAAAATAGTACCTTATTTTTATTATTTTTTAATCTTTAAAATACAAAAAAAGTTATAATAGTTTCATGTTTTAATATAGTTAGTTTAATTAATTAGAATTAGTTTTGCATTATGTAGTATAGTTATCTTATATTAAAGGAATTTAGTTATGATTTTGAATAATAATTTTGGAGTCTTAGGACCCAATTTGGACTTGGACCAAACAAGACAGGTCCAATACCGATTAAACCCAATACCCCGAAAAACCCTACTCACTCACCTTTAATACATACTCCCTCTGTTTTATAATAAGTAAGGTAGTTTGACTGGACATAAAGTTTAAGAAAAAAAAACTTTTGAAATTTGTATTCTTAAAAGATTAAAAGGTAAAAATTTTATGGGACCATATTATTTGTGTGGCTATAAAAATTTGTCAGGATAAAATGAAAAGTTTAAAATTAAATTATAAAAATCAGCCATTTTTTACATGGATGAGACTCTTCATCTTCCTTAGAGAATACAACAAAAAAATCTACAAGACCTTTCTCCTTCCTTCTTCATGGAGGACACAAGCAAAAACCCTAGAATACTATTCGGCCGGCCACCATCCTCTATAGAAGCTCCACCTTTTTAAATCCTGAAAAGAATGGATAGCTTATGAGGTGGGGATTGCCCAAGCTATAAAAGGAGGCCAAGGAGCGTGGACAACATAAATGGGGGTCCAACATCGGTAACAATAATTGGGATGGGTCTGGCTCTGATACCATGAAAAGAATGGTTCTTGAGTCTAACTCAACCCCAAAAGCTAGCTTATGAGGTGAGGATTGCCCAAGCCATAAAAGGAGACCAAAGACCTCAAATTCCTCCGATGTGGGACAATTCAACAAATCCCGCCCGAACAACCCATCTCCTCGACACAATACAACTATAACACACCCATCAACAACCACCAACGATTCCAGCCGCCCAAACCACCCTAACCAACATTTTCAGTCGTCTTCTCCAAGCCGCCAAAAAACCAAAGAACTCGGATCCGCCATAGACCACTACCGAATCGCCGCACTCCACTCCCCTAAGAATCTTCATCACTCCTTCAAACGTAGATACGCTCACACAAACCAGCCGCCCCCGCCAGCTACTCTACTCGCTGGAAAAGACCATCTCCAAACCCATCGAAAAAAATAGTTCAGAAAACGGAGCTGCTGAAAAAAAAAAGAACTAATATGGACCCGCCTAAAATGCCATGACTTTATCATCATGTTCGATCGAGGTCTGTTCAAGTCGTCATTTCTGTTCTTGTTTTAAATTGTCGCCTTAAGTCGGCAGCTCAGTCGGTGGTCTTCCGTTCCTAGGGTCGTGATTCCGCTCGAGTTCGTCAAGGTCCGTTCTGTTGAGTTTTCTATTAAACGCCCAAAAATCGAATCCAAATTTCTGTTTTTGGTAAAAATCCTTTAAGGTCTATTTCTCATTTTCTCCATTTGATCTTTATTGTCTATTTGTGTAACCGTATGGTTTATTTGGATGAGTTAACGATTTCTGTTAGTTTGAGCTCCAGATATTTTCCTTGAAAGTATTGGCAGAATGTTGTGCTCACTATTTCTAATACTTGTATATGAATTTTTAATACTAACCACATGATAAAAGAATTATAAGTATTATTTAGAACATGAAACATAATACTCCTCTTTTTGTTATTCATTTAGGTCTAGCTGTTTGGCATAATTAAGTGAAAAAATGAAACCAAACCTTCTGTCAAATTGACTCCTTTAGGCGTCACTTGATTTATTGTCATGATCACGATTTCTAAAATGAATCTCGTAGTTTGCTTTAGGCGTATTAATTAAATAAATTTTATAGTTATGGGTATGGTTTTAATTTCTAAAATTCAAAGTACACTTATGTGATCCGGTCACAATCTAATCCTGTTAATAAAATAAATATGTTATGGATTGTGTGCACGGTTCCTGTGACATGTTGCACAAGGTGTAACTGAATAATTAGTTGTATAACAGTTGGATCATTAAAAGCAGTTTAAAAGGTTAAAAATGCACATAGACTTCAAAATGTTTTACAATCAAATAAATAAGCCAATAATAACAGTTGAGCGATTGTGCTAAAATTATGAAACCTGAAAATGCCTAGCACCTTCTTCCAGATTAACAGAATTCCTTACCCGAATTTTTGTGTTCACAACTGCAAAACATAGTCAATCTTTCCTTGATTCGGAATTTAAAATCGGTGAATTGAGACACTATAAATTATCTCAAGTAGGGACTCTAACTTTTAAGCAGTACCTCATTAATTAAATGATAAAGAATAAAGATAGCTTCCAACGATGGGTATTTTATGAAAAGTCTTATCTATATATGACTAAATATACAAAAATAATTTTGTTGTTTGTCACTTATATAGGAGAAAGATCTTCACCAATAAATAGTACTTTGATGCAGAAATAGCAAAATATGAAGCAAATTCATCTGATATATAATTTAATCTCAATCAAAAGCTACAACATATAGCTAAGATAGAAACAGACAGTGCAAAAAAAATGGTGCTTTCTATGTTACTGGACATCTATTGCATAAGGGATTAACCTCTTCTCCGCAGGTTCGCCCATGACAGATAATCATTGTACAATGTTATCCATACAAAACAAAATGATATCGAGTGGAGCCCCTATAATAGTAGTTGAAAGAACAGTTATCATTTTTGTCTTCCTTCCATACAATTTTGTCATGTTCTGTTGGTAAGAAGAGTTGTATATACCCTGAAATATTTCGTCAATAATATAAGATTCTTTAATACGTCCAACTAAGTTTCAGAAGATTGCTAGAAAAGATAAGTCTAGCTACAATAAAAACATTGATCTATAGTGAGTAGTGCTATATATTGTAAATGTAACACATTCTACCTACTGTATTCTAAAATATACTACTGTATATTTCAAATTAGAATATTGTGATATATTTAATTTAGATATTGTATTCTAAATTATAATATTGTAGCATGTTTAGTTTGAATATTGTATTCTAAATTTAAAATTATTGTAATTTGCATTGGATATTGTATTCCAAATTAAGACGTTGTAATATATTCTGTTTGGATACTGTATTCCAAATTAGAATATTGTAGTATGTTTTGTTAGAATATATTTAAATTGGATATTGTATCCCAAATTAGAATACAGTAGCATGTTTAGTTTGAATATTGTATTCTAAACTAAAAATTATTGTATATTTGCATTGGTAGAGCTAAGGGCGAGAAGGAGCGTGACTATTTTCGAGAACCAATTTGGATTTATGCTGGGACGTTCGACTACAGAAGCCATCCACCTTGTTAGGAGATTGATGAAGCAGTATAGGGAGAGAAAGAAGGACTTGCATATGGTGTTCCTCGACTTAGAAAAGACGTACGATAAAAATTTCGAGGGAGGTTTTATGGAGATATTTAGAGGCTAGAGGTGTTCATGTTGCATATATTAGAGTGATTAAGGACATGTTTGATGGAGTAAAAACTAGAGTGAGAATGGTGGGGGGGACTCGAACCCTTTTCCGGTTGTGATGGGGTTGCATCAAGGGTCAGCACTAAGCCCATTTTTGTTTGCCCTGGTGATGGACTCACTGATGCGCAACATCCAAGGGAAGGTGCCGTTGTGTATGCTATTTGCACGTGATATTGTATTGATTGACGAGACGCGAGAAGGTGTGAATGCACAATTAGAGGTATGGAGGCAGACCCTGAAATCTAAGGGTTTCAAGTTGAGCAGGACCAAAATAGAATACTTGGAGTGTAAGTTCAGTGGCAAGACTTTAAGAGGGGAAGGTGAGGAAAGAGTGGACTTGCAGGTCATCCATAGGAGAGGGAGTTTTAAGTACCTTGGGTCTATTATTCAGGGGTATGAGGAGATTGATGGAGATGTTGCGCGTCGTATTGGGGTGGGATGGACGAAATGGAGACTCGCTTTCGGTATTTTGTGTGACAAGAAGGTGCCACTGAAACATAAGGGTATGTTCTACAAAATGATGGTCAGACCAACGATGTTGTATAGGGCTGAGTGTTGGCCAGTCAAGATTGCTCATGTCCAAAAGATGAAGCTAGCAGAGATGAGGATGCTAAGGTGGATATGCGAGATCAGAAATGAGGTTATTCGCGATAAGGTAAGGGTGGTCTCTATTGAGGACAAGATGCAGGAAGCGCGGCTTATGTGGTTTGGTCATGTGAGGAGGAGGAGCACAAACGCCCCGGTGAGGAGGTGTGAGAGGTTGACATTGGAGGACCTACAGAGAGGAAGAGGTAGGCCAAAGAATAGGTGGGGAGAAGTGATTAGGCAAGACATGGTGAAACTTCAGCTGACCGAGGACACGACTCTTGATAGGAAGGTATGGAGGTCGAGAATTAGAGTAGTGGAGTAGGTAGTGTAGAGTGTTCATAGCTTTAGTATTGGCACGTAGTCTCATTTTCTGTTGCTAGTAGGCTTTTATGACTAACCATTATTGTCTTTCATTGCCGATCACTTAACTGTCTTGTTGTGTTATTCTGCTTTTATATGGCTTTTTGATATTGTCTCTTCTTGCCTATATTTTTTAATGAGGTACTTATACTATCTTGAGCCGAGTGTCTATTGGAAACAACCTCTCTATCCTCACAAGGTAGGGGTAAGGTCTGCATACACACTATCCCCACGGTGTGGGATAAATACTGGGTATGTTACTCTTGTTGTTGTATATTTGCATTTGATACTATATACCAAACTAAAACGTTGTAGTATTTTTGGTTTGGATATTGTATTCCAAATTAGAATATTATAATATGTTTTGTTAGAATATTATGGTATGTTTAGTTTGGATATTACATTCTTCATTAGAATTTTAGAGTAAGCTAGGTTTAGATTTTTCAAATTAGAATATTGTGGTATCTTTAGTTTGAATAATATATTTCAAATTAAAATGTTATGGTCTATTTAATTAGAATATTATATTTTAAATTAGAATATATGGTAAGTGAGATTTGAATTATATTCCAAAGTAGAATATCATGATGTTTTAGAATATATGGAGGTATATCGTATAATATTTTTTGGGATATTTGATATAATTTTACAACTTAGGTATATCATAAAAGTAAGTTTTATAAGCGGGTATATCATACAACTTCCCCACCATGTAAAACCCATCGTAATTTAAAGGAAGCTTTATACCAAAACAGAGGGAAAAATAGGAACAAAGAGAAAATAAAGGTAAAAGAACAGTAGAAGAAATGGGATTAGGAACTGAAGAGATAATATGTAGGTAGTCTTAGATCTATGCAAATCAGAGACAAATCAGAACATGCATGTATAGAATGGGAAGAAAAACAATATTTATAGGCATGCAAAAAGAAGGTACGAACAGGATAGGACGACAAATTTTTGTGAGGTTGTCATCGTGTAACCATTTTCCTCTCTATCTTCCTTGCCAACCAACTCTAAGGATTGAACCTTCTCAGGTCAATAGCTCAGATACCGAATTCTCTACTTACTCTCTGAGTGATGCTCTCCCTCTTCCTTGGTACAATGAGAATTCTTCAAAGCAATTGGTACATACCCCATTTCTAATTGAGCAGTCCAAGTGGTCAAAGTTCACTATGGACAAAGCATGCAAGGTTTTTGGGTTAATGTTACTGGATTTGAGCATGAATTGCTTGACATAATTTTGCGAATGGATCAGAAAAGGCAACAACAACAACGACATCAACAAAAGCCATACCACAAGTCAGGAAATTATTTCAAAAGCAAAGGGAAGGTGGAACGAAAAAGATTAATATGTGGGATCAATTATGACGGGAAAAGAAAACAGGCAAGTGGAAGCAGGGGTAGGTACTACAAATCCTTTTCAGGATGAAAATAAAAATTTTGAGTTGGAATGTTGGGGGTCTGTACGACAACAATAAAAGGAGTACAGTCAAATATCTTTTACACATGTTCTCTTTCTCAAAGGTCTTCTTCTAGAGGTTCTGTACCTCTTCGTGAACCCTCTGTTGAGGAAATAGTTATTGCGGAACTATCTTCCTGTAATGATAGAGAGTACCTTAGAAATCAAGTGTCCTCTTTAAATCGTGTTGATATCTACCCAACTCAGATCACTGAAGGTCTGATTTCTTTAATTCGTAAAGATTGCTATCAGATTCATGACTTCCCTATTATAATTTCCAATGCGAACTAGAGAATCACCTCCTATTTAATTGGGTTTTATTTTTTTTATTCATACCCTTTCACATTAGGTTCAAACCTGCTATTGACCCTGTTATCCTCGAGTTCTGTAGATTTTTCGACGTCTATTTAGGTTAAATTGGCCCCATAGCATGGAGGACTGTTGCCTGTTTGAGGCATTTGACTAACATGGCTAGTGTATCTTTCACTTTTGCCTGTTTAATTCATCTTTATTCTCCCGGACTCTTTTGCCAAGGTATTTTTACTTTAGTAGCAAGAAGCAAAAGAGTTCTGGTCAGTCCAGAAGATGACAGAGACCTTGGCTGGTATGCCAAATTTGTTGATGCCCCCGCTGTTGGTTTAGTGGGTGATGAAAATGTTCCCTTCCTTGAGAAGTGAAATTTTTCACGTGAGTTTTCTTTTCAATAACTTTCTCGTACCTTTTTCCTCGATTTTAATGATCATTATCCTAATTTTGCTTTTCTTTTCTAACAACCATGGGAATTGTTAATGAAATTCTCAATTTTCGTGGTTGGGTAGGAAAATTATTGAATACAGTCCCAATAGAGGGTAGATCTAGGAAGACTCTTTCCCAACGATTTGGTTGGAAAGTGAAAACTCATGGTAAGAGTATTTTATAACTTTTTTAGAAAGCTTTTTTCAGAACCTATTTTAATCTTTCTTTCTATTAGGATTTGTCGTTCCAGGGATTAGTGTTGAGGTGGACATAGCTTCTTATATTTATTTGGAAAGGGCCCGAGAGATAATTTTGGGCTCTTCATCGAAAATAAGACCAAGACTCTGAAGAAGAGGAAAATGGGGGTTCCTTGGTAAAAATGCCTCGAGCTCGAAGACAAATCATTTTTGATGATGAGGCAACTCCCCCTCATTCTATTCCTCTTACCGAGTCTATTGAAGCCCTTGTGATGATCCCTAATGATGATGTTCCTGCAGCTGCTCATAATAATGTTGAGCAGCTTTTTACCCGCGGGTTTGATAATGAAAAATTAGGATGATTTCTAATGAAACACCCCTTGCTTCTTTTTCTACTCCCGTTCCTGTGATGCCTTCTTTACCTATCGTGGCTGTTATCGTTCCTCCCCAGGATGTTTTGACTGCTTGTAGCGTTCCTCCCTCGACTACTCCTCCTTTATCTGTTCCTTACCCCAAAGTTGGGTCCTCAAGGAGAGGAGAAACTATGAGGCAAGTTACCATTAAAGTTCCTACTGAGGGTAACCTTTTGAGGAAATTAGGTCAGGCTGACGTGTGGCTAAAGATTTTGATTGGTCCAGTTGAGAAAGCTAAGCTTGATAGCTCATTTCTTTAACCTTGATGCTCGTCCATGCTTCTTTAAAGGTATCCCTTTTTCAAACTTTACTTTAACCTTTTTCTATTTTCAAGGTTCTCATTTTTTCCTTTTTTAGGTCAATCTCATTGGCATGGAGATGATGAAGAGGATTACCCTCTCAGAATTAGTGCATGACTACGAGTGGAGGCGAATAATTGAAAGGAACATCGTGAAAGTCTTTATATCGACAAGGAAACATTAGAAGAAAGTAAAAGTACCTTAGAGCAGCATGTAAGGGCTTTGACTTCAGAGTTGATGGTTGAAAAAGCTTCCTCAATTCAAGAAAGTAAGGAAAAGAATCGTCTTGAAACCTCATTTTCTGAGCAACTCTACAATGCAAGTCAAGAGATCAGAGAGTTGAAGGCTCTCTTAGGTAAAAAAGAAGCATATGCTGGTGCACTCGTGCAGACCTTGACTCAAACTCAAGAAGACCTCCGGAAGTCTTCTGATAAAGTTCGTCTTTTAGAAAGTTCACATGCTTCTTTTCAAACTTCTTATGAGTCTGCCTTGGCCGAGAATGAGAAGCTAAGAAATTAAATTGCTGAATGGGAGAGAGATTATGAGATTCTTGAAGATAAAATCACAATTGAAGTGAGTTAGGTATTTCTAAATTCTCGCCATGATACCCTTGTTGAAGTTAGCCAGGAGAATTTTAACTTGGAATCTGAGTTAGCCAAAATCAAAGAGACTATTGAAAAAATTCAGCAAAGTCAAGATTTTCCTTCTCCCGAGGCTGAAACTTCTGAAAAACGTTGGAAATGAAATTGGTATGGTGAGTGCTCTGATTCCTTCGAGTCAAGTTGAACCCACTCCTATTGATAATCTTATGAGCCAAGTTGAATCCGCTCTTGGTGATGATCCTACTTTGGTTGCTTCTTCAACTCCTCAGTGACAAATTAATGATATGTGACTCTTTTTTTTTCCTTTGGTGAAAAGTGGTTGTTACCCTTGGTCCTTTTTGAGGGTTTGCAAATATTAAGTCCCCGAACCTTTTTCGGGGCATTTTTTGTATAAGCAACGTTTACGACTAAGTTCATACTTAGTCTTTAAGTTTTTTAATTTTGAGAAGTTTTTGTAGCTATTTTTGAACTTCAATCTAATTTATTATTGTCTTTATATTTTAAGGACTTACAGAATAATTTGTATTTTTACTTTGCAATTTTTTTTTACTTCATGAATAGTTGAATCAATCATGAATTTTATAAAAGAGGGCCCTTTTATATTTCAACCATGAATGAAGAAGATGTCTCAACTTCATAATGGTGTTTTAGTACGAGAAAAGAAATAGGAATACACATGTTTGTTGGGATAACTTTGACAAGTTTTATTTGAACTTTGTCAAGCTATAAATAACATCTTACATGTATTTGAGTAACTTCTATAACTTTTTTTTAACTGTTTTTCTTACAACAGATTTCAAAAAAAGAAATAAAACACAAGATTTTTACTTGTAACCTGTATCAGTTTGAGTAAAACACAAGGTTTTTATTCATAACCTCATTTCACTTGAATAATACACAAGATTTTTCATTGCATTTCCTTTTATCCTAACTAAGATAAGGCTTTTAGCTTTGGCTCGTAACTTTGCTCTATACTTGACTCTTTGCTCTTCACTTGGCTCTTTCAATGAGTTAACTTTTCAGGCTTGAACTTTTGATTATTTCTCAATCTTCGCATTTTTTATACATTTATATATCTATATATCATATAGTCCCCCAAGTGTTTGAGCTTTGAAGTATGAAGTCTCGAGCACTTGTCTATTCCTCTTATTTGGTCCTTTTCCCGTAAAGGAATAAAACATATGGGACTCGAAGGTACGATTATAGATGAAGACTACTTAACCCATTTCAATTTATATCAGAATAATTGTAATCCTAGACCGAAATTTTTTACTAATTCCACGTGTCTTGTAGGTCATGACTTTGTTTGTTGATTTAGCTTGTCCATTACCCAGCGGATGGTAATGTGTAGACGTAATTCTTTTGATCTGCCAACTTTGAAAAAAGTCTGTAATTTGTGCGCCTATAAATTGTGGGGCATTATCACATATGATTTTCTTTAGTATACCGAGTCGACATATGATATTTCGCCAAATGAAATCTCTGACTTCCTTTTCCCGTACCTATTTGAATGCTCCTGTTTCTACCCATTTAGTAAAGTAGTCAGTGAGTACAAGTAGGAATTTTACCTATCCTTATGCTTGTGGTAGTGGACCCACGATATCCATTCCCCATTTCATAAAAGGCCATGGTGCACTGACCAGATTTAACAGCTCCACGGGTCTATGCATGTTGTTACCATATCTTTGGCACTTATCATATTTAGTCACAAAATTATCGGCTTCTTCCTCCATTTTTGGCCAATAATATCCTGCTCTAATCATGGTTCTTACCAGTGGTTTTCCTCCTGCATGATTTTCATAATGCGCCCCGTATATTTCTCTCATTACATATTCTTTTTGAGAAGGCCCGAGGCACCTTGCTAATGGGCCACCAGAAAATTTTTTCGATAAAGATTACCTTGCTTTAAACAACATCAAGCAGCCTTTTTTCGAAGCGCTTGCGCTTTTTGCTTGTCTTCAGGGACGGTACCATACTGCAAAAAAGTGACAATCTCGTTTCTCTAATCCCAGGTTAAGTTATTGAAATTTACCTCATTTTTGTTTGGATCAAGTACCAAATGAATTACAGAAGCATTTTCATTGCTCGCCACGTTTGCCGCATATGCGAGATTAGCTAGGGCATCTGCTTCTATATTTTTGATCTCTTGGTATCTGCGTGACTTTCCAGGTTTGAAATTGTCTAATTAAATCCTGTACCTTTTCTAAGTATTGCTGCATTCGTTCTTCCCTGGCTGTATAAGTCCCGACATTTGGTTAACTACGAGCTGCAAATCGCTTTTGATTACAATTTATTAATGCCAAGTTCTCATGTCAGTTCTAAACCTGCAATCACAGCTTCATACTCTGCCTCATTGTTAGTTATAAGATGGCATTTTATGGCTTGATAAATGGTTTCACCCATAGGTGGTACCAAAACAACTCCTAAACCTGCTCCCTTTATATTAGATGAGCCATCAGTAAATAAGGTCCAAATTCCTGGATTAGACCCGTTGAAAACCTGTAATTCTTTTTCTGCTTCTAATTGAATTCCTTGGCTAAAATCAGCTAAAAGATCTACTAATACATGAGATTTTATCGCGGTCCTGGGCTGATATGTGATGTCATTGTCAATTAGTTCTATAGCTCATTTAGCTAACCTACCTGAAAACTCATGCTTGTGTAATATATTGCGTAATGGATAAGCAATTATTACGACAATATGATGACATTGAAAATAGGCCTTAGCTTTCAAGATGCCATGATTAGTGCAAGTGCAAGCTTTCTAATTGAGGATACCACGTCTCTGCATCTAATAATGATATGCTAACATAATAAATTGGAGATTGCTTACCTTGGTCTTCTAGAACTAAAACAACACTCACTGCTACTTCCGATACAGCTAGATAGATGAGCAATTTTTCTCCAACCTTTGGTTTTGCGAGCAATGGCGGATTTGACAGGTATGTCTTCAAATTTTTGAGTGCTTGTTGACAATCCTCAGTCCGTTCGAACTGATCTTGGTTTTGAAGGGCTGAAAAGAATTTAAAGCACTTTTCTAATGATTTGGAAATAAATTTTCCAAAGCTGCAATTCTCTACATTAATCTTTGCACTTCTTTTCTTACTGGTAAGTATATTAGGGATTTCTTCAATGGATTTAGTCTGTATGGGATTCATTTCAATTCCACGGCAAGAAACAAGAAAACCCAAAAACTTACCCGGTGAAACTCCGAATGCACATTTCTCGGGATTTAGTTTCATATTGAATTTTTGCAAGATTTGAAACGTATCTGACAAGTGCGGTATATGATCCCCGGAATGTTGAGTTTTAACGAGCATATCGTATATGTAGACCTCTATAGTTTTTCCCAAATGTTCTTGGAACATTTGTTCACCAGTCTTTGATATGTTGCACCAGCATTTTTGAGACCAAAAGGCATTACTTTATAATAGTAAGTCCCCCTATCTGTTATAAATGAAGTTTTTTCTTTATCTATAGGATCCATTTTGACTTAGTTGTATCCTGAGTATGCATCTAAAAAGCTTAACAACTCATGTCCTGTATTAATATCAATTAGTTGATCTATATGTGGTAATGGAAAAGCATATTTAGGGAAAAGCATATTTAGGACAAGCTTTGTTAAGGTTTGTGTAATCTACACAACTCTCCACTTACTATTCTTTTTCGGTACCACAACTGTATTGGATAACCAATTAGGATATTTTACCTCGCGGATAGGCCCAATCTTTAATAATTTTTAGACCTCATCTTGAATCGCCTGTTTTTTGAAAGTTCCTTGCTTTCTTTTCTTTTGTTTGACATGTGTATATGATGGGTTTTTATTTAACTTGTGAGTCATTACCTTCGGTGGTATTCCCGTCATATCAGAATAGGACCAAGCAAAACAATCCACGTTAGTTTTCAAAAATTCAATCAACTTACCTTTCATGTCTTGGATTAGATTGGCCCCTACGTAAACTTTCCTTTCAGGGCATTGTGTAAATAACACTACAACCTCCATTTCTTCAATTGTTGTTTTTATAATTTCATTTTCCTCTAGTTCTTGAATGGTATTAGGCCTTGAGTCCACATCTGTTTGCCTTCGTTCAGTTGAGGTTTGTGTACTTGAATCTGCTACTGAGTTGATGCTCATGGATGTTTGTTGATCCTCACGGATTTGACATACTCCCCATGGTGATGGAAATTTAATAACTTGATGTAAGGTAGATGGAACGTCATCCATCTCGTGGATCCATGGTCTTCCGAAAATTATATTGTAAGCCATCTCCATATCTACCACCTAAAACTTTCAATCTTTTACCATTTCTTCTGCGAATGTAGTAAGTATTACCCCCTCCCCCTTTTTCGTCACAGCGATGCAATTGTCGAATCCAGACAAAGTATGCACCTTTGGTACTAATTTATCTTCAGCTTGCATCTGTGTAGTACTCTTAGCAGAATAATGTTCACTGAACTACCTGGATCAATCAAAACTCGTTTCACATTAGTATCATGTACAAGTAGAGATATTACCAGTGCATCGTTATGTGGAGTTAATACGCCATCCGCATCTACATCATCAAACGTAATACTTTCTTCCTCTAAGACATGTCGCACCTGCTTCCCATGGGTAATTGTGACTTTGGAAACTTAATTGACTTATGTGTACATCACACTATTGATTTCTTCACCTCCGCTTATAACATTAACGGTCCTTTTGGGAGAAGGCGGTTTAGGGGGCTCCTGCCTATTCTTCATGTATGCTTGCTTACCTTTCTTAATGAATAATTCGGTGAGATACCCTTGCTTCAATAGATGATCAACTTCACCTTGTAGCAACCTACAATCTGCCGTTTTGTGGCCATGATTATTATGAAATCCGCACTAGTGATCAGGATTGCACCTGTTTGGATTTGATCTCATTTCTTTTGGCCATCGCACCTTATCACCCATGCTTCTTAAGACAACTATGAGCTCGGAAGTGATTACATTAAAATTATAATTGCCAAATCTCGCCTTCAAGCTTCTATCATCATCCCGCGTCACTCGCGTGTTTCGATCGTTCCCAAACCTTGATGATGAACAACTCTCTCTATTCCTCGATCTATGATCGTAGCTTGAATTGTCATGTTTTGATCGTGAATCTTTTCCCACTGGGCCCATATATGGTTCGTACCTGTTTTTACCAGACCTTTTTCCTATTTCTGCCTGTCTCGAACTTGCCTTTTCTTCTTTTTGAGGCCGTTACATAATATCCTCTTCTATCCTTAGCTTCGTGCTATACCTATTGTAAACGTCATTCCATATTGTCGTTGGGAATTCAGAAAGACTTTCCTTGATTTGCCTCGTGGCTTCTGAGCTTTTTTCATTCAGATTACTAGTGAAGGCTATTGCTGACCAATTGTCTGGTACACGTGGTAACATCATTCTTTCATGCTGGAAACTATCCACGAACTCTCTAAGCAACTCTGAGTCCCCTTGTTTAATTTTAAAAATATCTTTCATTCGGTTTTCGATTTTTTGAGCTCCCGAATGTGCTTTGATAAATGTATCTACAAGCTCAGTAAAAGAATTTATAAAATTTTCGGGTAAAAGAGAATACCATGTTAATGCTCCCTTAGTAAGTGTTTTACCAAATTTTTTGACCAATACTGATTCAATTTCTTGTTTGATCAAGTCGATGTCTTTCACTCTAGTTGTGAATGCAGTCACGTGGTCTCGTGGATCAGTTGTTCTATTATATTTTAAAATCTCGGGCATTTTGAACTTCTTTGGAATTAGGAGAGAAGCAGCACTTGGCTTCCAAGGTTGTTGTGAATATTTGTCCATATCTATCCCTTTGATTACAGGCGGTACTCCAAGTATTTGCTCTATGCGATCACTTTGCTCCTTGAGCTGTTTCTGCAATGTTAATACTAAATTTTATAAATCAGAATTAACTAAGTTACCCGGTTCTCCATCTCGTGACTCGCTAGGGATCACACTACTGCCTGAATTAGAAAGCCTAGAACGAGGGTTCTCCAAAGTGTTATTATTTGGAGTTGGTGGTGCAATAGGTAACTGGCTGGCAAAGGCCTTAAGAACTTTATTGACTTGTTGAGCGATTAGCTTTTGCAAAGCTTCATTGATGGCTTCATCGTTTTCAAATTGAGCATTTGCATTTGAGTGAGATCCATCAGTCGCCTTCGTGAGACCGCCGAGGGGAGCTTTGTGGAGAAGGGATCGGGGGTGCGATCATCTTGTGGATCCCCCTGGAGTTGATGGTTTCCTTCGGTGTTGTCATTAATGTTTCACATGGTTAATGCAACAAAAATGGTTAAGAAAGAACAGATTATCAAATTTTCGGTAACTAATCTAATCGTTTTAACCAAAAAGTAAAATTTCGGTCAAAGCTTTATTTTTAGAAGAACTCGGGTTATTGATAATCAAAAAAATAAATAATGAAAATTGATTTTGCTAATAATAAGATGAACAGAAAAAAGTAAAGTAAATCAGTATATTCCAATTGTATTTCGTATCCTTATGACCAGTCTTCTTCTGTTTATAGCTGTCTCTAAGATATACGTTTTGCCTTTGTCATAATAGGGCCATTATGGACAATTAAAAGCATTAAATGCTACGCTACATAATCATTGTAATTTAATACATATTCTCTAATGTTTTCAGTATTTAATATTTGTCAAATACTGTATCTGTACTCTGATATTCTGTCAGATTCATTCTCCTTGATTTTTGGATTTGAATAGGAACGAGCGTCGAGTCTTTTGAATATCTGCTCGTACCTTTGCTTGTGTCTCTATTCGCATCTGATGTAACTCGTGATTATTTTTTGACCGATCTTCGTGTCATGATATATTATCTCTCAATCACTTTAATTAGTTAATTTGCATACTAATATTATTGCTGTTTTTAAAAAAATATTGGGATTAATGCATCACTGCTAGTTGCTAACGCAATTAATAATTTGACGTCGTATATTGGGTGTTATAAAGGACGGCTTGGCCCGCAGAGATCAGGAAGCTGCACTAATCACGGAGTTGAATCTTAGATTTGGCTCACTAGTTTATTAATTTCATACAGTCTTGTTTTGCTAAGGTAATCAATATACTATAACTGCATATCTCGTACGCTCAACAGTGCAATGCGATATTAGCGGCCATATAATATTATAAGGATTTAAGTTATATATTGTGTAAAAATTTATTTGCGTGATCAGTGCAACTTAATTTATTATAACATGTTGTTTATCATTTTTATTATATTATAATCTAATGTGAAGTTATGTAGAGTTTGATACCGAAAACCAAATACTATTACTTATTCCTATATATGAATTTATGTACTTATGTTTTAGGGAATGAAACGCGAGACAATAATACCTATATTAGTGATACATAAATAATATAGTAGTTAAAGACAAAAATAACCTTAAATTCATGCAATTCTTACATTACAATTCATATATTATTCACCGTATGACAATGATTGTTGTTATTCACTATATGAACAATCTTCATTAATCCTTATGATTTTCGCATTATATTACTTAACCATAACCAGACCACTCTTTAATGGTCAGCTTCAAAGTTATATAAACAAATAAAATGGCACAGCCCCCTAAATCCTAATATATGAAATGTAAGCAAAGATCGAAACAACCCGTTATATGTGAGGAAATATAGCTATCTCTACCCGATCGGAACGATCCAAGGAAACAGATCAAAATTTTTAAGGAGGTGGTGTATAGCGTGGGGGGGCAAAAAGTATAGTGGCCGTTGGGCAGTGGAAGAGTGTAGCAGCAGTGATGTTACTAGTGGCCAATGACTATGGATAACAAGAAATGCAGCAACAGCAGCAGCTAGAGAGCCACGCTGTGTTTCATGAGTCAGACGTGTGTGCGAGAGACAGACCAATGACAAATTTTTAGGATTTAGATGCCGTTAGTCTTCAACGCATATCTAATTCTATTTACGAGTATTTTCGTATTTGCTTCCTCCTGTCTATAATAAATATTTTTTTTTAAATTTTGGTTCAAAATAATTGTCCATCTACATAATCAAGAAGGATTTGATATGATTTGATTTTTTCAAAATTTTGCCCTTACTTACATATTCCAATTAGGGGTGTTCATTAAAACCCGAAAAATCGAAAACCAAATCAAACCGACCAAAAAAATCGATACTTTTTGGTTTAATTTGGTTTTGAATTTTAAAAACCGACCAAATTTGGTTTGGTTTTGATTTTAATTAAAAAAATACCGAACCAAACCGACAATAGGAGTAACTATTTCAAATTTATTATTACATTTATATGTATGCATATTTTTATACAAAGTTTCAAAAAACTTATAATAAATGTTAATAGCTTGCATTTTTAAATATAGTTCTTTACCTTTACATTGTAGTTTGATTAGTAGTTTTCTTTTTGTTTAGTGTAAGAATCTATTTTGTTAAAAATAATATATTTTTAATTGAGTCCTTAAATTATCCATCACTATTTGATTCAGTTATCATCAATATATCATGATAAATAATAGATTTCTCAAAGGGCAATTGATTTGATAGTGTTACATTGAAAATATAATCGTCGGAATATGTGTTTGATAGTGTACATTTTATATTTAAGAAAAAACCGAAATAGAAAAACCGACAAAAATGAATCGAGAAAAACCGACTTATTAGTGGGGTTTGGTTATAATATTTGAAAAATCGACTTACTTGGTTTGGTTTCTTTTTACGGAAAAAACGATCCAAATCGAACTATGAACACCTCTAATTCCAATGTGTCAAAGTAACAACTAATTAAGGTTAATTTAGTGAATACATATTTTTCCTCTCTAGAAGTTTGTATTTTCTTAATGGGCGTGCCAGAGATAAAACAATCACTTATTACGAACAGGAGGGAGTATATAAATACTGAGTTCTGCTTAATCTGTAACTGTATCCTTAGGGGTTGTTTGGTTAGGAAACAAGTAATCTTAGAATTTATTATTCAGGAATTTTTATTCCACATTTCTACAAGCATAAAAATAACACTACAATCTAATGATAGGATTAGTTATATAGTAATTATTTCACAATCAAATATAAAATAAACTCATTTCAAATTTAATTTTAAGAATAATTATCCGCTATCTCCCTTATAGTATTGCTTACACATTGTGGGGACAGCCATGGGAGAAAGAGATGCCTTTTATGCATACTTATATCATTGGCATTGACTCCCTTGTCCAAATCCCTTTGGAAAGTTCCCTTTTTAATGTCTTTTTATGGGGATTCTAACACCTTTCTGCCCCTCGTCTCAGCCCCACCATCCCACAAAAAAGCCTCACTATTTTTTTCTCTCCATGTCGGAGCCTTTTAATGTCAAGTTTATTAACAATGTCTTTGTTTGCTGACTCTATGCCAGAAGCTCAGTCCTCAGCTCGTGAGATATTCACATCATGATTCATAAGTAACAACTGAATCAAGAAAAAGGGGTGAAAACAAGAATCTGATTCATTTCTGTTTTGAATACAAATGAGTACAATATGGGCACATCAAAAGAAACCGTGACTGCTTCCTCTATTTTCAAAAATCGATGTTACTCTGCTCAGTAATCATAAATGACTTTTGTCACATATTATTGCTTTACGGACAGTCTTTCTGCATTGAAACTTAGAAAGAGCTAGCTACTGGTACGTGGATAAACTTGAAACAGTGTTTCACACTGTAATATTTTCAATAACTTAATTATTACAGTAGTAGTAGTAGTTTGTGAATTAATTTTCAACATTTAAACTTGTGGATATGTACATAAATTATAAGTACAAACAATTGGTTATCATTGATGACGACAAAAAAATTAAGCTTATGTTACCGATCTTCATTTGGAATGTGGAGTCGGTAACTACGTTTAATCAAGTTAGTACTTTCTTTTAAATTTTGCTACTAATTTGTCTTGTTCCACCATTTAGATTGAATTTCGTGAAGGTTAAAAAAAAACTGTTGATTCTCTGCTTGATTTTTCGAAACTGTTAATTTCAGTAGATGTTTATTTACTTCTGTTACTATAGCAGTAAAACACTCCAGATTTTTGTTAGTTTAATTTTTGTTTGACCATTTCAACTAGAATTGTGCTGATGAGAGTTTCCTGAGAGAGGTGCAAAGGTATTAAAAATCGGATATTTCAATGAAATTAAATCAAGGAAGTACAGGGGTGTCTAACCTATTTTTAATGCCTAAGGTACCAACTACAATTTCAAGAAAATCTCAGTAGCTTGAATCTGTGTGCACCTACTAAGCAAAATTACTAGCAAAATATACTAGGCATGTCTGTGTTTTTTTGTAATCCACAATTTAGAGCATATCAATAAAACAGCTCAACTATTTATGGAACCACAAGGCCTTTCTGGCAGATTCATTTGAAAATAGATGCTTCCTATTTTATAATACACTTTTTAACTATCTTCTGCCTACCACATTGGGAGATGCCCAATCCGAATCAGTTCATATAAAAATGGACAATAAGATAAAATAGAAGTTTCAGTTTTTCTTTCCTTTTCTCTTTTTTTGGTTTTGTTTATAACTCATTACTAGGACCACATGTTTCCATTTTCTGGTGTTGCTCTTAAACAGTTAACTGTATGATAATAGTGGACTTAATTAAATTTATTATCTCAGTCCAAAGATCAAAACTTTGATCTACACAGGCAAATACAACTCCATTTCTTTTTGTATTTAAAGCTCCATTAATTTGTTAATTATTTCTCTAAGACACTAAAAATCAAGGAAGTTGAAAGGAAAATGTAAGTGGCATTATTCGACAGTAAGAGATCACTATCTTCTCTGCTACTGTATCATTTCATTGCTTCCGTTGTAAACTTTTTGGTTTCTTTCTGCAAAAAGTAAACAATTTATTTCTGGAAAACTGTTCCTTTGTTGCTCTTCACTAGTAGTTATATATAAAGAAAGAAGGGTTTTTTTTGTTTTTCACTTCGTGTTCGATACTTGCATCAGAGTCCAATTATATTCGAATTCAGACCATGTAGAGCCTTACTTGGGAGAAAGCGTTCTCTATCAAAAAAATTTCATATTCATAAATCGAACACTAGATCTTTGATTAAGAAAAAAGTAACCCGGTCCGCTGCACCTGATGCACTTGATGCTAATAAGAAAGAAGCTTTTCTAATGAGTAGTTGAACATGAGGACAAAAACCAAAGGCCTGACTGATGACTACATTTAGCGAATAGTATAGCTCTTTTTCTTTTGTCTCCTTATTGGAAAAGGTCAAGTGTTAAGGTCCCTCCTTGAGCATATTATATTTTGAGGATTCTATTGACAAACGTTAGTCTCTTTGGTACTCAAGGACAATTAGGTATCTTCCTTGCCATCTCTTAACTAGCCTTTAATAAAAAGAAGATTTAGACAAAAGGAACCCCACAAAACTTCATTTCCTTTCAAGCATCCAATGTTCTTTATCCCCTCACTTTTCATCTCTTTTGAGGTGTGGCACTACCTTTTTTCTTTTTCTTTTAACCTTATGTATATGTTAAAAACCTTAATTTCACATATAGACATGGTACCTTTCGATTACTGGCCCTTTTTTGTTATACTTGGTTAGCCACATTAAAAGACCCCCTCATGCAAAGGCAACAAAAGTTGAATGAATTTGGTACTTCAAGAAAAGTGCTGCTTCAAAATGGAAAAAGATTTATGATTTCCACAATAGCTATAAAAAAGTAACAGTAAATTTCAAACGCAAAATTTACTTTAAGAAAGCATAATTCCCCCCAAAGAAAGAAAACTAAACTTTGTTTTGGTTTCTCTCTTCTCATGAAATTAGTCATAAACCATGATTGAGCAACTGAGAGCTTCGTATTTACTTAAGCTAGTAAAGATTTTATGCACTATATGTGAGGATTTGGTCGTTCTTGGGTATGAATCATATAATAATAATGACAGTATCATAAGTCCATGCATATACATGTGTGCATACTTTTATAGTATATGAGTGGTTGATTTCACACGAAATACCTTATTAAGTGTGCCGTAGGTCCTACAATTTTATACTAGTATATTTCTTCCGGTCCAAAATAACTATATTTTTGAATATTTTCTCACAGATTAAGAAATTCACTTTTTAACATTAAATAACAATAAAATTGACCATATTAACCTTTATTATCCCACATAAACACTTCTAACACATATTTCAACAGTATTTACTCCAAGAACAGTATAGAAAAAAATAATTAATTCATTCTTGAAATCTGAAAAAAATACTTATTTTGAATTATAAGAAAAAACCAAAAAATTATTTATTTTAAACCGGAAGGAGTACAACTTTATTGTTGACCTCAAAAACAACCTTTGAAAGGCTCAATCTTCCATTAAAAAGTTTGTGTAGAAATACGTTATAACCTATGACCTATGGTCTATGGATTTGTAAAATAGCCAAACAAATAGAAAAATGTAGTGAATAAATTTGGGGACTAAGAGGTATACATAAGAGTGGGCACAAAGGCGTGGGACAAAGGGGTGGAAGGGCCGGTCAACAACTCCCACTAGCTTACCAACAACAAGTGAAAAGAATATGGAAAAATGGGTTGTCAATACTTGTAATATTAATCCATTTTTGGTAATAATCTGTTTTATGTTTTAGTTAAGGCCTTAAACCCACCATTTTTATTCCTCTCTCCAATCCCTGACCTTTTGTGAACTCCTCTTTAATTTATGGTCAAGTAAATATACCTACTTTTAGATACCTTTGACATTTTAGAGCTTTAGCAGGAAGACTCGTGTCACTCTCTTTCAGTAGAAAAAAGCTCCCTTCACCTTCCCCTTCATTGCACAAAAGCTATATTGGGAATGTGGGAATAACAGATTTTTGGAGCAAAAGAGAGTATCTATTACCTGTTACTTTCAACTCCTGGTCAAAAGGGCTGCCCTTTTTGGTCTTTATTCTGATTTTCGCACTGTTGAGCTTGAGCCCAGTTAGTTCTTGAGTGTGGTGGATGAGTTTTCTGCAAATGCAAGGAGAAAACTTGGTTTTTTGATTCCAAGCTGAGATTTTTAAGGCCTATTTGGGGTCTTTATGCCTGTGGGTCTGTTTCCATCTTCCAAAAATCTGATTTTTGACAGTTAGCTGTATTGAAATATGCAATGGTAAGTGTTCTGTGATCCATTTTTTGCTGTTCCATTTAGGCATTGGCCAAGAAAATTAGTTTCTTGATGGTTAATGGGAAGCTTTTCATTGTCATTGAGTGGGCTGCAGATATGGATTTTGAAGGGTTTAGTACCAGTACTCGTAAATTGCCTGGAAATAGAGTGACATCTTCTATACACACACGTTCCAAAAGGTAGCCTTTGGATTTCTTCCTGTTTTATAATTTCTCATTTTCTATTTCTTACTTCACTGCATTAGAGGTCTGCCTAACTGGAAAATTTGCTTATTGGGTATGTTCCCCAAGGTAGATAATAGTTTGTGTTTTTTACAAAGAAACCTCTGTAGATCACATCTGTGCAACTATGTGTTTGCTTGATAAACTGTCTCTTCTTGCGATTTTCTGGGTACCATTGTGGGTTCAGCATTACTGCAAAATTAGGAAGCTTTTGTAGGAAGATTGGAAAAGGGGAAAGGGTTTTTTGTATGATATGGACTATTGATTCTAGCATCCAAGTTTCTGAAATTCCATGCCATTTTCCGTTCTTAAATCCTACACTTTAGTTCTGCATAAAGCATGTTTGTTTATTTTAGAAGTCTTTGGTGTAGTCCGGATGTGCCCTGTGGCTAAATCTTTCCTATATGTGATTTCTTGAGTGTTGTCTACAGCTTTATTCAATCTTAGCTTGTTATGTGGTTTCTGCAATGGCAGCTTCCCGGATAAGCGAGTACCCAATGAGGAAAATTTGGATCCTTCTGTAGATGCCTCTAATCGACTGAAGTTGGTAAGGAAACTTCCATCTTGTCTTCTGATATTAAAAAAGCTCTCAAGCTATACTGTGAGTAAAATTTTGCAGTGTCAAAATGTTGGAAAAAGAAAGTAAAAGTAAAAAAGAGAACAGAACGGAACTCCCAACATTATGCTGTCATGATCTTCTACCTAGCTTCCTGTATTCTTTGTTCTTCTCTGCTTTAAATTCCATTTCTCGCTTACTGTGTACTTGACCAAGGAAATGCTGAGACTGGATTCTTGTTTTCTGATATATCTGTGATTCGATTTATTAATTCTCTCTTCTGCAAACAGAAAGAAATAAGTACAACCCCTCAAGGTACCCAGCTTTTTCAATTGACAGTCATTTTATAATTTCACTAGGATATGAGACACGCAAATGACTGTAATCTGAGCGAGAATAAACATTCATCCACGGCTGAAGTTCAGAGTTCTCTGAGGCAAGAGGTAGCCTAACATAGATTGTATATCTTTTCAGACAGTTGAATTGAATAAATTGTTAGTGTAATGGTCAAAAAACCATATCTCACTGCAGATAATGCAGCTGGAGAGAAGATTACATGACCAAGTTGCTGTTCGATGTGCCCTTGAGAAAGCATTAGGGTATAAAACTTCTTCTCAAGATGTCAATGAAGTGACCTCAATGCCTAAGGTACCTCCTCCTGCTTAGTGTAGCCGTAAAATGAACTTTATAATATGCTATATATTTGATGTACTTCCAATTTGAAGAGGTGGATTCAGATATGCGAGATGCACATATCATTAGCTTTACATATACTGTAAGAGTGTGTGTAGTTTTGGGGATTTCATGCATTTATAAATCTCTAAGGAGCTGGTTTCGAAGTTCAAGGCTCAAATAGTCTATTGTCGTTGGCTCATGGTTGTTGTTGGATACTTTTCTAATATATTGGTTGATCCGTTACCCTTATTTCTGTCATATACTGATTGTACTCTTCTCAACTAATTCCAGCCAGCCACAGAACTGATTAGAGATATTGCAGTACTAGAGTTGGAAGTTGGGCATCTGGAACAGTATCTTCTCTCACTATACAGGAAAGCATTTGATCAACAAATCTCATCTTTGTCTCCTCCCACAAAAGATGTTAAACTAAAATCTCCTATAAGTACCCCAAGAAGGCGTCTTGAATTCTCCAATTCTGATGTGATGTTGAGAAGGGAAAACTCTTCATCTCAAGTTAATAGTCAAACCGAATTAAATCCACGGAAAGAAACTAATAGCATGGCAGAAGACAAAATCAATGAATCTGGAGTTAATAGAAGCCATTCTTCATTATCTCAGCGTTCAGCTCAGTCAAGCAGAGCTTCTCCACCTGAGGAGACACTGGGCAAAGCTTTGCGTGCTTGTCATTCTCAGCCTTTATCTATGATGGAGGTAATTTACCTGAGGGAGACGAATTCTTGTTGACTTTGAAATTTGAGGGGATGAGTGATTTTGTATTAAATGTCTTAGAAATGTGGAAGTTGTTTTTTTTTTGTACAGAATGACAAACTTTATAAAAAATTGAGTCTTTCTTTTATGCCTTTTTTGCAGTATGCACAGAATGTTTCTTCAAATGTAATCAGTTTAGCAGAGCATCTTGGCACCCGTATCTCTGATCACGTTCCAGAGACACCAAATAAGCTGTCTCAGGATATGATAAAGTGCATGTGCACCATATATTGCAAGCTTGCTGATCCTCCACTGACAAATCCTGGTCTTTCATCGCCAACCTCATCTTTGTCTTCCATAAGTGCATTTTCTCCAAAAGACATATGGAGTCCAGGATTTAGGAATGATTCATCTTTTGATGTTCGGCTGGACAATCCTTTTCATGTGGAAGGGTTGAAGGAATTCAGCGGACCTTACAGCACTATGGTTGAAGTACAGTGTGTATATAGAGATACTCAGAAATTGGGGGATATTGAACCGATGTTGCAGAATTTCAGGTGAGTAGAGTTTGATATTCAGGCACCTCATGGAACGACTATAGCCTTTTCTTACTGGATAATGCTCATTGAAGTGTCATATTGCAGGTCACTTATTTCTCGCTTAGAACAAATAGATCCACGAAAGTTGACTCACGAAGAGAAGCTAGCATTCTGGATTAATGTACATAATGCATTGGTGATGCATGTAAGGTTCCTTGTTGATTGTTGTTTTAGAAATCAATGAAGTCAATATCTACTTTTTAGCTGATGGTGGAGTTTTACTGTTCTGTGTAGGCATTTTTAGCTTACGGTATTCCCCAGAACAATGTGAAAAGAATATATCTACTCTTGAAGGTTAACGAACAAACTTTTTTATTTGGCTAAGAGTTGCTTGGTGGAAATGTTGTCTTACCTTATTGCTTAATCCAGGCTGCCTATAATGTTGGAGGTCATGTAGTAAGTGCAGATGTGATACAGAACTCTATCCTGGGATGTCGAATGTCCAGACCAGGACAGGTATACCTCATGAGCTATTTTCTTGTTAGATGTCCGTTTCAGGTTAACTTACAAGTGCAACAGTTATTTTCTAAGCTAACATCTCAATACATATACTCTCCTTGAAGTATATCCCAAGAGCTTTAGCATCTTTATTTACCTCTTGAAGTCAAAATGTCTGAACTCTTTCCAGAATAATTGAATAATACTCAAGCCTAGTGTTTTTTGGTCTTAAAACATCACTAATTCTACTGCTTTTAAAGAATTTGATACTTGAAATGCTGATAAAGTTCAATCTGGATGCAGTGGCTTCGCTTGTTACTTTCTTCTAAAGGAAAATTCAAGACGGGGGATGAAAGACAAACATACGCTATTGAACATCCAGAACCCCTACTGCATTTTTCACTCTGCTCTGGCAACCACTCAGATCCTGCGGTATTGGGCTATAATATTTTCTTGTTGTTATCTTCTCCATGGGCAATTTCATTAAACTGCTGCTTTTGTTCATCGCAAAGCTAGAAATAGGCATTAAGTTCCATCTTAAAACTAATTTAAGATCTGCGGACATCTATTCACCGGTCATGGAAATAGTTGATCTGTACTATGCAAATTCAGTTGCACGTTTGAAAAAAGTTGAATGAGTGGAGACGTGGAGGCCAGCCTCCTTGGCATCTATAAAATTGGATATGGACTAAAAGTCTCTAGAGACTAGCATCATTCTTTTCTTCTGCACTTAATTATTGAAAAGCAGAAAAAGATGACAATATTTTGTAACCATTTGAGAACAGCATTTGATGACTAAGGACTAAGTTTGTTTGTTTAACGGGAGAGTCAAATGTTTTGTTCCCAGGTTCGAGTCTATACACCCAAGAGAGTATTTCAGGAGCTGGAAGTCGCAAAAGAGGAATATATCAGGGCTACCTTCGGTGTGAGGAAGGATCAGAAAATAGTTTTGCCAAAAGTAGTGGAGTCCTTTGCTAAGGATTCTGGCGTATGTCCTGCCGGTTTGATGGAGATGGTCCAGCAGTCTTTACCGGATTCTCTTAGAAAGAGTATTAAGAAGATTCCACAGGGGAAGGGCCGCAAGAACATTGAATGGGCTCCACATAATTTTGCTTTCCGGTATCTAATAATGAAGGACCTGGTGAAATGACTACTTTGATGGTATGTTTAAGCTTAATTGAGGATCCAGTTGTTTATTTCTTTTCTTTTTGAAAGGGGTCTCAAATTTTTTCGTTCATCCCTTCTGTATAAATGAATGATAATTTGTGTTAGAATGGAGGATGATCAAAGTTCCTATAATTTTGTGTCTTTGTGGAAGTGCCCTCCATTCTTTTGCTTCTGCTACTAGAGCAAAGCTTACTTTGTTCTAAGAACCAGCAACTTTGCATTTTAAGTCTCGTAGTAAATCTAATTCATACTCATTGCTCAACTAGGAATTTTAAAGTATTTATGTTTGTTTGGGGCAAAAAAAGACAAAGAAAGCATGTGTTATAAAAAGTAATAGTTTTTGATTCTGCTTAAAATTGTAGATCAGAAAAATGGATAGATTAGTAAGGTTTCTCTCCAATTACATTTCCAGGTGGATTATAGAAACATATGGTTAGAATAGTGTGGTTGTTGGAGCAAGTAGCTTGAGCACAACCAAGTTCCAACGAGTTTTTCCAGACCACTTGGGTGTAAGCGGAGCATTCGCGGTATGCAGGAGTTAGCAGAATTGTAAAACTCCTTTTCAGCAACCCAGATATCCACAGCTACTTGTGGTGGTATTGCAACCAATCCTCTAAACAGGAGTTGAAGTTGGCCATAGTTGATGCTGCCTAAGTTTGCAAATCTGCAGTTACGTTTGTCCCTCTGATAGTGCGTAACTATGCTGGTGGCATTGGCGAGAATGAAGCTCCACTTCGGCGGGCCAACTCCGACCTCAGCTCTTGCCTTGTTGTGCGCATCTAAGAACTCTTGGGCCGCACTGGATGGAGCAGCTGGAGTTGTGCCACCTGCAATTGGTGGTGCTACGCTCTGCGCTGACTCGTGATGTTCAGAGAGAGCAATGAGTGATTGGAAGAGTAATGTGAGTAAGAAGAGTTTGGTCATTGTGTTTCTGCTTTGAACTCGGGATAGTCAAGTGAGCTGCTTTATATAAGTGCAAAATGTCACTAGTTAGTTACGCATATTTACATCACCATTTACTGCAAAATACTTTAATTTTACTTCTCCACGGGCAATTATACCAATTGAATATTTAACTTGATAAGGATTGTCCAAGAGTATATAAGGAGATAAATAGCGCATTCCTTAGCTAATGCGAGACACTCTAAAACCACCCACGCTCACGCCTAGAAACCGGAGCATAGAGTTGATTGCAACACTCATAACACCACACACGCTAGGCCTGACAACTAAAACATATGTAACATAACATGGGAAGAAATACAAGAACAGGGATAAGTTTGACTATAATACCAGGTAAATATTAATTTTGATCCTAACTATACCTCAAAAACTAACTTACGAGGTAAGTATTGTCGAAGACGAAACGGCAGTTCATTCTCCCCACCAATATGGGACCATCTACCAGCTCATTAACTAAAGTAACTCTTTCTCATCTGCAAAATATTAATTTATTCATTGCAGTGGTATGTGTTTTTGTGCGTAACTACCTGCCTTGTTACACGCTGTGAATAGAAGAAAGACAAAGAGAAATGACATTATGATATGCTTCTGTTAACGGAGGGGTGAAATCAACTCAGCCATGTGACATGCTTCTCTATTAACTCTCAGTGCAGCACTCCAAACTAGACAACATATCTGGATACCTGAAATCATTGGATGGCGAAAAGAACTTTTCCCCTATTTATTCTCATGCCCATGCTGCTTATTTACTACTAGGGTGTGCACGGGAACGAAAAATTGAACCAAATCAAACCAAAAACCCACTCAAACCCAAGAAAAAATCAGACATATTTTTGTTTTGATTTGATCTTAATTTTTAATTTAAAAAACTGACAATATTTGATTTGGTTTAGGTTTTAAAAAACACTAACCAAAAAATCGAATCAAACCGATTATAAAATACCTATCCAAAAATTATAGTTACACATATATGTGTACAGAAGGGGAGCCTTGGCGTAACCGGTAAAATTGATATTATGTGACCAGGAGATCGCGAGTTCAAGCCATGGAAACAGCATCTTGCATAAATGCAGAGTAGGGCTGCGTATGATAGACCTTTATGGTTTGGCCCTTCCCGGAACCCCGCGCATAGTGGGAGCTTAGTTCACTGGCTGCCCTCTCTTTATATACAGATATGTGTACACTTTTATATAAAATTCATACCATCTTACGGTACATTTGTAATCTAGTTCTTTGCCTTTATAGTAATTTAGTTCTTTACCTTTATTTTCTAGTTTAATTTGTAGTGCTTATTTTGTTAATTTCAAGAATCATTTTTATGTTAAAAATAATTTGTCATTAATAGAGTGCTTAATTACTCATCACTATTTTGTTTAATTATCATTAAAATATATTGGTAAATGACAATTTTTCATAGAGAGTAATTGGCTTTGAAGTGTTATGCTAGATAATCACGCCCAACTCTAGTGCTAAAAAGGATAAGCGGTCACCGCAAATATAATCTAGTCTAAAAGTCCGGAATCGAATCCCACAGAGAATATGGTTTCACTGTAATTGTTCAATATCACTAAGAAGACGAGTTTAAACAATTCCCAAGTTATAAATATTAAGATTTTTTGATCTAACGAATAAACTAACAAATTAAAGTAGTTGATTAACGACTAGGGATACCAATAGTTGGAGACAAGATTGAAAAAGCCTAGAGTTATGATTTCCCTAACTGTCGGAATCCTTCGCGAGACGTCTCCTATTATTTCCTCTAAGTATTCTCTACTGATCATAAGCACTCGGCTTATCGTAATTCTCTCTCTCGGAACTACAATAATATATTAGAATTCTCTCGAATTACACTAGCTCATACTTTTTACCGATCACTATGATCACGTGAAAGCTTCATTATCTCTAATACCACTTTTAAACCCGCCGTATCGATCTCTCATATACCTTGGGAGTGATGTTCGACATCAACCTTAATATGCATTTTTTTCAAACAATACATAATAAATAGGCATAGTCAATTGATGACCATTTAATCAATAACAATAAATACGCATTTGGAAAAGTAGGGGAATACAAAGGCAAAATTATATTAAAATGTAACAAGAATTCATTCTCCAAAGGGCCCTATCAAACCCTAGATTATAGATTTTAGCTACTCATAATTGTATAAACTATCATAGTAATATTCAAAAGTATTAAAATACAGATTAAAGAATGATAGAGAGAAAAACTCTTGTGATTCGTGCTTCCAAGTGTTCCATTCCTTCTGCCTCTCCAATAATATCTCTCCCTCTAAAAATTAAATTTTGGAAATATTTTTAAGGTAGGGTTAAAATATACACGTCCTAAATTAAGGAGAAAATAAAAATGGCTCAGATAAATATTATCGGGACGAGACATTGTTTGAGGCACCAATATTACTCTGCGAGGCACCATCAGAGGCGCCAATGACAATGTCCTGGATAAAAGCCTTGCAATCTACAACCATGAATTTTTATTGCCTTGCACGTTTTCTTTATTGCTCTATTTTGTAGCTTTGGGTGTCATTTTGTGTAACGTTTCTCCACTTTATGTCCAAGCATTCCTACATGTAAAATAAACTATATTAAGCTTAATTATCACACGTATTAGCATCCAAACAATAAGAAAGTAGGGTAAATAACATCAAAATATATAAAATTATAGCACGACATCAATATTCCACACTTAAATGTTGCCCACCCTCGAGCCAACCAACTAAACACTTCCTCTTCAAGTACCCAAAAAGCCACATATTCAAACGTAGTATGCCCATGACCATGGTAAATAGTAACAATTAAGCTCTGGCATATGCAATCAAAACACACTTCCCGTACTTATGGCTAATGTCACAATATCCAACACATGAACAACATGATTATAACAATTCTAAGCCTCGAATACTAACCCCGTGTCATAATGCACCCGAGGCTTGAAAAAATTTTCTAACAAAAAAATCTAGTAATGATACATATCCTTTGTGAAACCATGTGTTCTCACAATAAAACAAAAGAGTAAGCGGTCCACACATCCAAATCTCATGATAGAATATAATTTAAGGACTTAGACATATGAAGAAAATCACTCATTCTCTCAAAGAAGTTACATGCACACAAAAGATACTATAGGCTTGCCCATTATGTAAAACTTTTACTAATGTAGGCTCGATTGGTCAGAAATCAACTAGGACGTTATTATGGTTGTAATGTGGGCTGAAGGACGGATGAATATATTTAGGATATAGTGGCTAACCTTCCTAAGCACTTTAACACATTATATATTCAACAATAAGCGCAACTTTCCTTCAATTCACTTCAATCATCACAACATAGCTCACCCCATAATATTTTTCCTTTTTTTCACGCATGGCTTCAGGTCAAATCCACTAGAAAAAATAAGAAACCTTTATTTATTCATTTATTCTTTTTTTTTTTAAAAAAAAAATTATTGCCTTACCGCTATTGAAATTTTATTTAAAATATATGTGCATATTTCTTCCTTCGAGGTTCCACTCAAAAGTTAACCAAGTTTTCTTATTATTTCTTTCTTGCGCTCTTTTTACAATACAAGTGCTTTAGCAGGTCTAAGGATCAAAACAATTCAATTAAGAATAAATGGAGATAGACTTATAATGCGGGTGCCAAAAGAAAGATTTATAGATTCAAAAAGGTACCTAAGAATAATTTTATTTGTGATTGGTCAAAAAGATCAAAGAAATCCAAACATTACTTTTCAAATCGAGCAACACTTACGTTTTCGGTTCAATTCACATTCATATTCAATGTTGCCCGTGAGGCAAGCGAGTGGTCACACTACTAAATTTGAAGTTTTGTCCATGAGGCAAGTGAGGATATAAAATTCTAAATATTCACTTTCAGGGCTATTTGTGTACCTTATGCTCTTTTGTTTCGTTGGACAATCCAATCCCTAAGGCCCAACATTTAAGAAATCAATTTTGGGCCTAAACCAACAGTGGAAACACTGGTAAAATTGCTGTTGTTGTACAGCTAGCTAATGAGTGAGGAAGAAATTCAAAAATAGCCAGATTTATAATTGGTCGCCCAAAAATAATCTAATTTTAAAAATAATCGAAATTTAGTTATTTTTATGTAAAGATAAATTTGTGCGAAAACGCTATTCAAAACCCGAAAAATACTCCAGTATATTATGCTGGAGTTCCAGTATATTATGCTGGAGTTCCAGCATAAGTATGTTAGAAATGACGGAGTTCCATCATAAGTACACTAGAACTCCTGTATAATATACTGGAATTCCAGCAAGTATAATGGTCTAGTATATTATATTGGAGTTTGGAGCACTGGTGTTCTAGTCTCCAGTATATTATACTGAGTATATTATACTGGAGCCAGCAAAGTATACCGGTCCAACATAATATGCTGGAGTTCATACACAGGTGGATCGAACTCCAGTATATTATGTTGAATGGCTTTCTATTATAATAAAATAGTAATTTTTTTTATTGACTTGATAAACGCTGGTTATTTTTGAATAACCAATTCAAAAACTGACTATATCGTACTATTTTTATGACGAGAGAAGGGCATAAGGCACAAGGCTAGAGTTTTTTCCACAGAATACAAGACTTGGAGCAAAATTGATTTTAACGGGAGCATGAACAAATTTAATTATATGGTTTAATGTACTAACGTTCATTTTGATAAATATCTTTTTTGTCTATTAGTATTCGAGTCAAAATGGAAAAGCATGGAAAAATGATTTTCAATCACCTCAGCCTGCTTGAAATAGCAAGCAGAGAATAAGGAGCATAAATTAAGAATACATAAAGAAAGGAATTTTTACCTCCTTGGTACCTTATTTATTATAATTAAATATTATTTTAAAAAAATTATATTTTTAGCTACCTTTTGATTTTATAGTCAAATATTTGTTTATAATCACTCCCTACCCTTAAGCTATAAAATACGCTTTGTATTATTTTTCTGTCTTATTCTTTCAGATTTTTCTCCATCCTCTCTCTCTATCTCTCTCAACATCAGTCTTTCTCCATGAATACAATAACAATTCTCTACTGATTCATCTCCATTGTCTCGTAAAATTTTCATTTGAGTGATCATCGATAGCGAAGAATGACAGAGAGGAGCAAAACCACCCATTGAAACTACCTATAGCTCTCTGCTTTCACCGTACCAATTGTTCTTTTTGTGTTATTGCCGCTTCTTATATATTGTTCCTGACCTTATTTCAAAAGCCTATTCAGAATCTATAATACATCTTCTTCCCCATCCATCCACTTCTGCTATGGCTAACTGGGCAGGCTTTGACGTTCCACTTCCTTGCTCAATCGTTATTGAAGGCTTGAAGGTTTTGACGTTGTTTTTTCTGTTAATTCGTCATTGAAGGATATAAATTAATTCGTCTTTATCAATCAATCCATTGTTGAAGGATATATGTTTATGTGATTTCTACATCTTCTGAGAAATGGCATTGAAGGCTTTGACGTTGTTTTCACTACCGGCTTCCGGTGAACGGTGGATCCGTCGAAAATTAGGGTTTGTTCTTGAACAAAGATGGCAGATTTTGAGGCTGACCAAACTATTCAGATGTATTATATAATTTCTCTGAAGATTGCTATATTTTTGGTGTATTTTTCGGTTGAGAATATTTTTTATAACTAAAAATGCAAAAGTTGTGTATTATAATTGAGTTTGTTGAGTTATATTAGGAGTATATTATGTTAATTGATTCACTTTCCATTTTAAAAATAGTGTGATCCCCTATTTCACACCGTGAATAGGGTCGAATAATAATCTATCCAGTTGTAACCCTGTGTTTCATTCCATGAATACAGTCTGATATACTCAAATACAATAACTGATTAGCTGGACTTCCCCGATTTACGCCTATTTTTGCTACTATATTCATAAATACAATATCCTAAATATTTCAAATACATCTTATAACCACCAAAAATATATCTATACATGATCTCAAAAGAAAACAATTTCGTAGAAGAGATAATTTGATCATGAGTGTAAATATTCTTCGTGCTACATTAACTTTTCTTTGTGATATGATGCTATAAACTTTTTACTTTTGTATGTACATGGATACATATGATATCGATAGAGAAATTGGAAATTGTTCTTGAAAAGAGAAGGGTGAAATTGATTGATGACATATGAGTTCATTGATATCAAACTGTTTAGGTGTGGGATAAGGAAAGAGAGTCCGGAATCCAATTGTAAATCTTTTGCACTCAAATTACGTAAATAAATATAAAAAGAAAAAATTATCTTTCTATATATAATGTCAAAGTACATCACGCTATACCTTAACAGTAATTTTTGTTGTTAAGGTATAGCATGGCGTTTTTGGTGTTATATATGCTAACTGACATACATAGCGTACAATATTTTGACGTTATACATATATCATAAAAATATAATATGATATACCCTGATTAGGGGTCCACCAATAAGTTAACTGACATAATAATAATTCAAATGTGTATAGCGCATATTCAAAGAGTGCTATACATAAAAAATTGCAACCCTCGGACTAGCCATTTCCTATATAAAGGGGTTAGGATATTAGGAAAATCTATTCACAAAAAGTTATAACTCCCATTCAATCTCTTCTTCTTGTTAAATTCTCAAACATGTTTTCTTAATATCTAATGAGTGTAGAAAAAGAGTTTCATTATATTGGGAAGGGGGAGGGGTTGAGGTTGTGATGGAAAATAACTTTGTGAGATATAGTTTATCTCCACGGGGTCATGTTAAATTACCACCTACAATGGAGTAAGATAAATTGATTTCGTTGTTATGCAAAACAATGAGTGTGAGAAAATACCAAGTGATACTTAAAGTAACCGGAAGATATCCATATTCCGTCACTCCGCAAGGAGACGATTTTTACTCGAAGTTAAATATCTACGATGATGAAACTTTGAGGGATTTTCAGAAGACTCCGGATGAATACCGGAAATTTCTTGTAATCAAAATATTGGATATGTACGTCAAGGTCGAAGACGTTCCCAATAATGAGGTTGCCGGACAGGTCCCGGATAACCCACAGTCATCGGGTGGTTATTGTTGATCAGTTTTTGCCGGAAAGATTTCAGATAAAAGAGTTTTCGTTGATTTAAACTTATAACCGTCTGCTTTACATAATTCACAAGACGAGTGGTGAACTTCAATTTTTCTTTGAGTTACGATGTACATTTTTGTTGTATTGAATTTGTATTAACGCTCATACATTTAACATGGGTACTGGCTGGATATGAATTTTATAAATAATGAACCCAAGTATAGCTTTAGTATGTTGGATCATGGTAGTCCATCTGGTAGTCATCATCTAAATAAAAATGTCCATCACAGAATTTTATCACATTATGACTTGTAAATAAAGTGATACAACTATATGAAAAGTATTTATCAAATTTGATAGTTTATTATTTTACTAATTGTTGAGTGAAAGCGAGCAAGTTGAATCACATGTACTCACTCAGTTGCCCGAAGACGACGTTTTAAATCGGGATCTGGCAAATGCACAGAATGAGTAAGAGAACAGTGATTACGATAATTATGCTGACGAATCTAGATGAGAGACCCTTTCTTCGTGAGGATGGTGATGAGGAGGATGAAAAGAAAGGACTTGATTTGACGAGAGTATGCTCCATCCCCTTTAGACGAAGAGTGTACGAGTCCCAAGTGCCGTTTCATTCAAGGGAAATTACTTACCTTGATAACTTGCCAAGCATGCTAGATGTGGAAGCTCTCACAAAGGATTTTGATGAAATTCAGACTGCAATATGGGATAAGTCTAGACCAACAATGCTGGCAAAGGGCATGCTCCGCACGAGATAGCAATGACAGGAGATTTCATTGCCTTCCATGATAAAGCACGCGTAAGTAGGGCTTGTAAAATGCAACGTAAAATAGTGTCGTGAGATGACGGTATGGGATTCAAGTATGGTTGTATATAAGGTTGTTTGTTATAGGTGGTTTTGGCATGTCATTATATATTGCGTGCGAGCAAGAAGAAGACATGTCTGTGGAAAGTGGGTAAATACATTCCCACTCACACATACGAAATTGACACAATCAACAGGAATCATTTCAACTTGGATCTTGACTTGATTTATCTTGTCCTTATTCCATATATCGAAGCATCCATAAGGTATAAAATCAAAGAGTGCACTACAATAGTTCACGAGGAACATGTCCATACCATTACCAAAAGAAAGGAATATCTCGGGCGCAAATGAGCATTCGAAATAGTCTATGGGAATTAGGATAAATCATTTGCAGCTTTGCCCAGGTACATGGCGCACTGCAACAGTTTTACCTGGGACAGTTGTTAAATAGAACCTTGAGCGGAGTTCGGATAAACCAGAATAGATATTCAACTACATTTTATGGGCGTTTAAACCAGCAATTGATGGTTTTTCGCACTGCCAGCTCATAATATCCATAGACGACACTCATGTCTATAGAAAATACGATATCAAGCTGTTGATATCCATGGCAGTAGATGCTAATGGACAGATATTTCCTCTAGATTTTGCTATTTGTTCCAATGAAAGCCAAGAGATATGGACGCTATTTTTGAGCCACTTGAAAGAGCATGTTGTATAACAACATTTCGGTATTTGTCTAATATCTGATCGGCACAGTGGTATCTTAAGTTCTATGGAGAACTTGACTGCATGATAGGAACCTTATGCCTACCATTGTTACTGTGTGAGGCACTTTAAAGCCAATTTCCAGAAAGCATATCCCAATAAGAATCTGCATGATTTGATGTGTATGGCAGCAACAGACCACCAACAACATAAATTCTGGAGGCACATGGAATATATCAGGCAAGAAGATGAGGGAGCCTATCGTTGGTTAATGCGACATGAACCTGAAAAGTGAACTTTGCATGCGGATGGTCCCAGACGATGAGAAACTCTGATTACAAATGTGCCAGAGTCTTTCAACGGGTTATTGAAGTCGGCAAGAGGATTGCTTGTCACAGCCATGATGCGGGTGTCGTTCAAGCCGATGACATAGAGGATTGCTTGTCACAGCCATTGATGGAAAGGGGTGTTGAATTTATGCTTGTGCCGATAAAGAGATTTGAGAAATGCAGACGACGAGCATATTGACATTCATTTTTGTAGTATGATAACAAAAGAAATATTTTTGAAGTTCGCACCGCTATCCATCAAAATTGGGGGAATAATATACATAGAGTAAACGAATCTACAAGGTTATGCTGTTGTGGGAAGTAGTCCATCTACCACATTTGCTCATATGCCATCAAGTACTTTCAATAAGTTGGTGTAGGTATAACCAACTATGTTGATCAACAATATAGTATTGCCAAGTACCTAAATAAATATAGTGGGCAGTTGCAGCCAGTGGGTGTTGAGCATTATTGTAACGATCCGATCAGTCATTTTGAGCTTTAGCGCGTTGTTACGCAGTCTTCGGCCATGAGTAGCTTCACTTTCGGGACTTGTACGTAGGGTCGGAACTGAATTTTGGGAAGTTAGGAGTTTATTTGGAAAGAGAATTCTCATTTCGGAAACCTTAAGTTGAAAGAATTGATTGAGATTGGATTTTTGAGTAAACAACGTCGGAATCAGTATTCGAAGGTTCCAGCAGGATCGTATAATATTTTCGGACTTGGGCGTATGTCCGGACTAGGTTTTGGAAGACCTAGGAAAGTTTCAGTGCCTATTATGGAAGTTAACATTTTTGGAAGAATATCATAAGTTTTGACTGAAGTGCATTTCAATGTTATAGATGTCTGTTTGGGATTCGGAGTCTGGGAATAGCTCCCTATGGTGATTCTGGTGTTGGTAGAGCAATTAGAAGTAAATTCAGAGGTCCCTAGGTCACCTTGGAGTCATTTGGCTAAAGATAGAAATTTGAAGGTTTTTGAGAAGTTTGATCAGACGTGAAATTTTTAATATCGAGGTCGGATTTCAATTTCGGGAGCTGAGCTAGTTCCGTAATGTCAAGTATGACTTGTGTGCAAAATTTGAGGTCAATCGAACATGATTTGATAGGTTTTGGCATCAAATGTAGAAGATTAAGATTCTAAAATTCATTAAGCTTGGATTGGAGGTTGGTTCTTGATTTTAGCATTGTTTGAGATGATTTGATGCCTCGAGCAAGTCCTTTATGTGTTTTGGGACTGGTTGGTGTGATTGGACGTGGTCCTGGGGGCCTCCGGTGAATTTCGGGTAGTTAACGGATAGAATTGGGGTTGGAAAGAATAGCTGAAGCAGCTGATAACTGGTATAACTGCACCTGCGATGTTTTGGCAACAAGTGCGGAGCCGCAGAAGCGTCCAAAAGGGCGCAAATGCGGTGGTGAAGGGTGAAGGCTGGGGACGCAGATGCAGTCAGGTCACCGCAGAAGTGGGACTGCACCTGTGGAAGAAGGAGCGTAGAAGCGAAAATGGGCTGGGATCCCCGAACCGCAGAAGCGGCATTTGGACCGCACCTACAGAACCGCAAAAGGACTGGAGGCAGTGAGCTCTCTTTAAAAATCAAGTTTTGGCTCATTTCCACCCATTTTCACGTCGGGTTGGACAATTTTGGAGCTTTTAGAAGTGAGATTTTCTTCATATATGTCTAGGTAAGTTCTTCCTACTCATTAGATGTTAAATACATGGGTTTGTTTCACATTTGAACATGAAAATTTGTAGAAACTTGGGTTTTGAGGAAAAACCTAGGAAATTGATATTTTGGATTTTGACCACGAGTTTTGGTATGTAATTGAGAGTAAATTATATATTTGAGTTCGTGAGGCTATGGGTAAATTTAATCTTTGAAAATTTTCAGAATCCGGGCAAGTGGGCCCGAGGGTGTTTTGTTAGCTTCTCGATCGGGGTTAGGAATTGTTATAAATTGGATTGTAATGAGTAGTTGAACATATATTATTGTATTTTCATAATTATTGGCTAGTTTTGGAGTAGTGTGCATCGATTCGAGTCTTCGGAAGGGCGTGGGATGTCGATTACGGATCTCCAGAGCAATGTAAGTCTCTTTTCTAACCTTGTAGAGGCAATTGTCCCCATTGGTGAAATAATTGACTATGTGTTCCTATTTGTGGGGATACGTACCCACGAGGTGATGTGATTCTATGCGTAGCTACTATTATTTTTTTAGTTCGGGTAGTCTAGGACCCAAAATCATGCTATACTTGGAATATTGGTAATCTTATTGACAACTGAATTTCTTAAATTATATCAAATTGGTAAATAAATTTCTAAAAGGATTAATCTTCATTTTCTTAAATCATTAAAAGAGATTTGGATTTTATTTGGATAAATGTTTCCCCAGTAATTCTTTATTAGTTGCTTGAATGTGTATATCTATGTGTTCCCGCGTCCTATGTATGATTCGCGAGTAGGGTATTTGTTTATTTATATTGACCACATCGCATGTATAATTCATGAGCGGGGTAATAGATGTATCTATGGTTCACACCGTTTGACCCTCGATAATGCATATTTTACATTTAGGTTGCATCGAGCCATACGACGTCGGCGGGATATGCGCATGCTTGCATTGTTGCTTGAGATTTATAATTGTTGATATTTGTCTTTTCTTGCCGGTGATGAATGGATAAAGATAATAAAAGGTAAATCTTTGGAAATCTATTGTTATTTGGGAAGTTGTTTGCCAGCTACCTAGCTTTATGAATTATAATTTTTTATTTTAATAAAATCCATGTTCTCCTCATATTTTTACTACTTGGAGATTTGCATATTCTACGGTTATAAGAATTCACTTGCATATTGCGGTGGTTCTCCTGAAGTGAGTGAGGTTAAAGGTTTTTATATGATGAAGTGTTAATCTATTAATGGTTTTGGAGTTACAACGAAAATCGTGTTCTATCGTATATTGGCATAACGGATGCAGTGAGTGGTATGGAATTTGAAGTGAGGATCAAGGTTGTAGTTTGGTGTTGACAAGGATTTCACGAGCTCGGATAAACAAGAAAGGAGTTTCGATGTTTAAAGCAAGTGGGTATTGCCTTCAGCATCACCTGAGATTGATGTTTTGTGAAAAATGCTTTGCATCCTTGTTAAGGATTCTTGATCGCTTTTTTGTGTTAGTGCGGCCGGTGGTTTAGATGTACATGCCTGTTATCTGTCATAGAAGGTTGTGGGGGCATTCCCCATGGGAAGGTTGTATAAGTATGGCATGTAGTCACTTGATTGGTTGAAGATTTAAACCAAGTATGAAGATTATAGTGATATCGTTGATTTGGGAATTTATGCCTACAGGGCACTTGATTTATTGGGTTGTAGACTGTGGATGATTACTCCAGTTATGACGGTTGTTCTTATGTGTTATGAGAAAAAAGGGAGTTATTATGGAACTTGAAAGTTTATTAGCCTAGTTTAGTGTGATGAGAATTAGCTCGAGGTCTGTAGATTGATTTAAATGAGAATATGGTCTATATATTAGGCCAGATGTGTTTATTTCAGTAATGCGCTCCTTATGAAAGAGTAGCCAGGGTGTTATTTTGACATTAGTTATTTCATGTAATGATATATCACCCCATGTGAGTTTTGAGATGGCTTGGTGAATTGCCTATGAGTTAAGGTTCCGCATAAAGATGATGTTATATTAGCAAAATGACTCTTGAGATTCAAATCGTATATCACACCTTAGTTGTGCTTGAGTTTTGTACCTTATAGCGCTATATGTCCCTTCAGGGATGGTATTATGCACCTAGCATGCTTGTGAACGATATTCAGTATTTTGTTGTGATGAGCAATTTAGCTCGACATACATCTCCTTAGGTACATTTTATGTGTGGATCAGGTGGCACGCTGCCATTGGGTATGTTGTTTGGATCAGGTTGCAGACCGCAATAATATGATGTCGAGTACAGTTTTGTAGTTGTTTTTATGCGTTTTGTTTCCTATTTACTTGTGGAAAACTCTTATTTGTTGTGTTCATGTGTCGCAACACGAGTGGGGTTTTTGTTTAGTTATGTTGGCCGTGTCGCACTTATGATTCGCGAGCGGGGTAACTGGATTTCCTTTTCAGAGTTCATTTTCCTTTTGTACCGTGTTAGAATTAGTAGCCTATTGGCATATTGTGGCATCATATGAGACTTTTGATCATGTCCAAGGTGGCTTATTGCTTGGGCAGTTCGTACTGGGTGAGACAAGGTTATTGGATCTTTGATCTGTGCGATTGGATTATATAAAGTATATTAAGGAGCAAATACCATTATTTGGTTCAGAGTCCGGTAAGGATTCTTGTCAGGAGTATAGGCTCAACATTTTGTCGGCTCGGCAGTTGGTTATAAATTCTTCACATCTTTTCGTCGTTGCGATATTGTGAGAGTTGGAGCAAGACTTATATATATCATGAGGTGCATTGTGAGCATCAGATTCGTGGAATTTGACTAATTTGATCAGAGAATGTTATTATGGTCCTGTGAGTAAGGTGGTGCAAGGTGTGAATTAAGCTAAGGTATGCAGTCACGTTGTGGTGCTGCGTGTAGTGATTGTCACGATATTCATATAATTGGAGCAGGCATGACGAAGAATTTCGGATGTTGGAATTGGTTCTAAGCTTATTTATTTGAATAAAAGAGGATATCTTCAAATTTGCTCGAGCTAATGTGCTTATCTGAGTTGTAGTAGGTGCACGGGGTGTTAAATAGTGATTTCAGACTAATTTAGTGTAGTGCTCAGCACGTTCGAGGATGAACATATGTTTAGTGGGAGAAAATGTAACAACCTGACCGATGGTTTTGAGCTCTAGCGCGTCGTTCAGCAGTTTGAGGCCATGAGTAACTTTATTTCAGGTATTACTATTTGTACGCATGGTCAGAATTGAATTACGGGAAATTCGGAGTTGATTTGGAAAGAGAATTCTCATTTCGGAAGCTTTAAGTTGAAAGAATTAACTAGGATAGGATTTTTGAGTAATTGGCCTCGCAATTAGGATTCAACCATTTTGGCAGGTTAGTATGATGATTTCAGACTTAGGAGTATGCCCGGATCGGGATTTGGATGACCTGGGGGTATTTTTGCGCCTATAGTGGAAGTTAGTAGTTTGGAAGAAATTTTTATGTTTGGGTTGAAGTGCATTTCAGTGTTATCAATGTCCCTTTGGGATTCCGAGTGTGGGAGTAGCTATGTATGGTGATTATGGTTTTAGGAGTGTGATCAGAAGTTCGGAGGTCCGTGGGTCATTTTGAAGTCATTTGGCTAAAGTTAGAAGCTTGAAGGTTTCTAAGAAGTTTGAATGAAAGTGGACTTTTTGATATCGGGGTTGGATTCTGATTCCAGAAGTTGGAGTAGGTCCTTAATGTGAAATATGACTTGTGTGCAAAATTTGAGGTCAATCGGACGTAATTTGATAGGTTTCGGCATCAAATGTAGAAGTTTGAGATTCTAAAGTTCATTAAGCTTGGATTGGAGGTCGATTCATGATTTTAGCATTTTTTGATATGATTCGAGGCCTCAAGCAAGTCGATAATGTGTTTTGGGACTGGTTGGTGTGATTGGACGGGATCTTGGGGGCCTCAGGTGAATTTTGGATGGTTAACGGATCGAATTGGGGTTGGAACGAATAGCAAAAGCAACTGATATTTGGAATAACTGCACCTGCGGGGTTTTGGCCGCAGGTGCGGAGCCGCAAAAGCGGCCAAAGGGGCGCAGATACGGCGATGAAGGGCAAAGGCTGGGACCGCAGATGCGGTTAGGTCACTGTAGAAGCGGGACCACACCTATGAAAGAAGTAGCAGTGTAGCACATAAGCGGAAATGGGTTGGGAGCCCCTGACTGCAGAAACGACAATTGGTCCGCACCTGCGGGACCGCAGAAGCGGTCTCTTGACCGCAGGTGCGAAAGGATTAGAGGCAGTGAACTCTCTTTAAAAACTGAGTTTTTACTCATTTCCACCTATTATCACTTCGTATTGGACGATTTTTGTGAAGACCGTGCCGATTGTCTTAATAATGAATGCCCCGATCCCCTTGTAACTTCTTTCCCCATGTTTATTTTTGGTATTTTGATTTGCCAGGATGTTCGGTTTGGAGTTTCGGAGTGTTCTGGGATACTTAGTTCCAGAATGAGAGCTTAAGTGTTGGAAGTGTTGGAGTAGCTTCGTACTGTTTAATGTGATGTGTGTGCAACATTTCAGGTCATTCGGAGGAGGTTTTATAGACTTTTTGATCGAATTCATGTTTTTAGAGTTTTTGAAAATCTTAGGCTTTACTTCGATGAAAAATTGGTGTTTTGATGTTTTTAGGCTATCAGAAGTGGGACCAAGTTTGAATGATGCTTTAGGATACGTTGGCATGTTTGGTTGAGGTCTTGAGGGGCCTCAGATGTGTTTCGGATGGGCTACTGGTCATTTTTCCCTATGTTTGAACTGCTATTCTACTATCTGGTATTTCCTTCTATGCGATCGCATAGCATAAATTTAAACAACAATATTTTCCTTCTATGCGGTCGCATTGATTTGTCCGCGATCGCGTAACACAAATTTGGGCAGCAATATTTTCCTTCCTTGCAATTGCATTGATTCGTTTACGATTGCATAGCATAAATTTGGACAACAACATTTTCCTTCTATGCAATTGCATTGAATTGCCCGCAATCGCATAGAACATTTTGGGTCAGTAGTTATTTTCTTCTATGCAATCGCATCACTTCGCCTACGACCGCAATGAAGAAAAAGGCCTGGACTGAATGTTAGGTTCTGAAAATGGGATTTTGACGATTTGGAGCTCGGAGAGAGGCGAGTTTCGAGAGATTTTCAGGGAGAACAACAGGGTAAGTGTTCTCAACTTAATTTTTGTTAGAGTACTCGAATCTATTACAAGTTTAGGCATTAAATCTATGAATTTAGTTGGAAAAGTTTAGAAAACCCTCTGGATGGATATGAGGATTTGAGTGGTCTAAATGTTATGGGATTTGGATAAATTTAATACAAATGAACTCATGAGAGTGTGGGGATCCTAGAAATGTAAAATTTACCTAATTATGAGACATCGGCCCGAAGGGCATTTTGGTCATTTTATCCATTTTTGCATATTAGCTTAGAATTTAATTGTAGAATCAGTTATTTGAAGTGTTATTTATATTATGCAAATGAATTGAATAGATATGTGCCATTTGTAGTCATGTACTCGGGCAAAGACGTGGCGTCAGGTATATTTTCAGCTGGTTCGAGGTAAGTGGCTTGTCTAAACTTGTGTGGGGGACCTTCCCCTTAGGATATGATATTTGATAATTGAAATACCTTGTACTGGGGAGAGGTGATTAGGCATGATATGGCTAGAATGCGGGTTTCCGAGGACATGGCCCTTGATAGGAAGGTCTGGAGGTCTAGTATCAGGGTTGTAGGATAGGGGCTCCTAGAGTCTTTCGTACTCCTCACCCGGGGTTGGGTGAGGCTAGGCAGGCCTATCCGTAGAAGATTCGTGCATTGGTTTGTGTCTCCCTTTGATAGTTATTTATGGTAGTTACTATCTGGTATATTTGGATGCTATTTTATTTATTGTTCTTATGTTTAGATAATTATTTACGCTATTTCTGCTAGAGTTACTAATGCTCTTTTGTTTTGGTTTTTGTTTTTCCATTCCTCCACTGAGCCGAGGGTCGATTGGAAACAGCCTCTCTGCCCTTTCGGGTAGGGGTAAGGCCTGTCTACATATTACCCTCCCAGACCCCACTTTGTGGGACTATACCGGGTAGTTGTTGTTGTTGTTGAAATACCTTGTACGTGATGTCACGAGCGCGTACTTGAGCTAATTGTTGAAAACTCAATTTTACTTTAAGTATTTAAAGTGAGTTCCTTTCCTTCCTGTTTTATTTTACGTGCAAACTTAGCCTGTTGTTAGTTAGAAAAGCATGCTTAATTGACTTAATTTCCTATTTGCTTAAACTGCCTTAATTGCATTACATGAAGCTTTGTACGCTAGAATTGACTATTTACTTGTACTAAGTTGGCATTAAATTTAATATTCTTGCATTGCTGCTGCGTATTTTTAATTTGGGACTATGGGACGGTATCTCGGGAGATTCTCTGCATGAAGTTATGATCTGGACTAAGATGCGGGATACTAAGAGATCCTTGGTACATATATTGAGGATACCGAGAGATCTTCGGGATACCAAGAGATCCCTGGCATATATTGAGGATACCAAGAGATCCCTAGTGTATATATTGAGGATACCAAGAGATTCTCGGGATACCAAGAGATCCTAGCATATATTGAGGATACCAAAAGATCTCTAGTGTATATATTGGGGATACCAAGAGATCCTCAGGATACCAAGAGATCCCTAATGTATATATTGAGGATACCAAGAGATCCTCGGGATACCAAGAAATCCCTAGTGTATATACTGAGGGTACCAAGAGATCCTCGGGATACCAAGAGATCACCGTTTATTATCCTTGTTGTGAGTGGTATTTCCTTGTAATTTGTCTTTATATTCTGTTTCTATTGTTGTTTTCTTATTATCCTGTATAGACCCTTATTGTAGATTCTCAATTATATTGTTTATCCTATCCTGTCAATTTATTATTTATTAACCTCAGTACAGCCCTGACCTTCCTCATCACTACTCGATTGAGGTTCGGCTCGGCACTTACTGAGTACCGCTGTGGTGTATGCAGATCCAGGTACTTTTATTCAGTCTTATCATTCTTGAGGCAAGGCGCTTCTGTGGAGGCCTCGAGGTATATCTGCCGTATCCTTAGACCGAGGAGTCCCTTTCTACTCTCTTTACTAGTTCAGCTCTTCTATATTTTTCCTTGTTGATAGACATTTATGAAGTTAGAGATTTTATGTATCTCTTAGCTTGTGATTCATGAGTTTTTGAGTTTTGGGAAGCGTTGTTAGTTCGAGAAGCTGTATTTTATATGCCAGGTGGTATTTTAAATACTGTTTCATTCTGTTAGTTTGGGTTCTAATTATTTCTTCTGCAAGTTTTGTTTATTTTTTATATTGTTAGGCTTACCTTGTCGTAGAGACTATATGCCATCACGACAATTCATGGAGGGCGAACTGGGGTCGTGACAATTTTGGAGCTTTCTGAAGAGAGATTTTCTTCACTATGTCAAGGTAGGTTGTTCCCACTCATTAGACGTTAAATACATGGTTTTGCTTCGGATTTGAGGATGAAAATTAGTCGAAACTTGGGGTTTGAGGGAAAACCTAGAAAATGAATATATTGGATTTTGACCACGATTTTGGGTATGAAATTGAGAGTAAAGTATATATTTGAGTTCGTGGGGTTTTGGGTAAACTTATTCTTCAAAAGATCTCGAAATCCGAGCACGTGGGCTCGAGGGCATATTTGTCAACTTTTTCAATTGAGGTTAGGAACTGTTATGAATTGGATTGTAATGAGTAATTCAACATATATTAATGGATCTGCATAATTATAGGCTAGCTTTTTGCATTTAGCATCGATTCGAGCATTATGAAGGGCACATGAATAATGCACATCCAAAAAGTTCAATTCATATCCTAAAATTTCAATTCATATCGTAAAATTTTTGATTATAAACTTAAAGTTCAATTCATAAACTAAAAGTCCAAATTCATATCCTAAAATACTCAATTTATAAATTAAAAATTCAATTCATATCCAAAAAGTTCAATTCATACTAAAATTTCAATTCATATCCTAAAATTTTAATTTATAAACTAAAAGTTCAATTCATAAACTAAAAGTCCAATTTATATCCTAAAATACTCAATTTAAAAAGTAAAAGTTCAATTCATAAACTAAAAATTCAATTCATATCCAAAAATTTCTATTCATACACTAAAATTTCAATTCATTTCCAAAAGGTTCAATTCATATCCCAAAATTTTAATTTATAAACTAATAGTTCAATTCATAAATTAAAAGCCCAATTCATATCCTAAAGGTTCAAGTCATATCCTAAACCGTAGATTCTAACTAAACTATCAAAGACTATACAAAGTATAATTCAAATTTAACTAAACTAAATTCAGCACTAATAAACTAATTAGTTAATAAAATTAATTAACAAAACTAATTAAAAATAGACCTAAGCGATAATCCTTAATAAAATACAATGTTCAAAGAATTGAAATAAAAAACTACAATATTGAAATAACTGAAACAAAACCTAGAAATAACAAAGATTCAAGGTTATAATTCAAACCTATTTTTTAAGGTGGAGAATGAGAGGGAGGGGGAGGGTGGTCCGTAGTAATATAGTGTGTAACGGCAGTACGACGGTTGTCGGTGATGACAGTGGTGGCGTGGGATGGGGGAAGGGGAATTTTGTGAGGGAATACAGAAGGGAAGGGGAATGTGTTGAGAGAGAGAGTTGGGGAAAGTTCAAGAAAGAAAATAAGACAAAACGAGGGGGGTGCGTTTTTTACTCTGTTATTAGAAAGAGCGACCAACGTTGGTTGCTATTTTTTGTCGGTAATTAAGTTTTGACCGTTTGATCAAAATAGCAAACAACTTTGGTTGCTATTTAAAAAAAAAATTAAATAATTTTTTCTTTTTTGGTTTTAAAATATTATAAGCTATAAACAAGTTATTATTAGCTATAAATATTTATTTTATTTATTTAAAATTATAAACTATAAGCATAATTTAAAAAAAAATTATATAATTAGGTAATTACTTTTAGTAGATTATAATATCATATGTATAAACTTGCACCCCAGGTATTCTGTCTTTGATCTCCTTATTCTGAAATCTTTAGACTCGAGAAATACCTCTAACCTCTCAACAACACCGACCCTCGTCTCATCTATCAAGACTATGTCATCAGCAAATAGCATACACCATGGTACATCCCCTTGAATATGTCGGGTTAGAGCATCCATCACCAAGACAAACAAGAGAGGCTAAGCGCCGATCCTTGATGGAGCCCCATAACCACTGGAAAATGGTCTGAGTCACCACCCACCGTCCTAACCCTAGTCTTAGCTCCATCGTACATGTCCTTGTCTCTAATGTAGGCTTCCGGCACGCTCTTCGCCTCCAAGCACCTCCATAGCACCTCTCTTGGGACCTTGTCATACGCCTTCTCCAAGTTGATAAGCACCATGTGTAGGTCCTTCTTCTTATCCCTGAACTGCTCCACCAGCCGCCTGACAAGGTGGATAGCTTCTGTAGTGGAGCGACCCGACATGAAACCGAACTGGTTCCCAGATATAGATGACATCTCCCTCACCCTCGCCTCGATCACCCGCTACCAGACCTTAATGGTGTGACTTATTAATTTGATACCCCTATAGTTGTTGCAGCACTTGTACAAGGGCACCACTGTACTCCACCTCCACTCATCCGGCATCCTTTTGGTCCTGAAGATCGCATTGAACAACCTGGAGAGCCACTCCACTCCTGACCCACCCATGCACTTCCAGAACTCCACCGGAATCTCGTCAGGCCCGGTCGCTCGACTCCTACTCATCCTACGCAAAGCCCTCATGACCTCATCTGCCGTAATGCGCTTGCAGTACCCAATGTCTCTATGTTGCTCTGAATGCCCCAACTCCCCTAACTCTATGTTACGATCCCCCTCCTCGTTAAGTAAGTCTCAAAAGTACGCCTGCCACCTCTGCTTGACTTGAGACTCCCCCATGAGAACTCTACCATCCTCACCCTTGATGCACCTAACTTGGTCAAGATCACATGCATTCCTTTCCCTTGCTTTAGCTAACCGGAATAACTTCCTGTCCCCGCCTCTCTCCCCTAGATCCTCGTACATGCGACCAAACGCCGCGTTTTTAGCTTCCGTAACCGCCAGCTTTGCTTATTTCCTCGCCACCTTGTAGATCTCCCTGTTCGCTCTCCGTTCTTCCTCGCTTGTGCTCCCTGCCAACTTAGCAAACGCCGCCTTCTTCACCTCCACTTTTCCTTCGACTACATCGTTCCACCACTAATCACCCTGATGTTTGCATGAATAGCCCTTGGCTACCCCGAGCACGTCTCGTGCTACCTCCCTAACCAAGTTCGCCGTCTTTGACCACATAATGTCCGCTTCCCCAGAACTTCTCCAAGATCCGCCCTCGGCTATCCTCCTCTCCAACTCATGTGCTTTCTGCTTAGTCAAAACACCCCATCTAATCTGCGGTTGTCCCCGAGCACTCCTCCTCTTCCTCTTCTCCCAGAGATCGACATCCATCACTAGGAGTCTATGAAGAGTCGAAAGGGACTCTCCCGGAATAGCCTTGCAGTCCTTGCACATACCCCTATTGCTCCTCCTGAGGAGGATGTAATCAATCTGAGTCCTCGCCGACGAACTCTTGAAGGTTACCAAATGCTCCTCCCTCTTCTGAAATGTCGAGTTCGCAATCAGAAGCTCGGAAGCCCTGGCGAAATTAAGCAGTGAAGTGCCTCCTCCGTTCCTAACCCCAAAGCCAAAGCCACCGTGCACCTCACCATAACCACCAGCACCAGCCCCAATATGACCATTAAAATCCCCCCAATAACTAACTTCTCAGATTGGGGAATACTACTCACCAGATCATCCAAGTCCTCCTAGAAGCTCCTCTTAGCCTCCTCGTCTAAGCTCGCTTGCGGCGCGTAAGCGCTGATGACGTTGAGGACGCAACCCCTAATAACCAACTTAATAGACATTAACCTATAATTCACTCACCTAACCTCGACCACGGACTCCCTTAGATCCCTATCTACCAAGATGCCCACTCCATTCTTACCTCTCACGACCCCAGAATACCACAGCTTAAACCCGTCTACATTCCTCGCCTTCGACCCTTTCCACCTAGTCTCCTAGACACATGCTATGTTAACCCTCTTCTTCTGAAGAACCTTCGCCAACTCAATGGACTTACCCGTCAGAGTGCCTATGTTCCATGACTCAATCCTTAATCTATGAGCGTCCGCTACCCTCTTCCCACCCTTACCTCCCGCCCTACCTGCAGGACCACTCCCTGCCCCCCTAGTCACCCCCGCCACCGCCCCCACCCCCCGAGGACATGACCTTACACTATCATCCCTCGCCGCGGCCACTATCCCTCCAACTGACTATGGAGAATAGTGACGCACACACACACTATAGTGGAATACGCAAAAATATGCAAACTAGATAGCAACAGAGTAAACCTCACACGGAATGCTAGCTAAAATACGTAAAAAGGTGTACAAAGTAAACAAGAGAGCGGGAGGTACCAACTCCCGGTGGAAAAACCTGAAAGTAGGCTGTAATGCGCCCAAGGTCTACTGCTACCGACTCTTGCACGTCCCCGCCGGTGTTGCTTAGCTCTTCACTCCCAAACACCGCAAACTGGCCTCGCCGCCGCGACTAGTACCTGAGGCAAGTTTATTGAAGCTTATCGGAACGTGTAGTTCTATTGCGTCCTGCCGAAAGTCTGAACGGGAGTCGCCGGAAGTACTGTAGCTTGCTAGAAATCCTCGTCGGAAAAATACGGCACCTGTCCAAGAAAACAGAACACACCCACACACACCCACAAAAAGCAGAATAGAGAATAGGAAGAAAGGAGCAGGGGTCGCCGGGAAAATCGCCGGCGAAAAGCAAAAATTTAAAAAACCTCTAAGCAGCAGTAGAGAAAAACTTGAATAACCAAATAAAGGCGAAGGGAAAGCTGGAACTCAGCGAAAATCGAATCAACAAAACGCAGCTTCAATTTCTGTAAATCGAAATCAAACTCGAACACCCAGGAGTTGTAGAAGTAATGCAACATTATTACTGGGTCCCGAGTTAGCGCCCAAAGTTGGTCAATACTTGCTTCCCCTTTCACAACCCACCAACTTTAGTCGTTAATTTTAAATAATATTCATTGATATTTTATAAAATATTTGAATAATAATATAATTATTAAAACGTTATAATTGGGCCCCACATTAGCGACCAAAGTTAGTCGCTACTTTTAATATTTTTTTGACCAAGCAAGTCTGACCAGTCCAGTCAATATGTTGACCACTTTATAAACCAAAAAGTGACCAACCTTGATCGGTAAATTATTTAATAATTGTTTTCACATTAGCTACCAAATTTGATCGCTTTTTTTACCAATCAACTTTGGTCATAAATTTTTAGTCAATAATTTTCAGATTTCTAGTAGTGGTCCGTAATTTTCGACAAACTTTGATTGGTAATTTTCGACCAACTTTGGTCGGTATGCCCTTCCGACCTTTAAAATTCCAACCACACGCTTAATAGTCGCACCATTAGCAACTAGCTTCGGTCGATTTTTCTGGACGCTTTTTTCTCGAATTTCTAATAGTATAATTTACCAAATAACCAATTGCCCACCGTAAATCCCCAAGAAAATATTCCCAGGTAAATTCGCATGTAGAGTTATCTAGGGATTTTCCTTCAGATTAACATATGATTTTTTCCTCATTTTATTTGTTTTTTTACATTTTAATTTTCTCACAGAAATGTACTTGCTGATTTGTTTCTCTACTAATTATATTAAAATTACTGACAAATTTAATAACGCTACTAATATATTTTGAAAATTCACATTAAGAAAAAAATTAAAATATACAAATATATAGTACAAAAATAATAAAGAAAACAATATTAAATTTTTTTATTTATAAATAAAATACATAGCTAAAAATATATTATATATAATAATATAGAAAGTACTACATAAATATAAAAGTTTATATAATATCAAGAGTATAATAGACTTTTCAAGTAAAATATGATTTTTGTGGTCATTAGAGCAAAATAAAATAATTTTTATGCAATAATAGAAAAGAAAAGTGACTTTATATAATAAACACAAAATTAAATAATTTTTACGTAATAAAAAAAAGAAAAATAACTTTTGGATAATAAATATAAAAATTCAATGATCATAAATAAAATTAACTCCTTAAAATCAGTACGTAGAAGAAACGCTAAATCCTTGAACGCAACTTCTTTTTTTCTTTTTGGTATGTAGAAAATTTTATTGAACGCAACTTTCCAGAACAGCAATTTGTCTTTAAGTTTGCGCCCTTCGTTTGCCAAAAATCGGCACATGTCGATTTGCCTGCATCTAGTAATGGTGGTCTTGTTCGCTTCTATTGAATATTTGCAATCTTCACTAAAGATATTATAAGAGTGTTTAAAATCTAATATACATATATAATAAGTAATTTTTAATTTATTTACACGATATAATTTTTATATATACAATATAATATTTTAATAAAGAATATTCAACTGACCCCTTTATTATATGCGGCTACGCAATTGTATTCTCCTCATTGACAAACCTAACGGAATTATTTCCACTTCTAAATCTTTATATTCCAAATATTTTGCTAGTGTTAGGACACTCCCAATCTTTACCTGTCCATGTCATTATCCTCATTTTTATCTCCTCTTTAGATTTAGCATTTATCAGGATTTGATACTTGAATTGTTCCATTTAATTGATGGACTTAATGTTAGCAGCAGCAGTGTGTGTCGCTGGTATAATTTACAAGGGCAACTTTAAAAGAATACTAAAAAGTACGACACGACATGAAGAATATTACTAGTACAACTTAGGAGAAAGCAACGTGAAATAAAATCTGCAAAGTGAAAAGGGTGTTTGATCCTTCAGACACATTAATCTAGGGACCCAATCAAAAGAATTGCCTTTTAAATTGATAGGATTCTACTCTTATCTTATCTCCTTTCAACCCGAGAACTATTACTAGTGGTAGATAGTGAAAAGCTCTTATATGATTAGCTTAACTTCTTAAGATTGGTTATTCTAAAAATTAGATAATAATTAAATTTATAATGTGATTTTAAGGGCACGTAATTTTACTAAATACCAATTGATAAACATAGAAATTAACAATTGATAAACGTAGAAATTAATAGTAAAGATTAACAATGAGATAAAGTAAATCATCTTGAAACGTGATTCAGCCCTCGAGCTTAAGTGCCCTCGATTTGATCAGTGCCCGACACAGTTAAGAAGCAAACTCACGAACACGAATATAAGCTAGAAAGTATTGTATTGCTTTGATATGCATGAATATAAGATGATTACAAGATGATTAGGACCTTCTTTATATAGTAAAGAAATTCTATTTATGGTACAATTCTAATTACGGAAGTAAATTTCATGATTAACTAAGTGACCGCTCTTAATTTGATCTGTTCCGAGATTTACGCCATAATCTTCAGGCAGTCACGGATATATCGCATTCCGGTTATTGCGCCTTGCTTAATGTCTTCCTCTTTTGGTCTCGATCGCTACTAGCCTCGATCTTCGATAAATGTTAGATTTTGTTTAATAACAAAGAGGTATGAATAAAAAATGGCGGGAAAAGAAATGAATGAAAGTAAAATTTTGAATGAGTTCACTTTACTTTATATCCCGAATTATTTTAAATCCGTTTATTTTTTCCGCAATATTTCCTCACCTATTTTCAACGGCTATGGCTGTTCAGAAACAGTGTCAAGCATGTTCCAACATCCATGGTTATTCTGAAAGGTTGCAAACCTTTTCAGAAATAGTACCAAATTGACTATAAATATTCCTTCAAATTCTAGAATATTTACTTATAAAATTTTTTGATCTCCTCCTTCTTCTTCTGCACATAAAAATTCCAGTGTGTTATACAGCCTTCGAGTGGTTCGCTGTTCATCGGCGTTTTTGGTACCAACACTCCGATGAGTTAAATCGTTCTATCCTGGGAGGATATATTCCAGAACCTCGGGTACTTGAGGGAATAATTTCTTTAGGGAGACACAGTGTATTCAGCGGGATCAATTTGTTCCTATATTATTTTCAGAATTTTTTTTGAAGTTCCTATACTACTTTCAGAATTTATTTTGACGTTCTCGTTCTACTAACTTTCTGTTTCTATTTTTTTCAGAAAGTTTTTAGTTTAATTATTTTTACAGCAATACAATTTTTATAATAATCTTAAGGGAATTAGTTTATTATATTCTGCATTATGTTTGTGAAGATTAAAACCTTGTGGTTTTCTACTTTGTGTGGTTACTGTTCTGATTTGTGTTCTGATTTGAAGATATAAAAACTTCATCAGTATATTGAAATTCAAAAAAAAATTTGAAGAACATAAAAACCTCATCATTTTTAGTGAAACAATATATAAAAACTTCATTTTTACGTATTGTTTACTGATTATAGCATTGTTTACTATTCTAGTTTTGCTATTAATTGAACTCTTCTGTTGTTGACAGTGAGAAATAGAAATTGATAAAGGAAATCCTTCTGCGACTGTTGTTGCAACGATGATAGCCTCATCAAGCCACACTGTTGTTCTTCCGCCCGAGAAACCGGAGAAATTTTCTGGAACCAACTTCAAAGGATGGCAGACGGATTTTCTTTGCAAAGGCTATATCGTAAGTGCTTTAGAGGATGACTTGTACTATGTGCATAGTGTGATGAATACTTTGAAAGAATTATGGGACACACTTGAGAAGAATTACTAGACGGAAGATGCATGCTTGAAGAAGTTTGTGGTTGCTAAATTTCTAGACTATAAAATGATAGACAACAAAACCATGGGAACCCAAGTTCAGGAGCTTCAACTTATTTTTCACGACCTTATTGTTAAATTCTTATTTTAATATTTTTGAAAACACACCTTTTATACGATTAAAACAATACTTAGTATATTCCTCCGAATAAATAATAAAGTACTTAAACAACTTTTAAAATTTCTGAATAAACCCAAATATATCCCAGAACCTGGTGTCACAAGTAGATGAGCAATTTCTAAATATAAATTAAAAAGAAAATGAATAAAGTACAATAGCCGTCTGGAATACAATTGGACAGAAAAGTAAGCAGGATCCTGAGGGAGACTATACTAGCTGTGGGTTGCCTTGAGAAAATACAACTCACCTAGTCTCTGTGACAACCATAACGCCATGCCAATAAGTCTCTAGCCATTCATAAACCTGTGCAACAAAAATGCACAGAAGTGTAGTATGAGTACGAAAATAACATGTACTCAATGAGTATCATGGCTAATCTCGAAGAAGTAGAGACGAGATGGCCGACATCGACACTTACTAGTGGTCCAATAATAATGTCCATAATACGTTAAAATCGTGGACTTCTATGAGTATGATTTTAGTCCAATAAAAGGAAGCGAGTAAACAATTAATTCGTTTATTGGATATTTCCAAAAAAAATTCTTTCTATCATTTATCCAAATACTTTCAAGCCATAAAGAGGAAATAACAACTTTAATAAGTTCAAGGAAATAACACCAGCATGCGCAACTAACCACCATGGAACGTATGGCCCGATCCAACATAAAAGTAAACTGTGCACTGCCGAGGATCAAACGGCTCGAACCATAGATGCATCTATTACCCCCTCGCAAACTATCCATGGACATGGTTAACATAAGATAAACAATCACCCTACTCCGAATGATACATGCGATGCAGGTACACATAAAATACATCAAATAGCAAATTAAGAATTTATCGGGGAACAATTATTCAAATAAAACCCAGTTTCTCTTTTAAAATTTTTAAAAAAGAGGTCAAATCCTTTTGTGAATGTATTTAACTAATTCAATGTGGTTTAAGCGATTCGCGCTATCAATAAGATTACAAATATTCTAAGTATAGCATGTTTTTGGGTCCTAGACTACCCGGACTTAAACATAATAGTAGCTTTCCACGGACTCTCATCACCTCGTGTGTACGTAGCCCCCACAAATAGGAGCACATAACCAATTAATTCACATATGAGGACAATTCCCTCTTACAGGGTTAGAAAGGAGACTCACCTCGCTCTGAAGTTCCATAATCGGCATTGCACGCCCTTTCGAAGACTCAAATCAATGCAATAACGCTCCAAAACTATCCAATAATTATATAAACCCATTAATATATGTTCAATTACTCATTATAGTCTAATTTATAACAAATACCTAACCTCGAACGAAAAGTTGACAAAATTGTCCTCGGGCCCACGTGCCCGGATTCCAAAATTTTCCGAAGATAAAGTTTACCCATGACCTTAAAAACTCAAATATATAATTTATTCTCAATTCCATGCCCAAAATCGTGGTCAAAATCCAAAAATCTCAGTTTCTAGGTTTTTCTTTAAAACCCCAAATTCTCCATTAGATTCTCAGGAATTTGATGTTAAATCTAAGGTATAATCACAAAATGTGATTGAAAATTAGTTAGAGGAACTTACCCAATGATTTGATATGAAAATCCACTCTCAAAATTGTCCACTCTCGGACCTAGGGCTCCAAATATGGTAAGATGAAGCAAAAACTCGAGTTACACAGCTAAAATCACGCTGGTGATGTCGCATTTGCGGTCCAGGGTTTCGTAATTCGTAAAGAAAAGATAGCCTTCACAATTGCAAACAAAGAAGGGCTGGAAAAGTTCGCATTTGCGACAAAGAGTTTGCAACTGCGAAATTAGGCATCGCAATTGCGATGGATATGTTCGCAATTGCGACCATACCAGAAGCAACAATTTTTTCCGACACAAAAATGAGCATAACTTCCTCATACAATGTCCAAAGTCGATGATTATTTTTGCTATCACTCCGAAATTTTGATATGAATCTAATGGTTCAATAAAAAATTAAGTGTGATTTCATATGATTAACATGGTACCCGTTTATGTCCAAAAAAACAATGTTGAAACATCAAATAAGAGCGCGATACAACTCGAAACATACCCGAGGCCCCCGTGACCCCGACCAATACACCAACCAGTACCAAAAAACATTTAGGGCTTGCTTGAGGCCCTAAATCACATCAAACAATGCTAAAATAATGAATCAAACCTCAATCCAAGCTTTATGAACTTTAGAACTTCCAACTTCTACTTTCGATGCTTAAACATGTCAAATTACGTCCGATTGACCTCAAATTTTGCACAAAACTCATATTCAACATTACGGACATAATCCAACTTTCGGAATCGAATTTCAACCCCGATATCAAAAAAGTCCACTTCCGGTCAAACTTCTAAAAAACCTTCAAATTTCTATCTTTAGCCAAATGGCTCCAAAATGACCTACGGACCTCCGGGTTCACTTCCTATCGCGCTCCCAACTCCAGAATCACAATACAGAGCTGCTCCCAGACGCGAAATCCCTAACGGACATCGATATCGCTGAAATGCACTTCCACCCACACTAATGAAATTTCTTTTTAAATGCTACTTTCCACAATAGGCGTCAAAACGCTCCTGGGTCTTCCAAAACCCGATCTGGGCATATGCCCAAGTCCGAAATCATCATACTAACCAGATGGAAACTTCAGATCCCTATTCTGAGGTCGTTTACTCAAAATGCCAATCCTAGTTAATTCTTTCAACTTTAGGCTTCCGAAATTGGAATTCGTTTCCAAATAAACTCTAAACTTCCCGAAACAGAATTCTGATCGTGCGTATAAGTCATAATATCTATAATGAAGGTGCTCATGGCCTCAGACTACTGAATGACGTGCTAGAACTCAAATCGACTGGTCGGGTCGTTACATTCTCTTCAACTTAAACATACGTTCATCCTCAAACGTGCTTAGAACTACACTAAATTAGTCTGAAATCACTGTTAAACTTCTCATGCACCTTCCCGTGCTACCACAACTTAGTTGAACACATCAACTCGATCAATTATGAAGATATTCCCTTTTATTCAAGAAAATAAGCGTTAGAGCCCAATTCCAACATCCATAATTCTATGCCCGACCTATTTCCAACATAAGATCACCATATCAATCACTACACATTGTATCCAAACATGGCTGCATAACTTTGTTGAATTCACACCTAACATCACTTTACTCACCAGATCGCAATAACATTTTTTGATCAACTTAGTCAAAATTCCATGAATCTGATGCTCCTATTGCACCCTATAACATACACAGGTCTTACTATAACTCTTACAATGTCACCACAACAGAAGAGATGTGCAAAAATTCATAATCAACTACCGAGTCAACCAATCATTGAGCCTATACTTCTGACAAGAAACATTACCTCATGCTAAACTAAATAATGATCTTTGATCCTTAATATATTTCACGTAATCAGATTGCACTAATCCTAAATCCAACAATCTCGTCTCACCCAGTACGAACTGCTCAGGGAATAAGCCATCCTTACATGACCAAAAGTCTCATATGATGCCATAATGTGCCAATAGGCTACCAATTAGAATGCGATACTAAAAGGAAAATGAACTGTGAAAAGGAATTTAAATTACCCCACTCGCGAATCATAGATGCGACGGGTCCGCACAACTAATATGAGCTTCCATCAGAAAATAGGAAACAGAACACAATAAACAGATATGGGGAACTGTACTGAACATCACACTGTTGCGGAGCGCAACCTGATCCGAGTAATCATAACCATGGCGGTGTGCCACCCGATCCAAACAACATACCCATGGCGGAGTGCCGCCAGATCCACACATGGAACTCACATAAGGAGATGTACATCGAGCTAAATTGCTCATTACAACAAAAATACTGAATATCCATCATGAACACGCTAAGTGCATTGTACCATTCCCTAGAGTGACATATAACGCTATAATCCACAAACTCGGGCACAACTGAAGTGCGATATATGATCTGAATCTCAAGATCCATCCTACTCATATAACCTCACCTCTATGCGAAACCTTAACACATAAGAAATTCACCAAGCCGTCTCACAACTCGCACGATGCAATATATCATTACATGAAATAGCTGACAACGAAATAACACCTTGACTCCCTTCATAAGGAGCGTATTGCTGAGATGAACACATATGGCTTGATATAAAGACCCTATTCATATTTAAATCAATCCACTTCTCTCAAGAGGATTTCGGATTACACCAATAACCTTTCAAAGGTCCATAATAACTCCCCTTTTCTCATAGCACATAAGAACAACCCTCTTAACCGGAGCGAACCTTCACAGTCCATAACCTAGTAAACAGAGTGCCCTCCAGGCATAAATTTTCAAATTAATGATATTACCAATATCCTCGTACTTGGTTTAAATCTTTAATCAATCAAGTGACTACATGTCACACTAATACAATCTTCCTGTGGGACAGGCTCCCACAACCTTCCGAAATGAATAACGGGTCCGCACATCCAAACCACCGGCCGCACTAACACTTAAAAGCGATCAAGAATCCTTAACCAGGATACAAAGCCTTTTTCACATAACACCAATCTCATGTGATAATGATGATAATACCAACTCACATTAAAAACATAGAAACTCTTTTCATGCTCATCCGAGCTCGTGACATCTTTGTTAGAACCAAACTGCAACCGTGAATTCTCACTTTCAAATTCCATTCCACTCGCTGCACCTAACACGCCAACATACTATAGAACACGCTTTTCATCATAGCTTCGGAAACACTATTAGGCTAACACTTCGTCATATGAAAGCTTTTCACTTAACTCGCTTAAGGAGAACTACAACAACACACAGGTAAATTCTTACAACCGTAGAATATTCAAATCTCTAAGTAGTGGTCTAACCCACTATAGCCCTTTCGAGATCCAACTCCACATAATAGGCCACAACGGTAGAATACTTTCTGAATAACAGTAACTACGGCCGCCGACAAGCCTCGCACGCACCATCACAATTCACTTGCATAACTTGTTCACGCTGAAAGAACTGATCATTACCAGCAACATGCCTATTCCACTATGGCTAACCAATCCCTCTTCTTCCAATTTGTCCTTGATTGCCATAGAAACAATGATAACCCCATTCAACACTTAACACACTCCATCCTCACTCTTCCCGAGTGACCCTGAATCACGAGACCATGCTGTCTCAAATTCCACGAACCATTCATACCTCCCAATTGCTACATCACAAGTCAAAACGTCATAGAAAATTGTGTGCCTCTTCTCATAGGCTGCTATAAGGATTGATTCTTAAACATACCCATAGGCTCGAAATCATTAGGCATCACACTTTATCTTTTGAATTCACTAGTACCGTTGTTGAGAGCCACCCGCTCTGACTTGGCCCCAAATATAATCAATTCCATAAATATTCTAGCACATGAATACACCATTGGTGAAGCACATAGCAGAATCATACCCTTGGAATTCACATCTTTACAAAGCACAATCCCGAATCCTTCCCCACGTCTATACATGGGCCAATAAGGCCAGCGATACCCCACCTTTAATAATTCCTTTTCTCAATGTACCACCTATGTTATTTTCCCGTAGTAGAGATAACCCATCAATATGATAATAATCAGAAATCCCGCGAGTAATCAACCATGCAACCCCATTATAGGCGGTGAGACTCTCCCACTTAGCTCGAAGCCACTATTACACAACTCTAGAATTTACTAGGATTCTTAATCTCATATTGATATAATCTTGTGCAATCAACCACCAAAATTCTCGATATCTTACTTTGGAGACCCCTTTTTGTATACTCCAGATCATCAACAACATTCACATGACCAATCTCTTCGCTATATAACCATTTTGAATTCTTCGCAAAAGCCTCGCCAAGTATGTGACGCCTAACCTGCTCACAGGGAATAACCTACCTACAGAAATGACTTTTCGACATCTTCCAACATTGATGCACATGGTATATTCACCATGACATCAATAACCCATCCTGAGTCCGAGCTAATCCCTCTAGCTGTATGAGTCCTTTATACTCTCGTAGACACCAATTAAATGTGCGACAACATCCTTCCCATTCAAAGTTACGTTGTATCCTTCTTCATTTCAAGCATCTCCTTTCCGTTATACCAAGTCTCCTGCCGCAGAATAGCCCATACTTCAGAATAAATCCGTATACCCTAGCCACCAATCACTAATATTCTCAAATCCCTCTAAACTCTCCTTAAGGTACGTGGTCATCCTACTACGATGCCCATATTGCATCCCCTCCACTCTCCCACTTTGGGCAAACCCACTTTCTTAATCAACTACTCGACCTTCGCCTCATATACCTCGCCTTTTAGAGTTTTTGAACACCGCCTGACACTTTCCATATGTCTTTCCTCATCATTTGCTGCTTAGCTGTTGCCTTAAATAAATCCCTCTTTGTAGTACTTGAACCCTTGAGTCGTTACTAACCTTTAATCCTTTATGAATATCGCCTTTCTCGAGCCGTCAACATTAGAAATACTGATTTGATCCGAACCACCGCACCCAGGCACATTTACTGTTGTCTTTACAATATTATTTTACAGTGCCTTATCCCAAGGTGAATTGCAGAAAACCATAACACTGACGAACTTAACACATACAACCGAGGACGATGAAACTACATCGCACATGAAAATTCCACCATGCTAAAAATTACTAAGTCTTGTTACCCCCTCAACCCGCATCTGAACATTCTTAGCCCGATTGCCTTCCCCTTTTCGGGAATAAAATATAAAATCTCTACATCAAGCACTGAGTAAACCTCTCTTCAAATCATTCACTACCTCGACATGTAGAAAAACATCCTACCATCTTATCAATACTGTGGAATAATCGTTCATAAGCATCACGGCAACTAGTGCCTAACCTTAGAGCTCTCAAAAGTACCGCTACTGAGCCGAAACAATAGATTATACTTCCACAAGGCGACGGTAATAGCTCGAATAACCTCGTTGGGAGAAACGCCCGTGCCATATTCGTAGTGCCATTAAAATTCTTCCATTATTGATTTATAACAAGCGCTTCGCGTAGCATAATATTGAGTAGGAATAAAACAAAGGCATAAGCCTCACGGGAAGATAAGTCACATGATAAGGACTAGAAGCTTGAAAAAACATACAAAAAGTTTTGAGATCTGAAAAAAATCAAATTTCAAAATTCCAAAAAAAAAACAAAAGCTGAAATCTTAGACTTAGAAAGTTCATTAGATCTTAGAAATTAAAAAACAAAAAAAGCCAAAAAATAGGAGAAAACTTATGCAACAACACTGTTGCATTGATCTACTCAATTTCCTTTTCATCTTCCAAACATTTATAGGTCAAAATGGCTCAAATCTGCCCAGCTGGTCCCTGATCGTGTTACTACTTCCTTGATTTTGAAAGTATTAGTTTGCTGGGATATTTGTTGATTTGCGTGTTGACTGTGGAGATCATGTTGCTGTTGCTTTTCCTTGCCATTTAAATATTGCTGATTTCCTTTTGTTCCTTTGATTCATTCAATTCCAGGTACATACCTCGAATCTGCCTTGATGTAGCTTTCGATTTGGAGAATGGAATAAACATACTCATGACTTTTCTTCCCTGATATGCATTCGTTTGGATCATTTTCTATCAATAGTTGGATAAAAGATAGTTGCTATATGTATTTGTCTAGTGTAGTTTAATTTGGATTGTACTAACCTAAACAATGGACAGTGGACTGATAGGGTATCATTTAGCTCATTTTCGTTGGTAATTGATTGGAACTCGGACTGTAGATCTCCATTTCATTTGTTTATCGACGTCAACTCTAGTAATACAAATTAGTAAAATATCGAGCTCCATGTCTAGTTCTTATGCATGATTCCTTAGGTCTATTGTTGTATTTCGAACGCAGTTAATGACACAAGTTTCATATGTGAATAATGAGACTGTTTGAATGTCTACTCCTATATATGAATATGTTTTTACTCCTACGTTCATTACCAGTTGTTTTCAAGTTCTAGTTTAAGTTTCATATGAATATGAAATTAAATCATAGAATAAGTTTCATCCACTAGTTACGAATTGAAGTTGAAAAGAGGCTAAGATGTGGGTTGGATTAATGTTCATCAATGTTCAAAAGTAATCAATTTCTGAACCACGCGTTCCTGTACTGATACTGATTTCCCATGGGTTATTTGTTTGTCATCTAGGTCATTAAAACTAGGCCTAACGATTGGGTCCAGTCATAACAAAGGTTATTAGTGCTGCTATTAACTCTGAAATGGGCCTGTAATTAAGGCCCAAAACTCTGAACAACTTGATTAAGCAAAGCTAAAATGATATTTCCTTCCGTATGGTGTTTCGAGGCCCAACCGGTTGAAAGTTCTATTTTAATTCGCAAAGCTATTGGGTTTGAATGATTTAAAATTGAATCATAGGTTTGGGTCTTCCTAATAATGTTAATTAATTAGGCCTTAGAGATGAATCCAATAGAAAATAATATTTTTTTAGAGCGGCCTTTAAAACAAATAAGGTGCACCGCGCCAACCACAAATTGCGTGAGCCTCATATTAATTTCTTATGACTTTAAAAAGGGTTAATATTTCGTAAATATACTTTAGAACCGTCTTAAAATACTATCGTGGTTGTGTATATGTTCGCGTAACACAATTATGGTTCTAAAAACAAAACTCAAGTATGCGTTCGCAACTTCGGCCCAAAATTTTCTTAATAATAATTAAGCATTATTTGTTGTGGACACGTTCGCGTGACAAGATTTTGAAGCGCCAAACGGGCGAGTATACGTGCGCGTAACCCATTTCAAGATAATTATCTAATCAAAAGGGGAAAAAGGCATAAGCATATAGGTTCTAAAATAGTAATTAAACAATTCAGTCAAGCTAAGTAGGATCAAAGCGACCATGCTAGAACTACGGAACTCGGGAGTACCTAACACCTTCTCCTAGGTTAACAGAATTCCTTCCCCGGATATATGATTAGCAGACCATAATTAGAGCCAAATTTTTTGTCGATTCGGGATTTAAACAGGTGACTTGGGACACCATTAATTATCCCAAGTGTCTGAAATCTCTTAAATAATTGAATCCCGTTTTGATTGTCCTTAAATTGGAAAAAACTCCCTTATCTACGCCCTTCGTGGGTTTGTAGTATCAAAAAGGAGGTATGATAGCTCTGGAGACTCTATTGGGAATCAAACCCAGAATTTCTAATTTAGGATTTAAGAATTTGAGCTTGTTTTATGATTTTTACTTGGCTTACTCATTGTTGATATTATCGTATTTTGTGAACCTTTGTGCTAAATGCTATCTGTTTACCACTCTAATTTTGTTGAATTGTATATAAGTGTCTCCTTACGCCACCCCATTGAGTATTCTAAAAATGGTGCATACGTTCGTGTAACCCGCTTTTTCGATAAAAATTATACCAAATAGAGCGAGGCTGGGCAAGCGACAAGGCCAGGCAGACTTTAGTTCTCCCGGTACGTCGCCCCCTCCTCGGCGCCAGTTGTCCGCTTGGGTACTCTATGTCTATATCAAAACCCCAGGATTTAAACTTAGAAAAACACGGCCTCATACCGGATCCCTAATAGGAGCGCTTGTTTGCATCACGTGCATTTTGACTTAGGAACTCAACATAGGGGTTAGGTCTGTCTAGGACAGGTGTACCCAAAATAACTGTCCATCATGATGTATTCAATGTGCTATGTGCACATTCATTAGTTTTGGCTTGCATGCTGACCAGCTAAATAAGAAAAGAAGAGCGAGGAAAAATAAAAGAAAAACAAGAAAAGGGGAAAAAGAGAGAGAAAAAGACCAAGAGTGATGTAGGAAAGGAACAAACTCGGTTCTAAAGAAAACCCAATGCTTAAAAATACCCCGAAACTCTTCCAAATTTTGTTTTTACCAAAAATAGTAATTTCAAAAATCAAATTGGCCAAACTACGCGGGTCTGATTCCCATCGGATATGGGATACGTAGGCAACCTACATAAGGTTCGGCCTTATTTTCAAAAATAGATAAAAAAGAAACAAAGAGAAATATGCCGATTCGGTGTCGGTACTGTTTTAAACCGTTCTTACCGAGAAGCCTTAGAATCTTTTCCCGTTATTGAAGGGCTATCTTCGTAAAAGAATGGAAAAATTTCATAAGTGTCACAATATAAGACTCCTCGGCCTCAAAATTCATATGGAAATTGGAAAAGGCCGTATTTGGAAAGATAGCCATTTGGCTAAAATTGGCATGTTAAGGAGGGAATCACGCTTTTTTTTGTTTTAAAATTAAAAACTTTGTTTTCAAAAAGGGGGTGATTAGAGTCAACCCTAACCCTATCTTTCTACAGGAATGAATGAATATTATCCAGGACCCACCAGATGTGATTAGGGAACAGGCTGGAGTACATTTGTGCATGTGGTGGAATGATTAGGATCAAGATGGTCAGGAATGGGTGAGACAACAGTTGGGAGCTCTTATAGACATTTGGGAGATCAAACTACAGGATGATCTCATCAAGGCTATGATAACTTTCTAGGAACCCGCTCGTAATGTTTTTCGCTTCTCAGATTTTTGAGATTACCCCTACTTTGGAGGAGATAGTCGGGTACATTGAGTTCTGATGAGATCTGAGGAATCAACAGCTTATATTTCTAAGGGCTCCATCGGTGCACAAGTTTTTTGACCTCCTTAATATCAGCAAACGGACAAGTAAAAACTGCGTAAGCAACGGGTGTTGTGATTTCCATTTCTTATACTTCAGGTTTGGGCATTCTTTTGGTTTTGAGGCACATGAAAAGGGTTGAGTAACAAGCAAGATAAGGATCTTTGGCAACGTCATCACCGATTCGCATTTATTGCGGCATTCTTGGGGATAATGGTTTTTCTAAATGAGAAAGGGACAGTGGATATTCATCTGGGCAAGAATTGCACAAATCCTCACCACCATGAAAAATCATACAATTGCCCCGTTGGTACTGGCAGATATCTACCTTGCGTTGACTTTGTGCAAATTTGGGGCTCAGTTCTTCGAATGTTGTAATATCCTCCTACAAATGTGGATGATCGAGCATCTTCGCCAACATCCCAGATTCATGAGTTATGGTTTGAGCCCAAATAATCTCATCACCAGTTATGAAGAGAGGTTAAAGGATTACAACATGCCAGAGGGGTTTGAAGTATGAGTATCTCATTTTAAAACTCTCAAAGCAAGTCAAATCGAGTGGTTCATCGGATGGCTCCCTATGACAGAATCCATATACATGACTGCTGCTAAGTGCTACTTGAGGATTATGGGTGTGAAAAGTATTCAACCGTATGCACCACAGAGGGTTTTCAGACAATTGGCACGGTATCAAATTGTGACTGAAGATGAAGATCTAAGCACTCAAGTTATAGAGTTGCATTCGGAAACCGCATTGACCGAATATTTGATTCAACAAGATTGGAATGGTTGTCGGTATCTTAAAAATAGCACCCAGGTACCAGATATCGCAAAAGGAGAAGTGGATTCACACTGTGCTGCTTGGTTTGAGAAGAGGTCCTGTGTGAACACTGAGCCGGAACTCGAACCTGGGAGACCCCCCAAAAGACCTCATGTTCAAGCTTTCGAAGACAAAATCCAAGAAAGATTAACATGGGGAGAAAAGGAAAAAACGTATCAAGCTGAGATTCATGCCTTGAAATAAAAGCTGAGAAACATGGAATTCAACAATGATCTCCAGGCTTAGGAAGCCGAAGGTGAGGAAAGAAGATTGATCCAAGAAAATGAAGCACTCACAGCACAGATCCGAAAAATGAAAATAGCAATTGACAACCTTGCGGGAGTAGAAAAGATGAGAAGCTCATCTACAACCTTACCTAGAAGGCACATGATTTTGGGGATGATTTATTGAAGGCTGAAAAGGAGTTAGCAAATGCTTGGTCCTATAGACTTTAATGTATTTGTGATCTTTGCTTGAGTGGGTACTTTTTCTTTGAGTCTGTTAAGTTGTTTTGGAGTCTGTTAGGTCTTTTGAATTGATCTTTTCTAAGCTTGTTAGTTATTTCGAGTCTGTAGTCTTGAGTCTTTGTAGCCAAGGTGTTTTTTTATTGATAATTTTTAAAAAATATTTTGTTTCATATCCGTCGGAACTACGCTCGGTCTGATTCATGCGGGGTCATGATACGTAGGTAATCTACATAGGATTCGACCGTAACCAAATAAAAGAAAAAGAAAAGAGAAAAAAAAAACAAAGATGGAGAGAGTAGGAGAGAAAAGCAAAGGAAAAGAGGGGAATTCAAGAAACAAACAATATAAAAATAAGAGGCAGGAGAGAGAGGATAAAGCAAAGAAGGGGCATTGCAAATAAAGAAAAAGTAAATCCGGGATGATGCATGCAACTAAGCAAGGGCATATTAGAAACGGTTAACTGTTTAGGTGCATTCATTTCCAAATATGTGGTTACCTATCTATTAATGCTCTAATCGCTAACAAAGTTGCTATTGAGTCCAGACAAGTAGTTAATTCTTGCGGCATTCTGACAACCCACTCCTACAACACTTGATCTAAGAGCAAACAGATCATGGCCAATCATGAAACCGTTGCCAGCATCATTGACCCCTCGAAAGAGGTAGAGGAATTGTACATTAACGCAATGAAAGAGGAAATGTACAAACTGAAACACCAAATGGCTGAAATGTACCAGGCTTGGCTGACCAGGATAGTACTACCCCGACCATCACCTAGCTTCTCAGATGCTACCCTTCTCCAAACTCCGGTCATGGTTAAGAACGATACTTCATACTCTCCAGATACACCTGCTCATTACAGTTGTCCCAACCACCCTAGTAGCTCCGTCACTCATCCTCAAACTATCTTTTTCCAAGAGTGCCCTCCTATCACATCCATTATCCGCAATAACGAATACCTACTCGAAGCTTATGATATCCAATAATTTCCCTCAGAGGTTGCCCACTAGGTTTCTAACTCAGACAAGCAGGGCCCGTGGGACGAGCCTCATGTAGAAAATGAAAAGTTCACAAGAAGAGAAGGGCGGGATGGACTACCCCGGAGGCTGGAAGGCATAAGACAGTCCTTGAAGAACAAGTAAGGAATAAGAGACCAGGTTAATATAGCTTGCAAAGAACTAATTGTGTCGCCTAACGTTCACCTGCCCGTAGGGTTCAAAATGCTAAAATTTAACTTGTTTGATGGGTGTGGAGATCCGGTAGTCCATATGATGGTCTATTGCAGTGAAATGAGAAGCTTTGGAGAGAATGATGACCTGTTGATGGCATATTTCAGTAAGATCCTAACTGGGCAGCTTTGGACTGGTATACTCGTCAAGATGGTTGTAAATGGCCTACATTGAGTGACATGGCTCTAGATTTTGTTCGATACTTTCAATACAGATCCAGTATTACCCCAGTCTGCGCTTCCCTATCTAAAATAGAAAAGAAGCCAGAGGAAAGCTTTAGGGAGTTTGGGCTCAAATGGATTGAGCGAGCTGCTCGAGTCAGTACCACGATTGGTGAAAAAAAATGGTTGAGCTTTTCCTACAAGCCCAGGAGCCCACCTACTTCAGTCATTTGATCCCGGCTTTGGGAAAACCTTTCAATGATATGTTACAAATGAAGGAGCTAGTAGAAGAAGCAATCAAGTCAGGCAAGATCATAAGTTGTTCGAAAGACATTCAGAACATCCAAGTAAGCATCGACGGAAGAAAGTGAAATAGAAAAGATGATCTGATGGGCTTTCCTGATCAACATTTCCAGCCTCGACATCGTCCTCGTGGATATCATTGTTTACCAAATAATCCTTCCCAATGCTGCTTCTCTCCACAGAGCTCCCAAAATCGTACATCACTTTCCCCATACCCAGCTCCACATAATGCTTATCCACCTCCACGATCATACCGAAAACCCCTTGGACATGACATGCATGTGTAAATCTCAGTCTGGCCTTAAAAAGTTAGTTCGGTCATGATGCAATGAAATTTAGTTCAGTCATGAAGCAATGAAACAATTCTGAAGATGACAGAGACGCTTGAGGGAAATAAGAATAGATTTGGACCCTTTGAGATCTTTTGACGCCCGAACCATGTGAAACAGGGGCAAGTAGAACATGAAGAAATCCTAAAAGCAAGTTTACCAAATTGGTAAGGACCATTTGTTGTAACTAGAGTGTTGTCCAATAGTGCATTATATTTAACAGATGTGGAAGGAAAATGTGTAGAATGACTATCAATTCTGATACAGTCAAGAGATACTATGTATGATTCCTTTATCTGATTGTACTTGCTTGTCTTGGCATATTTTGAAGATTGGAATGATGAAGACATTTTGTTCTACTATATAAACACTTTATCCTTTGGAGAAATAACCTTTTTGAGCTTTAATTATTTTATTTTATACCCCTCTTTCGGAATCAGAAACAAAAGTCAGAAACACAAGTGTGAGAAGGCAGTGAAAGGAAAGGAAAAGAAAGTATGAAAAGAATGGAAAAAAGAAAATAAAAATAGGAAAAGAAAAAAGAAAAGAGAAAAGGAAAAAAGAAAAAAAGAAAAAGAAAACAAAACAAAGAAAAAAAGAAGAAAAGAAAAACAGAAAAAAAGAAAACAGACAAACAACAACATAAACAAGGAATCGACATGAACTACGTTAGACCTGATTCCTTTTAAGGATACGTAGGCAGCCTCACGGTTCACTCTCATCAAAATAAAAGTCCAAAAGTTACCCAAGCAAGAAACTAGGGCTGAAGTTGTGTTCGTTGTAAGAATCTGATTCTGGAAGTTGTAGTTTTGAGCCTATTCGAATTGTTTTGAGCCTTTGATACCCTTTCTTTCTAACCCTATCCAAAATCCCACGTTACAGTCCAAAGAAAGACCTTCTGATCAGTCTTCAAGAGATGTGAAGTTGAGCAAGTAGAGGTGATTCATGTCAGGGGCAACACTCCAGTCCAAGAAGGAATGATAATGAAAATGAGAGAGTCTTATTGGTGAAAACCCTCAAGGGCACTGTAAGGCGACGAGAGGTGAGAGAAATAAAAAATGAGAGAGTCTTATTGGTGAAAACCCTCACAGGGCACCTCGAGGCGACTGTAAGTTGAGAGAAAGAACAAAATGAGAGAGGCTCAATGGTAAAAACCTTTCGAGCATCACAAGTCGAACAAGGATTGTGAATCAGATTGGATAATCGGAGCATTGAAGCCCATCTTCACGGTCTGGGGGTATAACAAGAGTTGAACATCGGATTTGCTTAACAGAATAGGCCTCAGGTGCATGTCATGGTCACTAGAGTTGATACCCGCATTTTATAGGCTTCTGCTTTTTAGGAATCATCTCCTTTCATCGCCCCTTACTCTATTCCTTTTGTTTATTTACTCCCTCTTCTTGAGTCTATCTGGTCAAAACAAGTGAGAAACGACTTCAAAATCTGCCACCAACTTTCCAATTGCACAAAACGGGATATGTTTGCCCCATCAAAGCGTCATAAGTCAGGAAAACAACAAGTATACTGAGCGGGTTACATTCAACATGCTTCAGGATTCGTTTGAAATACAAAGGCTTGGTATATAGCAATTAATGAACAATGCAACAGAACGATGGCTAGGGTGAAGGATCAAAGGTGTTTTCTGTGACAAAAGGGTGGTAAACCAGTGACAAGCAAGATTTTCCAAGAAGGAATCGAAGTTATCATGGTTAGCGATAGAGCAGTAGACCTCAAAGTCTGGACCAATGGTTTGGGTCAAGGAAGAACATCATACATAGTGTGGTTGGTAACAATTAATATGCTTTGGGGATCGGGTGGAATACAAAGGTTTGGCAGATGTTGGTTCAGGATAACCGAAGTGAGCCGAGGAGCCGAGTGACGTGCCAGCGCTACTAATTGAGTGCCAGCACCTAGCTGTGCTTCAGTAAGAAGGTAGCCGGCGCTTATTTATATATATAATTTTGAGTTAGAGGGCTTAACGCGATCAATTACTTCTATTTTTATGATAGCACCACACCAAACCTTCACCAATCGCTTCTTTCACAATTGCTTTCTTCAAAAAAGCTTTCTTTATTAAGAGTCCTTTAAGAAGCTAAGCTCCACCTGCAGAGCGTAGTCCTCCCTGCAGCCTTGAAGTAGACTATTTCTCGAGTCTGATCTTATCCCCAAAAGCCTGAACTCCAGTGTAACTTTCGTCTCTGATCGGTGTCTTTTTCAGGACCCGAGGACGGGGGGATCCCTTATCTGAACTTGGTGGGCATTCTTTCCAACCTTAGTAAAATAGAGCACATGTAAGGCACAGTCGGGTTGCTAAAATGCAATAGACGAAAGGTATTGGTTTTGAACGAGAAGAGTTATTTTCTGGGTTAAGAGTTACAAAGGAAATGATTAGTCCAGGAACAAGCAGGATCATCGAATGGAAATTAGTTATCAAGACAAATGAAGGAGCAACAAACCTCAAGGTCAAGGTTAGTGGTTTAAGTGAATAAAGAACAACATACACGTGGAGTGGGGGCAATGGAAGTGCTTTGGGGGTCAGGTGAAACATAAAGGTTGGGTAGGTGTTAGTTCATAAGCAATGCAGCAAATAAAAGATATTGGGTCTGAATGGAGAAGAGGTATTTTCTGTGATAAGGGTGGTAGAGAAGTTGGTTAGCCAATAAGCAAGCAACATCTTTCAAGGTAAAATCACAGTTACCATGGCAAGTGAAGGAGCTAGCACAAAGACAGGGGAACAGAGTAAAGCCACAAGGCTCAGGGGTCAGCCGAGCATAACACACTAACCGCGCAATCTCATAAAAGATACAACGATTCTAGCGAAGAGTCAGAAGCGCAACACAAAAATAGGAAAGGCCACAAGAATTAACCAAGCATAATACATTGCCTCAGCAACCTCAGGAAAGGATGTAAGAATTCTAGCAAAAGGGTCGAAAGTGCAACACAAGGATGGGGGAGAACAGTAAAGCCACGAGGGTCAGCCGAGCATAATACATTGACTTGGTAATCTCGGGAAAGGTGCAAGAATTCTTGAAAAAGGGCTAGGAGTGTAACACAATAATGGCCAAGCAAAATAAGGCCATACGGGTTCGGGGGTTAGCCAAGCAACTCATGAAACTCATCATCAACACAGAAAATTAAATACAACGGAACACGACAGTGAGGAGGCTGCTGTCAACAAGAATGCCGCAAGCTAACCACCACTTTTCAAATTGACAAGTTTTCTTTGATTGACAGGGGCAGAAAAATCCCAAAAGATCCTAAGGGAGGTTATCCACAGGGGAAGGAAGGCACATGACAGGTATGATCAAAATTTCAAGGTCCATCTAAAAGTGAGACCCAGTTACAACTCAAAAAGGAGCATAATCTGTCATAAATATTCTCCCCAGCAAGAGCACAATGGGACCAAAATTTAATTAGCAACCCCCAGCAGAAACAGCCGAGAGTTAAAAGGGGCATGCAATTTGAAATTTTCAAGACCCTCCCGGAAATGGGACTCAGTTTAATACTCAAACAGGTGTGGGTAACATGAGCAGGAACAAATACCTTCCCCAGTTAGAGTAATTGGACCTCGCCTGAACAACGATCCCCAGCAGAAACAACAGGAAGTTAATCTGGAACCCTCAGGACACTCCTGGAAAAAGGGGACTTATTTAAAGGTTAAAGGTAATCATGGATACTGAAGGACATAAAATGACTTGCATGTTGAAATAGGATTCAGTTAAGAATAGTCATAACCCTCCTGAAAAAAAGAATTTAGCCTAAACACAAATAAGCACGGGTAACATAGGCAGGCACAAATATTGCCGACCGGTTTGAATAATGGTACATAGCTCTAAACACTAATCCCCAACAGACACATATGACCATCTAATTAAGAGTTGTTAGGACCTTTCCGGATAATGGGAAGTAGCTTCAATCACCGATACCCAGTAGATCCCTAGGAGATATAACTCAGATAACAAAATAAAGTGAAAAATAATACCTATTGAGAACAAAACCTAATTTTAAAGTTGTCATGGAATTTTATTAACACTCACAGATGCATCCAACACCAAACTGGGGCAGAAAGAGTTTCTCTTGTTTTGTTGGTTGTTGGTGATCAGGTACACATGGAGCAGTCTCAGGGAATAGTTTTCAAGTTGCAAGTTTTGGTAATCGGGCGCCCACCTGTAGAACAAGGGAATATTTTTAAAGTTGCAAGTTTTGGTAATCAAGCACCCACCTATAGAACAAAGAAATACTTTTCAAGTTGCAAGTTTTGGTAATCAGGCGTCCACCTGTAGAACAAGGAAATATTTTTCAAGTTGCAAGTTTTGGTATTCAGGCGCCCACCTTTAGAACAAGGGAATACTATTCAAGTTGCAAGTTTTGGTAATCAGACGTCAACCTGTAGAACAAGGGAATACTTTTCAAGTTGCATGTTTTGGTAATCAGGCGCCTACTGTAGAACAAGGGAAAATTTTTCAAGTTGCAAGTTTTGGTAATCAGGCGCCCACTGTAGAACAAGGGAAAATTTTTCAAGTTGCAATTCTTTGTAATCAGGCGTCCACCTGTAGAACTAGGGAATACTTTTTAAGTTGCAAGTTTTGGTAATCAGGAGGCCACCTGTAGAATAAGGGGATATCTTTAAAGATGAAAGATTTGGTAATCAGGCGCCCACCTGCAGAATAATGGAATATTTTTCAAGTTGCAAGTTTTGGTAATCAGGCGCCCACCTGAAAAACAAGGGAATATTTTTCAAGATGCAAGTTTTGGTAATCAGGCGCCCACCTGTAGAACAAGGGAATATTTTTCAAGTTGCAAGCTTTGGTAATCAGGCGCCCACATGTAGAACAAGGGAATATTTTTCAAATTGCAAGTTTTGATAATCAGGCCCCACCTGTAGAACAAGGGAATATTTTTCAAGTTGCAAGTTTTGGTAATCAGGCACCCACTTGTAGAACAAGGGAATACTTTTCAAGTTGCAGTTTTTGGTAATCAGGCGCGCACCTTTAGAATAAGGGAATATTTTTCAAGTTGCAATGTTTGGTAATCAGGCGTCCACCTATAGAACAAGGGAATATTTTTCAAGATACTAGTTTTGGTAATCAGGCGCACACCTGTAGAACACGGAAATATTTTTCAAGACGCAAGTTTTGGCAATCAGGCGCCACCTGTAGAACAAGGGAATACTTTTCAAGTTGAAAGTTTTCGTAATCAAGCGCCCACCTGTAGAACAAGGGAATATTTTTCAAGATCCAAGTTTTGGTAATCAGGCACCCACCTGGAGAACAAGGGAATAATTTTTAAATTGCAAGTTTTGGTAATCAGGCGTCCACCTGGAGAATAAGGGAGTAATTTTTTAAAATTCAAGTTTTGGTAATTAGGCGCCCACCTGGAGAACAAGGGAATATTTTTCAAGATACGAGTTGGTAATCAGACGCCCACCTACAAAACAAGGGAATACATTTCAAGTCCAATAATTCGGCATCGAACACAGAAGAAAAGAAAACAAGAAGTCAACAATAAGAAGTTCTACAGGAAGAAATACAAGTCAACAAGGCAGCAAGGAGTTTACACGTTGAAATACAAGTCAACAAGGAGTATACAGGAAGAAATACAAGGCAACTAAGCAACAAGGATCAAGAGCAAGTTTGAAGATATAGATAGGTTCTTTTGTAATCCATAGTTCATAGCTTAGTCTAGCTTCTTTTATTTTTCACAAGGTGTAAAAAAGGGGTCTAGCAGCAGCAGCAACAGTGAGATTACAACTGCGGTAGTTCCAGCTACCAAACACTCCTGAACTACACTCACCTGATTCCTCTTTAGCCGAGGATATGTAGGCATCCTTTGAAGCAGGGTGCGTTCAAACTTTTCAAAACGCTTCTCGTGGAGTGTCAGGCAGGCAAAAATCTCCCATGGCCGCTTACTTATCTTTGCCCGAAAACTCTTCGTGTCTCCAAGCAATGAGCCGTAGCTGTGAGCATGTGATTTTTGCCTAGCCTAAATTTCTCCTTTAAATTCGTAAAATTAGTATCTTTCTTTATCTGTGTGATTTATAATTTAATTGCATAAATTGTGTGTTTGTTTGCATGTTGAGTGCATTTTAATTTGCATAAAAAAATATAAAAGTACGCATTGCATCTAGGGTTTAATTTTAAATACTTTGGAATTAATTAGTAATTATGAGCTTTACAAAAATACAAAATCACAAAAATAGTTTATTTTGGTATCTTTTAATTTGTAGCTTTGTATTTTGCTTGTTGCCATTTAATTTGACATTTGATTAGTTTGTGATTAATTTGATTTGGCAGTTCAATTTAGGTTTTAGAATCAATGTAGGGTATAGTTTAATTTTGAAATAAGAGAATTAAAAGGAAATGAAAAAAGGAAATTGAAGAGAAAAGGAAAATACCCTCTCTTTTACTTCAGATTTTGGGCCAATTTTTAAATAGAAATCGAGCCCAAACGGACCAACAGATCAGCCCACACCCACAGATAAACCGGTCCAGCCCCATCCCCTTTCAAAACGACATTATTTTTGCTGCTGATTGATCTGGACCGTTGATCTCAGTAGATCAAACGGTTCAAAACTGGTTTAGGTTTATATGAATATGTCCAAACCATACCCACCCCCCTTCAGACCCCATTCCGTCTCTAACCCTCCCAAACTCTAAAGACCCGCCACCCTAACTTTCACCGTCAACTCCGCTGGCGGTGATAACACAAACTACTCCAATGATTCCTAGATTAACACTATAGCATCTCATCCTTCTCCCTTTTCCAAATCCGACTTCAGCTTCCCTTGAAACACACCCAAACTCTTCGAATCTTCGCTTGAACTTATGAACCCTAGTCTCCGACCTTGATCTCCGGTGGCGGCACCGCCTCCAAGTCATTACAAAACAACACCCCATGACCCATGTGCCTCCCCCATGCCTAATACGTTATTGGTTTCCTTCGAAATTGTCCATAATTACTCAAATTTTGGATCTAAGTTCGAGCTTCAACAGTTTAAACCAGTCGACTCACGCCTTGTTCTTCGAGATTTAGGAGTAGATTCACTACAAGTTGATGATGTTTGTTCATTTTTAGCAGAGAATAAGTGATTCGCTTCAATTTCTTGTGAATCAGAACATCAAATGTGGTTTCGAGTTTCAATCAGTGAGTGTTCTTAAATTTCCTTTCCTTTTTTATCTGTAAATTTTCCCTTTATGCATAGCTTTCTGATTTTTGTTTTTCTTTCGTTCATTTTCAGTATCACTTCTAATTTAGGATTTGATTTAGGGTCTGACTGGTTCAGATTACTTTCTTGTCATTTGATTCGACTCCAACCATAGGATTCCCTATTTAGCTACTGCTTGGCATTTCTATTTTTGATTTCGACATGCTTCAAGGCATACTTTCAACCTTATTTGTTTGATTTTACCTGTTAATTTACTGGTTTTATTAGTAAATCCAGCCTTAGGATGTTGGTTTAATTAAACTTGAGCTTGATTGAATTTTTCGGTTATGGTTGATCACTACAGCTCCTTGATTAATTAACCAGGGGCTGGTTTTAGTTTAAATAGGTTATTAACTCTATGTCAAATTAGGGGAAACATAGGTAATTAAAATGGAAATCACTAGAACTTTCTAGATAGGATCCATATTCGACTTTCAGGAATATGAGTGCAGTAACTTGGGCAAGATTAGGGACTAACTAGTTAAAAATTGAAAATAATAGAGCGACTAAGGGTGCAAAAATAAAAACAGAGGGCTGCCCCATTTGCTTGCCTATAAAGGCATTGCAAACTTGCCTTTGAAGGCAGGGATTAGAAGCTTGAAATATGAAAACACACAAAAAGTTTTGAGATCTGAAAAAAAAAATCAAAATTCAAAAAAACAAAAGCTGAAATCTTAGAGTTAGAAAGTTCATTAGATCTTAGAAATCAAAAACTAAAAAAAAACCAAAAAAATAGGAGAAAACTTCTGCAAAAACACTGTTGTATTGGATCTGCCCAGTTTCTTTTCATCTTCCAAACATTCATAGGTCAAAATGCTCGAATTTGCCTAGGTGGTCCCTGATCGTGTTACTACTTCCTTGATTTTGAAAGTATTAGTTTGCTGGGCTATTTGTTGATTTGCTGGTTGACTGTGGAGATCCTGTTGCTGTTGTTTTTCCTTGCTATTTAAATATTGCCGATTTCCTTTTGTTCCTTTGATTCATTCAATTCCAGGTGCATACCTTGAATCTGTCTTGATGTAGCTTTTGATTTGGAGAATGGAATAAACATACTCATGAATTTGCTTCCCTAATATGCGTTTGTTTTGATCATTTTCTGTCAATAGTTGGATAGAAGCTAGTTGCTATATGTATTTGTCTAGTATAGTTTAGTTTTGGGCTGTACTAACCTAAAGAATGGACCGTGGACTGATAGGGTTTCATTTAGCTCATTTTCGTTGGTAATTTATTGGAACTCGGACTATAGATCTCCATTTCTTTTGTTTCGTCAACGTTAACTCTAATAATACAAATCAGTAAATATCGAGCTCCATGACTAGTTCTTATGCATGAATCATTAGGTCTGTTTTTGTATTTCAAACGCAGTTAATGTCACAAGTTCCAGATGCGAATAATGAGATTATTTGAATGCCTACTCTTCTATATTAATAATTGTTTACTCCTACGTTCATTACCAGTTGTTTTCAGGTTCTATTTTAAGTTTCATATGAATATGAAATTAAATCATAGAATGCGTTTCATCCACTAGTTACGAATTCAAGTCGAAAAGAGGCTAAGCTGTGGGTTGGATTAATGTTCATCAATGTTCAAAAGTAATCAATTCCTGAACCTCACGTTCCTATACTGATACTGATTTCACATGGATTATTTGTTTGTCATCTAGGTCATTAAAAGTAGGCCTAACGATTGGGTCCAGTCATAAAAAAAGTTTTAGTCCTGCTATTACCTCCGAAATGGGCCTTTAATTGAGGCCCAGAACTCTGAACAACTTGATTAAGCAAAGCTGAAATGATATTTCCTTCCGTAGGTTGTTTCGAGGCCTAACCGGTTGAAAGTTCTGTTTTACTTCCCAAAGCTATTGGGTTAGAATGATTTAAAATTGAATCATAGGTTTGGGTCTTCCTAATAATTTTATTTAATTAGGCCTTAGAGATGAATCCAATTGAAAATAATAGCTCTGTTAGAGCGGCCTTTAAAACAAATCAGGTGCAACGAGCCAAATAAAACCACAAATTGCATGACCCTCATATTGATTTGTATGACTTTAAAATGGGTTAATATTTCGTAGAATATCCTTTAGGACCATCTTAAAATACTATCGTGGTTGTGTATACGTTCGCGTAATACAATTATAGTTCTAAAAACAAAACTGGAGTATGTGTTCGCGCAACTTCGACGCAAACTTTTCTTAATAATAATTAAGTGTTGTTAATTTTGGAAACATTTGCGTGACATGATTTTGACGCGCCAAACAGGAGGGTATACATGCGCATAACCCATTTCAAGATACTTTTCTAATCAAAAGCGAAAAAAGCCATAAGCACAGAGGTTCTAAAATCAGTAATTAAATAATTCAGTAAAGCCAAGTAGGATCAAAGCGATCGTGCTAGAACCACAGAACTCGGGAGTGCCTAACACCTTCTCCTAAGTGATTTCTGATTCGTAGACCATAATTAGAGTCAAACTTTTCCTCGATCCAAGATTTAAACCGGTGACTTGGGATACCATTAATTATCCCAAGTGGCTGACTCTAAAATATCTTAAATAATTGAAACTCGGTTTCCTTGATGTTATCGGGATTGATCTCGGCCCCTCGGTTCGACACCATAAAGCCTAGGAAGTTGGACGAACCAACCTCGAATGCACACTTCTCAAGATTGAGCTTCACGTTGTAATTTTCTCAATATGTCTAAAGTTTCCTACAAATGTATTAAATAGTCCTCTCCGCATAGGGACTAAACTAGCATATCGTCAGTATATACCTCCATTAATTTACATATTTTTTTCTTCAAACATTTGATTCACTAGGCATTAGTAAGTTGCACCCGAATTTTTTAGACCAAATGACATTACATTACAACATTATGTATCGTACTTAGTGATGAATGAAGTCTTTTCCTGATCCTCCAGGTTCACTTGAATTTGATTGTACCCGGAGTAAGCATTGAGAAAACTATGGATTTTATGGCCAGTCATGGAATCGATTATGCGATCGATATTCGGCAGAGGAAAAGAGTTCTTTGGGCATGCTTTGTTTCATTCTTTATAATCTACGCATATTCTAAGTTTATTCCCCCTTTTAGGGACTACAACTATGTTTCTAAACATTCGGGATATTTTACTTCCAGAATAGATCATATTTTAAGAAATTTGGTTACCGCATCCTTGATAAATGCATGTTTTACCTCGGACTAGGGCCTTCTCTTTTGTTTTACCGATATGAACATCGGGTCCAGGCTCAATCGATATGTTGGGATATCCAATGGGATTCTTGTCATATCCAGGTGGGACCAAGAAAAACAATCCATATTATTTAAAAGGAATTGAACGAGTTTTTTCCCGAGCTCGGGAGTTAACCCCATGCCCAGGTATATCTTTCGCTTGGGAAGATACTCGATCAGTATGAGTTATTCCAGCTCCTCGACCGTTGAATTTGTTGCATCAGAATTATCGAGGGTTATGAAGGTTCGAGGTATCATATAATCATATCCTCAAAGATCTCCTGCTCCTTTGATGGGGACGATGTTGGTGCCTGTGGTTGCTTGTTTTCCCTTTGACTCTGATCTCTTTATTGATGAAAGTTCCAATATTGGTACTACTTCATCGATTGCAAACATCTCTTGGTGGCGGGTTGTTCTCCATACACCATTTTGATTCCTTCTGATATCGGGAATTTCACGACTAGATGAAGTGTTAAAGGTACTGCCCTCATATTATGAATCTAAGGTCTTCCAAGCAATGCATAGTATCTTATGTCACCTTCGGTTACATGGAACTTTGTTTCTTGGTAGTCCCAGCCACATTTATTGGCAAAATGATTACCCTTTTAGTGGTTTCATTTGCCATGTTGAAGTCATTGAGTACTCGAGTTGCAACCACGATTTGATCTTAGAGGCCGAGTTGCTCTACGACCCTCGATCGAATAATGTTTATCGAGCTGCCTAGATTAATAGACACATATTTAACTTGAAGTTTATTCATAAGGATAGATACTACTAGCACATCATTGTGAGGTTGTTCGATGCATTCTGCATCTTCATCGTTGAAAGACAAGGTATCTTCTGGTAAATAGTCTCGGGTACATTTCTCCTTGTGATTGTCACCTCCGTGCATTTAAATATCAGGCATTAAGTAATATCGACCCCACCGATGATCATATGAATCACATGTTATGGTTCCTCCTATTTGTTTTTCCTATTTGCATCTCTGTCTCTAAAGTTATTTTTAGCTCGGTCACTCAAGAACTCTCGAATGTGACCGTCGTTGAACAAACGGGCTACCTCCTCTGTCAAATATTTGTAGTCTTCACTTTTGGGTTCCATGGTATTTGCACAGTTGATTAGGGTTCCTTTGAGCTGGATCGGAATGTAGGGGTCTGGGCCACCTAGTATCCTTGATTCGTCTAATGGCTAATATAATACATGATGTATCGACGTTGAAGTTGTATTCTAATAATCGTGGCGCTTATTTAGGCTCAACATGTTTATCTTACTTACTCATGAGCACTTAGGAGTTTTGTCCTTGATCTTTCTTTCGATCATTTCGAATAGGATTACATCTCGAACTGTTATTTCTACGATCTACGATGTATAGTTGGTACCGATCTCTCTTTAATCAGGGCTCTTTGTCGATGTCCCTTTGAACTCTACCATCGAATCTATTTGGGTAGACAGAACCAGAAGGGCCTCCTAACTGATCATCCTAGACCCTGATCTTTGGCTGGTATCGATTATGTACATTGGCCCAGGTGACAGTTGGATATTCAATCAAATTCTGCTTTAGTTGTCGTGATGCTATCAATCTTCGCTTGTTCAAACCTTGAGTGAATTCTTGGATATCCCAATCATCGATGATTAGGGGTAGGTCCATGCGTTCCATCTAGAACCGAGATACGAATACCCTTAGCATTTCATTGTCCTTTTGTCTCACTTTGAAGAGTTCTGACTTCCTATTCGCACGACCTGTATTGCTCTGGTATGTGCCTTTACGAACGAATTAACAAGCATGGCGAAGGAATAACTCCATGTAATGTATCAAGCACAATTTTGCTTGGTGCTCGATTCCGAAGTTGGAGTTGTGCTATCGCAGCTTGCTGAGTTTGCAATATTTTAAATATCATTCAAAGGTTAATGTCGTATTCTTCACCGCTCTGTGCATTCTAATTGGATGTCCGGGCGTCTCTGTGGATGCTATTTTCAGGGTCGACGCCAAAATTCCGTGAATGGAAAGACGAGAACTGACATCGACTGGATCTATGGCCGGTGGTCCATCGGGATTGACTAAAGGTACTCCACTTCCCGGGGCGATTATGTTCTCATTCTCGCCATGAGACCAAGGCCGGTGTCTGTGTTAGTAGGTGTTGCTTGAGAGTTTGACATGTTGACTCCTGAAATCAAAGACACTTATGAGAACAAGCATAAAGCAGTATGTATTATGAGGATTAATACTTGGCAGTCACTATTATCCTTAACTCCACTTGGGTATCAAACTGTTTACCCTAAAAATTGGATAACAATTTAACTTATATGTGATTTTAGGGACACGCGATTTTACTAAATACCAATTGATAAATATTGAATTAGCGGTAAAGATTAAGTTCATCCCTCGAGCTTAAGTGCCCTCGAACTGATTGGTGCCCGAAACACTTAAGAAGCAAACTGATGAACAAGAATGTAAGCTAGAAAGTCTTGTATTGCTTTGATATGCGTGAATATAAGAAGGTTACAAGATGATTAGGACATCTTTATATAGTAGAGGAATACTATTTATGCTACAATTCTAATTACGGAAGTAAATCCCATGATTAACTAAGAAATCACCCCTTAATTTGATATGTTCCCAGATTTATGCCATGAGATTCGGACAGTCACGGATATCTCGTCTTTCCGTTATTGTGTTTTGTTCGATGTCTGTCTCTTTTGATCTCGATCGCTACTGGTTTCGATCCTCAATAAGTGCCTCGGTCCTCGAATTCGGTGCTTTGTCCTCGTACCTCGATCTGGTCCATTGGTTGGCCGACCTTCAACGCATTTCCGTAGCCTCGATCAAATAGTAAAATCGCGTAGGTCTGATTTTAACTGTATACAAAGTTATTATCTCTTGAAAAATTTTTAAGATTTTAGTGAGAATAAAATGTATTCCTTTAATTATCTGGTTCTATGGTGCATCAAATTTGAACGGATGTTATATTTACCTCTAGTTTATGGAAACATAAGATATTTGCGATTAGCATAGAGACATCAGTCCTCCATTGTCCCATCACAGATTCAAAAGTTGTTTGGCGTTTTTGTCAAACATATACCTACTTTATTATTACACTCATAAAGTAAAGAATGCCACAGTTCTAGACGGTCCACACATGTTTTTGCAAAATCAATGCTTTCCGATTGAATTATTGTGGAACAACCAATTAGTCGCACTATCGGGCAGTATAACATCAAGGACGTACAAAGAAAACCGATAAATCGCACCAATTCGATAATTCGAGTTAAATCGAGAAAAAAAATCCGACTATGGTTTAGTTTGACTTGGTTTGGTGTTGGAAAAAAAACCCGACCATAATTGATTTGGTTTGGTTTCAACTAAAGAAAGTCAAACCGAAACCAAACCAACCCGACATTACATATATAACAATTTTAGATATATTTAATATATAAATATAGTTATTGTAATGTAATTTATAAATATTTCTTAAAAATTTTCATAATTTTATCTTTTAAGGTATTATTTCAAGGTTTGATTTAGAACTTTTGAATGCTCCAATAAGTTTTATAGTCATTAATATTAGTAAATTAAATAATGCTGGCAATTAATACTAGTGCTAACAAAAGACATTCAATTCAATATTGCGAACGGGAATGTATTAAATGTCTATTTTTTATTTTGCAATAATTTGGATAAAAATACATAACCTATTTTTATTTTTCTTTAGCTTTTAAGCATATAACTAATACTCCCTCATTAGTCTATCTAGTTTAGCATGAATTAGTGCTTTTAATGTTTATTTTTATTATGACTTTTTAATTAGCAATATTTATAGTACATAATTTTATTATTTTTTATTATTGAATATTTTAAGATAGTATCATGAGTCATGACATATCTCATATTTCGTATTATTTTCTTGAAAAATACTTTATAAAGTTGTATCTTACTAGGATTAAAGAAATATTTTGAACATACGTTATATATTTTGTTCTACGAAGATTTTACCGGAAAAAAATTCGAAAAAATCCGAATAACCCGAAAACCCGAAAAAACATGAGAAAAACCGATATTGAAAAATTCGAATTTATTGATTTACTTTGGTCTTTAGATTTAATAACCCGACACAATTAGTTTGGTTTGGTAATTGTAAAATCCGAATCAACCCGATCTATATACACCCCTTGTAACATCAATAACTTATATTACTTTGACCTTACTGCAACACCCCTTGTAACATCAATAACTTATATTACTTTGACCTTACTGCATATGCATTTATTGTTTTCCTTCTTTCCACCACTTCAAAATCATTCAAGTCAATTAATTAGGAGGCTAGTAATGATGGATTGCAAACATTAAAGAACATAAAAAATCATATTTTCCTTTCAATCCCCTTGCAAAATTTAATGAATAGTAAATTCCCTCATTGATAATGAGGGATGCCCCTATTGAATCTGTAGTATATAAATTTGAAGAAGTTGGGTTGCCATGGCAGCCATGAACTTTTTGCCCTTTGTGTATGACTGAATGGGGAGGGAGTGGAGTACCGAATCAACTAAGACTTCTATCAATAAAATGACGAAACGCACACTAGCAAAAACTAGCCATCTTGACACTGATCATGAGTTGTAACCATAAAGTCAAAGGCACTAGGCATATGTACACTTCTGCAAATTGCAATACGTACAAGGAACATCCACTGTATATCTCCACTGTCATGTCTCCAACTCAAATTATATAACTACTATGTTTATTTTTTAAAATCATTTTACTTTCTGAGATATAATAAAAGGTTGCGTATGGCGGGATTCACATTGTATGTTCGACCAAAAGTACACCATTCTTACCAATGTGGGGCATGTTAAAATTAAACTCCCATGCAAATGAAAGCCTGTACATGTACGGGGCAGGTATATATGGAATAAAAAATGTGCTATGATATTTTTGAAAAGCTGTGTTCTAGACTGGAATATTGTATGGTTAAAAAACAAGACCATCGTCTATTTATAAACCTCATTTTAGAAACTCCATCTACTTGAAATACGTGAAGCATCGGATTCTCCTAGCTGGCTTGCCCTTTCTTCTCAAGATATGATGGTGATGTAATGATAATAGAGTCGAAGCATATCAAACGAAAATGAGTCCAGCCTTCACCAATCACGAGAACGTTTTATTTTGTAAAGGACAACTCAACGAATTTTGTGGCCTAAAGTCTAATTTTATGAGGGGTCTTAATTTTTAATTTTAAAATTATTTATTTGACGTCTTATTTTTTAACTTTTCTTAAATATAAAGTTATTAGTAATTTTTTTTACAAGAATAACTCCTAATAAGTATTTCTTAATTAACAATATAGCTAATTCATTTAATATTTTTGTGACATTTTTATTTTTAGGTAAGATTTGTGTCCATTTTAATTTTGAAAATGTATTTCCGCTGAATTAACGGTAACATAAGTTATACACATTATTCCATAAGCAATTTAGGCATTTGGAAAAGAATTAGATTGTTTATTTGATTAAGTGTATCAATTAAACTGTTATCTTCTAATTGTACTTCTTTTTAATGCTTTTAGTTCAGAAAATAAATCTAAACCATCAATATCGAATTGATTATTATGCCTTAAGGAACATTCAAGATTAAGATAATATTTTTTTCAAATTTCCAACATCGAGTGATCTTAGTATTTACTATCAAATAGAAAACCAAAAATATTTCATATGCTTCGAATTGTTCAAATCTATTTTAACGTGAAAAAATAGCCTTATCTATCATGTATAAAAGTAATCAACTCTAAACGACTCTTCGAAAAATTTTGAGATTTTATTGTTAACATTCGCATCAATTGTTACTTTCTATATATCATGCGTTTCTTACGAAATTCAGATTCAGTATTCATTTCAAGTACAATTTCCTTGATAGAATCATAGGAGTTTCAAATCCTTCTTCTTTATACTTGTTAAAGAAAAAAATCAAACTTTTTTACTTTACATAACTCTTTTTTTAACTTATACATAATGTATTTGGTGTAATAAAAAATGGGGCTTTCATAGATATGGAGCCTAAGGTGGTTGCTTTACTTATTTCGTGGAAGGGCCACCCCTAATTTCGTATCTTATATAACTGACACTAGTTGTATGAGCCTCATTTTTATCTCACAAATTTGTGAACCTCAATCTAACAATTTTGAGCCTACTAAAATCTAGGTCGACAAAATTATGAGATAAAAAAATTATCTCATACAATTAATATGAGATATAAAATAAAATTTTCAACCAATCACCTTTGCTTAAAATGCCTACCCATATTAATTAGCCTCGCTACCATTTTGCAACTTGCTTTTCTAATTATGGGAAGAGATCGATCCCCACCTTTTTCATTCTAATGTCGTATGTATCACATGAATAATTCATTAGTCAGGTCCTCAGAAGTCAAAATTTTCAAAATGCAACTTTGTGGTAAAGTCATGTATTGTCGCATTGTTTGTTTGCTAGCTCAAAAGTTGAAATGCAATATTTTTTATCATAATTCATAAACACTGAGGTAGTTCTCCACATGCAAAGGAAAAAACAAATGTCATACTGTAGATAAAAACTGTGACATGGTTCCAGCTGTAAGAGAGTTGAGATTCGGTAGCCCCACTCCCTCTTCTCACTTTTCTGAACTAGTATTATTTTATTTGGTAGCATAATTATAAATTTGTAATAGTACGGCTGCAGCCTGCAGTTTGCAGATATAACATTGTGAAAATAGTTGTGAATTGTGATGCATTAGTGAAATTAGATCTCGATAGAATATGTAATAAGTTAAATAATTCCATTGTCGGACTCATACAAAATTGAAAACTAAATTTAGGGATGGTACTTTTAAATCTTTCATTCATGACACAACCACAGTCCACAGACAGACATAACATAACCTACCACATTTATCCTGTCAAATTTGTACATAAAGATAAGCAACGTATACCGTCGTCTGTCGTGGAGGGAACAAAATAAATAATAATTATGGATAATAAATATATATCACATATATATTCAACCAAGAGATACATTTTTTAATTTTTTATTCCAAATAGAAACTTAAATTTATTCACAATATTGATTATAATCTCTGTGCTACCAAAGAGTGTAATAATATTTCATTTGGACTAATAACTAAACTTATTAGACTAATTAAATTCCTTAATTTAATTAATCCTTTAACAAAGATCAGAACACTCGTTAGTGTGCGAGCCCATAGGTTCAATACTAAACTGGTAGTGAATTGACCACATCAATATACTAATCAAGGGTGGCGTCTCGCAACACTCCTTAACGACCGGATAGCATAAAGAATACAATTTACTCTCAAGAACCAGTAGAAGAATAATGTATTAATTCCTTCTGTCATTATAGCTCTGGATCACTCTAGGATATGGTTCAACTGTCAAATCCTAATAGACGACCAACTATGTGTTCATGTTAAATATAATCGACCATAGAATGACCTAAGAAACTCTTTTCTTCTTTTCATTCAATTGTGCTGGCCAAGGTCTTAGTTTGGTCGTTTACAATTCATGACTACATGGAGTTTCAACTCATTACCAAGAGTTGACAGATTCCATCTTGATCAATCACTAATTCTACAAGTATTTAATCATACACAATAGCCTTTCAACTATCGCCCTAAGGCCATAGGTGTATAGTATCAAAGCACAATAAATAACTTGTCAATTACTATGACGATCTTAGGTCAAAGGAAAGTCTTACATCACATTCTTCAAGAGAATATCTTATTGACAATTTATGGTAATTTTAACCATTAGGAATTATCCAATGAGTCGGTTCAATGATCATATCTCTATATGTATCATCTATCTATGTAATTTAGTTAATGAGACCAACTAATCTTTATCCCATAAAGATGATCACATAAATATTGATCTAACCGGATTACTAATGTCCAAACTAATAATCCTACGATCAAGAACAAATTTAGATTAAATTATAAGAGACTTTGCTCTCATTATCATGATCTATATCACGATGACAAATCTCAAAATTTAATCAAGGAACTTATCAAATTAATCCAACAATTAATAATAATGATAAAAGAATATCAAATGTCATATATTTTATATCAAATGACGTTCACAAAAATATATTCAAATCATCAAATATGATATTGGATCTAGGGCATATCTACTATATCCCTAACAATCTCCCACTTGCACTAGAGCCAATCGCTCTTGTACTTCTTCCCCAATTTCCACTTGTGCTTGTCAAACTCATTTGAGCCAAGAGCTTTAGTGAATGGGTTTGCAGTATTTTCCTTTCCATCAACCTTTTGAATCTCGACGTCTCTACGTTCAATGATCTCTCTTATCAAGTGATACCTTCGTAGAACGTGTTTGGACTTTTTGTGTGATCTTGGTTCTTTCGCTTGAGCAATGGCTCCAGTGTTGTCACACAACAGTGGAACCGCACCTTCTATTGAAGGAACCACACCAAGTTCAGTTAAGAACTTTTTCATCCATACAGCTTCGTTAGCAGCTTCACTAGCTGCTATATATTCTGCTTCAGTCACTAAATCAGCTACTCTAGCTTGATTGGAACTTTTCCAACTAACTGCACCACTATTTAAGGTAAATACATAACTAGAAACAAATTTTCCATCATCTCTATCTGAGGAGAAACTTGCATCAATATAACCTTCAAGTTTCAACTCAGAATCCCCATAGATGAGGAATTGGTCTTTAGTCCTTCTTAAGTACTTAAGAATGGTCTTCACCACCTTCCAATATTCCTCACTAGGATTTTTCTGATATCGACTAGTCACCCCAAGTGCATAAGCCACATCAGGACGTGTACATGTTATGGTATACATGATAGCTCCCATTCCACTAGCATATGGGATCCTACTCATGCGTTATCTCTCTTCAGGTATTTTAGGACAATCCTCCCTACTAAGAATAATTCCAGTTCCTATCGGCAGATAGCCTCTTTTGGAATTATCCATGTTATACCTCTTTAAGATGGTATCAATGTACAAAGATTGGGAAAGTCCAAGCAGCTTCCTAGATCTATCTCTATAGATCTTTATTCCTAATATATAAGCTGTTTCTCCCAAGTCTTTCATGGAGAATTGTTCAGATTGCCAAATCTTGGTACTTTGCAATGCCGGTATATCATTCCCTATGAGCAATATATCATCAACATACAATACTAAAAATATAAATGTTCTCCCACTAACCTTTTTGTACACACAAGGTTCTTCTTCGCATCTAACAAAATTGAACTTTTCAATTGTCTTGTTAAAGCAAATATTCCAACTTCGAGATGCTTGCTTTAGTCCATAAATGGATCTTTGTAGCTTACAAATTTTATTATGATCAGACGAAGAAGTGAAACCTTCAGGTTGTGTCATGTACACATCCTCTTCTAGCTCACCATTAAGGAAAGCTGTTTTCACATCTATTTGCCATATTTCACAATCATAGTATGCTGCTATAGCAAGCAAAATCCGAATTGATTTGAGCATTGCCACGGGAGAGAAAGTCTCGTCATAGTCGACTCCTTCTTTCTGACGATATCCCTTGGCAACAAGACGGGCTTTATAGGTCACCACCTTTCCGTCTGCTCCAATCCTTTTCTTAAAAACCCATTTACAACCTATAGGTTTTATATCCTTTGAAGGTTCAACTAAAGTCCATACTTTATTTTCCTTCATGGTTTCCAGTTCAGATTCCATGGCGTTTTGTCACTTCTCATAATCGGAACTATGTATAGCCTCTTCATAGGTTTTAGGATCATCATCATTATGATCAACCTCATTTGATACATCATCCTTTACCATTAAATTTAATCTAGTTGGTACATGACATTCTCGTGTAGACCTTCGAAGAGGTACTTGTACAACCTATTCACCTTGTGTTGGATTTGGTTGTTGTTCAATTTCGTTTGGAACTGGTTCATTAACCTGTTCTTGAACATCATTTAGTTCTTGAACTTCAACTGTTGAAGATGGCAACTTCCTTGGCAACTTCAAAATATCCAATAAAGGTTCTTCAACTTGGGTCTCATGATCTTTATATTGTGTTGATTCATTAGTTTCTTGATCTTCATCAAGTTCTATTTCTCCATTATAGTTTCCTTCTAAAAGAAATTCCCTTTCCAAAAAGGTTGCTCATCTAGCCACAAACACTTTATGGTCAGAAGGGTGATAGAAATAATATCCCATTGTTTCCTTGGGATACCCACTGAACCTACACTTATCAGATCCTGAGTCAAGTTTATCAGACTGTAGTCTATTAACATAAGCTGGACAAACCCAAACTTTAATATGTTTAAGGTTAGGCTTACATCCTTTCCATATCTCATATGGTGTTGTAGAGACTGACTTAGTGGGAACTTTATTAAGTAAGTATGTTGCTGCTTCCAAAGCATATCCCCATAAATTTATTGAAGATCAGTGAACACCATCATAGGTCTTACCATATCTAATAAGGTTCGATTTCTCCTTTCAGAGACAGTATTGTGTTGTGGTGTTCCTGCAGGTGTCCACTGTGAGAGAATCCCATTCTCTTTGAGATATAGTAAAATCTTCACTTAGATATTCTCCACCTCTATCAAACCTTAGTACTTTGATATTTTTACCAGTCTTCTTCTCAACTTCACTACGAAACTTTTTGAACATTTCAAAATATTTAGACTTTTGTTTCATAAGATACACAAAACCATATCTTGACATATCATCAGTGAAGGTGATAAAGTAAGAATATCCACCTCTAGCTTGAATTTTCATGGGCCCACAAACATCTGAATGAATTAGTTCCAATAATTCAGAGGCTCTTTCTCTACTTCCAGTAAATGGAGATTTGCTCATTTTTCCTTTGAGACAAGATTCACAAGTTGGATATAATCAAAATCATACTTGTCAAGGTACCCTTCCTTGTACAACTTGTTAATTCTTTTTTCTCCAATATGACCAAACCTACAATGCCAAAGGTGTGTTTGATTTACATGATCATCTCTTTTCCTCTTAAGACTTGAAACATGCATAATCGAATTAGCATTCACATTAGGTAAGACATAAACGTCATGTTGGAAAAAGCCATTCACATATAAATTATCACAATAATAGATAGATCAAATACCATTGCCTATATTAATGCGAAAACTACGTTTTCTAACATAGAATCTGAAATTATATTCGAAACAAATTTAGGAACGTAATAAAAATCATCCAACATAAGTACTTTGCCCGTAGGCATTATTAAAGAAATTGATCCTACAGCTACGGCCGCATCTTTTGCACCATTTCCAACTTGTAGATTAATTTCTCCTTTCTTCAACTTTCTACTTATCTGGAACCCCTGCAACATATTGCAGATGTTATAACTACTGCCAGTATCTAATGCCCACAATGAAGAATTAGTAGTAGTTAAAGAGACCTTGAAAATATTTTTCATTACAGTCTTACCTTGTTTCTTGTCCTTTAAAGTTGCAGATACTCCTGGCAGTTTCTCTTCCAATGTCCTATTTTCTTACAATGGAAACATACAACATCAGATTGGTCAGCTTTTCCTTCTTTTCCTTTGGGTTTGGTCACACCACCTTTAGGCGCAGTAGGCTTTTTCTTGGGTTTACTTTTACCCTTACCCTTCTTTTTAGAAACGTTTCCAACCAACATGATAGTTCCATTCTTCTTCTCAGATGCAAGTTGATTCTCATAATCAATCAGCATGTTAAGCATCTCATGAAGATCACCCTAGGATATGGTTCAACTGTCAAATCCTAATAGACGACCAACTATGTGTTCATGTTAAATATAATCTACCATAGAATGACCTAAGAAACTCTTTTCTTCTTTTCATTCAATTATCCCGGCCAAGGTCTTAGTTTGGTCGTTTACAATTCATGACAACATGGAGCTTAAACTCATTACCAAGAGTTGACAGATTCCATCTTGATCAATCACTAATTCTACAAGTATTTAATCGTACCCAATATCCTTTCAACTATCGCCCTAAGACCATAGGTGTCTAGTATTAAAGCACAATAAATAACTTGTCAATTACTATGACGATTTTAGGTCAAAGGAAAATCTTACATCACATTCTTCACGAGAATATCCTGTTGACAGTTTATGGTAATTCTAACCATTAGGAATTATCCAATGAGCCGGTTCAATGATCATATCTCTATATGCATCATCTATCTATGTAATTTAGTTAATCAGATCAACTAATCTTTATCCCATAAAGACGATCACATAAATATTGATCTAACCGAATTACTAATGTCCAAATTAATAATCCTACGATCAAGAACAAATTTAGATTAAATTATAAGAGACTTTGCTCTCATTATCATGATCTCTATCACGATGACAAATCTCAAAATTTAATCAAGAACCTTATCAAATTAATCAAACAATTAATAATAATGATTAAAGAATATCAAATGCCATATATTTTATATCAAATGACGTTCACAAAAATATATTCAAATCATCAAAATGATATTGGATCTAGGGCAGATCTACTATATCCCTAATACTAGCAAATTGCAAATACACATTTACACATTATTTTCTTTCTTTGACCCTATATTGTTGCAATAATTCATCTCATTCATTTAGATTAGTTTATTTCTTTATAATTAAATTAATACTCTAGTTAAGATTTAAGAGGGAATCCATGAGTTCAGAGTGATTGTAGTGCATGAGTCATGACTTGCAATTCAAATTATAATTTTTCTTCATCATTAAGCTGTCCCTTCAGAATGTTTGTATTAGATTATTTTAACATGGTTCAAAACATTCACATTATTACTTCGTTTGCTAATTATGAGACTATATGTTTATAATATAATCCTTAACCGTTATATATGTGAGGTCTAAGACCCATGTCTAATGTCTCACATAGGCAGATGTAATATATTGGTATCGAATTCATCTAAATTCAATATTTTTTATGGAGAGCATAAATTTATATATCAAAATTCATTAACATTACAATAATGATAGATATAATTTCGTAACTTCAAAAATAAAACAATATCAACTCTGACCTTAGCGCGGCTTGATCCGGTTGGCAATAAAAAAAAAATTTGTAAGGTAGGGGTGGAGAGGGGAGGGGGGGGGGGCATGTTTTAAATTTAACTTATATACAGTTTGTATATGCTAATAATACTACTCCATGTCAATATATACATTGATTTGTTGTAGCAAGTTGTTAAGTAACTAATTCCCTTTGTAAGTGAGTCACCTATAATTGTTTTTACGTGATTTAATAATAAAAAAGCAAATTACACTATCAACATATAATTTAAACTCTTTTCATCATTTCATTATTTTCCATCGCTTACTACTCGTTATAATCCGTGCTCGTTGCTCCTAGAAGATAGAGTACGTAGAAGTTTTTAAAACGCCAATCTCCGTCTTTTAACGTCACCTGGTAACATATATCTAAGAGTGTTCATGATTCGATTTGAATCGTTTTTTTTAAAAAGAAATCAAATTAAATTAAGTTAATTTTTTTAATATTAGAATCAAACCAAATCAATTAAGTCGATTTTTTTTCAATTCGGTTTATGTCGGATTTTGTCAGTTTTTCGGTTTTTTTATTGTTGGTTTTTTCCTTAAATATACGACATACACTGTCAAATACATATTTCGGTGACTACATTTTTAATGTAACACTATCTAATTAATTGCCCTTTTAGAATCTATTATTTACCAAGACATATTGATGATAATTAAATTAAATAGTGATGAATAACTTAAGGATTCAATTAAAAATATATTATTTATAACACAAAATGGATTCTTACACTTAACAAAAGAAAACTACCAATCAAATTGGAATGTAAAGGTAAAGAACTATACTAAAGTACAAACTATTAACATTTACAATAAAAATTTTAAAATTTTGTATATATATATATATGTGTGTGTGTGTGTGTAATAATGAATTTGATATGGTTACGTACTCCTATAGTCGGTTTAGTTCAGTTTTTTTGATTTTTTTGATAAAAACCATAATCAAACTAAATTTGATCGATTTGTAAAATTCAAAACAAAAACTAAATCAAACGAGAAAGTATCGATTTGATTTAGTTTTCAGTTTGGTTCGATTTTTCGGCTTTTGTAAAAATCCGTACAGACATCTATGCCTGAAATTTAAGAGGAAAATATATTGAAGTTGTAGCAAATGTTTGTAAATCAAATTGATGTTACAATGGAATCAATATTATTATTATGATTCACTCAAACCATAGCTTATCAAACTCATGGAGAGGTAAAATTGTGATACAACCCCTACATTGGCTGACAAGTAGAAATTAATACTAATTCTAAAACTAAAAAAGTAGATGTCGATTTTTGAACCACCCACTAATCAGAGAGCAGTTCTTGAATATTAATCTCAACTAATTTCTACTATTCACAAAATGAAAAATGAACATTTTGATTTCCCAAAAAACTAACTGTACTATTCAGGTATTGAAGTTAACCTCGCCGTAAACTTCCCTCTCCTCCCACTACCACCACTACTCCTTGCTCTTCTCAAATCCGCCGCATCAGAATCATTATTATTATTATCTCCCCCTTTCCCCTTTTCCGATAAGAAATCTGTACCTTTACGCCGACAACCGTATTTTTCACCGCCACAATTATTCAATGCAGAACTAGCCTTAACGGCTAATGCAGCCATTTCCTCAGCCTGAAGCCTACGTTTCAGATTGCTCAAAGGCAACGCAAAGTAAAGTTGACCCGGTTGAAGCTCCTCGTCAGCACTTATGGCTGAAACCACGTCCCCAAATTCCATTTCGTCGGAGTTACATATGAATATGGTGGGATCTCTTTGTAATAAGTAAGAAGCTTTAACTGGGTAAGGAAACTCTTGTAATCTTCCGTCTTGTAATATCAATTTTGCTGTTGCAACAGATGTAGATTCACATGAACTACAGATACCCATTAAATCCGATTCAGACTCAGTGAGCCGACTCAGTTGGTGTTCGTAAAATTAGATGGAAGCATGTGATACAAATGGAGAAATGAATACAGGAAACAAGAAAAGGCAGGTATAAATAGGAGATGATTAGTGTATCGAATACTGAACCAGGAAGCCACGTCAACATTTTATCATTGAAAATTAAAGGGAGTTTAGTTTAAGGGAAAATAAGTGGTCCACTGCATTGCCAACCAGTAAACTTATGGTGACAGGTTGTATATGGAGAGTACTGTATCCTTATACCCAATATTTTTCTTGAAATTACGAAACGTCGGACTCCGATTTTGAACTGCTGTCATTTTTCTTGCTCATTCCAGCATTTTCAATTGACTTATTAGTTATTACTCGTTTGGACATAAGAATTTTTTTTATTTCGAAAAAAATTATTTTTTTAAATTAATATTTGACTATAAAATTTTTAATTTTCACTTGAAGATGATTTTAGAAATTTTAGAAAATTCAAAAAATTATTTTTCAAAATTTTCACTCAGATCACTCGCAAAAATTTAAAAATAACACAAAATTATATTTATATCGAAACACAATTCTAATTTTTAAATAGTATTTTCATTTGAAAAAACATTTCAATTTTTAAGCCTTCTTTTTCACCCAAAGAAATCTACAAATAAGCCTTTTCTGTTGGGAAATTTGAAATTTTAAAAACAATTTAATAACTATTTCAGGTAAATGAGGGAATAAATTAAGATCCAATAGTTGACACATTAAAACCAGCTGAATAACAAGGTAGGCTTCTTCCACCGCTTGTGCACTCTTCGCTCTGCTTATAAACTTCATTTGGCGCTTGCTTTGTCTAATTTCTTTCCGTATGTACAATCGTCTATTAACAATGGGATGGATATTAGTTTGTTTTATTACCACATTTACACTACTGATTACTGTAAATGATGGAGGAAAGAACACGGTTAGTTACTAATAACACGGACGAAATACCTTTCTGCTTATAAAGTTCACGACTAAGTGTTTTTTAACTTTTGATTGCAATTTTAAGTTCAGAACTTCGTGACTAGATGTCCTTAATATTTGAACTTAAAACTCGAAGTTCAGGACCACGTGTCCTTAACTTTTGAATTTGTAACTATGACCAAGTGTCCTTAATTTTTGAGCTTGTTACTCTAATTTCAAGACATATTGTCCTTAACTTTTGAGCTTCTTAACCTAAGTTTAGGACATATTGTCCTTAATTTTTGAGCTTGTTAGTCTAAGTTCAGGATTAAGTATTATTAACTTTTAAATTTAAAATTCGAAATTTAGGACCAAGTACCTTAACTTTTGAACTTATAAGTTCAAAATTTGTAACACACAATTTTGCTCAATTGAACAAAATTAATCACAAAGACCAAAATTTTGCAATTATTACATATGAACTAGAAGAAACTAAAAGTTAAAACAAAGAACTAGAAAATGTAAGAATTGTTTTTCTCACCGTGCATGTTCGAATTTTCTCAGGAAAGGGACGAAAAAGGAGGGCATATAATTTCAGACAATGACAAAAGTAATTGGAGCTTTGTAATTCTCGACTTCAGAATCTTGATTCATCAATACTTAGCCCTTAAGTAACATAGTCTTTTTTCTTCCTAATACGAAAGAGATGCATGAAAAAGTAATACAGTTTTTTTATTTTAATAAATTAGTAATTATTATTACTAAGCATTAAAGATACTGAATAAAAAATAAATATTACTTTATAAGTGGCTATTGTTTAACCAAAAAATGGAACTTTAATCAAAGCTTTAATTTAGAAGAACTCGTGTTACAGATAATTAAAGAATGAATAAAGAAGAATGATTTTGCCAATAATGAGGTAGACAGAAAAATAAAATAAACAAGTATATCAGATAGTGTTTCGTGTCCTTACAATTGATCTATTCTCTCCCTTTTATAGCCATCTTGGAGATATGCATTTTGTCTTTTTCATAATAAGGCTATTATAGACTATTAAAGATATTAAATGCTACTTTATATAATTATTGTATTTAATACAAATTTTTAATATTTTCAATATTTAATGCTCATTAAATATTGTATTTGTACTTCCTTGACTGACATGTTTATTCTCCTGAATTCTTGGATTTATTGGATACGAGCGTTGAGTCTACTCGTACCTTTGTTAGTGCCAGTGCTCATACTTATTGCAACTCGTACCTCTTTGCTAATCATCATTCTTTGACCAACCTTCACGTTATGACGTGTCATCCTTAAATACTTCGATAAGTGTAAGCTCAATTTTTTCCAATACAGATAGTCCCCCCCCCCCCCCCCCCACTTGCCATTTATTCATCGATTGAATATTTGAGAAGTGAATTTTATAAAAGCGGGATTTTTGCCTCCATTAATGTTTACCATAGTCAATGTTTCAATTCTCACTTCCATTTATTGCTTAGTACGCGTGGCATCTCTTTGTTGGCTCTGAGACTTTACAACACCTTTTAAGGCTTTTTTATGGCTTCACCAATTACAAAGCAGCAGTTTTCATTATGACATTTTTATCATTGTACCTTTTTCTTTGATGATTGCTTCCTAGTATAAACATAGTTTTCTTCTTTGTCTTTACCATATAAAGTTTTCTGAACATTCAATTTCTCAAATCATCGTTTGCTTCTTCCTTGTATTATCATGTCTTCATGAAACCCTAACCCTAGAAGGGTTCCCATAGTTGATAACTTCCCGAACGCTCCCAGTAGGAGCAGAAGAGGAGGTAAACTTCGTAATGTAGGATCTTCAACTGCACGAGATTCGTCTATTCCTTCACTCAGTTCTGGCCCCTCTTCTAAAACTAGAGGTTCTCTCTCCCAAAGATCTTCTTCTAGGGGTAAGGATTCTTCTGAACCTCTTCGTGAACCTACAGTAGAAGAGATAGTTCCTGCGGAACTATCTTTCTATAATGATAAAGAGTCTCTTAGAAATCAAGTATTTTCTTTAGATCGTGCTGATATTTACTCCATTCAAATTGTGGAAGGTTTGATTTCTTTAGTTCGTAGAGACTGCCACTAGAGTCATGACTTCCCTATCATTATTCCTAACCCGAATCAGAGAATTAATTCATACTTAACTGGATTTTCCTTCATCTATACGTAACTTTTTACTTTAGGATTCAAACCTCTATTGATCATGTTATTCTCGAGTTTTGTCATTTCTTTAATGTTAGCTTAGGTCAAATTGGCCCAATAATATGGAGAGTTTTTGCATGTTTATGGCATTTGATCAATTTAGCCAAGGTCCCTTTCACTTTTTTCCCATATAATTCATCTTTACTCCCCTAGACTTTTCTGTAATGGTGTTTTTACACTAGTAACTAGGAGTAAAAGAGTTTTAGTTAGCCCTGAAGATGATAGAGATCGTGGCTGGTACGCTCTGTTTGTTGCTAACTCCACTGTTGGTTTAGTGGGTGAAGAGAATGTTTCCTTCCATGAGAAGTGAAATTTTTCACGTTAGTCTTCTACTCTCTCGTACCTTTTTCTCCAATTATTATTTTTCTAATTTTACTTTTGTTTTCCAGCAGCCATGGAGTTGTGGAAGATGTTTTCAATTTCCGTGATTGGGTAGAAAAGCTTTTGAATATTACACCAATGGATGGTAGGTCTTGGAAAACCCTTTCCCAGCGATTTGGGTGGAAAGTAAAAGCTCATGGTGAGAGCTTTTATTTTTCTTTATTTTACATACTGTTACTTTTTTTTTCTTCTGTACTATCAATTCTTCTTTTTATCAGAATTTGTTGTTCCAGGAGTTACTGCTGAGGCGGTCGTGGCTTCATGTATCTCTTTGGAAAGGGCCCAAGAAATAATCTTTGGTTCCTCATAAAAAAGAAAAGTCGTTGATGACCAAGATTCTGAAGAGGAAGAAGATGGGGGCTCTTTGGTAACACGGCCACAAGCTTGCAAACGTATCATCTCTGATGATAAATTAGAAGCATCCCCTGTTCATTCTATTCCTCTTATCACATCTGTTGAGGCCCCGGTTGTAATTCCTGACGACGATATTGCTCACGTTGCTGCTCATGACTCCATTGAGCAACTTTTTATCAGTGGGTTTGGTAGCAAAACCCTAGGCCCAGTTTTTTATGAAGCGCCCTAGCTTCCTTTTCTACTCCCGTGTCTGTGACTACTTCTTTGCCGATCTCGGTTGTTTCCACTCCTCCTCAGGCTGCTATCTTTATTACTTCTACTATTCCTCCTTCGACAATTCCTCCTCCACTTTCTCACTGTGCTGAGGTTGGCTCTTCAAGTGGAAGTGGTACCATGAGGCAAGTGATCATTGAAGTCCCCGCTAAGGGTAGTCTTTTAAGAAAATCGGGTCAAGCAGATACGTGGCTAAAGCCCTTAATCGGTCCCATTGAAAAAGCTAAGCTAGAGAGCCATAGTTCCTTAACATTGATGAATGACATTGTGTATGCTTCTTTAAAGGTATTCTCCCTTTTCTTTTTAAACTTTTACTTTGCCATTTTTCTATCTTTAGGATTCTCATTTCCTTTCCTTTTCTCTTTTTTTATACCAATCTCATTGGCACGGAGTTGATGAGAAGGATTACCCTCTCAGAGCAATTAATGTGTGATTCTCAGCTAGAGGCGTACAATTGGAAGGAACAGTGTGAAAGTCTTACGATTGATGTGGATTACTCAGAAAAAAGCAAGAGTACCTTGGAGCAGCAGGTGCGGGCCTTGACTATGGAATTTGCAATTGCAAAGACTTCCTCAAGTCAATCAGAGAAAGAAAGGCTCGTCTTGAAACTTTTTTTTCTGAGCTGCTGTCCAAAGCAAATGAAGAGATTAGAGAATTAAAGGTTCTCTTGGATGAGAAAGAAGCTTATGCTGGTGAGCTCGTGCAGAATTAACTCAAGCCCAACAAGACCTCTGAGCTTCTTCTGATAAGGTTTACACCTTAGAAAGTTCCCATATATCTCTCCAAGCTTCTTACACGTTTGCCTTGGCTGAATATGAAAACTTAAAGAATAAAATAGTTGACTGGGAAAGAGATTATGAAATCCTTGAGGATGAGTCTGCCGTTGAAGTGAGTTGGGCATTCCTAAATTCTCGCCATAATACCCTCGTTGAAGTTAGCCGGGAGAATTTTAACTTGAAATCTGAGTTAGCCAAGATTAAAGAAACTATCAAAACAACTCAACGGAACCAAGTTACTCCCCCCCCCCCCCCCCGCGCCTTAGCTGAAACTTCTTAAAATATTGAATTTGATACGGGTATCCCCACTCCTTCGAGCCAAGTTGATATCGTTGTTGTAAACCAAGCTAAGCTCGTTGCTATCGATGTACCTACTTTAGTTCCTTCATCTTCTTACTGACAAGTTTAAGTTGTTTAAATTTCTTTATGTTTTTTTTTTTTGGGACAATTGTGGTCAAAACCCTTGGTCTCATTTAAGGGTTTGTTTTTGACACTCAACCCCCCAGACCTTTTATGGGGAAACATGTATAAACAATTTAAGTTCATGCTTAGTTTAAGCTCTTTAATATTAAGAAGTTTCTTCGTTGAACTTTCATTTTATTTATTCTTGCCTTTATTTCTAAGGACTTAAAAAATAATTTGCATTTTTTATTCTTAAAGAAAAATGCTTCTGTTAACTTCATGAATATTCAAATTAATCATGAGTTTTATAAAAGAGGGCCCTTTTATATTCGATACTTAATTAAGAAGACATCTCAACTTTATAATGGTGTTAACATACGATGAAAGAAATAGGAATACACATGTTTCTTTGAAATAACTTTGACAAATTTTTCGTTTGAACTTTGTCTAGTTTTGGTAACACTTTACACGTATTTGAATTACATCTATGAATTTTTGATAACTATTTTTCTTGTAACAAATCTTAAAAAGATATAAATAAACACGAGGTTTTTATTTATAACCCATTTCAGTACATATAAATAAACACGAGGTTTTTAGTTATAACCCATTTCAGTACATTGCCTTCACCCTAACTATGATAAGGTTTTTCTTTAGCCTTAGCTCGTGACGTTGCTCTGCACTTGACTCATTCAATAAGTAAATGTTTCTGTCTTGATCTTTGATTATTTTCCAATCTTTTTGCCTTCTTTATAAACATGCATGTGCATATTATATAGTCCCTCAAGTGTTTGAGCGTTGAAGTATGAAACCTCGAGCACTTGATTGTTCCTATCATTTGGTCATTTCCCTGGAAAGGAAAAACATACGGGAATCGAAGGTACGATTATAGACGCAGACCGCTTAACCCGTTAGAATTTCTATCAGAATAATTTGTAACCCTAAGTCAGGAAGTTTAATTTATTCCATGTGCCTTGCAGGTCGTGACTTATCATTTAGTGCGGGTTAGCTTTTATCCTATCATCTAAAATCGTTAGTAAAATTTTAACAATTCAAAAATTAAATTCAAAAATATGTATACCTTACCGTGGGTATTCCTTAGAAATAGCATTTATTCAGATGAACAAATTTAATATGAAGGTAGTATCTTGTCATCCATTGTTTCCAGCTCGTATGCTTCTTTCCCTGCAATATCATGAATTCTATAGGGTCCTTCCCATATCGGGCTTCATTTTCCTGAATCAGCCGCCTTTGTAGATTGAAAAATCTTTTTCAGCACGAAGTCCCCAATTGTGAAGAACATGAGGCGCGTTCTTATTAGTGCGGCTTCTCTTCTTCCCTCAAGTAATTCATGATTTACATGCATTTCTTCATCATTAGACTCTTTTGATGCATGTTTTAACCTCGTACTCGGCTCTCCTATCTCAACTGGAATCAAAGCTTCAGCTCCATAAACCAATGAAAATGGTGTTTCTCCTGTACTTGTTCTTGTTGTTGTGCGGTATGCCCATAAAATACCAGGTAACACTTCTGGCTAATTCCCTTTGGATTCCTCTAAACGCTTTTTAAAGGGTTGATAATGACTTTGTTTGTTGACTCAGCTTCCCCATTACCCACCGGATGATAAGGTGTGGATGTAATCCTTTTGATTTGCAAACTTTGACAGAATTTTGTGATTTGAGCGCCTATAAACTGAGGTCCATTATCACACACAATCTCCTTTGCACACCGAATCGGCATATGATATTCCGCCAAATGAAATCTCGAACTTCCTTTTCTCGAACCTGTTTGAATGCTCCTGCCTCCACCCATTTAGTAAAATAATCAGTGAGTACGAGCAAAACTTTTACCTCTCCTTTTGCTTGTAGTAGTGGACCCACGATATTCATTCCCCATTTCATAAATGGCCACGATGCAATGAACGAATGTAGTAACTCCGCAGGTCTATGCATATTATTACCGTACCATTGGCATTTTCGCATTTTGCCATGAAACTTTCCACTTCTTCTTCCATGTTAGGCCAATAATAACCTTCCCTAATTAAGGTTCTTACCAATGACCTTCCTCCTGCGTGATTCCCACAATGTCCCTCGTGTATTTCTCTCATTACGTATTCTCTCATTGCCTTGCTTTAAACAATACCGAGCTACCTTTTTCCGAAGCGCGTGAGCTTCTTTTTTATCTTCAGGGACGGTACTATACTACAAAAAAGAAACTGTCTCAGTCCTCCAATCCCAAGTTAAGTTTTTAAAATTCATCTCATTTTTATCGGGGTCGATATTTGAATGAAATAAATGAATAACTTAAGCATTTGCATCACTTTCCATGTCTGCCGTAGATACGTGATTAGCTATGGCGTCTGCTTCAACATTTTCATCCCTTGGTATTTGTGTAACTTTCCAGGTTTGAAATTATTTTATCAACTCCCGTGCCTTTTCTAAGTACTACTGCATCCTTGCTTCCCGGGCCGTATAAGTCCCCAGCATTAGATTGACTATGAGTTGTGAGTCACTTTTGATTATAATCTGATTTATGCCAAGTTCTCATATCAGTTCTAAACCTGCAATCATAACCTCATATCCTGCCTCATTGTTAGTTATAAAATGACATTAATAGCTTGTCGGATGGTTTCACTTGCCGGTGGTACCAAAACTATCCCTAAACCTTCACCTTTTACATTAGATGAACCGTCAGTAAATAAGGTTCAAGTTCTTGGGTTAGCTCCATTGAACACCTGCAACTCTTTTTCTGCTTCTAATTGCATCCCTTGGCTAAAATCAGCCACGAAATTAGCTAACACTTGAGATTTTATAGCAGTTCAAGGTTGGTATGTAATATCATATTTGCTTAGCTCTATAGCCCACTTAGCTAACCTTCCCAATAACTCATGCTTATGTAAAATACTGCATAATGGATAAGAAATTACTACGAAAATAGGATACATTGAAAATAAGGTCTTAATTTTCTAGATGCCATGATTAATGTAAGTGCATGCTTTTCTAGTTGAGGATACCGCAATAAATATTTGCTGACATAATAGATCGGAGATTACTTACCTTGGTCCTCACTGACTTAAACAACACTTATCACTACTTCTGAAATAGCAAGGTAGATGAGCAATATTTCTCCAGCCTTTGGTTTTGCGAGAAATGGTGAATTTGATAAGTATGTTTTCAAATTTTTGAGTGCCTGCTGACATTCCTCATTCCATTAAAAATGATCTTGCTTTTTAAAAGCTGAAAAGAATTTGAGGTACTTTTCTGATGATTTAGAAATAAATCTTCCCAAGGCTACAATTCTTCTTGTCAATCTTTGCACTTTTTTTTTACTTGAAAGCACATCAGGGATTTCTTCAAGGGCCTTAATCTGTGCGGGATTCACTTCAATACCACAGTCAGAAACAAGAAAACCTAAAAACTTACTTGATGTAACACCAAATGCACATTTTTCCGGATTTATTTTCATATTAAATTTGCGTAAAATGTGAAACATATCAGACAAGTGTGATATATGATCTTTTGAATGTTGGGTTTTAACGAGCATATCGTCTGTACAGACCTCCATGGTTTTTCCCAGATATTCTTGAAACATTTCAGTCACTAGCCTTTGATATGTTGCACCAGCATTTTTGAGACCAAAAGGCATTATTTTATAACAGTAAATCCCCTTGTATGTTACGAATGAAGTTTTTTCCTCGTCAATCATTTCCATTTTGATCTGATTGTATCCTGAATACGCATTTAAAAGCTTAATAATTCATTCCTGCAGTAGCATCAATTAGTTGATCTATATATGATAGTGAAAAAGAATCTTTAGGATAAGCTTTCTTAAGATATGTGTAATCTACACAAACTTGCCACTTACCATTCTTCATTGGTACTACACCAGTATTGGCTAACCAAATAGGATACTTTACCTCATTGATGGACCCAATCTTTAATAATTTTTGAAATTCTTCTTGAATCACCTGATTTTTGAAAAGTCTTTGCTTTCTCTTCTTTTGTTTGGCAGGAGGGTACAATGGGTTTAATTTGTGAGTCATTACCTCCAGTGGTATTCCTGTCATATTAGAGTGGGACCAAGCAAAACAGTCTGTCATCTTTCAAAAATTCAATTAACTTACCTTTCATGTCTTGGCTTAGATTGGCCTCTATGTAGACTTTCTTGTCATGCCATTGTGCGAATAACACTACAGCCTCCAGATCTTCAATTATTGTTTTGATATTTTCTTTTTCCTGTGATTCTTGAATGGTATCGGGCCTTGAGTCCACATCTATCTGCCCTTGTTCAGTTGAGGTTTGTGTTGTGGTGCTCTCAACTAGCTTCTGTGATTGCTATTTTTCTTCGTTTTTCGTACTTGAATCTGCTATAGAGTTAATATTCCTAGATGAATGATGATCTCCACAGATTTGAAATATTCCCCATGGTGATGAAAATTTAATAATTTGATGTAATCTTGAAGGAACAACATCCATTTCGTGGATCCATGGTCTCCTAAGGATCATATTGTAAGCCATCTCCATATCTACTACCTGGAACTTTGTAACTTTGACAATTCCTTCTGCGAATGTATTGAGTATTACCTCTCCTTTCGTGACAACACTGAAATTGTCAAATCCAGATAAGGTATGCGGCTTTGGTATTAATCTATCTTCAGCTTGCATCTCACATAATACTCTTAGCACAATAATGTTCACATAACTACCTAGATCAATCAAAACTCATTTTACATTAGTATGATGTACAAGTAAAGATATTACTAGTGCATCGTTATGAGGAGATAATACTCCATCTGCATCCGTAATGCTTTCCTCTTCTAAGACATGTCACATCCGTTTCCCTTAAGTAATTTTGATTTTGGAAATCTTAGTAGTTGCGGTGTACGTCACACCATTGATGTCTTCACCCCCGCTTATAACAATGACGGTCCTTTTTGGAGAAGGTGGTTTAGGGGGGTCCTGCCTATTCATCATGTATGCTTGCTTATTTTTCTCACTGAATAAATCAGTGAGATACCCCTGTTTTAATAAATGATCAACCTCTCTCTGTAAAAACCTACAGTCACCCATTTATGCCCGTGATCATTATAAAAATTCGCACCAATGATCAAGGTTTGCACCTGTTTGGATTCGATCTCATCTCTTTTCACCACCGTACCTTGTCACCTATGCTTCTCAAAATAGCTACGAGTTCGAAAGTGCTTATATTGAAACTATAACCGTCGAACCTCGCCTTTAAGTTTCTATCAACATCTCGAGACTCTTGTGTGTTTCGATCATTCCCTGATCTTGATGACGAGCCCGATTCCCTATTCCTCAATATGTAGTTGTACCTCCGATTATCTTGTTTTGAACGTGAGTCTTTTTTCGCCGGTCCCATGTATGGTTCGTGTCTATTTGTACCGGATCTTTTTTCGATTTTTTCCCATCTCGAACTTATCTTTTCTTCTTTTTGATATCGTGAAATAATATCTTCTTCAATCTTTAGCTTTGTGTTATACCTGTTATGAACGTCATTCCATGTTGTTGCTGGGAATTCACGAAGATTCTCCTTGAGTCGCCTCGTAGCTTCTGAGGTTTTTGCATTCAAGTTACTTGTGAACGCTATAGCTGCCCAATTGTAAGGTACACGCAATAATGTCATTCTTTCACGTTGGAACCTGTCTACAAATTCTCTAAGCAATTCTGAGTCCCCTTGTTTGATTTTAAAAATATCCTCCATTCTTTTTTTGACTTTCTGAGCTCCCGAGTGTGCTTTAATAAAAGAATCTGGAAGCTCAGCAAAAGAATTTATAGAATTTTCGGGTAAAAGAGAATACCATGTTAATGCACCCTTAGCGAGTGTTTCACCGAATTTCTTGACCAATACTGATTCAATCTCCTATTTGGTCAAGTCCTTGCCTTTGACACCTATTGTAAATGTAGTCACATGGTCTCGTGGATCAATTATTCCATCGTATTTTGAAATATCAGGCATTTTAAATTTCTTTGAAATTGGGAGGGGAGCAGCACTTGGCTTCTAGGGTTGCTGCGAATATTTATCCATATATATCCCTTTGATTATGGGTGGCACCCCAGGTATTTGCTCTATGCGGTCACTTTGCTCCTTGAGCTGTTTCTGTAATGTTAATACTAAATTTTGTAAATCTGAATTGACTAAATTACCCGTTACTCCTTCTTGGAACTCACTGCGGGTTCCATCACTTTTTGAATTAACAAGCCCAGAACGAGAATTCTCCAAAGTATTGTTATTTGGAGTGGTTGTGAGTGGTGCAGCAGGTAACTGACTAGCAAAGGGTTCAAGAGCTTTCATGACCTGTGCAGTAATTAGTTTTTGAAAACCTTCATCGATAGCTTCAACATTTTCAAATTGAGTGTTTCCATGTATAGATCCATCAGGAGTGCCTTCTCGAGACCATCAAGGAGAGCTTTGTGGAGAAGGAACTGGGGTGTGATTTTCCTGTCGATTACCCTGAAGTTGTTGGTTTCCTTCATTTCCTTGAATATTATCGTTGTTGTTCGACATGGTTGATGTAACAAGGAAAGTTAAGCTAAAAAGAATAAATTATCAGATTCCCGGTAACAAAACTAATTTGTTACCAAAAATAGTACTTTGGTCAAAGCTTTAATTTAGAAGAACTCGGGTTACTGATAATCAAAGAATGAATAAAGAAGAATGATTTTTCCAATAATGAGATAGTTAGAAAAACAAAGTAAACAAGTATATTCAGATAGTGTTTCGTGTCCTTACAATTGATCTATTCTCTCTTTTTCATAGCCATCATGGAGATATGCATTTTGCCTTTTTCATAATAAGGTCATTATATACAACTAAAGATATTAAATGCTACGTTATATAATCATTGTATTTAATGCACATTTTCTAACATTTTCAATATTTAATACTTATTAAATATTGTATCTGTAGTTCCTTGTACTGTCAGGTTTATTCTCTTGAATTCTTAGATTTAAATAGATATGAGCGTTGATTCTACTCGTGCCTTTGCCCGTGCCCATGCTCGTGCCTCTACTCGTACCTTTGTTAGTGCCAGTGCTCGTATTTATTGCAACTCGTATCTCTTTTCTAATCATCATTCTTTGACCAACTTTCACGTCATGACCTGTCATCCTTAAATAATTCGATAAGTGTAAGCTCATTTTTTCCCAATACAGCTACCCCACACAATTTTTGACATATCATCTGTATTTCCCACTAATCCGACTTAATAGAGGGATATTGAACTTTTAACCATATATACACATACCGACATAAACACTAGTCTAATAGCGGAACTAGCATTTGGATCCATTTCTGATTCTACATGATGCTAGATTTGGAAAATCATTGGGCTTGTATAATTCACTTGTCATCAATTATTATATTCTGTTTTGCTGAAATTAATCTGATGCAAAAGAAGCATTAATTCAGGAGAGAACTTCATTTATAGCCCATCCGGCAAAACTAATATTAACCGTTAGTCCAAAATTACAATATGCATTATATAGCCAAAAAGTAATTCTAGTAGCTAGCCACCGAACTATATATCTAACCCACAAGCTCTGTAAAAAAAATTGATACACAAACAAACACAGGTTCATTATAAAAATAATTTTCCGCCTGAAATGGTTTAGCCGGAAAACTTCACGATCATCTGAAATGCTATATACCGGCCAAATTTGCCGAAATTCAAATTAGCAAGTAAACCGTCTTTCAGATCTAGATTTTTATAATATCAAAATTCCTAAAACAGTAAATAAAACGAGAAAAGAGAGTCACGCGATTTAATGGAGGGTCGGCGATATTTGAGTTTTTGTCCAGATGTAAAGTCAACGAGATCGAGCACAGTGGGTGGATTGACTGGGTTTTGATTTCAATCATGATAAAGTTCAGTTCTTCCATCCAAGATAAAGCATCCCTTTTTATGTTTTGCCAAAGGTGCAAGTTGTTAGGTTTCTATTTGGGTTCAATCTGATGGCTTTCTTTCTCCCCTTCTTCCTATTTATTTACCTTTATTATATTTTTGAATCCACTAATAGAAAATCATTCACTGATTTCACTCCTAAAATCTTATCACTCTCTATTCTCATATACCAAACAATAAAGTGGTTAGCCAAATAGGAATCATGTTGATAATTAGCTTCAGTTCTTCCATCTTAGTCACAGTTGTAAGTTTTCATGGATTGTGTTGTTGCGCTATTAAATCTTGTGTGCCATCTAGGATTGCAAATTTATCAAGGAACCTGTAAAGTAAAATCATAAATTATTTTGAATACTATATTCCACCTTTCCTGAGTAATTGCATAACCTAATCATGACTAAGTTTTGAATCTTACTTCAGGCTTTTGGTGTGGCCTAAGAGCCTCCTTTGGGTAGTTTTTGACTTGGAAACTTCATGTAAATGAGAAGGATTTGAAGGAAGTGGAAGATTTCTTTTTCTAATTATAGCTACAAGCACTTATACCATTGGTGTTAAGGGACTTCCAGTTGGTTTCCTGTAACGGTAGAATGGCCGCCCAGCAATGAAGATGACTAAATAGACTGTTACTATACAATTTATATACAATGGACTTTCACTATGCAAAAATAAATTATCACTATACAAAAAATATACTAAATAGACTGTTACTATACATAAAATATATAAAATAGACTGTCATTATACAAAAATATATAGAATAGACTATATATATATATATATATATATATATATATATATATATATATATATATATATATATATATATATATATATATATATATATATATATATATATATATATATATATATATATATATATATATATATATATATATATATATATATATATATATATATATATATATATATATATATATACACACACACACACACAAAATAGACTGTCACTATACAAAATATATACAAAATAGACTGTCACTATACAAAAATATATTAAATAGGTTGCCACTATATAATTTACATACACTAGACTGTCATTATATAAAATATACACAAAATCTGTCACTATACAAAATACAACATATATATAAAAATAGACTGTCATCATATATAAAATATACAAAATAGACTATCATTATACAAAAAATATACAAAATAGACTGTCACTACACAACAAATATATAAAATAGATTGTCGCTATACAAATAATATACAAAATAGATGTAACTATGCAAAATATATATAAAAAAAGACTGTCACTATACAAAAATACATGATATACTCCAAATACAGAGTGTGCACACATTACACATATAAAATTGTATATAATTTATATACACTATGCATACATATTAGAAAATACACATTATATACAATTTTTATACATGATACACTCCAAATACACAATGTATTTGAAAAGGCAAAAAAGAGTTGCTCTATCGCGCCAGATGAGCGTCAAACTTGTGACCTTCAGCTTATGAAATAGGCGCTCTAATCACTGAGCTATAGGCGTTTATGTTGTCATACTTATTCCTTTCGGCTACTATATATAATATATTTGGGCCGAAGAGCCATTTTTTATAAGTAGGACAAAATATAAGCTATTAAAATTTTGAGGGGTTATAGAGGGTAGTTTTCTCTTAAGTAGCTCAATGAACCATCACCTCGTGGTATCCATTTCTATAAGGTGAAGATCTACATTAATTGCTCAGTAAAAACTACATGCTGCATACTCGCTAAGAAAAATTCTACTCAGAAAATGCCCACGTTTCTCTATGTTTTGATATTAGGGTAAAGAGAAACTAGCTAAGCTGTGTGCAGTATTTATTTATAGACCACAAAGCTTTTAACTATATTTGATATCCTAAGACACAGTCTTTTAACATGGTATGAAGAATGAATGGAGGGAGTTGGAGAAGATCTGTGGGAATATCATAGAGGCTGTATCATATGGTGCATCCTTCCAGACCAAATTCCATAAATTTAATTTACATTCTTCTTCAACTAATATCAGCCTAAAACTCAATTTCCCCCCCCCCCCCCCCCCCCCCCCCAAAAAAAAAAAAAGAATAAAAAGAGCGAGGAATCAAGGAGCCAAAGAGGCTATTTTATAAGCGAAAAATCGTTAAAATTATGTTATCTGAACCACCTTTCGTATATCTCAACTACTTCACTTAGTATCTACTATTCTCGCCAGCAAAGGTATTAAGTAATTATGTCTACAAAGCTTAGGCATATTTGAAAAAAATTACATAACATCTTTTATTTCAGCTAGAATTTGTGAGCATTACAACACAATTTGCAAAGTATTATTGGGATCGAATATAACAAGCTGCTATACGGAAGCTACCAAAGCAAACCTTGACGACTATAAATCAAACGACAAAGAAAATTTACTAAACAAGACATAATAAAGTATTACTATGATTATAAGAGATAAGACAATTTTTTTTTGAGAGACTAATCTCCCTCACAAAATTTCGCAAGAGTTACATTGTAGAGGCTGTGTTCTATGTAAGAAGGACTAACATTCAATGTAAACAAGTCCAATACATTTCTTAAAGAAAAGGATCAAACAAATATGGAAGAGATTGTTGTTTTCCTTTTAGTAAAATCAATTATGATAAATATAGTATCCTTCGTTCGAGTAATACGAAAACTCTAAAAGAATTTAAAAAATCAGGACAAATTCTAACAATTACAACACTTAGTGATCAAGATAATTCTTAGGCAAAGTCATGAAATACATTATTTTAGTTGGCCATTCGACATTTTAGAAACTAGAATAAAGTCTCCGTCTGAATTGTTCCTGGACCCAAAATATGGACTTCTTTTACCAAGAGGATATAGTGAATGTTCAAATTCCTTTTCGCTCCCAAAAGTTGATACAGCAGGAGACGGAGTCAATCAACTGGACTTTAAAAGGAAAAGCCGAGACGAAGTAGAGGGTGTTTGGCTAAGTTTATAAGTTGGTTAAATTGGTTTATAAGTACTTTTTGGCTTATTTATATGTTTGGTAAAATTAAAAGTGTTTATAAGTCAAAAATAAGTAAAAACCCATAAGTTGATCTCCCCCAACTTATTCAATTTTAGCTTATAAGCACTTTATGTTTGACCAAAAAAATTTACTATTTTATTCCTAAAACACTTCTTTTAAAACAAAACTCTTCGTGTACCCAATTCTTTAGCTGCTTATTATTAATTTCAGCACTTTTATCCAAACACATAACTGCTTATTTTTTAAATCGACTTCGTCACTTAAAATGCTTTTCAGCACCTAATATTTATCAGCTACTTTGAATTAGCTAAGCCAAACGGGCTCGTAGTCCAAAACAAGATGGACCTCAAAACAGCTGACAGAAGCAAGATGGACCTAAAGAAAGTTTGACGGGCTATTATTATTATTAGCCAGCGCCGGAAACTGTTTATATTTGGTAGTCGAAAAAAATAATATATATATATATATATATATATATACACACACACAAAAATTTTATACTATTATTTTTAAAGCAACTATACAACATCATTTTTTCCAATTTGACTCAATCAAAGCCCAAAACTAAAGAAGCTAATAAGCCCAACAGAAGAGTGTACTCTAAAGCCCAAAGGTGAATAGCCCAAAAAGCCGGGAGAAATTCAAAAGGGAAATTTTTGTATATATACTATATATGAAACTATATTATCAAATATATTCATAGTTTATATTATCTTTTATGCTAATAGTATTTCTACAAAGTATAGATCATGCATTAAATAAAGAATCATTGTAGCTGTAGGTTTTCCTTATTTAGGCGCTAAAATTGGGAGATTAATATTATTCCAGATCTTCCTAACGCAAATCACGCACATTAATTTTCTTTGTCAGTTTCGTTTCAAATTTAGCGTCTCTACATCAAATATAATTATTCTTTTACAATTCAAAAATGAATTGATTATTCTTCTACAATTCACAAATCAAAAACATCTAAATCTTCTACAGTTTTTCTACATCAAACGCTATTATGTCTAAATTTCAGTAATACAAGCAAAGGAAAAGAATGTAGCAATTCTATCATTGATAGCAAGCTTGAAAGCTTTGAATTCATATTTAAATTTTTAAAATTATTATTTATTGGGATTAAAAGTTATTGAAAATAATTGAGAACGAGAAAGAAGTAGTAAACAGGGTTGAACTAATCCAGCATTTTGCTGATTCACTAATTACAGAAGAACCTGTGGCTTTTAGGTTTGTCACTAAGTATGAATTTTCCACTATGCATATTAAATGGATAGGCACCTACACATCTGCCGCTATTTCAGTCTTGTCCTTAAAATCAAAGAGGATTTGGTATTCAAGAGCCCCCACCCCCTCCCACCCCCACACCCCAAAAAAAAGAGGAACGAAAAAGTCAAACTTGTTATGAAATAATATAAGAACAAGAACAATAGAGAGGAAAAGTAGAGAGAGGAGTATTTTTATTGATACTTTGGGATGATTTACAATGGGGTAAGACCCCTCTATTTATAGGCATAGAAAAGACTTAGCCTCAAAGTAAAACTCTAGAATCTCTCTAAATATAGACATTCACCTTAAATAGAGTTCTATTTATAACACTCCCCCTTGAATGTATATTCAATAATGTGCCTCGTTAAAACCTTAACTAAAACAAAACCCAATGGGAAAAAATTTAACGAAAAGAAAAAAGAGTACACATGTTTGAATATGCGCCTTATTGGTTGCCTCGTTAAAAACCTTGCAAGGAAAACCCATTGGGACAAACCTTGTAAGGGAAAAAGAGTGCAACGCGCATTAACTCCCCCTGATAAGAACATCAATTCATATACTTAAGTCTTCTCATTCCGATCTTGTGAACTAGCTTCTTGAAGGTTGACGTTGGTAGAGATTTTGTGAACAAATCAGCCATATTATTGCTTGAACGAATCTGTTGCACATTGATATCACCATTCTTTTGAAGATCATGTCTGAAAAATAACTTTGGTGAAATATGCTTTGTTCCATCTCCTTTTATGAATCCTCCCTTCAATTGAGCTATACATGCTGCATTGTCTTCATACAAAGTCGTGGGTAGTTTATTACACTTCAAACCACATTTGTCTTGAATATGATGTATGATAGACCTCAACCACACACACTCCCACTTGCTTCATGAATAGCAATTATCTCGGCATGATTAGATGAAGTAGCCACAATTGATTGCTTAGTCGATCGCCAAGATATGGCGGTGCCTCCACAGGTAAACACATAACCTGTTTGAGATCGAGCCTTGTGTGGGTCGGATAAATATCCAGCATCAGCATAACCAACAAGATCAGGACTGCAATTATTGTCATAAAATAAGCCCATATCGGTGGTCCCTTTTAGGTACCGCAATATATGTTTGATCCCATTCCAATGTCTCCTTGTAGGAGCCGAGCTAAATCTTGCTAAGACATTAACTGAAAAGGATATGTCAGGCCTTGTAGTATTTGTAAGATACATTAGTGCGCCAATTGCACTAAGATATGGTACTTCAGGACCAAGTAGCTCTTCATTCCTTTCTTGCGGTCGGAATGAATCTTTATTCACATCAAGTGATCGAACAACCATCTGTGTACTTAAAGGATGTGCTCCATCCATGTAAAACCGTTTCAGTACCTTTTCTATATAGGTAGATTGATGAACAAAAATTTCGTTTGCTAAATATTCAATTTGCAAACCAAGACTTAATTTTGTCTTTCCGAGATCTTTCATCTCGAATTCATCCTTTAGATAATCAATTGCCTTTTGGAGTTCTATGGGGGTTCCAATAAGGTTTATGTCATCGACATATACGGCAAGTACAACAAATTCCGATGTTTTCTTAATAAAAACACACGGGCAAATAGCGTCATTTATATAGCCTTCTTTTAACAAATACTCACTAAGACGATTATACCACATTCGTCCTGATTGCTTTAGACCATACAAAGATCTTTGCAATTTAATTGAAAACATTTCCCGAGACTTTGAATTATGAGCGTTTGGCACTTTGAGTCCATCGAAAATTTTCATGTATATCTCATTATCAAGTGAGCCATAAAGATAGGCAGTAACCACATCCATTAAATGCATGTCAAGCTTTTCAAAGACAGCAAAACTGATGAGATAACAAAAGGTTATAGCATCCATTACAGGCGAATATGTCTCTTCATAATCGACACCAGGCCTTTGAGAAAAATCTTGCGCAACAAGGCGTGCCTTATATCTTTGTACCTCGTTTTTCTCATTTCTCTTGCGTACAAAGACCCATTTATAGCCAACGAGCTTAACACCATTAGGTGTTTCAACTATAGGGCCAAAAACTTCACGTTTTGCCAGCGAATTCAATTCTGATTGAATTGCTTCTTGCCATTTTGGCCAATCATGTCTTTTTCGACATTCTTCAACAGATTGAGGTTCGAGATCCTCACATTATTGCATAATGCTAGATGCGACATTATAAGCAAAGACATTATCCACCACTATATCCACTCGATCAAAATTTGCCTCAATATTGATTGGATTTATGGATAGTTCCGTATTTTCCAGAGTCTCGGGCTCAATGGATTCTTCATGAATCTCAGAATTTGTTAAATCATGAATTTCCTCATGAGATTCTTTCGTAGTGTCATTTTTATCATTTGCTTTCCTCTTTCTAGGATTTCGATCTTTAGAACCTAATGGCCTGCCACGCTTCAGGCGTGCATTCGACTCATTGGTTATGACACTAGATGATTGTCCAACAGGGACATCAATACGGATTGGAACATTTTCTGCGGGGATGTGGGATTTCGTTATTCTTTTCAAGTCCGTAAATGCGTCAGGCATTTGATTTGCTATTCTTTGCAAATGGATAATCTTTTGTACCTCTCTTTCACAAATAGAGGTATGTGGATCAAGATGAGATAATGATGCATTTTTCCACAAAATTTCCCGTTTGGTTTCACCAACTTCTTCCCCTAATTTTGGGAAAAGTGTCTCATCAAATTGACAGTCTGCAAATCGTGCAGTGAACAAATCCCCTGTCAATGTTTCGAGGTAGCGAATAATGGAGGGCGATTCAAACCCAACATATATTCCTAACCTTCTTTGCGGACCCATTTTGGTGCGGTATGGCGGTTCTATAGGCACATATACTGCGCATCCAAAGATTCTTAAATGGGATATATTGGGTTCATGACCCAAAACCAATTGCAACGGGGAATATTTGTGATAATTCGTCGGTCTGAGACGAATTAGCATTGCTGCATGCAAAATGGCGTGACCCCATACCGAAGTGGGCAGCCTCGTTTTCATGAGTAATGGCCTTGCAATCAACTGCAGGCGTTTAATTAACGATTCTGCAAAACCGTTTTGAGTGTGAACATGAGCTACAGAATGTTCCACTTTTATCCCAATTGATAAGCAATAATCATTAAATGCTTGGGATGAAAACTCAGCATCATTATCCAGTCTAATAGACTTGATTGGATTATCAGGAAATTGTGCTCGTAGTCGAATTATTTGTGCCATTAATTTCGCAAATGCAAGGTTGCGTGATGACAACAGGCACACATGAGACCATCTACAGGATGCGTCTATCAAGACCATAAATTACCTAAAGGACCACTGGGTGGGTGAATAGGTCCACAAATGTCCCCTTGTATACGTTCCAAAAACGTGGGTGACTCAGTCCCAACCTTTGTTGGTGATGGTCTGATAATCAACTTGTCTTGATAACAAGAAGTGCAAGGATATTCATTATTTGAAAGAATTTTGAAATTCTTTAACGGATGCCCATATGAGCTTTCTATAATCCGTCTCATCATGATTGATCCAGGGTGTCCCAATCGATCATGCCAAAGTACAAAAGTATTGGAATCAGTAACCTTTTGGTTTACTGTTGAATATGCCTCAATTGCACTAATTTTTGTCCAATACAGGACAGAAGATAAAGACGGGAATTTCTCAATAACCCTCTTTTGGCCAGAGACATTCTTTGTAATGATGATATTCAAGATTATTCTCATATATTGTCTCAATATGATAGCCATTCCGGCGTATATCTTTAAAACTCAACAAGTTTCTCTTAGACTTGGAGGAGAACATCTCATTCTCTATGATAAACATTGTTCCTCTAGGCAGAGTTATAGTTGCTCTTCCGGAGCCTTCAATCAATTTACTACTACCAGAGATTGTAGTAACATCTGCCTTACACATACTTAGTTGAGAGAAATATTTCTTTTCTTTGAGTATCGTATGTGTAGTACATGAATCAACTAAACAAATATTTGATCCAAGTTTTCTTTGTGAGATATCCATATTTGCTTTCCCATGGTTTGACATACAAAAGAAAATACACGAACATGAGAATAAACAAATTCAATCCGTTTGTCTCAATGTAATCGATTGTTAAACACACATAATCGATTATGTCTTAATATAATCGATTGTTAAACACACATAATCGATTATTTTCTATTTTGAAAAACTTCAGATCACACTGTCTTAATATAATCGATTGTTAAACATACATAATCGATTATTTACTATTTTGAAAAACTTCAGATCACACTGTCTTAATATAATCGATTGTTAAACACACATAATCGATTATGTCTTAATATAATCCATTGTTAAACATACATAATCGATTATTTGCTATTTTGAAAAACTTCAGATCACATTGTCTTAATATAATCGATTGTTAAACACACATAAGCGATTATGTCTTAATATAATCGATTGTTAACAAATATATAATCGATTGTTTTGCAGTGTTAATGCGAAATATTAGATAATCGACTAATGGTTAGGTTAGTTGTTTAACTCTACTGAAAAATAAAAATATCTTTGAAATTTAAGCATATTGAAACATTCTAAAGAACTAATACTAACATTATATAATAAACTAACTAATACGAGCTGATACTAATGACTATTAGTTTATTCACTAATTAATACAAATAAAATCAAACAATTCCATCATCCTTCATCACAGATCCATCACCGATTAGGCGGTTTATTTTCCCATCGGGTTGCTCAAAGAAATCTGCCACATCCAAGTGGGTGATGTCAAAATTGTCGTCAGAGACAAAATTTGTTTCAGGGCCTTTACTCTTTCGAGATGCTTGATAAAGGTCAACCAAATGTCTTGGTATACGGCAAGCTTTTGACCAGTGCCCTTTCCACCGCAACGATAACATATAGTTTCTGAACTATTTGCCTTAGGATCCTCATAATCCCGTTTCTGCTTTCGGCGGTTATCTCTCCTCGGGGGGTGACAGACATCATGGAGATTTCTTCCTTGCCTACGTCCACGGCTATGACCCCGATTACGACCACGACCATGATTAGATCCATGGCCCTTTTCATGATTGGCATAATGAGAATACACCTTATCTGCTTCAGGCAATGGTGTATACCCGGTGGGTCGATTTTCGTGATTTCTCATGAGCAGGTCATTGTTTCGCTCAGCCACAAGTAGGAGAGAAATCATTTCAGAGTACTTTTTGAAGCCTTTCTCTCTGTACTGTTGTTGCAGTACCATATTGGAGGCATGAAACGTTGTAAACGTTTTCTCAAGCATATCATAATCAGAGATATTATCTCCGCAGAGCTTCAACTTAGAAGTAATTTTGAACATTGCAGAATTATATTCAGAAACAGACTTAAAGTCTTGGAGCCTCAGATCAGCTCAATCATATCGTGCTTGTGGCAAAGTGACCAGCTTCAGGTTGTCATATCTCTCCTATAAGCCGTTCCATAAGATGAGTGGATCTTTGACAGTGAGATATTCAATTTTCAAACCTTCATCAAGGTGATGGCGCAAGAAAATCAAGGCCTTAGCACAGTCTTGGGTGGATGCTTTATCTCTGTCTTTAATGGCGTCTCCAAGACCCATAGCATCTAAGTGGATTTCAGCATCCAACACCCATGTCATATAGTTCTTGCCCGAAATTTATAGGGCAACGAACTTTCTTTTCATAATATCAGACATAATTAAAACCAAATTCGGAAAGAGGGAAATACCTTAATTTTCTCAAGAGGATTCTTGAGACGGTAGAGTCTCGTGCTGATAACGTGTTATGAAATAATATAAGAACAAGAACAATAGAGAGGAAAAGTAGAGAGAGGAGTATTCTTATTGATACTTTGGGATGATTTACAATGGGGTAAGACCCCTCTATTTATAGGCATAGAAAAGACTTAGCCTCAAAGTAAAACTCTAGAATCTCTCTAAATATAGATATTCACCTTAAATAGAGTTCTATTTATAACAGAACTATTAAAGAAAAGAATCAAATTAAACCGAACAGAACGGCACTGAATTGGTTTTTAATTTCTAATACCTATTTACAACGTCTAAAATAAAATAGAAATTTTACCTCCTATAGTAAAGTATTACACTTTATTTATTATAAATCAAAAAAATTTTAAAATATTATTATAATTATCTTTTTTATTTTATCACAAAATAAGTATTTGTTTTATAACCTAGCGTTGATGTGTAAAATACTTCAGTTATGCTCTTTCTCTCTCTCTTCCTTCTTTCTCACCAAGATTCTTAATCCTTTTTGTTTTCCCTCAAATCTCTCTTCCTTTTCTATATAAACACAGAGCCATTTTATTTGATAATGGTAGACTTTTATGAAGCGAAAAGAATAAATTTGAAACGAAGAGGGAGTAAGCGAATAGATCTGGCTATGATTACAGATTAAGCTTTTGGAAATCTAAAGCAGAGTTGCTGGAAAGATTTGAGGGACGGGTTTTATTCGTCTTCATTTTTAGTTTAATACAATGTATATAATATTTTGATTGGCTGAAAAACGCTATATATGACAATATTCTTCTCTTCTTTGCTATACACATACAATGATACAAATACATTATATTCTATATAAACACACTCAAATACATTATATTTTTATATAAATACATTATATTTTTGCCAGTATTTATGTATTCCGAGGTCTGTACTTTTTTAATACAGTCGAACATCACTGTTTTTGTGTTTTTTTATTATTTGAATATAGTCAAATTGAATACGGTGAATTGAATACAATGTACATAATCGAATTGAATAGAATGGTATACACCCTATTTCTTGATTTTTTATTGCATGAATACAACTGAATTCAATATAGTAAAATTAAATACAATTCAATATTGTATTTTCCGTAATCACTATTTTTTCAGGCGGATTACCTCACTTTATTTATAAATACATTCGCGCGAATACATGAAATACATAACTAAACAGTTATAATACTTATTTTTAGGCGGATTACCTCATTATATTTGTTGAGTTAAATTAAGAGTGATAAACACTAATTGATTCTCTTCCCGTTATTAAATACCTGGACTCCCTACTTACTAGGTGAATTTCGCGACAACATTTACGAATACAGTTGTGCGACTATAGCGAATACATTTCGATAGCAATGAAATATTAGCTGTAGGAAGTAAATATGCATATGGTAGTTGTAACACTCCTCAAATTTATAAAAATTTCGATACACACTAATAATAAAATTAAATTATTATTATTATTTTTTCTTGCCTCCCCCCCCCCCCCTCTCTCTCTCTCTCTATATATATATATATATATATATATATATATATATATATATATAATTTTTGTATTATTAATTATTAAAAATAGATATTATTAAATACTAGTTAAATCAAAACAAAAAAAAAGGAAAAAGGACATAAAGCCCATAAAATGGGCTATAAGGAAACAAAGGCTTTAAGCATTAGGAAAATAAGGTTTTGTCATTCACGAAAAAAAAAAGAGAAATTTTCACAAAGACTATTTTTTAGTAGTACTTAGTTATCTATAGATATTATTTGCTAGATTATGGATTATAGAAACCTTTTCTGTAATTATAAGATGTATTTAATCTATTATATTCTTAAATATATTAGCAAAAATAAGCGTGAATCAGGAAAGTCAACCTAATTAATTATTGAATTCGAGTGTATTTGTCACGACCCGAGTTTTTCACCCTCGAGAGTCGTGATGGCGCATACTCGTAGAAGCTAGGCAAGCCAAGAACTTAAAATCTTTAAACTCTTTTATTCTTAGTTTTTTTAACCAATTAAATTAACAGGAAATAAAAAATTAAATAACAGCATAATAGAAAATTTGGCGGAAGTTTTAATAAAATATAAATCCAAAATATCTTGAAGACCAACACATGCCTCTAACCAGAACCTGGTGTTACAATATTCACAGACTATTAAGAGTACTACACACAACAGTTTGAAGGAAAGGTAACAATGTATGTCTCGAATACATGAGGCAATAGAACACAATATAAGACAGAGGAGACATCGGGCCTATGGACGCCTGTAAAGCTACCTCGGTGATTCGATGGACTGAAAGCTGGCTCCCGGGCTACTGTTGTTGTCCAGTACCTGGATATGTGCAAAAGAGCACAGAGTGTAGTATCAGCAGAGCCGACCCTATATGCTGGTAAGTGTCTGGCCTAACCCCGGCGAGGTAGTGACGGGACTAGGACCAGACCCCAGATAAACTTGTGCAGTTATATATATATATATATATATATATATATATATATATATATATATATATAACAGAAATATAGACAGGATAAAAAAATAAAGCTGGGGAAGGACCAAGCTTCGGGGATAGAAAATAATATAGAACCTCAAGAGAATAATAAATAAATCAACAATTTAACTCTAACACGGATAGGGGAAAATAAAGGAAGATTTCACCTTCGGTTCACATCTTGTTGCAGGCATGCAACCCTATCCCATTTTATTATATCATGTGGTAGGCATACCACCCGCTCCCATTTCATCATATCTTATGGTAGGCATACCACCGTTCCAATTTTATTATATCTCGTGGTAGGCATACCACCCACTTCCATATATATAATATTGTTGCGGCATGCAACCCAATCCATATATAATATTGTTGCATCGTGCAACCCGATCCATATATAATATTGTTGCGGCATGCAACCGATCCTTATATAATATTTACAATTATGCCGAGAGTCCCGACAACAAATTAATAAGGTCTAAGCTAACGCGAAGGGGAATTCGATAGCATAAGAAAATACGTCCCGGCTAGAAAGAAACAACTATAACCAACTCTAAATCCAACATCTGGCTACCTCACAGTAACCAAACCTATTACAACATCTAACTATTCCAGCTATAATCAAGCTCGTTGCCACACTTAACTACCTCTGCTATAACCAAACTTGTTCCGACACCTAACTACCTTAGCTATAACCATAATCCCTACACAATACAAGGAATCATTAACCTAAGTATCCGTAATGCCATTTAAGAACATAATGCAAGGGAAACCCAACTCAACACTAGCCCGATAAAGGGGCGACACAATGATCTCTTTTCTTTCTCACTTTTATTTCACAATTCACTTTGCAACTTGAGCCAATACTTTAGAGTTTCAATTATCACTTATACTTTCACAATTCGTTATACAACTGGAGCCAACTCTCTATAATGTTTATAGGTCGCAATTCCTTCCACAACTTTACATAACAAACGAAATTATCACCAAGGCATGAATAATACCACGAAATCATGAAAATCACAATATAAGACTTACCGTCATGCTTGACACCAATGTATAGATACTCGTCACCACGCCTATAGGACGTACTCAACAAGAAACAAATAGCAAATATGACACAACTCATAATCCTTCAAGCTAAGGTTAGACCGAACACTTATCTCAAACTTTCACGGCCAACTCAAGCCTCAAACACCGCTTTCCTTTTTGAATTTAGCTCCAATTCAATTGTATCTATACATAAATGACTTCATATCATCAATAAATACTAAACAATTCGATAATGCCTAATTATAGCTTTCCAAGCAGTCTTCCAAAAAATTAAAAAAAAATCGACCCCGGGCTCGCTTGGTCAAAACACAAGGTTCAAACCAAAATTAAATCACCCATTCATTTACGAGCCCAAATATATAACTTACTTTCAAATCCGACCCTAAAATAAGGTCTAAATCAAGAAAAATTAAAAAGCCCTAACTCTTCCTAAATCCTTAATTTTTTACCCTTAATCATATGTTTTAGGCCTAGAATTCTAGTGGGTGTTGATGAAAAATGAAGAAAACAGGTTAAACAATTCTTACCCAAGAAACTTTGGTGAAGAAGTGCTTCAAAATCGCCTGAGAGCTTTGGAGAAGAAGAGGTTTAATGAAATTTTTGGTAAATCCTAAAATGGGTTATGTTTTGGGACTTTGAAATAACTGGGCAAAATTGCCCTTCGTATTCGCGACAGACCCTTCGCATTCACGATGGGTCAGGCTTATTAAGCCTTCGCGTTCGCGCAACAGGGCTTGCGTTCGCGAAACTTTAGCTTCTCGAGCCCTCGCGTTTGCGTCCAAAGTGTCGTATTCGCGTAGGGTAGCTATCCTTCTCCCTGCCCATGCCTCTTTTTGGCCTTCGCGTTCGCGTGGCCAAGATCGCGTTTGCGAAATCATATCCCTCATTGCCTTCGCGTGCGCGACCTGGGCTATGCATTCGCGCAGAACTAAATCCTTCAAAATAATTTACACATCGCGTTTGTGAAGGCCATCCCGCGAACGCGAAGAAGGAAATATCAGAACACCTAAACAACTTTTTCTGCAATTTTTCTTAAGTTCAAAACCTCATGTAACACATCCGAAACACACCCGAACCCCGGCGGCTCCTAACCAAATACATGTACTAACTCATTAATATCTACGAACTTATCCGGGCGATTAAATCGCCAAAATAACATCATTATCAACAAATTAAACCTTAAAATCAAAGCATTTTTCTCAAACTTTTAAACACATCAAAATTTTAGCAATTCAAGTCCGAATCACATCAAATGACGTTCGTTTTTAACCAAATTTCACAGGAAGGACTTAAACCATATATAAGACCTGTACTGGGCACCGCAACCAAATTACGAGCCCGAAACCATCGCTTTCTAATCAAATTTTATTTCAATTTTTCTTAAATATTTTCAGAAAATAATTTTACATAAAAGTTCATTTCTCGGGCTTGGGACCTCGGAATTCGATTTTGGGCATACGCCCAAGTCCCATATTTTTCTATGAACCCTCTCGGACCGTTAAATCATGGGTCCGGATCCGTTTACCCAAAATATTAACCAAAGTAAAATTTATTCATTTTAATATCCAAACTTAGCATTTTGCACAGATTTTCATATTAAAGCTTTCCGGCTACGCGCCCGGACTGCACATGCAAATTGAGGCAGCTCTAAATAAGATTTTCAAGGAATCGAAAGCACAAAATTCAATTAAAACAGGTGATGACCCTTTGGGTCATCACAATATTTGACTGTATTCATGGAGTTAAACGTGGGATTGCAGTTGGACAGATTATTGTATTCGGCTGTATTCACGACGTGAAATTAGGGATTACACTATTTTTAAAATGGAAAGTAAATCAATTAACATAATTGACTCCAAATATAACTCAACAAACTCAATTATAACACACAAATTTTGCATTTTCAGTTATAAAAAAGATTCTCAACCGAAAAATACACCAAAAATAAGCAATCTTCAGAGAATATATATAATACATCTAAATACATAAATTGTAGTAATTAAAAATATATATGAATACATTCATGGCATACGGCGAGACGGTGAATACAATGAAATACATAGAATACAATGGGATACATTGAAATACAATGAAAAAAAATAGTGAATACAATAAAATGCATGGAATACAACGAAATACATTGAATTACAATGAAAAAAAGACAACGAATACAATGAAATACATGAAAATACATTGAAATATTTTAACAGAAAATCAAGTTGCTCATCCCCAAATTCTGTTGTCTTTGTTCAACAACAAACCCTAATTTTTGACGAAACCGCCATTCACCGGAAACCGGTAGTAAAAACGCGCCGCCTTGATCTGGCGAGGGTTCCTTTAATGGCAAAAAATAACGCCAAAGCCATTTTATCTAAAGGAATAGAAATCTCATCAAGATCTAAGCATTGGATAGTACTTAGTATAAAAAAGGGATAGAATGGTCAAATAACGAGGAAGGGAGAATGCCGTATGGGAAAGGACAGATAAGGATGGTAGCAACGGGGATGTTGACGAAAGTGTAATGAAGTTATTTTCTTCTGGAAATAGAATTGGGCCCAAAACCCAAATACACAAAATAGGTCATTACGTAGACCATTTCATTCGGTGGAGAAAATATGTGAGGAAGGACATATTCAAGTGCAAACAGATGGTACGATTGATTGACCTCCGTGCCGGAGAGTGCTGGTAGTAAGATGAAGGTGGAAGATGAAAGAGAGAGGGAGAATAAATATGGGGTAGGGGATACAAGAAATTTGAGGGGATAGGAGAAATTTGAGTGGAGAGAGAAAAATAATACAAAACTTATTTTGTGACTTAAAGGTATGATGTAACTATAAATAGATATTTGACTATAAAAAATTAAAAGGTAACTATGAAATAATTTTTTTAAAAGTTATTTATTTAAAATAAATAAGGTATCAATATTTGCTATAAAAGATAACTAATCCTAAAAAAAAGGGTAGAAGGCAAAATAACATAACCTTGGTTCTGTCATTCACGTAAACAAGGACAGAGGCAAAAAGGTGTTCTGTTCACTCACGAAACAGAGAGCTAAGCAACGGAAAATCTAGGGTTCTTTACAAATCAATAATTCTTGAATTTAAATAAATAAAATTCTTTATTATCAATTACCCTATAATAGTAATAGGTAAGAATTGAATAGTTAATTTTCTTCTTTCTCTATATCAATAATAAATTTCATATTTAGGTGTGAAACTTTAAAATTAATTGAAATGCACTAGTTGTTATAGAAACGATTGTTTGACTGGTGTCAATTGGACTGGGGCCTACGTATTGGCTCGAGAAGTTTCGAGGTGAGTTGATACAACCTTTACTAAAGTGGTTTAACTCACAAAAGCACGCATACAAGTGTTCGATAAATTGCTTAAAAGAGTTTTTATTTACTTAATTGGAGCGAGTGAGTACCTATTAACTTATAATTGTTCTAGTAAAAGTTTAGATGATTTATTATGATATATATGCATAAATTTTTTACTTTTTTATGTTATTTTCATATGCAATTATCATGTTGAAAATTTATGAAGAAGCAAGAATCTTTAGAAATACTTTTAGATATTTATTATCTAAGTCCGAGCTTTAAACCAGATAAGTTTATACCATTATTTGGAGTAAGCAATGTTCTGGTTATTAGAAAATTAGTATTTAAGGATGTCAAACTTGGATACCTATTACCTAAATCAGCCATTATTAGACGTACTTGAAGTGGAGATCATTACAGAAGTATTTCCCAATAATATAGTTGAATAGAAGATAAAGAATTGATGATGAAAGTCCACTTATCAAATGAGATGAAAACTAGTACTATAACAGATTACAGCATGTGCTGAAATTCCATTTAATTGAATCAGTTGCAAATAGTGCACTAATATACTTTGATCGCCACTCCTTTCCATTTCCTTTAACTAGTGGAAAACACGAAATACAACAAGTAAATGCCATTGCTTAATAATATAAGCACAGCATTACATGTATCTGTGGGTTTTATATGCATAAACATAATATACAATTTGTATAGACAAACGTGCATCAATTAAAAGGCTTTACATAAGAATACCAGTAAGAGTATGTATTGTATATTTCAGAAAGATTTAAACTTAAAAAGTTAGGAGAAAAAATTTTAGAATTTTTTTTTTTTGGAGTATTTTTTATTCTAAGAAGGGGTCATCGTCCAGGCGGAGAGTCCCGGCCAAGATATTGACTTTCTGAAATTACTTGTGCCAAAGTAGGGAGCACGCGAGCCGAGAGTCTCGTTGCTGAGAATTTACTTAGCTAAGCTAATGTATGATACACGACTGCTGAGGACCATGAAGCGAATGACACCTCATGAATTGGGCCTATTTCGATCAGGTTGGGATCGAACCCGTGCCGATCACAGGTATCCAAGACAGAAACATGTCAGAATAGTTGGAACTCCTAAAGTATAACGGGATATGTTTTATTTAGAATTATGCAATTATTTAGAATTATACTTATAAGCTTTATGTTTTGCATGCATTTAGAACATTTGCTCTTAATGTATATGTTATTAAAGTTTCACCCCATATTGTTGAGACTCACCGAGTTCAATGGATGGTACTAACGTTCTCTTTTGGGAACCTATGTTGGTCTACTGTACAACGTAAAAACCAGTTTTTCAGGCGAGAAGGCTACGTGTTAGTAGGGGTGTTCATAAAAATTCGAAAAAATCGAACCACACCGAAAACCAAACTAAACCGACCAAAAAAACCATACTTTTTTATTTGGTTTGGTTTTGGTTTTGAAATTTAAAAACCGATCAAATTTGGTTTGGTTTTGGTTTTAATATAAAAATCGAACCAAACCGAATAGAGGAGTAGCTATTTTAAATTTTTTATCACACTTATATGTATGCATACTTCTATACAAAAATTCAAAAAATTTATAGTAAATCTTAGTCGTTTGCGCTTTTACTACAGTTCTTTATTACATTCTAGTTTGATTGGTAGTTTTCTTTTGTTAAGTGTAAGAATCTATTTTTTTCAGACCCAGATTTCCCACCCTCGGAAGTCGTGATGGCTTCTACTCGTAGAAGCTAGGCAAGCCAAAAAATTTAAAGAATTCTTTACTCCTTTGTTTTAATCCTTTTTAACAACTGCATTAAATGTGATAAATATTTAAATAATAGTAAAATATGAGATTAAGCAAAAGACTTAAACAAAATAAACAAAAATAATACGAAAATCAACATATGCCTCTACTCAGAAACGGGTGTCGCACAATTCACGGACTATATATGATTACTACATACAAACATTTGAAAGAAGGAGCACTATCTGTCTCGGATACAATGATAACAGAACAAATAACTGATATAAGAGGCGTCAGGCCTGCGAACGCCTGCAGGTCTACCTCGGAACCTTGATTGAGTGAAGGCTGTCTCCCGAACTACTACTGATATCCCACTGCTGCCTCGGTTTCTGCATAGAGTGCGATTGTAGTATCAACACAACTGACCCCATGTGCTGGTAAGTTCCTGACCTAACCCTGGCATGTACTAGCGAGACTAGGACCAGACTCCAGATAATTCTATGCAGTTATATACATATAGAACAAAAGAAAATAAATAGAAAATAAGCAGTTTAAATGGGAGGGGGTACATGCTTTGGTGAATATATCACATCCAGTAGAAACTTAAAAGAAGTATGAGAGGACAGTTCAAAATCTACAACAAAGCAACAATAATACTGTTGCGGCGCGCAACCCGATCCCTCATCATTTAACACTATTGCAGCGTGAAATCATATATATATATATATATATATATATATATATATATATATATATATATATATATATATATATATATATATATATAACACTGTTGCGACGTGCAACCCATCCAATATAATATTTGTTGGGACGTGCAACCCGATCCAACATATCATTATTCCGGCATCCACCCGATCCATATAATATATTTGTTGTGGCGTGAAACGCGATCCATATATATAATAATAATGTCGCGATGCGCAACCCGTTCCAAATATACAGTCAGCAGTAATCATAATAATCGTCCCAACAAAGGAACTCAACAGTACAAGTATACATGTCCCAGCAAGGGAGAATCACCTATAACCAATCTTAACTCAACTTCTACTCATCACAGTTATCACCATTACTCAATCATAAATAGATTCCACGAAAATAAACTAAGTCTTTGCTCAACATCAATGATTTACCCACTAAAGCATTTATGGTATCATTTAAGAATACAACAAGTATCAATTAAGGCTCATGGTCATGTTCGACACCGACGTATAGATACTCGTCACCATGTCTACACGTCGTACTCAACAAGAATCAATAAGCAAATAGGACTCAACTCCTAATCCCTCAAGCTAAGGTTAGACCGAACACTTATCTCGAAGCCTCAAACACACCTCAAGTTTCAATTATAGGTTCAACCCTTGATTCCTCCGCCAATTCGCTCGTATCTAACCACAAGTTACTTAATTACATCAATAAACGCTAAATGAATCAATTTGAATGCATGAAAATGAGTTTTTCAAACTTTTACCCAAAAGTCAAAATCGCCACCGGGCCCACGTGGTCAAAACCCAAGGTTCGAACAAAAATCCGATTACGCTTTCCCCCACGAGCTCAAATATGTAATTTGTTTGAAATCGAACCTCAAATCAAGGTCCAAATCTCCAATTTTTGAAAAACCTAGGTTCTATACAAAACACCCAATTTTTCCCCTAAAAATATTTGATTTTAAGTTGAAATCATGTTAAAATATGTTAAGGCGTAAAGAAAACTAGTTAGAAATGACTTACAATTGATTTGCAGAAGAAGGGTTGTTTGAAAAATCGCTTTTTATGTATTTGGGATTTTGAAAAATGCAAAATTACTGAAAATCCCGTCTATTTATACCCCACTCAGACCCCCTGTGCAGACCACACAAAATGGACTGCGGACGCACAATCTTCCTGAGGATACTGCAGCGTAGCGATCCTATGCGAACCGCACAAAGTCAATTGCGGCTGTACAGTCCTCTACCGCGCACTGCACAAAGTTGACCGCAGACCAGGCTGACCCCCCTCCGCGGTCTAACAAGATTTCTCGTGAACCGCACTAGCGGGTTCAGAGAGAGGAAATTTCTCTGAACCTGCAATATCTGTGTTTTTAAGCCTAAGACCTTCCGGAACCGACCTGAAACTTTCCCGAGCCCTCAGAACTCCACACCAAATTTCGCATACTAACTCAAAAATATCATACGAACTTATCTGTGCGATCAAATCGCCAAATAATCTCAATAACAACGAATTAGACCTCAAAATAAAAGAATTTTTCTCAAACTTCATAAAGCATCAACTTTTGCAATTTAGGTTCGAGTCACATCAAATGACATTTGTTTCTTACCAAATTTCATAGAATCATCTTAAATTATATACAGACATGTATAGGGCACCGGAACTAAAATACGGGCATGATACCAACATGTTCTAATCATAATTTATTTCCAAACCTTATAAACTATTTCATAAAATAATTTCTTTCAAAAATTCATTTCTCGGGCTTGGGACCTCGGAATTCTATTCCAGGCATACGTCCAAGTCACATCAAATGACATTTGTTTCTCACCAAATTTTACAGAATCATCTTAAATCACGGGTTCGGGTCTGTTTATCCAAAACATTGACCAAAGTTAAATTATTTTATTCTATAGTCAAAACTTATCATTTTTTCCAAAGATTTCCATATTCAAGCTTTCCGACTACGCGCCCGGACTGCGCACACAAATTGAGGTGACTCTAAATAAGGTTTTCAATGCCTTGGAAATACAGAATTTAATTTAAAAGCAAGTGATGACCTTTTGGGTCACTAGCTCCTCCTCATAATACAAGTCCTTGTCAAACTGGACAGTGCTGAAATCTAACACGTGGGATGAAACACTGGATGCACGGCTGATAAGCTCGGCGGAAATGCAAGTCTATAAGTCATCTCTCTCACTCGATCAAGAATCTCAAATGGACCAATGAATCTAGGGCTAAGCTTGACCTTCTTCCCGAACCTTATCACGCCCTTCATAGGCGTCACTTGAAGCAATAATCGTTCACCAACCATGAAAGCCAAATCTTAAACCTTGTGGTCGTTATAGCTCTTTTGCCTGGACTGAGCTGCACGAAGCCTATCCTGTATAATACTGACCTTGTCCAAGGCCTGCTGAACCAGATCTGTACCCAACAATCGAGCCTCTCCCGGCTCAAACCATCCAACCAGAGATCGACATTGCCTACCATATAAAGCCTCATACGGAGCCATCTGGATACTTGACTGGTAGCTGTTGTTGTAGGCAAACTCCGCTAAAGTCAAAAACTGATCCCACGAGCCCCAAAAGTCAATGACACAAGCTCGGACAATATCCTCAGAAATCTGATCCGTCCGTCTTGGGAGGAAATGTTGTGCTCAACTTAACATGCGTGCCCAACTCTCACTGAACTGCTCTCTAGAAGCACGAGATAAACTACGTACCTCAATCCAAAATGATAGACGTGGACACACCAGGAAGGCGAACAATCTGCCGGATATAGATCTCAACTAACCTCTCAGAAGAATAGGAGACTACCACAGGAATGAAATGCGCTGACTTGGTCAGCCTATCAACAATTACCCATACTGCATCAAACTTCTTCCGAGTCTGCGGGAGTCTAGTAATGAAGTCCATAGTGATCCGCTCCCACTTCCACTTGGGAAGCTCAATCCTATGAAATAAACCAACAAGCCGCTAATGCTTGTACTTAACTTGCTGATAATTCAAACACCGAGCCACATATGCAACAATATCCTTCTTCATTCTCTGCCACGAATATTGCTGCCGCAAATCCTGATACATCTTTGCGGCGCCCAGATAAATAGAGTACTGGGAACTATGGACCTTCTCTAAACTCAACTCTCGAATTCTATCCACATTAGGCACACAAACTCAACCCTGCAATCTCAAAACTCCATCATCATCTATGTAAACCTGCTTGGCACCTCTACGATGCACCGTGTCTTTAAGGACACACAAATGAGGATCATCATACTGCCGATCATGGATACGCTCCAATAATGAATAACAAGAGACCGTGCAAGCTAACACACGACTAGGCTCAAAAACATCCAGTCCCACGAACTGATTGGCCAAAGCTTGAACATATAAAGCTAGCGGTCTCTCACCGACCGGAATATAAGCAAGACTGGCCATACTAGCTGACTTCCTACTCAAAGCATCGGCCACCACATTGGCCTTTCCCAGATAAAATAAAATGGTGATATCATAATATTTCAACAACTCTATGCACTTCCTCTACCTCAAGTTCAACTCCTTTTGCTTGAACAAATACTGAAGACTCTTGTGATCCGTGAACACCACACATGCTACGCCATACAAATAGTGCCTCCAAATTTTCAATGCGCTAACGGTGGCTCCTAACTCCAAATCATGAACCGGATAGTTCTTCTCATGGATCTTCAACTGCTGCGAAGCATAGGCAATGACCTTGTCATCCGCCATCAACTCTTCACCAAGCCCAATACGAGAAGCATCACAATAGAATCTATAAGGCCCTGAACATATGGACAAAACCAACACCGGTGCGTAGTTAGAGCTATCGTGAGCTTCTAAAAGCTCACCTCATACTTATCTGACCACTTGAACTCGGCACCCTTCTGGGTCAACCTGGTTATTTGGGCTGCAATAGATGAAAACCCCTCCATGAACCGACGATTGTAGCCTGCCAGTCCCAAGAAACTTCAAATTTCTGTATCTGATACTGGTTTAGGCCAGTTCTTGACTGCCTCAATCTTCTTTGGATCAACCAGAATACCTTTTTATGGCACCATTTGACCCCGAAATGCAACTGAACTCAACTAGAACTCACACTTAGAGAATTTTTCATATAACTGGCTATCCCTCAGAGTCTGAAGAACTACTTTATGGTGTCGTTCGTGCTCTTCCTGGTTGTGAGAATATATCAATACATCATCAATGAAGACTATCACGAGCGAATCCAAATAAGGCCTGAACACTTGGTTCATCAAATCCATAAAAGCTATTGGGGCATTTGTCAACCCAAATGACATAACCAAGAACTCATAATGCCCGTGTTGAGTGCGAAAAGCTGTCTTAGGGCATACTCGGCAGGTCTGAAGGGAATACCTCAGAAAACTTTCAAACAACAGGAACATAATCAATAGAGGGAGCCTCAACACTAGAATCACAAACAAATACAAAATAGGCCAAGTACCCTTTCTCGACCATATGTCGAGCCTTCACATACGAGATAAAGTTGCGGGTAGAATGATCAGGAGTCCCTCTCCACTCCAAACGAGGCAAACCCGGTAAGGCCAAAGTCATATTCTTGGCATGATAGTCCAAGATAGTGTTGTAAGGTGATAACCAGTTCATTCCCAATATAACATCAAAATCGACCATGTCTAAAGGCAATAAATAGACGATTCTCGAGACCCCCAATCACATAATACAAGAACGATAGACTTGATCAACTACAATAGAATCACCCAGCGGTGTAGACACATAAGCAGGAACACTCAATGAATCACTAGGCATGATCAGATACGGTGCAAAATAAGATAACATATATGAGTATGTAGACCTTGGATCAAATAACACTAAAGCATCTCTATCACAAACCAGAACCGTACCTGAAATAACAGCATGTGAAGCCTCAGCAAGCCTGGATGGAAGAGTATAACATCGTGGTTGGGCCCCACCACCCTAAGAAACATCTCTGGGACGACCTACAGCTAGCTGGCCTCCACCTCTAGCCGTCTAAGCTCCACCTCTAGCACCTCTAGCCCCACCTCTAGCTGCTCTAGCCCCACCTCTAGCTGGGTGGGCAGTCTGTGGAATACCTGATATTGAAACCATAGCATGGGAACCCTGCTGTTACGACTGAGTACCTGCCAACCTCGAGCAGGCCCTCCAGATATGATCATACTCACCACACTCATAATATACACCTGAATGCTACGGTTGAGGAAACTAAGAATGACCCTGTCAAACTGAATGACCACCCCGAAAACTCTGGATCGGTGGTGCACGGATAGGAGCTGGTGGTGCCCTGTAATGCTGCTAATCAGAATACTACATTTGAGGACCACGACCATCTAAAGCACCGTGAGAAACCTAAAGAGCTGACTGAAAATGCCTTGGAGGATGGCCTCTACCATATGAATCTCTACCTCCATACGAGGTACCACTGAACCTCCCTGAATGACGAGGCTTGTTATCCGCTCTATGACCACTCCCTTGTGATAGTACCAACTCAACTCCCCAGGCCACATTGGCCGCCTCCTGGAAGGATATCTCACTCCAAGTCTCCTTAGCTATCTGGAGACGAGTCGGTTGAATGAGTCCATCAATAAACCGTCTCACTCTCTCCCTCTCAGTGGGAAGTATAATAAGGGCATGGCGAGCCAAATCTATGAATCTAGTCTCGTACTGGGGGACAGTCATGGATCCCTTCTCAAGGTGCTCGAACTTCCTATATTAGGCCTCTCGCTATGTAATAAAGAGAAACTTCTTAAGAAATAGCTATGTGAACTACTCTCAGGTCAACGCTGGCGATCCTACTGGTCTAGCTAAGCGATAATCCCTCCACCAAGTCTTGGAAGATCCAGACAAGCAAAAAGTAACAAAATCAACCCCATTGGTCTCAACGATACCCATGTTCTGAAGAACCTCATAACAGTTGTCCAGATAATCCTAAGGATCCTCAGTAGATGCACTGCTGAAGGTAGTAGTGAAGAGCTTGGTAAATATGTCCAATATCCGCAAACCATCGGCTGACATGGCTGCATCACCGCCGGTCTGAGCTACCACACCTGGCTGAACCGCTCCAAATAGCTGAGCTGCTAGAATCTGAAACTGAGGAGCTACCTGCTCCGGAGTGCGAGTAGCAGGAGTCTGGGCTCCTTCTCTAGCCTGAGAGACGGCTGGTGCTATAGGAAGTAAACCTGCCCTGGTGACGCTCTCCGTAAGGCCCACTAGACGGACCAGAGCATACTGAAGAACTGGGGTAGTAACAAACCCCTCTAGGACCTGATCTGGGCTCACAAAAACTGCTGGGGCTGGAACCTCGTCGTCAAAATCAGCTTAAGGATCCATTACAGGAGTTTTTGCCCTGGGCTGAGCTCTGCCCCTGCCTCGACCTCTAGCACGGCCTCGGCCTTGCCCTCTGCCCCTAGTGGGAGATGCTGTCGGGGGCTCAAGCTGGTGATTGGGAGATGAGGAAGTGCGTGTCTTGCCATCTGGGAAAGAATAGAGTAGAAATTTAATTGGCATTGAGAAACCAAACCGCACGACAAGAAAGAACAAATGTGAAGTTTTCCTAACTCTGTAGCCTCTGTGGGATAAATACAAACGTCCTTACCGATCCCTCAGACTCGACTAAGCTTGTCCGTGAATTGTGAGACCTTTGTAACCAAGAGCTCTAATACCAACTTGTCATGATCCAGATTTCCCACCCTCGGAGTCGTGATGGCGCCTACTCATAGAAGCTAGGCAAGCCATAAAATATAGAAAATTCTTTACTCCTTTTTTTAATCATTTTAACAACTTGCATTAACAGGTGATAAACATTTAAATAATAGCGGAATATGAGATTGAGCGGAAGACTTAAACAAAATAATACAGAAATTAACATTTGTCTCTACCTAGAAACTGGTATCACAACATTCGCAGACTATCTATGGTTACTATATACAAAGGTTTGAAACAAGGAACATTGTCTGTCATGGATACAATGATAACAGATCAAAACAACTAATAGAAAAAGCCTGAGGCCTACGAACGGCTACATGACTACCTCAGAACCTCGGTGGACTGAAGGTTGGCTCTCGAACTGCTGATGTCGTCCTAGTGCTGCCTCGGTATTTGCACCGAGTGCAGAGTGTAGTAACAGCACAACCGACCCCATGTGTTGGTAAGTTCCTAGCCTAACCCCGGCGAGGTAGTGACGATGATAACACAAAGGTTAGGAGATCCAATAACTTGAAGAAAATAATTTGATGAAATGGGGAAGTAGTAAATAAATGCAAGCGGATTAAGAAAATCAAGAAAATAAACTAGATATGTCGAAATTAGAGGAAAAGTCCAAGAACCCGAGATTATGTTAATCTAGAATTTGACGAGATCCTAATGAAAACAAGTTGGTTATGAAACCAATTTCCTTCACTAGAGATAAGCTAATCAAGATCAAGATTCAGATCTTGACTTCTAGTTTGAATAACTTACGACAACAATAGTAAAAGAAACTAGTCGCCTTCGAAGAATATCAAAAGAAACCAAACATATCACAAGAAAGAAAGTTATCTTACTACCTTAAGATATGAACTTGTTAGGGTTTCAAGATAAATCTTCAAAGTAAGGTTCACAAAGGTTCAAAGAACTCACAATAATAATATTATTCTTCAATGTCCTAGAATGGAAGACAAGCATCCCTTTATATAGTAGTAATGAAGGAGCTAGTCAAGAATTCAATAAATGAGAATTATATTCCCTAGAAGCATAGAAGACTACACACACTAAGACCAATGTAGTAAACATACACATAGACCAATACAAGTCAATATAGATTAATATAACTATTAAATATATATTCTCGAAACAATTTTTGGGCTTATTTGGGCTACTGAAAATTCCTCTCTTTTGGGGAATATTTAGGCCTCATTCCATCTCCTCTTGGACTTTAATTGGGCCTCCAAATAGTTGTAAGACTTGGCCCAAAGATCCCCTTGTGCTGGAGCTCTTCTTCTATTATAAGACACTTTTTAATTGCCAATTGAAGAACATTAAGCTTGTCTTGAAATTTCTTTATTTGAGACCTTGTCATGGGCCTTCTTGGAGTTTCCAGAGCTTCATCCTTATCCTTTAATGATGTTGAGCTGCCATGAATGCTATCGTTCCCCTCTTCTTGAAGAGAATTCGTCCTCAAATTTGAGCCTGCATCAAACAAGGAAAGATCAGAAACATTGAAGGTAGCACTAATTTGATATTCATTAGGAAGGTCAAGTTTGTAAGCATTGTCTCCAATCATTTCAAGCACTTCAAATGGCTCATCTCCTCATAGATCTAATTTGGATCTTCGTTTGGAAGGAAATATTTCCTTCCTAAATGCACCAAAATTAAATCTCCCGGCTTAAAAATAACAGATTTCTCCCCTTATTTCTTTTTAAGGTAGTTTGTTCATTCTTCCGTTCAATTACAAGCCTGGTATGTTCATGAATATTCTTCATCATTTAAGCCTTATTCCTACCATCAAGATTAACAATTTCATTAGTAGGCAAAGGCAAAAAATCAAGGGGAGTGAAGGGATTGAATCCATAAATAACTTCAAAAGGAGACTTACCAGTAGAAGAAAGGATAGTTCTATTACAGGCAAACTTTACCATGGGCAAATGTTCTTCCCAAGAAGTTAATTTTTCTTTTAAAACAACTCTCAACATATTCCCTAAAGCCTATTAACTACTTCAATTTGCCCATCAGTTTGTGGGTGACAAGACGTAGAAAATAGCAATTTAGTTCCCAACTTTGCCCAAAGAACTCTCCAAAAGTGACTTAAAAATTTAGCATCCTTATCACTAACGATAATTTTAGGTATGCAATGTAATTTAACCACTTCCTTCACAAATAAATCAGCTATATGTAATGCATCATTAGTCTTCAAGCATGGAATAAAACGAGCCATTTTTGAAAACCTATCTACCACCACAAATATACTATTCTTACCATACTTAGTTCTAGGACCTAACACAAAATTCATAGAAATATCAATCCAAGGACAAGTAGGGACAAGTAAAGGAGAATAAAGATCATGTGATAACACTTTTAATTTGGCTTGTTTACATTCAAGACATTATGAGCACACTTTTTCAACATCCTTTCGCATGCCAGGCCAAAAAAAATGTTCAGCAAGTATATCCAAAGTTTTGGGCACTCCAAAGTATCCCATGAGTCCACCACAATGTGCTTCCCTAACAAATAATCCACGCAAAGAGCAATTAGGAATACACAATTTATTTTCCTTAAAAAGGAATACATCTTGAAGATTGAACCTCTCATAAGGACCCAACTTACATTCTGCAAAAGCCTTGCCAAAATTAGAATCATTAGAATAAAGTTCCTTGATTTGATCAAAACCCATCAATTTAGAAGTAAGAGAATAAACCAAGACATACCTTCTTGACAGTGCATCAGCAACCACATTCTCTTTTCCTTGCTTATAAGCAATCACGTATGGGAAAGTTTTATTGAATTCAACCTATTTTGCATGGAGACGATTAAGCTTACCTTGGCTTTTCAAATATCTCAAGGATTCATGATCAGTCTTAACCACAAATTCTCTTGGCCACAAATAATGTTGCCATGTAGCTAAAGCCCTAACCGAAGTTTATAGCTCTTTTCCATAAGTTGAGTGGTTCAGTGTAGCTCCACTCAGCTTTTCACTAAAGTATGCAATGAGCTTCGAGTCTTGCATCAAAACTGCACCTATTCCTTTTACAGAAGCATCGCATTCAACCTCAAAAGATTTAGAGAAATCAGGCAATTGCAAAAGAGGAGCAGAACACAATTTTTCATTCAACAAGTGAGAAGCATCATCTTGTTCTTTTTCCCATGAAAAAACCTTATCTTTCTTAACGACTTCAGTTAAAGGAGTAGCAATGGTGCTAAAGTCTCTAACGAATCTCCTATAAAAACTAGCAAGCCCGTGAAAACTCCTAACTTCAGTTACACTGTTAGGTTTAGCCAACTCTTTGATTGCCTTGATTTTCTCTTCATCAAATTCAACTCCCTTAGAACAAACCACAAAACCAAAAAAAAACACACGATCCACACGAAAAGTACACTTGTTAAGATTAGCAATCAAATGTTGCTTTCTAATAACTTTAAAAACTTGTTTGAAGTGTTCCACATGCTCATCTAGATTTTAGAATAAATCAAGATATCATCAAAATAAACTACCACAAATTTCCTATGAAAATCCTTGAAAATACAATTCATCAATCTCATGAAAGTGCCAGGTGCATTAGTCAAGCCAAAAGGCATAACTAACCACTCATAAAGCCCATATTTGGTTGTAAAAGTAGTTTTCCATTCATCTCCATGATTCATGCGAATCTGATGGTAACCAGTTTTCAGATTAATTTTAGAAAAGATTTTGGATCCATGCAATTGATCCAACATGTCATCAAGACGAGAAATAGGATGGGGATACTTTACCGTTATCTTGTTGATTGCTCTACAATCCAGGCACATCCTCCAAGTTTCATCCTTTTTCGGTACCAATAGGACGGGAACGGAGCAAGGGCTCATGCTCTCTCTCACAAAACCTTTCTCAAGCAACTCCTCAACTTGCCTTTAAAGCTTTTTTGTCTCTTCTGGATTACTCCTATAAGCAGGCTTATTTGGAATGTGTGCTCCAGGCACAAAGTCAATTTGGTGCTCAATACCATGCAAAGGTGGTAGACTGTTAGGGATATCCTCAGGGAAGATATAATCAAAATCCTGCAAAAGAGAAGAAACACTACTTGGCAAAGAAGAAGTTAATGACTCAGAAATAATCAAAACTTCTGTTAAGTAAGTAGTATAATGGATAGACCCTCTTTTCTTGCGTTCAAACACTCTTTGGCTTTTATGTACAAACTCTCCTTTTTCTTTTTCTCTGCCTCTTGCCACTCACCAAAACTTTCTTTCTTATCACTCAAACCCTCTTTTACCACTTTTCCCAAGTTGCTGCCCTATTTCTCTCTCCCTTGGCCATCTCTCTTTTTTTCTACTTCTTGGCCTTCTTTCTTTTCTTTTCCCTCAAGCTCACCTTTTTCATCCCTTTTGTTTTCCCATTATTTCTCTCAATCTCTTTTGATCCTCAAACGCTTGAGAAGGACTTAAAGGTGCAATAGTATACTTCTTGCTATTAAGCTCAAGAGAATACATATTATTTCTTTCATCATGAAAAAACATTCCTATCATATTGCCACAGACGACCTAACAAGATGTGACAAGCTTGCATGGCAACCGTATCACAAAGAACATCATCCACATACCTACCAACGTTGAAGGAAATTATGCATCTTTTGTTGACTTTCAGTTCAGCACTATCATTCAACCATTGGAGTCTGTAGGGCTTAGGGTATTTCATGTATGCAAGTTCTAACATGTTCACCAAGTATGAACTCACCACATTAGCATAACTACCACTACCAATAATCATAGAATAAGTTTTCCCCTTTTATTCCACACCTAGTATGAAATATAATCTCTCTTTGTTCTTCACCAGTGATTCCTAAATTAATAGTCATAATCCTCCTAACTACCCCAGCCAAACCATCATTGAAAGGTAACTCTACATCATCTTCACTCACACCTTCCTCTTCTTCCTCTTCCTCACTTTTTTCTCCATCATATTCTCTATCTATAGTCCTCCTAATTACCCTAATCAATCTATCATTAGGAAGTTCTACATCATCTTCACTTACTCCTCCCTTTTCTTCCTTACTTTTTCCACTCTCATATACTCTATCTTATCTCAAAAGAATATTTCTTCTATTTGGATATCCATGCATCATATGGCCTCCTCCATGACGTTTGTGACATTGAATGGAACTAGAAGGTTTAAAGGATCTAGAGTTGAAAGATTTACCTCCCTCTTTCTCATCAACTTTACCTTTCCCCTTGTCTTCTTGAGGTCTAGAAATCACTTCTTGTTTTGGCCATGGCTTCTTAAAATTGGTGTTTGGCCAACTTCTCCATGAGCTATCTTATTTCCTTCTTTTATTTTGCTTTTCTATTTTTACAGCCAAATCTACTAATTCATCTATAGTTACATATTGTTGTATCTCTACTACATCAATTATTTCTCTATTTAAACCATTAAGAAATCTAGCCATAGTGGCCTCTTCTTCTTCCATACAATTAGTCTGGATCATAGTCATATCCATAGCTTTAAAGTATTCATCAACAATCATGGTTCCTTGCTTAAAGGTTCGAAGATGCAGTTGCAAGTCTCTTTGAAAGTGGGAAGGCACAAACCTTTTCCTCATGACTCTCTTCATCTCGGTCCAAGTAGCAATTGGTGGTTCTCCATCTTGTTGTATGTCTCTTGTAAGGTTTTTCCACCAAATAGAAGCATAATCAGAAAATTCAACAACAACAAGCTTAACCTTCTTACATTCAGAGTAGTGGTGACAGTCAAAGATGGCCTCAACTTTCCGCTCCCAGTCAAGGTACAAGTCTGGATCTCTTGTGCCCTTAAAAGATGGCATCTTCATTTTTATGCTGCTAATATTATCATCTTCTACCTCGTTGTCCCCTCCTATCTCTTCCCAACCTATCTAGATTTACATGAAGATCATCAACAAATTCATCTATAGGGTTTTCTTGATTTACAATGGGAGAATGTGGTACATTTCTTCTATTATGAGGCCTAGGATTATTTTGAGATTGTACATTAGGTTGATTTCCCCTCCTAAGTGCAGCTATTGTCTCATTTTGTTCAGCAATAGTATCCCTTATCTCTTGGAATTGCAAGTTTTATCTCTCGAATTGTGGATGCATAGCTTGTAGGGTGTAATCATTTCTTGCTTGGATTTCGGCTTCTTGAAGAGCCCTATGTTCATCATCACTAGCACCTGTATGAGATATCTTTTTTAAATAATAAAAATAATACTAATAGTTATCACTCAAACTTTGGCTCTTTCCCTCAATTGTTCTCACCCACTCTTGCATTTTTTCCCTCAACTAACCTTTGGAAAATACCTTGTAGATTTATAATTAAATACAACTCGTACCAAATCCCGTAGTAGTAAAATAAGAAAATTTGCGGTACTAAAGAAAGTGAAGAACGAATCCTAGAAGGAGTAGGATATAATTGAAACAACCCTCGAACAAAGAAAAGGATTTTTGACTTTGGAAACAAGCACAAATAAAATCTGATTTCTTGAAGAGCAAATATGTTTCTCCCTTCTTCTTCTTCTCTTTTTTATAGTGTACTATTCACTGCTACAGTAACTTTTTTTGGCTCCTTTGTTCAAAAAATCCCCAAGGTTTATCAAGAATAGAATCTTAATACAACCGCTATGATACCACTTGATAACATAAAGGTTGGGAGATCTAAGAACTTAAAGAAAATAAGTTAATGAAATGCGGAAGCACTAAAGAAACGCAAGCGGATTAAGAAAAGCAAAAAACATAAACTAGATATGTCGAAATTCAAGAAAAAGTCCAAGAACCCTGATATTATGTTAATCTAGAATTTGACGAGATCCTAATGAAAACAAGTTGGTTATGAAACCAATTGCCTTCACTAGAGATAAGCTAATCAAGAGCTAGTTTCGGATCTTAACTTCTAGTTTTAATAACTTACGACAACAACTAGTAAAAGAAACTAGTCGCCTTCGAAGAATATAAAAAGAAACCAAAGATATCACAAGAAAGAAAATTATCTTACTACCTTAAGCTATAAACTAGTTAGGGTTGCAAGATAAATCTTCAAAGTAAAGTTCACAAAGGTTCAAAGAACTCACAATAATAATATTATTCTTCAATGTCCTACAATAGAAGACAAGCACCCCTTTATATAGTAGTAATAAAGGAGCTAGTCAAGACTTCAATAGATGAGAATTATATTCCCTAGAAGCATAGAAGACTACCCACACTAAGACCAATATATTCAACAAACACATAGACCAATACAAGTCAACATAGATTAAAAAAATTATTAAGTATATATTCTAGAAACTATTTTTGGGCTTATTTGGGCTTCTAAAAATTCCTCTCTTTTGGGGAATATTTGGGCCTCATTTCATCTCCTTTTGGACTTTAATTTTGGCCTCCAAATATTTGTAAGACTTGACCCAAAGATCCCCCTTGTGCTGGAGCTCTTCTTCTATTATAAGACACTTTTTAATTGCCAATTGAAAAATATTAATCTTGTCTTGAAATTTCTTTGTTTGAGACCTTGTCATGGGCCTTCTTGGAGTTTCTAGAGCTTTATCCTTCTCCTTTGATGTTGAGCTGCCATGAATGCTATCAGACAGGCTAGAACCAGAATTCAAATAAACCTGTGCAGTTTTATATATCTATACAGTAGAAGAAAATAAACAGGAAATAAGTAGTTTAAATGGGAGGAGGTACATGCTTCGGGGAATATATCAAATCCAGCAGAAACATAAAAGAAATATGAGAGGACAGTTCAAAATCTATAACAAAGCAATAATAATACTGTTGCGACGCGCAACTCGATCCCTTATCATTTAACACTGTTGCAGCGTGAAACCCGATATATATATATATATATATATATATATATATATATATATATATATATATATATATATATATATATATATATATATATATATATAATAACACTATTGCGCCGTACAACCCGATCCAATATAATATTTGTTGCGACGTGCAACCCGATCCGACATATCATTGGTGTGGTGTACAACCCGGTCCATATAATAATTTGTTGCTGCGTGCAACCCGATCCATACATATAATAATAATGTCGTGACGTGCAACCAGTTCCAAATATACAGTCAACAGTAATCATAATAATCGTCCCGGCAAGGGAACTCAACAATACAAGTATACGTGTCCCAGCAAGGGAGAGTCCGCTATAACCAATCTTAGCTCAACTTCTACTCATCATAGTTATCACCGTTACTCAAAAACAACAACCTAGTATAATCCGACTTAGTGGGGTCTGGGGAGGGTAGTGTGTACGCAGACCTTACCCCTACCCTTGGGTAGAGAGGCTGTTTCCAAATAGACCCCCAGCATCCTTCCCTCCAAGAACTTTCCACCTTGCTCTTGGGGAGACTCGAACTCACAACCTCTTGGTTGAAAGTGGGGGTTGCTTACCGTCAGAGCAACCCCTCTTGTCTATTTATGATTGAGTTATCACCATTACTCAATCATAAATAAATTTCACAAAAATAAGCTAAGTCTTTGCTCAACATCAAGGATTTAACCACTAAAGCATCTATGGTATTATTTAAGAATACAACAAGTATCAATTTAAGGCTCATGGTCATGTTCGACACCCGACGTATAGATACTCGTCATCATGCCTATACATCGTACTCAACAAGAATCAATTAGCAAATATGACTCAACTCCTAATCCCTCAAGCTAAGGTTAGACCGAACACTTACCTCGATACGTCAAACACAACTCAAGTTTCAATTATAGCTTCACCCCTTATTCCTCCGCCAATTCGCTCGTATCTAACCACAAGTTACTTAATTACATCAATAAACGCTAAATGAATCAATTTGAATGTATGAAAATGAGTTTTCCAAAGTTTTACCCAAAAGTCAAAATCGCCACAGGGCCCACGTGGTCAAAACCCGAGGTTCGAACCAAAAATCGATTACCCTTTCCCCCACGAGCTCAAATATGTATTTTATTTTGAAATCGGACCTTAAATCGAGGTCCAAATCCTTGATTTTTTGAAAACCTAGGTTCTACCCAAAACACCCAATTTTCCCCTATAAATCTTTGATTTTAAGTTGAAATCATGTTAAAAGATATTAAGGAGTGAAGAAAACTAGTTAGAAATGACTTACAATTGATTTGCACAAGAAGAGTTGTTTAAAAAACCGTCGTTTATGTTTTTGCGAGTTTGAAAAATGCAAAATGACTGAAAATCCCGTCTATTTATACCCCTCTCAGACCCCCTGTGCGGGCCGCACAAAATGGACTGCGGACGCATAGTCTTCCTGATGATACTGCAGCGTAGCAATTCTGTGCTGACCGCACAAAGTCGATTGCGGCTATACAGTCCTCCACTGCGCACTACACAAAGTCGGCCGCAGACCGGGCTGGCCCCCCTCCGCGGTCGAACACGATTTCTCGTGGACCGCACTACCGGGTTCAGAGAGAGGAAAAGCAAGTGATGAACTTTTTTGACGTCATAATTTAGTTAAAAAATAATATATTTTTATTGGGTCCTTAAATTATACATCACTATTTTATTCAATTATCATTAATATATCTCGTTAAATAATAGATTTCTCAAAAGGTAATTGATTTGATAATGTTACGTTAAAAATGTGCTCGCCGAAATATGTGTTTGGTAGTGTATGTCTTATATTTAAGAAAAAACCGACGAATGACTAAAAAATCGAAATAAATCGAATAAAAAAAGAGCCGAATTAATTGGTTTAGTTTGGTTCTAATATTTGAAAAACGGACTTACTTGGTTTTTTTTTTAGGGAAAAAATCGATCCAAACCGAATCATGAACACCCCTACGTGTTAGGACTTCCTTCTCTTTCTGTGCTAGTGGTGTGCTCCGGTTTTGTTCGTGGAATATTCCTTAGAGTCATCTTTATTTAGTTATTTCTTTGTTTACTTAGAGAACTAGCCAGGAAATCTTATATCCTGAGCAATGCGTCAGTTTATAAGTAGAAGCTTCATAGACATAGTTGTTGGGTTAAGATTCAGATATTTTTGATAATAAATTAGCAGTAATCCAGTAGTTACTACGATAAAGTTTTGGAGTTGATTTATTTAAATATTTGAATTAATCAAAAGTATTTGATTTAAGTATTGCTTTGTTGTATATAAAGTTTGGTTTTATAATAAATGTGATAAACAGAAAAGTTTGCTCAGTTATACTTAATGATCGAGTGCCGATTTTGATTTATTCAAAAGATGGATCGTGGCATTAATTATAAAAATTTAATAGTAAAAATTGCTCTAATCACATATTACAAGTTCATTCTCACTAGTCTTTCTCCCTTCTCATTTCAATGCCTCAAGCATCCTCTACCCCTCCAAAGTTCCTATGTTCCTTCCCTAGATAAAGGCATGCTGATGATACACGTTTTTGGCTTAGGAAATGTCGCAAGTCTGAAAACATCATCGCTTTCGATTAATAAAATTGGCTTAAAGTGATTAGTAAAATATTAGGTAGCATTATGGAAGCTTCCAAAAAGAATTGTTTCTCGCTCAACTTTTTTCATCTTGTGACTTCTAATTTTTCTTGATAACTAAGAGTTGTCATATAGAGTCAAATTTTTGTATAATAACATTGTTTATTTCAAAAAAATTTAATTTTTATAGTGAATAACTATTATATAGCTATAACAATATTTAGCATTTAAATATATTTTAGTTATTATAGAAAATTATTTAAAAACTAATTGTTTTTCTTTTATAATATTATATATAAATTAGTACAATATTTAAATTTAAAATCTCAAAAAATATAAATATTTCATGAATTAAATGCTAAAAAAATTTAATACATTATTAAAAAATTTAACTAAACACACAAATATTTAAACTCTAAGGCACACAATTAAAAAATATAAATAGATTATGTTTACATATTATTGGTAATTGTCCAGTATAAGATATATCATGTGTAGATCTTCAAATATAAAAAAAGAATGATATGCATATCTTCAAAGAGTATAAGACCATCTCCAACCTTCCCCATTTTACATAAGGGAGAAACTTTTAGGGTAATGAAGCTCCAACCCTCCCCCATTTTTACCCCCAAAATGGGAGAATGAATAGTGTACTCTTAAATATGGGGTAGAGTATTCATCTCCCCCATTACGATTCACGCATATTTTATTATTTAGCTTTTTTAACTTATCTCTTTATATATACGTAATTATTTTTATGTAATAAATTATATTATTTATATCTTAAATTTGGCGTATAATTTTGATAAATTAATTTTTGTGCATTTATTATTTTATGTAAAATTATAACTTAATTTTATTATAAGTTATAACTGTATAAAAAATATATAATCATCTCAAAAAATGAGTGGTGCAAATATAAAATATTAGATGTTGCTAAAATTAGAAGGTGCGAATATAAAATTTTAGATGTTGCTAAAATTGAAATTCATTAAATGAAAATACATTAAAATTGAAAATATGTGAAAATCAAAAAAACATTAAATTAAAATACATAAAAGCTAAAACTATGGTAAATAGCATAATAATTTAGTAGGGAGATATATCATTTCCAGATATACCAAAATTATTATAGTATTGAGTGAAGAGGGACGAGGATTGTTGTAGTTGTGACTGTGGATATTGTTGCAGGACCCTCACGTTTTTGCTAAAAAGAAGTGCTACATGATATAATGACTATATGTTTACACTACATAATATGATAATCGAGAATGATTGTGATCTTAATGCACCAATTCAAGATGATTTGGAAGGTTCACCTCCAATAGTAGAAAATGACAGCAGATGAAAATCAACAATTTCAAAAAAATTTAGCTCGATATAGAAAAATTAAGGACAAAGATGCTCATTTTGCACTTTGTAATGTATTAATAGATTGTTTATCGAAGAATACTAAAGGTTGAAGTTGAATATTGATGTAGTATTTCGAATAAATTTTATCTTTATGTAATATATATTTAATTAATCTTGCATCGTGATGATTTCACTTTTATTTGAATTATTAGTTAATCTATAATAATTGTTTACAAATTTTATTATTTAAAATTTTATGGAATTGTTTTAATAGAAATTTACAAATTAATGACAATAAAAGATGGAATTTATTTAATGAAAATTAAAAAATAAAATTAACATGAAATAAAATAATATAATATAAAATAGAGAGAGAAATATAAAAGCATATTTTTTTATGGGAGAAAAATTGAGGGAATGGTTGGAGTAAGTTGTCCTCAAAATGAAAAAATTCTCATTACAGGGAAAAAAATATGGTAAAGGTTGGAGATACCCTAAATAGATCTTTTAAGTATCTTTTAGCATTTTTCTAATGCAAGATATATCATTTGTATATCTTTAGTTATAAAAATATTTGTGTGCATATGTTCATGGAACATACTGATGTCCTTAAGATAATATATATAGCTATTATAAGTTGTACATTAAAGTTATAAAATATTTGTTCAAATATTTAGAATTATTATTCGTAATAATCTTAGAAAATCTGCATGACTATTATAGAAGGGTAATTTTATAAAGAGCGTACTATCATAAAGATGGTTATTGCTGTTATAGACAGAATACTATTATAGAGAGGTAAAATTTAACACAAAAAATCGATTCTGAAAAAAATTAAACTTTTATAGTGAATAATTATTAAATAAGAATATTATTATAGAGAGGTTTGACTGTACCTAAAAGAATCACTGCCGAGCCAAAAACAAATATAGTTGTAAACTCTAAAAATACTTGTCAGGATGTCATCCGAGACTTTTGAGAATTATCTTACTATTTAGGTAATAAATTACGAGAAGCTCCCACATTTTTAGCTTTTAAAGTTTAATAATGTCCCTCAACAAAAATGTATTGTTATGGAGGTCAAATACTATGGCTATATTTTTTGGCTTGTGAAATTCGCAAAAGTATTTCTCCTTTGCACTAAAAGAAGGAGAAGATAAGCCTGAAAAATAAAGAGAGAAGAAGAATGTATTAATTATATGTTTTATGTTATAAACTAAAGCAAAAGACAAGAACAATAGAACAAGAACAATAGCAATAGAGAGAAGAGTAGAGAGAGTTCTTCTTATTGAGTTGAGAGGGGTGAATTACAATGGTAGAGAGCACCTCTATTTATAGGGAGGAGGAAGATCTTGCTACCAATAATAGGACTCTAAAATCTCTCTAATTAAGTACATTAAAGACATTCACCTTAAATAGAAGTGTAAGAATCTTCTATTTCATAACACTCCCCCTTGAATGTCTATTCAATGATGTGCCTCATAAAACCTTAAAACCAAAACCCAATGGGAAAAAATTAAAGTAAGGAAAAAGAGTACACATGTTTGAATATGCGCCTATTGGTTGCCTCGTTAAAAACCTTCCAAGGAAAACCCAGTGGGACAAAACCTTGTAAGGGAAAAAGAGTGCAACGCGCATTGACTCCCCCTAATGAGTACATCGATTTATATCCTTGAGCATTTGCATTCCAATCTTGTGCATCATCTTCAAAACGATCTTTGGTAGATGCTTGATGAATAAATCAACCATATTGACTTGAATAAATATTCCGCACCTTGAAATCATCATTCTTGATAGATATAAACATCTTCATATAATGTCGTGGAATAGCTCTTCAATATCTCCATAGATGCATTCTCAATGCCATCATGCTTATAGTTATAGCAATATACATATGTACACAAATTGTACTTAGGATGTGGTACTTCAGGACCAAGAATTGCATATGCTTCAAGCAACTTAAATCTTTCAAGTTAAGTCATATAAGTCGCATAATAGACTTTAGCTGCATATCAAGTTTTCATGTCATGCTAAACAAATAAGATATCGAAAATTGACTATACATACCTTTGCCTTTATACTTTCAAGCATATGAACTATAGGTTCAAAGCTACATGTCTTTCATATGGAATCAATTCTTCTTGAATTGTATCTCTTCCATTTAGTTACTTTCTTTGGGTCAGCAAATGCGTATAGCATGCTTTGCAATATGTTGCAATTGAATTATCCCTTTTATGAACTTCAGGTTCATATCATGATATTCGGGGATATACATATACAAATGATAATTCATCCCATGTAACCTTTTCTCAAGTGTTTATCATGTCTCCCCCTCATGTTAGTAAAGCTAACATGTTTCCTCAACTTTGGAAAATCATCTTTGTGCATTATGTCAATATACACAGCACCTTAATAATAAGATGAAATTATTTGGTTCCTGACCCTGAACCACTTGTGAGGGGAGAATATACTCTCGTATACAACTTATATCAAACTGATATATATATAACTTAGTTCTCATAAGAAACAGTTTAGTTATTAAGTGGAAGCACTCAATAATTATCTTGCTAAACCAACTTTAATATAAACCAACTTATCAAGATGAACTGTCTTGAGTAGAGAATCTGGAAACTATGCTCGAAGTTAGATTACTGAGCGATTTACCTCGCAAGCACTGCCAGGCTGCGGGTTAATAACAATGGCGCATGTAACCATATCATAGATGCATCATATGTGGTATACATGGCAGGTGAATGGGCCCATATTCACCTTTGATATTTCCAGAATTTAGGGGCTTCAACCCGAACTCTTTAGTTGGTCAGTTCATTAATGAGAACAAGTGATACAAGAGTATTCGTAAAGAACTTTCTAGTTCTTTAATATTCACCTATGTGAATTTGCACATCATACTTAAAATGAGATGGCTAACACGAATGTCAACTGACTAAATTATCAATATTGGTAAACTTCAAATTTACACCATGACATGTGCACTTATCAATAAACTTCGGGTTTATTATGACATGGGTTTTATACCAATAGATATCCACTTTATTGTGGCATTCTTTCTTTTGTGTAGTACAAACTGGAGAACAAAGCGGGTAGCTTTTCATATACAAATTACCCCGCTACAAGTTGTAGTAATAGGAGAATCAAAGCCTTCCTTTATTTATAGTCTCAATATCATCAATCGCTTTCGCGTGTACTTTTGGAAACTGGATAAGTTTCTTTAAGACTTACTACTGCACAATACTCAATTGTGTTTCTCCAACATAGTAATAATTGGCTCTTCGAGAGCTCTCAATTAACTTTGTACTACCACAGGTTCATCAACATCCGTGTGGTGAATATCTTTCTTAAAGAGAAAGTTATACCATTATGGTCATGTCAAACTTATATGCAAGATATGTTTCTTGCATTATCGTTGTCCTTTAATGGTCATATTTCCAAAATACTTTGGCGTACAATAGGTACGCGACCAACGATCATTCATGCCATATATCATCTCAAACCTCCTTCTAGGGGTGAGGGTGGTATCATCTCAAGCCTCCTTCTAGGAGTGAGTGTGGTATATTCAATACCAATTTCATGTTCATATTCTTCCAACATTGAATATGTATTTGTGAATCACATTCACTTCGAGGATATGTGATTTTGTTATCCTTTTCAAATCTATAAATGCTTCAGGCATTTGATTTGCTATTCTTTGCAAATGGATAATCTTTTGTGCCTCTTTCTTTCAAATAGAGGTATGTGGATCAAGATGAGATAATGATGCATTTTTCCACAAAATTTCCCGTTTGGTTTCACCAACTTCTCCCCCTAATTTTGGGAAAAGTGTCTCATCAAATTGACAGTCTGCAAATAGTGCAGTGAACAAATCTCCTGTCAATGTTTCGAGGTAGCGAATAATGGAGGACGCGTCAAACTCAACATATATTCCTAACCTCCTTTGCAAACCCATTTTGGTGCGGGATGGCGGTGCTACAGGCACCTATACTGCGCATCCAAAGCTTCTTAAATGGGATATATTGGGTTCATGACCCAAAACCAATTGCAATAGGGAATATTTGTGTCAATTCGTCAGTCAGAGATGAACTAGCATTGCTGCATGCAACATGGCGTGACCCCAAACCGAAGTGGGCAGCCGACGAACTAGCATTGCTTCATGCAAAATGGCGTGTCCCCAAACCGAAGGGGGCAGCCGACAAACTAGTATTGTTGCATGCAAAATGGCGTGAACCCAAATCGAAATGGGCAGCCTCATTTTCATGAAGAATTCAAGATTATTCTCATCTATTGTCTCAATATGATATCCATTTTGAATGATATCTTTAAAACTCAACAAGTTCCTTTTTAGACTTGGAGGAGAACATTGCATTCTCTATGATTAACGTCATGCCTTTGGGCAGAGTTACAATTGCTCTTCCGGAGCCTTCAATCAATTTACTACTTCCATAGATTGTAGTAATGTTTGCCTTACACAATTACTCTTCTTTTCTTTGAGTATTGTATGTGTAGTACATGAATCAACTAGGCAAATACTTTTACAATTGGACGTTGGTCCAAGTTCGCTTTGTGAGATATCCATATTTGCTATCCCATAGTTTAACATACAAAAGAAATACACGAACATAGGAATAAACAAGTTCAATTCTTTTGTGTCACATAATATCTTCAAAATCTGCTACTAACAGTTGGCTAACAAAATCAGATATGTTATCCATAATCAATTCCTTTGCAGTTTGAAAATTTCAGCGTTTTTCATAAGACAATCGATTATTAAATACACACAATCGATTGTTTGAACATAAACAATCGATTGTTAGACATACACAATCGATTATTTGTTATTTTTGAAAAACTTCAGATCACACTGTTTAAGACAATCGATTGTTAAACATAGACAATCGATTGTGGATGATTTTTGAAAAATTCCAGATTACACTGCCTAACGACAATCGATTGTTAGATATAGACAATCGATTGTGGGTGATTTTTGAAAAATTCCAGACCTCACTGTTTCAAGACAATCGATTGTTAGACAAAGACAATCGATTGTTGGCTATTTTTGAAAAATTCCAGAACACACTGTTTCAAGACAATCGATTGTTAGACAAAGACAATCGATTGTTGGCTATTTTTGAAAAATTCCAGAACACACTGTTTCAAGACAATCGATTGTTAGCCAAAGACAATCGATTGTTGATCAATTGTTTTTCAACTTTAATGCGAAAATAGTTGATAATCGACTAGTTTTTCAGGCTAGTCGATTACCCCCACTGGAAAATAAAAGTTTTATTGATATTTGAGCATATTGAAGATATTCTAAAGAACTACTGCTAACATTGCATCATGAACTAGCTAATACGAGCTAATACTAATGACTATTAGATTATTCACTAACTAATCCAAATAAGTAGAACAAAATCAAATAACTCCATCTTCTTTCATCATGGTCCCATCGCCGATTAGGTGGTCTATTTTCCCCTCGGGTTGCTCAAAGAAGTCTGCCACATCCAGGTGGGTGATGTCCTCATTGTCGTCATAGACAAAGTTTGTTTCAGGGCCTTTTCTCTTTCGAGATGCTTGATAAAGGTCAACCAAGTGTCTTGGTATACGGCAAATCTTTGACCAGTGCCCTTTCCCACCGCAACGATAACATATAGTTTCTGAACTATTTGCCTTAGGATCTTCGGAATCCCGTTTCTGCTTTCGGTGGTTATCTCTCTTTGGGGGGTGACGGACTTCTTTGGAATTTCTTCCTTGTCCACGTCCTTGGCTTTGACCCCGTTTATGACCGTGATCATGGTCCCTTTTATGTTTGGCATAATGCGAGTGCACCATATCTGCTTCAGGCAGTGGTGTAGACCCAGTTGGTCTATTTTCGTGATTTCTCATGAGCAGGTCATTATTTCGCTCAGCCACTAGTAAGAGAGAAATCAGTTCAGAGTACTTCGTAAAGCCTTTCTCTCGGTACTGTTGCTGCAGTACCATATTGGAGGCATGAAACGTTGTAAACGTTTTCTCAAGCATATCGTAATCGGAGATGTTATCTCCACATAGCTTCAGTTTAGAAGTAATTCTGAACATAGCAGAATTATATTCAGAAACGGACTTAAAGTCCTGTAGCCTCAGATGGGCCCAATCATATCGTGCTTGTGGCAGAGTGACCAACTTCAGGTTGTCATATCTCTCCTTTAAGCTGTTCCACAAAACGAGTGGATCCTTGACGGTGAGATATTCAATCTTCAAACCTTCGTCAAGGTGGTGGCGCAAGAAAATCAAGGCCTTCGCACAATCTTGGGTGGATGCTTTTTCTTTATCTTTGAGGGTGTCTCCGAGACCCATAGCATCTAGGTGGATTTCAGCATCCAACACCCATGTCATATAGTTCTTGCCCGAAATTTCAAGGGCAACGAACTTTCTTTTCATAATGTCAGACATACTCGAAAATTAAATTAGGAAGAGGGAAAATACCTTGGATTTTCGAGAATGATACTTGAGACGGTAGAGTCTCGTGCTGATAACGTGTTATAAACTAAAGCAAAAGACAAGAACAATAGAACAAGAACAATAGCAATAGAGAGAAGAGTAGAGAGAGTTCTTCTTATTGAGTTGAGAGGGGTGAATTACAATGGTAGAGAGCACCTCTATTTATAGGGAGGAGGAAGATCTTGCTACCAATAATAGGACTCTAAAATCTCTCTAATTAAGTACATTAAAGACATTAAAGACATTCACCTTAATTATATGTTTTATAACTTATGGTTGTAATCTACCAGCATCACTAAAATGCCAGATTAAACACCTAAAGCCTTTCTTCTATTCTTGTTGTAGACTTAGAGGTACACTAACGATTCTTTTTGTATGAACATCGAATATTTATACTATATCAATAACTTTACCATAGTTAATAATGTATAATTTTTATTTTGTTAAATCACTTAACTATATTAAGTTAGTAAATTTTGTGTAAACAACTTGTACACGGTCTCAAGTCTTATCACATATAGTTGCATTCTTTGTACTCTTTACCGACAGCCCAACATTTTGGGCATATTGCAATGAAGTTAATTCAATGAAAGCACTCTAATTTTCAAAGTACTTAGACTTTGTTGATGAATTGTTGAAAAACCTCACCCCCCCCCCCCCCACCCCCGAAAATAAAGTCAGAAAATTGCCTACTTACCAAAACGAGTTTAATACTTCCACACAAACCAAACACTGACTTTAAGAAACATTAACGCGTCACCTCTTTGACACATAAAAAACACCCTCCTCAGTCCTCCCTTCTTTTTCCCCATAAGCAGTCAGCAATTATGTATTTATTAAGGCATGTGTGTACTCTTAAAATAGTAGTAGTACGTAGCAAATTTCTTAGATAGGGACACATCAACCTCTCCTCATGAAAAGTCAAAATAAGGAAGCTTCAACAGATATACATTATAGATCTTGAAATATGAAACTAATTGTATTTTATTTATTTATGTCTAAAGATAGTCCTCTATATATATCAAAAATCTAAGTCTTGTCTAAGGAAAAAACTTTATACTATCCCTGTTCTTGCTATTGTAAACTAGATAATTTTCTACCATGGCAGATCATCAAAGAATCCATCCAATTCCTGAGCCAGAACAGGAGCCACCTGTACCAAAACCAACTGTTCCGTTAGTGCCACGAGGCTCTTTCAGATCAGAAAAAGGTGACCCTGAGAGACAGCAATTAGAACCACCACCTTTGAGAAGAAGAACAATCCCATATTATCCACCATTAAAACCACCTAAGAAAAGAATCTGTTCTTGCAAAAGATGTTTGTGTTGCACATGTTGTCTGCTTTTCCTTCTCATCATAATCATTGGTGCTTTAGCTGCTGGTTTTTACTTTGTCTTCCAACCAAAAATACCAAACTACTCAGTTGACAGCATGAGGATTACACAGTTCAATTTCAACAATGACATGAGTTTATTATTTGCTACTTTTAATGTTAACATCACTGCAAGAAACCCCAACAAGAAAATTGGAATTTACTATGAAAGTGGTAGCCATTTAAGTGTTTGGTACACTGGTGTTAAACTATGTGAAGGGTCATTGCCAAAATTTTATCAGGGTCATAGGAACACAACTGTTTTAAGTTTGAATTTATCAGGACAAACAGAGAATGTTAGTGAAATGTTGCAGTCACTACAGGTGGATCAACAGAGAGGAAGTATTCCATTGAATCTCAGGGCAAAAGTTCCAGTGAAGCTCAAGATTGGTAAATTGAAGCTTATGAAATGGAAGTTCTTGGTTAAGTGTAAGCTAGATGTGGATAGCTTGTCTGCAAATAATTCTATCAGGATTAGGAGTAGTGATTGCAAATTTGGTTTTAGGCTTTAATTGATGATTGATATCGTCCATTATAGTCCACCACTATTTTCTTATATTTTTCTTATTTCGTTGATTCTTTTTTCTTATAATTATTTTTTCATCTTTCGTTTTTATATGGATTTTTTGGGTATATGTAGACACTGTTGTACTCATACTATTTTGATTTGATATAATAAATTTATCTGTTTCTCTTTTTTATTTTGGTCGTACTGGTTTAATATGAAAGAAACAGAAGCATTAGTATCTTCTTTCCTTGTGTGAACGCATGTAGCATTCTTTACTCCCTCTATAGTCTATTCTATACCAAATGAAATTTCTAAAATTTATTTGTACGACTTACTATAATATATGCAAGGTTTGTGTGTACGTTATCTAATGATCAAAGATATAATTTAAAGTTCCGCAATGAAACTGATGGTTGGGAATATGAATTTGAACTCCTCAAGTCATTACTATTTTAATAGCCTTCTTGTGAATAAATATAAATATATTTTAGAATTTTAACAGGTATACCTCTTGATTTTGCTCTATGCCTTTTATCTTTGGAAATGCCATAACATATACTTACACAAGCATGAGCGAAGCTAGCCTATCAGGTACAGATTCGATCGAACCCAGTTACTTTGGTCCAATCTATGTATTTATATTAAAAAATCTATTGAATATGTACAAATTATTAATTTAGAACCCAGTAACCTAAAAGGATTAGAATCCCGAACCCATAAATTTCAAATCTTGGTTCCGCCCCTTAACACAAGGCAACATGCAGAGTTCACATCCAGGTTTTCGTTTTATATATTTTAACCTATGCATGTGGTCTCCAGATTGTATAATGTTGTTAGTCAGTTACAACCAATTTGACAAGACTGTTATGGTGGCAGGTTGCGTGAGAAAAGCTTATATCACAATGAAATTCCTGAAAAGGTAATGAAAATAATATAAGTATTTCATTCTTGAATGAAATGAAGTACAATTACTTCCAGCTTCTTCCTATGACTTCTGCACTCTAAAGATGTTCAATACGGGAGTAGTGTTTGTGGCACAGTGGCAGTTGCTTTGTATATATATATATATATATATATATGGTAGTATTCAACATAGTTGATTATAGAAGTGGCAACAAACGAATAGTTGACATCCTCCTGTCTGAAGAGAGCAGATAGTTTCTGAACCTTTAATTATGGAGTATTGATTTTGCAGAAGAGAAATACACTGTATATAAGAGTACTCAAGGTTTATATTAGGTTTCATACATGCGGACACCTAAAGTTAACATCATTCTTCATTTAGATACCTAAACTGTTGTTCCATTGAGCATTTATAGTACCCTAAACTTTTCCAATTAGACACTTCTTGCTGAATTGGCACATAGAGTGAAATTCAAGAACCCAAAAAACAGATTTTATCTTCATTTTTTCTTTTTATTTCTTTCTTCGTCTTCTTTTCTCTCCACCTTCACTTCCATCATTGTCTCCTCCACTTTCACTATTGTTGTGCCTCCACCATTAATTTAACTCGAAAGTTTAAACCAACAATCATCTCAGGTGATTGAAACCGACGCGAGACCATATTCTTCATTTGAAGTCAAAACACCATTATTGGAGTCTTTAAGAAAGCTTGAAGGTTTAAAATGGATTACTTGATTGGATAAAAATTTGAGAAATTAATATTAGGGTTGTCTTCGAGTCTTCGTAGGGAATTTTTAGCTGAAGTTATAACAAATTTGGAGGAGTTTCTCTTGAAATTTTGAATTAAAATCCTAGTTGGAATAAGAATACACGTGAAGATAGTGAAGAACACCAAGAACAATGATTTTACGAACACCAATATGTCCTTTTTTTCTTTTCTTTGGTTAATAATGTATCATTTTTTGATTGAGTGTAAATGAAAGTGTTTTTTTCTTTTTGAGAATGTTATTTTATTTTGTTTATTAATAGATTTTAAAATATATTTTTTTAACTCAAAATGATATATGTCCTTTTTTTATTTGTCATTCGCCATGTCAGTCGCGAGTGCATTGCACACATTTTGTAAGTTTTGCTAATTGTCAAAAAGGTGCCTAATTGGAACAAGTTTAGAGTAATAAAAGTATTCAATAGGAACACCCTTAAGTTTAGATGTTCAAATAAAAAATGGTGCCAACTTTAAATGTCTCCGTACGTACAATTCTTGGAGAACATGAATTTGTTGATATGCAAATTGGAATTAATTCAAAGGCATTTCCAAATCCAACTCTTTGCTGTAAATTGTCAAGAATGAGCCAAAGATGTCATAATTGTAATATACATATCAAGTGTAGCGAAGTAGGGCTTTATAGGATAAATGCTTTCCTCAATTTTAATAAAGAATTCTATCCTCTCAGTCAAGTTTTAAATGGTGTCTCCTATGAGTACGCGGGTGGTTCCCTGCAGTGAAGTGAAATTCCAGAATTAGCACCATGGAATCGATGATGGAGCTTATAAGAATAACTGTGACACGGAGACGAAGAGTGGGCTGTATAATGAGGAACATCTGCTTCAAGTAAATCAATGAAACAAAGGGACAATTCTTCAAAGAAGAAAAAAGGTTGCAAAGCGTGCAACCAAAACTAGAAAATCTAATCCTCAAACAAACTGCATACATCTTAACAAATTGTCCGATGTTTTTAAGTTGAAGCAGCCATTGAAGTGTGAAGGCCTCTAGGTCCAACTCTGCCGCGACCTATTCCAGTTTGCTGGTTGTGAGAAGAATCCCTCTTCTTCACATTCACTCTTCTTTTGCCTTCTTCCATGTCATGTCCAATCTCAGATACCGCATGCCTTTGAAATCCTAGAGGACTCTTGTTATCATCTCTACTGTAGGATTTTGAAGTAGGCCAACAGTCAGTTGAATCACCTGAATTAGGTTCCCAAGAGGAAGGGGAAAGCCAGTTTTGCTGACCACCAACAACACTGTTACTTCCTGAAGATTCTTGATCTTCTATGTCGGTTCCTCTTCTGAAGGTTACATACTTCTGTATGCTTGGCTCCATTAAGTCATCACCCACAGCAACTTCAGATTCCATGAATGGATCCTTGATCGCTAACCTCTTCTTGTTATCATTCTGGTTAAATTGCTCAGATGTGGGAGGGTTTCTTCTCCTGTCATCGGTGAAAGCACTGGACAGATTGGAGCTAGTGGTTGAGTTAAGGTCAGCAACTGCATCAAGAATTGAGCAAGCTTTTGTTACACAAGGTGGTAGGGAAAATCCGGGGGTGGTGGTATTGGTCTTTTGATAGAAATTTTGGATGTCCTCGAGCAATAGTGAAGTATACGATTGAGGTGGATTTGAGAGAGTTTCAGGATTGATGTCTAGGATGTCTAGGTCTCTAGATAGCCTTAGTGACCTGCTTCTCTGGGGTTTATTATGGCTTTCAGGTCCTGAAACAATCACATTCATTGCAACATTCACTGTATTCTGCTGCTGCTCCTTGACTTTGCCATTGCTTGTAGTTTCTGTATTCAACTTCTGCGAGAGCACACAAAAAGTTCAATTGATCAACTACGTACCCCTAATCCCAAACTAATTGGGGTTGGTTATGTAAATCCTCTATATTCATTTGATTTTACAGAGGTCTATATCAGGTAAATTAGTCATCTTTTGAGGCAAATTAGGACTCTCTAAATTTCACACTTACATAAGCATACAAGTTTAAAATTAGTTCACTAAACCTTACACAGACCTATAAACACAGAACTCATGTCTGAAATACAATCAGTTTTTTTCTAATACAAACCATAGCATCAAAAGTGGCTAGTATAAGCAATTATTTGTCAGTTTAAAAATTGGGTAACAAAAACATGATTAATAATCTAGAAACTAATAACAAGAGCCAACCTGGGAAGGAACATTATTGCTAACAGCCTTAAGTCCTGGGACGGACATCTGCTCCAAGACAACATTGGTATCAATCTCACTGAGAGGATTTCTTCTGTAAGGAGATTGTTCTTGTTTCCGTGAATTGCTGCGGCTAAGGGACATGGGCTGCTGTTGATTATTATCTCTTTCATTCAACACCTTAGTATTCGCTCTTGCTGGTGACCGAGCACGCGGAGATGCAGCAGTTCTTGGTCCATCAGCATTTCTCTTCACTTGAATCCTCTTAATAGCAGCAGCAGAAATATTATCAGCACCTACATCTATGCTCTTATCCATCACCATAGATGTAACAGTAGCTGGCACTGATACCATCTTTCCTGGCCTACCACCATTATTTCCATTAGCATTATTCCCATTAGCATTACCAGAAGCCACATTACCACCATTTGAGGTTGTAGTAATTGGTGATTCAGATCTTCTACCAGGAGATCTGCTCACCCTTCTACCCCCTCCTCCACTACTACTGCCTCTTTCTCTACTACCCGACCGCTGCTGGTTCTGTTGTGTCTGGTCTCTTTCTCTACTCGGGGTTCGCCTCCTTCCCTTAGACGGAGAATTGAGCGTTCTAGGTTGGCGCGAGCGTTGCCTATGGCGACGAACTCCATCATCCTCGCAATCCACTATATTTTCTTGCAACCCCTCATTTCCATTCTCATTCTCAAAATCGAAACTCCTCTTTGAACCAGAGTACTTTCTACTCCTTTGAGGATTCGCATTATTATCAGATCCACTGGAACCCAAAATTCCAGTTTTCCCAGTGGACGAACTCCTGCTTAGCCTCCCACATTGTATCAAAATAGCATCAACCTCTTCTTTAGTACAACTTGAAGTCCTCACTGGAGCTGACACAACAACCCCATTATCTTTGCTTGCTCCAACATTGTTGTTGTTACCATTTTTAGCAGACTCAACTGCTTCGTTTGTCTTTTTAACACTAGCCTTTTCTTCTTCAGACTTTCTATCCACTTCATGATTTTTTCTATGTTTGATAACAAAGATTTCTTTTTTCACATTTTCTCCTTCTACCTCTTTCTTGTTCTCCAATTCGGTGTTAGGTTTGGTGAACTCTTGCTTTGTGTTTGGAACTACAGTGGTAGAAGTAGATTTAGAAGAAGAACAAGAAGTGCTCTTCTTGCTCAAACAACTCCCCATTTTTTTTTCTCCCCAAAAAAATGGAAAAATTCAAAATTACAGTGAGAAGAACAAGGAAGATTGAAAGGTTTTGAAACGGCAGGGGAAGAGATAAAGATAAGTGGAAAAGGGGTTCAGAGTTCAAGAAAACCACTCAATTAAAAATGGTAACTTTATGGGGTAATTGAAAGAGATTCAGAAGAGGCATTTCAAATTTTGACTTCGGCGGGCTAGGGGTAGGGTGGGGAGAGGCTGTCTGCCAAATAGAGCCGTTAAAAAGGGCTCTTTATTATTTTTTCAAAATATAAAATAATTAATATTGTCACGTAACGTGTGATTGTTTATGATGTTTGAGGAATAAAAACAAAAGTTGCTGCTTTGTATTTTATGAAAGTATGTTTGGGGAATGATGGGAATCTTGATCCAGTTTTTGGCTTAGGGAACCCTTCAACGGTCGTCTGACCAGTGATGGGCATTGTGGGTCACATTATAGTTTTCTGGAATTGAAATTGCTTGCTTGGTGATAAAATTTGTTTTCCTATTGTAATTTTATAATCGATTTTCACTTGGGACTAATTGATAATTAACGTAACAATGAAACCAACCTATCATAATGAAAAGTAAGATAAGCCCGGTATCTATTTTAGCAAATAATTATTAAACCAATCAAGAATAAATTAATAGGGTGAATCTCAATTGAACTAAATAAATCCTAGACCAAGTAAAACAAAACTCCTATATAATGAATTGGGCTTAGGAATATCAAATAACGAATTTAATATGCTATGATGGTAATATTCGTAATATCATAAATGTATAATAAATGCGAGAATGACAAGGGTTATAGTGTAAAGGAATCGTCACCAAATGATTGTGTGATTGGATGTTTTCTTTCTCTGAAGACTTGGAAAGACCAGTAATCAATATGAGTTATAGGATCTTGAGATATATGGATAAAGATTGAACAATATGTACTTGAATAAGCAGAATAAGACAACTCTTTCATATATTCTTCTCCCAACTTTACAATATGTCTCAGTTCTCAAAAGGGGCAGCCTTCATTTGTTCCCCATCGTTTCCTATTTATAAGGGACATTTCCCAAAAAGAACTCTAAAAAGTACAACATAAAGAATATCCATAGGACTATTCTTCCTGTTTATTTCTCAGTTTGAATTGCCATTACTATCCTATCTCAGTTGCCTATTTCTAATCGTCAGCTTTTATTTAGACGGTCGTCAGTCTATGTGTCGTGGTCAACTTCATCATATATTTTGCTTATCCGATGTCGTGGTTACCAAATTTGGACTTATACCGTTAGTCCATCTACTTGTCGAGATCGTAGCCCCGCATATCCTCAGTAAGCGAGCATCATTCGTTTGCGTTACGAGAGATTATGCCAGGTTGACTAAATCGAGAGAACGACACAATTTGTGGAACTTTGATTAATGTGATTATCAAAATGTGATGTCACTACCACGCGCGTCATCATTACGCATCTTCCCGAGATAGTATCTGTGTGCTTGTTGCTTTAGTTTTGGCGCCATTGACAGTTCTCTACTTCGATTCTTGCGCCATATATTCTCATAAATAGGTGAAGGTTTCGTTTTTTCAGAAAATTTTGCCATCTCATTCCTTCAGTATACATTATTCTCCTTTGATCATCTTTTGTTCTTAACTCCATTTCCGTGATTCTACTTACCACTTTCATGTTTAGTCATTGTCTCTACCTTTAGGTTTACTAGCATACCCTCTATTATCGAGATGCCTCGAACCTTTCGCGCACACGATGAAGTTTCTGAGGCCACTCCGTTGTTAGTGGCCCCTCCTTCCGGTGGCGAAGATATCATTGCTGAGAAGGGTGATAGTTTCCTTGCCATAAAGGAGATACTCCCCAGAAACCCTTTGTCCAGAACGATTTCCATAAGGAACCTGCACCTTCTCCAGTTCTGGTGATTTCTGAAACTGAACTATCTCAAATACATGAACTTCGGTCTACATACCGTACTCCTACTCATGTCGATATGGTTCCAGCTGGAGGGGGGACATCGTAGATGTTCGCATACATGGACATTGTGCTTTTTATGTGTATCCTTTCGTGATCGGTTACACCCTTCCTCTTCTTCCGCTGGCGGAGGAATTCTGTCATTTTGACAAAGTCTGCCTGGCATAGTTTTCTCCGTACTTGTATAAAATTTTCTGATGCTGACGATGTATGCGGAGTTGGCTGGGTGTGAGGTTGACATCTCCCATCTTTTACATTTACTTTCCCCGAGCTTTCATAGAGGTACCATGATACATTTGCGACATTGCGGGACCATAGAGTTGGTATTGGAATGGATGACAGGGCGAGCCTGAACTTTTATCACAAGTACTTTTTCATCAAAACACAGCATTTGCTGTGGGACCCTGCTGGATTTCCTGAGCAGTGGAATCATAATCGTAGATGATGTTGACGTACGCTTGTTACCTACTTTCGCTCTTTTTATTTCTATTCATCCATGATTTTTCCGTGTAGCTGAGAGGCATGCGCCTTTTCCCACTATCGGTATTGAGGATTGGGAAGCTTGCGCGCTACCTTACATGGTGGGGATTTGAGATTGGGTCGTTTTCTTCAAACTCTTTGGACCGAAGGTTCCGTCTGGTAAGTATTACTTTTGCTACGTCCTTCGGCTGTTTGCTATCGTTTATTGATATGATCCCTTTGTGGTGACAGGCCGATATATTTCTATAAAGAACGCTCCAGTCCCAACATTTTTTCAAGCGACTACGTCAGCAGGGATGCAATTTACTATAGCCGAGTCCGTCTATAGAGGTTGTACTCAGACTTTACCAACAACGGACCCTTATCAGGATGTTGTTGTAAGGGAAAAGTCCCATCCTACCTACCACATCGTAGTTGAGTCTTATAACGGAGATGAATCACTGTCGAGAAATAGGAGCAGGGTAGAGCTTGGGACCGGTGATGGAAAGAGGAAAATCAATGCTTCGAGAGTGGCGTCTTCGCCTAGGTCAGGCACAGGGGCTGTTTTCATGGCTGACGCTTTTTTGGCGGGGAGGTCACCTAGGGCCAAAGAGACATGCCAAGGGGGGGGGGATTTGTAGGATCTACTGAAGGTGGCGTATCATCTGTTGTCGGAGTTAGTGAAGCGATGCTTGCTGAGGATGATGGTTCAGGCTCGGACATCGATCTTGAAGATGTGGGGGCCTTCTTAGAGAGACATATCGCGTGGAAGTGAGGATGGAGGGTCCTAACCGATACGTAATCATTCTCGTGGATTACGATCTTTTGGAAAACTCCGAGCAGGCAGTGTCAGCATTTACCCCTTTGTGTGCTTCTTCTGAGAATACGGTGCTTCAGGCGATAAGTGATGCGAAACTATCGCAGAGTATTTTCGGCATAGCTTTTCGGGTAAGTGATTTCACTCTCCCCTTTTTTGGATTTGTTTTGTATGTGTAATCTACTTAAGTCAACTTTCTATCCTCTGCATGTCAGACTCTCATCATGGAGATTGAGCACGATTGGAGGGATGAATAAAGGACGGCCGTCTTTGGGAAGGTGGCCTCTAAGTACAAAGAGTATCGCACCAAGCACCGCGCAATGGCCGATGCCTTCACTCAAGATAGCAATTTTCAGTTGTTTCGCGATGGGCATAAGTAGAAAGAGGAAGAGTTGGCGCAGAATGTTGAGTAGCTAAAAGAGCGGGACGACGAGCTAATAAAGGCCATTGGTCGATATAGCAAGCTTGAGGCAGCCCATAAGGCCAATGATGATGATCTTGAAGTGAGCAAGGGGATAACGGCCGAGAACGTTAACATTCAGGCTCGGATGGCCGCCTTAACTGCTGAACTTAGGTGAAGAAAGGCAGAGGTTGTTGACTTTAAGGGTGAATTGAGCGCTAAAGCTGATGACTTGGCTCGTGCTGAAAAGGGCAGGGTGATTGTCGTATCTGAAGTAGCGACTTTGGAAGACGCCCTCTGTGTTTGTAGGTCTGAGCGGGACAATGAGGTGGAGATGTCAGTGCTCAAGGTGGAGAGATTAGAAAAATGGATCCATGTTGGAAACACGTTTCAAATGCAATATACTAAACGTGTGTTCTTTTGTAGGTTTTGATGAATGTCAAACAAAGCAATAAGCGATATATAGCAGTGCTCAAGGACAAGCACATAATGGATGCATTACAAGAAGCTCAAGACAATGCTTGGAAATGTTATAATTGAGTCAATATTAATTGTGATCTTGATTCCTCAATCTTGGCTCATAACATGGCTTCTCTACTAAAATTATTTTTCCAAAATCATGCATATTTAAAGTAAGTGTCAAATGATTTTAAACTATGCATATTTACAATGTTTTCCAAACATGCCTCAAAAATCTGGGCTAAGATAATCGATTATGTACTTATGATAATCGAGTATCTCTAAGCCAAGACTGCATGACAATCGATTGTGAATTAATGATAATCGATTGTGAGTAAGCCAGTTAACATCAGGTTTTTGCAAACTGCATAACAATCGATTGTGTACTTTCGATAATCGATTGTTAACTGAGGCAAAGTTTTCAAAACTCATAAAAATCGATTATGAACTAATGGTAATCGATTGGAATGAGAAAAATGTCTCCCAGTGATTTTAAGTAAAATAATAATCGATTGTGGCTTTTGATAATCGATTATATATGAGACAGTAAGTTTTGAAATTAATTAATAATCGATTGTGGCTTTTGATAATCGATTATATATGAGACAGTAAGTTTTGAAATTAATTAATAATCGATTGTGGCTTTTGATAATCGATTATATATGAGACAGTAAGTTTTGAAATTAATTAATAATCGATTGTTCTATTTGATAATCGATTGTTGAAGCTGACCGTTGTCATATTTTTTTAAATTACCTTCAGGTAATCGATTGTGATATTTAACAATCGATGTTTTAGCGTAAAATCTGGAAAAGATTTTCTGAACGTTGTTAAAATAATCGATTATTGATTTCCTGATAATCGATGTTTTATGCCAAAAATTGGAAAGGATTTTTTAACGTTATAATTAATCGATTATTGATTTGAAGTAATCGATTGTTAACGTAAAATCTGGGATTGATTTTTTGATCTGATAGGCAAACAATCGATTGTTTAGTCCTGACAATCGATTGTCACTGAGAAATTTCAGCAATCCTTAATTGGCAATTAGACAACGGTAAGACTGAGTTTTTCACCTATAAATACAGGTTTAACTCAGTGTTTTCACAACAACAACACATACAATTTAAGTATTTTCATTGCTAAAAGCTTTCTTACATTGATCATCATTTTCATTCATCTATAAAGCTTTTTGAAGAGCCATTCTATTGAGCTAAGTTGTTGTGATCTTGAGCGTACTATTTCTACTCATATCTACTCATTGAGGAGTACTTTGTAAAGTGAGTGTGTCTTTGTGTTTGTAAGAGAATTGCGATTCTCGTTTGTTGAGGAACTTGTGATTCCTCGGTTGAAGTCTTTGGGATTGTTATCCCCGAGCAATTGAAGTCTTTGGGATTGTTATCCCCGAGCAATTGAAGTCTTTGGGATTGTTATCCCCGAGCAATTGAAGTCTTTGGGATTGGTATCCCCGAGCAATTGAAGTCTTTGGGATTGTGATCCCCGAGCACCTAGGTGAGGCTTGTGTCCTCAGCTGTAACGGTTTGTTAAGCACCCGTAAGCTTGACAAGTTTAGTGGAAATCTCGAGAGAGTCTCTCGGGGACTGGACTAACCACGTTTGTGGCCAACCAGGATACATCTTTGTGTAAGTTTATTTTACTGCACTTGTCTTAATTTCTGCAAAGTTTTTAAATTCCGCACTAAAACGCTTAATAATTTTAAAACGCTATTCACCCCCCCCCCTCTAGCGTAAAGCGTTATTTCCAACAATTGGTATCAGAGCCATACTCTCTGAAAAACTTAACCGTTTGAGAGAACCATCGATGGCTTCTACTCTAAATTTCTTTGCAGGAATAGGTGAAGGAGAATGCAGCATGTCGCCTCCAATATTAGACGAAAACGACTACTCAGTCTGGAAATATCGGATGCAAATTTTTACAATGGCAAACGATTTGTATCTATGGCAAGCTATTAAACACAGTGATCAACTGACGACAAAAGTCGGGAAAGATAAGGTAAGTGAATACAACACTAAAGCTATGAATATATTACATAACGCCTTGAATCAGGAACTTTGGCGAAAAATCTCCCACTATAAAACTGCTAAGGAAATGTGGGACAAACTTGAGGAATTGCACGAAAACACGCCTCAAAAAGCGGTCAGCACAAACGATGAATCAACTGGTCGGTGCCTCATGGCAGACGAAAAAGACGAGGTAAGTACATCTAACGATATACAAATTGCTTATAACAAACTGCATGATGAGCTGGTAAATGCTTCTAAGACTATTAAAGATTTACAAAAAACTCTTTCTCTACAAGAAGAGGATTTTCAAAAACAACTCCTTTTAAAAGACAAGGACTTTGAAGAACGTCTTTCTTTAGTTCAAAAAGGTGTTGAAAATCTGTCTCGTGACAACGAGAATCTTGCAAATGAAAATCAATTTTTGTTAAATGATAGTATAGAACTTAGACAAGTCATCAAGACCATGCATGAAGCCTCTTGTGTTGAAAATTGCCTTACTTGTACTACTTGTGAGTCCTTAAAACTAGAAAACACAGAACTTAGGAAAACTTTAGAAACTCGTAGTAAAAAAGTTCTTAAAGTTAGTGAAAAAGAATCGCCTAAGAGAAATCAACGGCATAAAAACAAAAACTCCACTACTCCACCTAGAAATAACTCTAAGATTGTAAACAAGCCTAGAACAAATTCTTTTAGACCACCTAGACATTATGCTAGAATGTATGAAGATAAGGGTAGAACTAATATCTTTAGACAACCTAGATCCGAATCTAGGATTCTTGCAAACAAGCCTACAAATAGTAATTTTCGGCAACCAAGAAATTACTCTAGGAACGAGCTTAGACCACCTAGACATGACACTAGGTCCTTCAACAAGTCTAGCACTAATGACCTTAGACCATCTAGATATTATACCAGAAATGGGAACAATATGTCTTGTGTTAATCATTTTCATTCGCCTAGAACCTTGTTGGCTCAACCTAGGCATCAACACAACCCAAACGTAGTATGTCATTACTGCAATCGTATAGGTCATATTGCACCTATGTGTTTTACAAAGCATAGAGATTCTTCATATTATTATCGTTACTTGCCTAACCCCCAAGGACCCAAAATGGTATGGGTACCTAAAGAATATTAATTTGCCTTGTAGGTGTGCTTGAAGGGATCAAGTGTACTATGGTACCTTGACAGTGGATGCTCCAGACACATGACAGGAGACGAATCCAAATTCCTTCAACTAGAGCACAAAGAAGGAGGAAGCGTTGTATTCGGTGACAACAATAAAGGACAAATTATTGGCATCGGATCGGTCGGTAAGAATGAAAAATCCTCTATAAAGCATATATTACTTGTCAAAGGTTTAAAGCATAATCTCTTGAGCATAAGTCAATTATGTGACAAGGGAAATCTTGCTTTGTTTGATTCGGATGAGTGTTTAGTGTTTAGACGCAGTGACTTCAAGATTATTCTACGTGGTTTTAGAATTGACAATATTTACATGGTTGATCTTGAAAACTCCTCATCCGAGTATGTTGATTGTTTGTTGAGCAAAGATGAAAATGTGTGGTTGTGGCATCGTAGAGTAGCTCATATGAACATGCATCTTTTAAATAAATTGATTTCTCAAAATCTAGTGATTGGTCTTCCCTTCTTAAAATTTGAAAGTGATACTATTTGTGATTCATGTCAAAAGGGGAAACAAACAAGAGCATCTTTTAAATCCAAAAATGTTGTTTCAACATCTAGACCTTTACAACTATTGCATATGGATTTATTCGGACCATCCCGTATCGAAAGTCTAGGAAGAAATAGATATGCTTTTGTAATTGTTGATGACTTCTCTAGATTTACATGGAAACTATTTCTTGCGCATAAAAGTGATGCATTTATTAGCTTCAAGCTTTTTCTTAAAAGAGTTCAAAATGAAAAGGAATCAACTGTCACTTCCATTAGAAGTGATCATGGGGGAGAGTTTGATCACAATCTCTTTGCGGACTTTTGTGATGAACTCGGAATCGAGCATACCTTTTCCGCTCCACGTACACCACAACAAAACGAGGTGGTGGAAAGGAAAAAATAGGAGCCTCGAAGAGATGGCTAGAACCATGCTCGACGAAGCTAAGATTCCCAAACACTTTTGGGCAGACGCCGTGAGTACCGCATGCTATGTTTTGAATAGAGTAGCAATTCGGCCGATACTCTTAAAAACCCCATATGAACTCTACAAAGGTAGAAAACCTAACATTTCACATCTACGTGTTTTTGGTTGTAAATGTTTTGTGCATAACAATGGAAAGGACCAATTAGGAAAATTTGATGCAAAGTCGGATGAAGGTATCTTCATTGGCTATTCTTCTCGTAGTAAAGCTTATAGGGTTTTTAATAAAAGAACCCAAGTTGTAGAGGAATCTCCTCATATTGTTTTTTCCGAAGATAATACTCGCTTGGCGAGAAAGGATTGTGGTCTTGATCTTTCAGGTATTCTGGAAAGCCTAAAGGACAAAATTCAAGAAGAACCACCAAGGAAAGAAACTGACAAAACGGTGGAACCACAAATTGAAAAAGCTCCTCAACCAGAAAATGAACCAAAAGAGCAAATAGAATGGAGGACAGTCAAAGATCATCCTCTCGATCAGGTAATAGGCGACGTTGGAGGGAAGGTAAGTACCCGGAGCTCTCTTAGAAATACCTTAGATCTTACTGCTTTTGTTTCTCAAATTGAACCCAAAACCATCTCTGAAGCAATTGGGGATGAATTTTGGACCTTGGCAATGCAAGAGGAGCTTAACCAATTCAAACGTAACAACGTTTGGGATTTGGTGCCAAGACCCGAAGGTCATACCATAATTGGTACGAAATGGGTTTTTCGAAATAAATTAGATGAAAATGGCATAATCACTAGAAACAAAGCTAGGCTTGTGGCTCAAGGCTATAATCAAGAAGAAGGGATTGATTATGATGAGACATATGCTCCGGTAGCTAGATTAGAGGCCATCCGTCTGTTGCTTGCTTTTGCATCTTCTATGAATTTCTTTTTATATCAAATGGATGTGAAAAGTGCCTTTTTAAATGGTTTTATCCAAGAAGAAGTTTTTGTAAAACAACCCCCCGGTTTTGAAGACTTTAATTTTCCCAATCATGTTTTCAAACTCAAAAAGGCCCTTTATGGTTTAAAACAAGCTCCTCGAGCTTGGTATGAAAGGTTGAGTAAATTTCTTTTAGAAAATAATTTTATTCATGGAAAAGTTGACACAACTTTATTTGTCAAGCATGAAAACAATGATATCTTGCTAGTTCAAATATATGTAGATGATATCATTTTTGGTGCTACTAACAATGCTCTATGCAAGGAATTTTCAATCTTAATGACTAGCGAATTTGAGATGTCCATGATGGGTGAGTTACAATTCTTTTTGGGATTACAAGTAAAACAAATGAAGGAAGGTACATTCATTTGTCAAAGCAAGTATTGCAAAGATCTGCTTAAACGTTTTGACATGAACAATGCAAAGGAAATAGCAACTCCCATAAGCACATCCGATCATCTCGACAAAGATGAAAAAGGTAAGGAAGTCGACATCAAAAAGTACCGAGGTATGATTGGCTCTCTTCTTTATCTTACTGCTAGTCGTCCGGACATCATGTTTAGCGTGTGCGTCTGTGCCCGTTATCAATCATGTCCAAAAGAGTCTCACCTTACTGCGGTAAAGCGGATTCTAAGGTATCTTGTCGGTACTACCAATGTGGGTCTATGGTACCCCAAAGGTTCTTCATGCCAACTTATTGGCTATTCCGACTCCGATTTTGCTGGATGCAAATTGGACCGCAAGAGCACTAGCGGCACTTGCCACTTGCTCGGTAGCGCTTTAGTTTCTTGGTTTAGTAAGAAGCAAGTTAGTGTTGCGTTGTCCACAACCGAGGCTGAATATGTAGCCGCGGGGAGTTGTTGCGCTCAAATCCTATGGATGAAACAACAACTCTTGGACTATGGCCTACGTCTTGATCACATTCCTCTTAGATGTGACAACACTAGTGCCATATGCTTGACGAAGAACCCCATTCTTCACTCGCGAACAAAACACATTGAAATTAGACATCATTTTATTAGAGATCACGTTCTAAAAGGCGATGTCGAAATTGAATTTGTTGAAACAAAAAGCCAATTGGCAGACATCTTTACAAAGCCCTTAGATAAAGAGTCCTTCTTCCGAATTCGTAGTGAACTCGGGATCCTTGACTCCACGTTGATCTAAGTCATGCATTGCATTTTATTTCTTACATAATTTCTAACTTGAGCGTCGGAGGCGTCTAACATTTTGTTGCAGGTATCACCCTAAAGAAAAGGGGATCATAAAAAGCATGACGCAAGATACTCAAGTATTCTACAGGAAAATCGCCGTCAAACAATCGATTACTGTATCAATAATCGATTACTTCCGTTATTTTTTTTCAATAAATAAACTTGTGTTTATTTCATATTTGTTATTCTTCCCTTGTGTACATTTTTTTTGCTAATGGCAAAAGGGGGAAGAAACGGGATATCAAGAAGTATGCTATATTATGCTATATGCTCTCAACTTCATTCATGCTTAAAGTGAGGGGGAACATGAATTGAGGGGGAACATGACACTTGTCTTGGTTTATCAAAATAATTATTGCATATATCCCGCCTATGTTTGCCATTATCAAAAAGGGGGAAATTGTTGGAAACACGTTTCAAATGCAATATACTAAACGTGTGTTCTTTTGTAGGTTTTGATGAATGTCAAACAAAGCAATAAGCGATATATAGCAGTGCTCAAGGACAAGCACATAATGGATGCATTACAAGAAGCTCAAGACAATGCTTGGAAATGTTATAATTGAGTCAATATTAATTGTGATCTTGATTCCTCAATCTTGGCTCATAACATGGCTTCTCTACTAAAATTATTTTTCCAAAATCATGCATATTTAAAGTAAGTGTCAAATGATTTTAAACTATGCATATTTACAATGTTTTCCAAACATGCCTCAAAAATCTGGGCTAAGATAATCGATTATGTACTTATGATAATCGAGTATCTCTAAGCCAAGACTGCATGACAATCGATTGTGAATTAATGATAATCGATTGTGAGTAAGCCAGTTAACATCAGGTTTTTGCAAACTGCATAACAATCGATTGTGTACTTTCGATAATCGATTGTTAACTGAGGCAAAGTTTTCAAAACTCATAAAAATCGATTATGAACTAATGGTAATCGATTGGAATGAGAAAAATGTCTCCCAGTGATTTTAAGTAAAATAATAATCGATTGTGGCTTTTGATAATCGATTATATATGAGACAGTAAGTTTTGAAATTAATTAATAATCGATTGTGGCTTTTGATAATCGATTATATATGAGACAGTAAGTTTTGAAATTAATTAATAATCGATTGTGGCTTTTGATAATCGATTATATATGAGACAGTAAGTTTTGAAATTAATTAATAATCGATTGTTCTATTTGATAATCGATTGTTGAAGCTGACCGTTGTCATATTTTTTTAAATTACCTTCAGGTAATCGATTGTGATATTTAACAATCGATGTTTTAGCGTAAAATCTGGAAAAGATTTTCTGAACGTTGTTAAAATAATCGATTATTGATTTCCTGATAATCGATGTTTTATGCCAAAAATTGGAAAGGATTTTTTAACGTTATAATTAATCGATTATTGATTTGAAGTAATCGATTGTTAACGTAAAATCTGGGATTGATTTTTTGATCTGATAGGCAAACAATCGATTGTTTAGTCCTGACAATCGATTGTCACTGAGAAATTTCAGCAATCCTTAATTGGCAATTAGACAACGGTAAGACTGAGTTTTTCACCTATAAATACAGGTTTAACTCAGTGTTTTCACAACAACAACACATACAATTTAAGTATTTTCATTGCTAAAAGCTTTCTTACATTGATCATCATTTTCATTCATCTATAAAGCTTTTTGAAGAGCCATTCTATTGAGCTAAGTTGTTGTGATCTTGAGCGTACTATTTCTACTCATATCTACTCATTGAGGAGTACTTTGTAAAGTGAGTGTGTCTTTGTGTTTGTAAGAGAATTGCGATTCTCGTTTGTTGAGGAACTTGTGATTCCTCGGTTGAAGTCTTTGGGATTGTTATCCCCGAGCAATTGAAGTCTTTGGGATTGTTATCCCCGAGCAATTGAAGTCTTTGGGATTGTTATCCCCGAGCAATTGAAGTCTTTGGGATTGGTATCCCCGAGCAATTGAGGTCTTTGGGATTGTGATCCCCGAGCACCTAGGTGAGGCTTGTGTCCTCAGCTGTAACGGTTTGTTAAGCACCCGTAAGCTTGACAAGTTTAGTGGAAATCTCGAGAGAGTCTCTCGGGGACTGGACTAACCACGTTTGTGGCCAACCAGGATACATCTTTGTGTAAGTTTATTTTACTGCACTTGTCTTAATTTCTGCAAAGTTTTTAAATTCCGCACTAAAACGCTTAATAATTTTAAAACGCTATTCACCCCCCCCCCCCCTCTAGCGTAAAGCGTTATTTCCAACAATCCAAGATTTAGAGGCGGAGTTATCCGTGTTGAATGATCAGGTTGTTGATTTGAAGGTAGAGGAGTGCGATGACACTCGCAACCTTCCACGTCTCATACTTCAGCTAATCTCGTCATGCCGCGGGAGTTGTATGAGGTGTGGGTCTATACCGAGTCAGCTAGATGTATACAAGTGCATGCAAGCTAATGGGAAGGTTTCTGAGGTAGAACTCGAGAGCGTACGTGTTAAAGTACGTGCAGCTCGTGAGGCCTATGGCTATGATCCCGGTACACCTGGCGGAGACGATGTTGATGATGATGATGTGGATAGGCCTGCCTCCGATATAAATAAATTACTAGGATAAATTAGTTTTTTTTTTAAATGTAGAATTTATGGAACTTGGTATAACGAGGAGTATGCCTCGAGAGATGACATGGCGTAGGGTTGTTGTATGTATTTTAGTTTTCGTTTTGCTATTTTTGTGAGGGAGTCTTCGACCCCTTTATAAAAAACTTTTGTAATATAACATTTGTAATGGAATGACTACCTCTTTGTTGTGTACCTTTGAATTGTTATTCTTGTTTGTTGTGAGGGGGTCTCTGGCTTTTCGGTCCCTCGTGTACTATTTTGGCGTGGTTGATCGTAGATCATAGTAACTTGAGCAGGGTCGAATTTGAATGATTCGAGCGAGGTCGAGTTTTTTGTTTTGGCGATGGCCATTCGCCGTAGGGATGTTATTTCGAGTTAAGGTCGAAATTTTAACCCGTTGTAATTTGAGCGAAGTTGAATTTTTTTTCTTTCGCCGACGGCCTTTGGCCGTAAGGGTATTATTTCCATTTAAGGTCGAAATGTTAACCCGTATTAATTCGAGTAAAGTCGAATTTTTCTTTTAGTGACGGCATTTGGCCGTAGGGGTGTTATTTCGAGTTAAGGTCAAAATGTTAAATCGTTGTAATTCGAGCGAAGTTAAATTTTTCTTTTAGCGACAGCCTTTTGGCTGTAGGTGTGTATTTCGAGTTAAGGTCGAAATGTTAACCCGTCGTAATTCGAGCGAAGTTGAATTTTTCTTTTAGCGACGGCCTTTGGCCATACGGGTGTTATTTCAAGTTAAGGTCGAAATGTTAACCCATTGTAATTCGAGCGAAGTCAATTTTTTCTTTTCGCGACGACCTTTGACTGTAGGGGAGTTATTTCGAGTTAAGGACGAAATATTAACCTGTTGTAATTCTAGCGAAGTTGAATTTTTCTTTTAGTGACAGCCTTTGGCCGTAGGGGTGTTATATCGAGTTAAGGTCGAAATGTTAACCCGTTGTAATTGAGTGAAGTCGAACTTTTCTTTTCGCGATGGCCTTTGGCTGTAGAGGTGTTATTTCGAGTTAAGGTCGAAATGTTAATCCATTGTAATTCGAGCGAAGTCGAATTGTTAAGTGATGGAGAATAAAATGTTCCTTTATTTCACTCATTGGAGAATATCTTGGTGGATAGTACAAAATGTTGCTTTATTTCATTCACTGGATAACACTATACATGTTCATTTCATACATATATTAGAGAAGTTTCAATGTATCTAGTCCCTTCATCATTCAGCCTGGAGAGACAATCGACAGGCGAGGAGATGATTTATACTTTAAACTTCAAAAATTCCCCTTCGTCGCCACGTTAAAAACCTACCCGAGAAAATCGATTGGGATAAAACCCGGGCGAGGTAAAAAGAGTACGACTTTGGGGGGTGTCCTTTTTTCAGAAGTTGAAGTATTTGAGATGTGCGACGTTCTAATTATTTGGTAGTAGTTTTCCTTCCATTGTTTATAGTTAGAATGCTCCTTTGCTCAATGGTGCAGTGATTTTGTATGGCCCGTACCAATTGGTTCCTAATTTGCCTTTCTTCGGATCTTTGCTTGCCGGTGTTTTGGCTTTGAGAACATAGTCTTCGACTTTTCGTGATCGTACTTTGACCTTTTTATTGTAGTACCTTTCTTCCTGTATTTTTGGGCTACCACTCTTACGTAAGCCATGTCTCTTCGTTCTTCTACCTCTTTGAGGTCTTGGCTTCTCTCGTCGTTGTTTCGTCCACTTTTATTGACGTACATTAAGTTAGGTTCTCCGAAATTAATAGGTATCATGGTGTCGGTCCCATAGACTAGTGAATATGGAGTTTCTCCTGTGCTTGTTTTTGGGGTAATGGTTAGGCCCATAATACCTCTGGTAGCAACTCCGTCCATAATCCTTTAGCGTCCTCAAGCTTTCTTTTAAAAAAATATTCAGTATTGTCTTGATGGAGGATTCAGCCTGACCGTTGCCTGCGGGATGGTATGGCGTGAAGAGTAATCTCTTGATGTGACACTTTTTGAAGAACACGGTGATCTTTCTCTAGGTGAATTGGGGCCCATTGTCACAACTGATTTCTTTAGGGATGCCGAAACGACATATGATATTCTTCCATATGAATGCGATGATTTCTTGTTCGCGTATTTGGGTGAACACACCTGCTTCTACTCATTTGGAAAAGTAGTCAGTTAAAACTAAAAGGAAATGCATCTTATCTTGCCCTGCTGGGAGGGGTCCGACGATATCCATTCCCTATTTGATGAACGGCCACGGCGAAGTAATTGAGTGGAGATATTCGCCCTCTTGATGTATCATAAATGTGTATTTTTGGCATTATTTGCATCTTTTGACATAATCTACGGCTTGTTTTTTCATGGTAGACCAGTAGTATCCTGCCGGAATAAGGCATCTCACGAGGGCTTTGTTGCCTGTATGAGCACCGTAATAACCTTCGTGTACTTCTTCGAGCACGCTCCTCGTATGATTCGTCCCTAGGCATTTAGCCAAGAGCCCTACGAACGTTCTCTTATATAGGTCGTGATTCAAGAGGTTGTACCTGGCCGCCTGCATCCGAAGCATTTTGGCTTCTTTTTTGTCTTGGGGGAGTAGTCTCTCCTGTAAATATGTTATGATGCGGTTGCACCCGTCGCAAGTCAAATTTATGGAATGTACCTATAGTTGGTCTATTGATGAGTGGATGAGGATGACCACATTCCCCTTGGTGATATCTCTGGTTGCTGCTTCCAGTTTGGCGAGGTCATCTGCTTCGATGTTTTGCGCCTGAGGTATTCAGTCGAGTTGACATTCATCGAATTCTGGCAGTAGTTTATGAATTTCTGTTTGGTATTTCTGTAGCCTCTGCACCTTGATTTGAAAAGTCCCTGTAACTTGGTTGGCGACGGGTTGTGAGTCACATTCGAGGATGACTCATTGTGCTCCATATTTGATGGCTAGCTTTAATCCTACAATTACAGCCTCATACTCGGCCTCATTGTTAGTCATTTTAGGGCACTGTATGGATTGGCAAATAACTTCGCCTATTCGGACTTCAAGTACGAGTTCCAGTCCAGATCCCGATGTATTAGATGCGCCATCTATGTAAAGGACCCAGAGGTCGAGTTGCTCAGGAGAGGTATGAAATGTTTCTTGCTCGACCTTGCATAATATTTTGACATTGAAGTCGGTGATGAAGTCAGCGAGTACCTATAATTTTATCGTTGTGGCGATTGATGTGTTATATTGTGTTCGCTCAATTTTGTGGCCCACTTGGCCAATTTTCCTGACAATTTGGGTTTATGCAGGATGCTCTGAAGGGGGAAAGTCATCACTACTGATATGGGGTAGCATATAAAATATGGTCTAATCTTTCGTGATGTTATTACCAGTGCCAATTCTAGCTTCTCGAGGGGGGGATACCTCGTTTCGGCATCGATCAGGGTTTTGTTGCCATAATAGATCGGAGATTTCATACCTTTGTATTCGCGGACAAGTAGTGCGCTTACCACAACTTCTGAAATGGCCAGATAGACTAAGAGGCGCTTGCTAGGTTCTACTTTAGTGAGTAGCGGGGGTGAGGACAAGTATATCTTTAGCTCTCTCATGGCCTCGATGCATTCTGAATTCCACTAGAGCCCGTTGTATTTTTTCAGCACATTGAAAAACTTTTGGCATCTATCGGATGACCATGAGATGAATCTCGACAGGTCAGCTATCCGGCCAGTCAGCTTTTGCACCTTTTTTTTGCTAGTTAATACTTTAGGTATTATGTCAATTGACTTGATCTGGTCTGGGGTTGACTTCGATGCCTCTTTGTGATACCAAGAAACCAAGAAATTTGCTGAGGTTATGCCGAAGGCGCATTTTTTGGGATTTAGTTTCATATCGTACCGTCATAGTATGTTGAAGGCCTCTGTAAAGGTGGTCGATGTGGTCTTCTTTCCTTTATTATTTGATCAATATGTCGTCAATGTAAACTTCTATTGTTTTTCCGAGTTGATCTTTGAACATCTTGGTGACCAACCTTTGGTACGTTGCCCCGTATTCTTTAACCCGAACAGCATAACTTTGTAGCAGTATATTCCCTGATGGGTGATGAAAATAGTTTTTTCGTGATCCTTCTCCCCCGTGAGGATTTGGCTGTAACCCGAGCAGGCATCCAAGAAGCTTATCAACTCATATCCTGTTACTGCGTCGATGAGCTGGTTGACATGCGGCAGTAGAAAGGAGTCTTTTAGACATACCTTGTTTAGGTCCATGAAGTCTACACACATCCGCCATTTCCTATTTTTCTTTTTTACTACGACCACGTTGGCGACCCATTGGGCGGTATTTTGATTCTCGGATGGAACCATTGGCGAGGAGCTTATCCACTTTGTCACTTACGGCCTCGTTGATTGCAGCATTGAATTTCCTTATTATTTATCGTACTGGTGGATAGAGTGGATCGACATTCAACTTTTGTGTAGCGATGTCTTTCGGGGTGCTTGGATAATCTGCGTAGGAGAAGGCAAACAAGTCGGCATTGTCAATTAAGAATTTATGAAATTTACCTGGTTCAAAGAGATTGCGCCTGATGTAAGCCTTTTTTGAGCTGTTGTTATTGTTTAGTTGGACATGATTGAGGTCTTCTATTGTTGACTCAGCGGCTTCTACGATGTGGGGATCCTTGATAATGTCTGTCTGTGTGTCGGATTTGGTTCCTGACATCGCCAATTACTATGCCTCTGGATTTCTTCCCTTTAGTTGTTGGGCGTGTGTGCAATCTTGGGCGATACGATAGCATTTTTTAGTAGTGCATTGTTTGCCTCGAATGCTAAATATTCCCTATAGCTTAGGGAACTTGATTACTTGATATAGGCTTGACATGATGGACCTCATATCGTGTATCCATGGCCGTCTTATGATGGAGTTGTAGGTTGTATCTTGGTCCATTATATGAAAAGTTGTTTCTGGGGTGACTCATCCGACCAAAGTGGGTAGCATTATTTCTCTAGAAGTTCGCTCAACTTGATTATTAAAACCCGTTAGTGTTATGCAACACAACATTATCTTGTCCTCAAGTTGCATCTGTACGAGGACTCGAGGATGGATAATACACCCGCCGCTTCCGTCGTCTACCATTCTTCTTTTCCTATCAATATTTGAAATACATAAAGTAAAAACAAGAGCATAGAAATGAGGAAAATTCAAACCATCGGTATTTGACTTATGGAAGATGATACTGTCTTCGAGGTCATTGTACCATTCGTGGGTGATCAACCGCTTGAGTTTGTATGTAGTGGTGAATTTCACATGGTTGATTTATGCCTCGTCGCCTCCGTTGACAATCATTTGGATAGCATGAGCAGGGGAGGGTGGCTTTGGAGGCCCCTGGTGCTGCTCACGTTCATGACCGAAGTTGGCTCATCCTCAATCGCTCATTAGTTCTCTCAGGTGCCCTTGGTTTCAACATTCTTACTACCTCTTGTAGAAGACCTATGCAGTCCTTGGTTTTGTGACCCCGCTCCTAGTAAAATTCATAGAAGGCATTTGACTTTTGAGTATTTAGGTCAAATTTCATCTTTTGCGGTTGTTTCACCTTCGTGCCGATCTTTTCTAGTGCATAAACTATTTATGAAGGGAAGACACAAAAATTGTGAGTAGATAAAAGTGGAGGGATACTTTTTTCATTTTGCTGAGTCCCTGTGTGAGGCCTGGGAGGCCCTTTTGTGTGCCGAAGAGGTGGTAAGAAGGCTATTCAGATGTAGCGTTGATGCCTTTCTCGGACGAGAGAGGGACCTGACTGATCCCTTCGACCGTTGTTACGATGATCTTTCCTCGATTCTGCTTGAACTGACGTTAGCCGTCAGGTCAGACAGTTGAGATCGTCCTTGCTGCCTCTTACCTCAGCGCATGAGGCATTGTCGATTTCTTCCCAAGTGGTAAAAGGGTATTTCATGAGCCTGCTTAATAGTTTTCTGGTTGCTCTCAACCCGTTCTGGAAGGCCACTACCGCCATCCTTTCTAACACATTTGGTAAGCTCATTCTCACCCAGTTAAACTGAACGAGGAAGTCCTTGAGTCCCTCGCCAGGCAATTGCCTAGCAGCGAGTATGTCATTCACCCTGGATTCCTCCTTTTTATCCCTTGCATGAGCGGTGACAAGCCTGTCGGCCATTTTATCGAACGTTGCTATTGACTGTGTCGATAGTTGTGAGTACCAGGTTAGGGCTCCCTTTGTTAGGGTTTCGTCGAACTTTTTCAGTAGCACCGATGGAACTTGCTCCTTCGAAAGAGTGTTGCCCTTCACCGTTGTGGCTTAGTGGATGATATGATCTTTTGGTCCAATAGTGCCATCGTATATCTTCAGGTACATTGGTGTTTTGAAGGTTTTGGGAATGGCATGGATATCTACTTCCTTCTCATACGGTTGTTCGATGAATCAACCAACGTCTCGTTTCGATAGCAACATCAGGGCGCCTGGTATCTTATCGACCCTTTCATGATGCTCCTTCATCTGGTCACGAAGTGTCTTGTTTTCGTTTTCCATATCTTCCATTTTTTTAGAATGGCTACGAGTGCATCATTACCTGCATCAGCAGTGGTGTAAGTGTTACCTGTTTGAGGGATGGGTTGTTGGCTAGTGGTTGTTGTGATATCTACTTGTGTGGTTTTTGTGTCCTCCCTATGGACTGGTTTGTCGAGTATGTTGTTTAGAGTACTTGTCAGCATTTTTCCAGTAGTTTTTTCACTGCTGGTGGTGCTTCCTCAGTTATTGATGTGGAGGCTGCCTTTTCGCGTGAAGCTATTACGCTTTCACGAGGGGGAGGTGAGGCGCTCCGCCTGGCCGTAGCATTTGGTGTCGCGTTCTCGCTGTCTTCCCTGCCATCTTCGTTGATGGTGTTCAAGATGTTGGTGGTGACACCTGCTATCGCTTTCAACCTCACATATACTTTTCCTGCCATTGTTAGTTTGTGCAAACGAGAAAGATGTGTCTTTCTTCTTTCTTTTATGATCTAGAAGGAACTATAGTTTCAACTAAAAAGCCCCCACAAACGGCGCCAAATTATTTTAGCAAATAATTACTAAACCAATCAAGAATAAATTAACAGGGTGAATCTCAGTTAAACTTAATAAATTCTAGACCAAGTAAAATAAAACTCTTGTATAACAAATTGAGTTTAGAAATATTAAATAGCTAATTTAATATGCTATGATTGGTAACATCATAAATGTATAATAAATGCGAGAATGACAAGGGTTATAATGTAAAGGAATCGTCACTAAATGATTGTGTGACTTTCTCTAACGACATGGAAATGCTAGTAGTCAATCTGAGTTATATGATCTTGAGATTTATGGATAAAGATTGAACAATATGTGCTTGAATAAAGAGAATAAGACATCTATTTCGTATATTCTTCTCTCAACTTTACAATATATCTCAGTTCGCAAAAGGGGCAGCCCTTATTTATTCCCCATCTGTCCCTATTTATAAGGAACAATCCCCAAGAAAAAAGCTAAAATATACAATATAAAGAATATCCAAAGGAATATTCTTCATGTCTATTTTTGAGTTTAGGTTACCGTTACTATCCTATCTCGGCTGCTTGCTTTTAGTCGTCGGCTTCATTTGGACAGCAGACAGTCTGTGTGTGTGATCTACCCCATCCTATATTTGGCTTATCCGTTATCGTGGTTACCAAATTTGGACTTATACCATGTCAAATGTTCGCGAGAAAGTAAGAAAACCGTTTATATTGGACTTTAATTTGTTTCGTTAAGTCTATTGGTGTTATTTTTTAGTCTAAGATCGGTTGATTATAACTCGAGAAACTTGCCTATTGTTCTTAATATTCCTCCAAGTTGCAGTCGAATTTCAATTTTGCGATTGGTTTTCTTACTTGTTTAGATAATTGAATGTTATAAAATACATCAAAAGTAGGTAACTTTAGAAAGATCGTTCAATTTTGAGTAGTACTGTGATATTTGACATCATTCTTGCGTGATACTTATTATTTCATTCAAATTTCATAACCTTCCACAAAATAAATACTTTAACTATTCAAATTTTAAGTTGTTATGTGATGTTTTTTAGAAGTATAAATTGTTTCTTTATCAAACTTATTCGTTAATCATTTTTTAACTTTTAATATTTTTGCCAACTGCTTAATCCAATATTAGCTTTTGAGCCGAGGATATTTCAAAAACAATCTCTCTACCTTCATTAGGTGAGGATAAGATGTACGTATACTTTACCCTTCCGAGACTCCAATTAAAGAATTTCACTGACTTCTTCTTGTTGCTGCTTCTTGACCCAATACTAATCAAAATTAATATCTAAGAACTGTTGTGTTCCAGTCAAAAGGTGAATTTTGTGTCTGAGATGATATTGAATACCAATGATAAGACCTAGGACGCTTTGAAAATTTTAAAAAAATAATAATAATGCTCTGGGTTTTGACTGGTTTCAAACTATTTTGATTAGGTTTCGTCTTGACGAGAGAGGAGAAAATAAACAACCATCAAACAGTAAATCGAGTCTTTCTTAAAATAAAACACGATTCCCTTTTCTTTTTTCTTCTTTTTGGTAGTCTTAATGTCGGAATCTCCCAGATAAGTTTGGAATTCTAATTTATTCAAATTACCTTAGTTAAGTAATTTAATGAGATTAAAAAAATATATTGTAGTAGTATATACTAATTATGATTTAAGTGTGAAAAGTATACGTGCAAACACGTGAATTTGCTCCGACCTCTTTTTTACTCTGTACACCCTTTTACGTTTTCTATCTAAGCACCCTGTGTGTGGTTTACTTGGTCGATTCCTAGCTTGCATTCTTTTGCGTAATCCGCTGTAGTACGTGGGTGCATCACTGTTTTCCGTAATCGGTTGGGGATAGCGGCCGCGGCAGAAGATGGTAGAGTAAGGTCATGTCGTCGGGGGGCAGGGGTGGGGCCAGGGGCGAGCAGGGGGGCTGGGAGCGGTTATGCGGGTAGGGTCGGAGGCAAGGGTGGGAAGAGGGTAGCGGACGCTCATAGATTAAGGATCGGGTCGTGGAACGTAGGCACTCTGACGGGTAAGTCCATTGAGTTGGCGAAGGTTCTTCAGAAGAGGAGAGTTAACATAGCATGCGTCCAGGAGACTAGGTGGAAAGGGTCGAAGGCGAGGAATGCAGACGGGTTTAAGTTGTGGTATTCTGGGGTCGTGAGAGGTAAGAATGGAGTTGGCATCTTGGTTGATAGGGATATACGTGAGTCTGTGGTCGAGGTTAGGCGAGTGAATGATAGGTTAATGTCTATTAAATTGGTTATTGGGGGTTGCGCCCTCAACGTCATCAGCGCTTACGCGCCGCAATCGGGCTTAGATGAGGAGGTTAAGAGGCGCTTTTGGGAGGACTTGGATGATATGGTGAGTAGTATTCCCCAAGCTGAGAAGTTAGTTATTGGAGGGGACTTTAATGGTCATATTGGGGCTGATGCTGGTGGCTATGGTGAGGTGCACGGTGGCTTCGGCTTTGGGGTTAGGAACGGAGGAGGCATGTCACTGCTTGATTTCGCCAGGGCTTCCGAGCTTTTGATTGCGAAATCGACATTTCAGAAGAGGGAGGAGCATTTGGTCACCTTCAAGAGTTCGACGGCGAGGACTCAGATTGATTACCTCCTCCTCAGAAAGAGCGATAGGGGTATGTGCAAGGACTGCAAGGTTATTCCGGGAGAGTCCCTTTCGACTCTTCATAACTCCTAGTGATGGATATCGATCTCCGGGTGAAGAGGAAGAGGAGGGGTGCTCGGGGACAATCGCGGATTAGATGGGGTGTTTTGAATAAGCAGAAAGCACAGTAGTTAGAGAGGAGGTTAGCTGAGGGCGAAGCTTGGAGAAGTTCTGGGGAAGCGGATGCTATGTGGTCAGAGACATCGAACTTGGTTAGGGAGGTAGCACGGGATGTGCTCGAGGTAGCAAAGGGCTATTCAGGCAGACATCAGGGTGACTGGTGGTGGAACGATGTAGTCCAAGGAAAAGTGGAGGTGAAGAAGGCGGCGCTTGCTAAGATGGCAGGGAGCACAAGTGAGGAAGAACGGAGAGCGAACATGGAGATCTACAAGGCGGCGAGGAAAGAAGCAAAGATGGCGGTTACGGAGGCCAAAAACGCGGCGTTTGGTCGCATGTACGAGGAATTAGGGGAGAAAGGAAGGGACAGGAAGTTATTCCGATTAGCTAAAGAAAGGGAAAGGAAGGCGCGTGATCTTGACCAAGTTAGGTGCATCAAGGGCGAGGATGGTAAAGTTCTGATGGGGGAGTCTCAAGTCAAGCAGAGGTGGCAGGCATACTTTCGAGACTTACTTAACGATGGTGGGGATCGTAACATAGAGCTAGGGGAGTTGGGGCATTCAGAGCAACATATAGACCTTGGGTACTGCAGGTGCATTAGGGCGGAGGAGGTCATGGGGGCTTTGCGTAGGATGAGTAGGGGTCGAGCGACCGGGCCTGACAAGATTCCGGTAGAGTTCTGGAAATACATAGGTAGGTCAGGAGTGGAGTGGCTCTCAGGTTGTTCAATGCGATCTTCAGGACCAAAAATATGTCAGAAGAGTGGATGTGGAGTACAGTGGTGCCCTTGTACAAGAACAAAGGTGATATCCAGTGCTGCAACAACTATAGGGGTATCAAATTAATAAGTCATACCATGAAGGTTTGGGAGCGGGTGAACGAGGCGAGGGTGAGGGAGATGACATCTATATCTGTGAACCAGTTCGGTTTCATGCCGGGTCGCTCCACTACAGAAGCTATCCACCTTGTCAGGAGGCTGGTGGAGCAGTTCAGGGATAAGAAGAAGGACCTGCATATGGTGCTTATCGACTTGGAGAAGGCGTATGACAAGGACCCAAAGGGAGGTGCTATGGAGGTGCTTGGAGGCGAAGAGCGTGCCAGAAGCCTACACCAGAGTAATTAAGGACATGTACGATGGAGCTAAGACTAGGGTTAGGACGGTGGGTGGCGACTCAGACCATTTTTCAGTGGTTATGGGGCTCCATCAAGGATCGGCGCTTAGCCCTCTCTTGTTTGCCTTGGTGATGGCTGCTCTTACCCGACATATTCAAGGGATTGCGCCTTGGTTTATGCTATTTGCTGATGACATAGTCCTGATAGACGAGATGAGAGTCGGTGTTAATGAGAGGTTAGAGATATGGAGACAAGCTCTCGAGTCTAAGGGTTTCAAAATAAGCAGATCTAAGACAGAATACCTAGAGTGCAAGTTTAGCGCCAAGCAGAGCGAAGTAGGCAGGGACGTGATAATTGGATCTCAGGTAATCGCCAAGAGAGACAGTGTTAGATATCTTGGGTCGGTGATTCAGGGGGACAGAGAGATTGACGGGGACGTCACTCATCGTATAGGAGCGGGGTGGTCAAAGTGGAGGCTTGCATCAGGAGTCCTGTGTGACAAGAAAGTTCCACAGAAACTCAAGGGGAAATTTTATAGAGCTGCGGTTAGACCGGCCATGTTGTATGGGGCGGAGTGCTGGCCAGTGAAGAACTCTCATGTTCAGAGGATGAAGGTTGCGGAAATGAGGATGCTCAGGTGGATGTGCGGGCTCACCAGGTTAGATAAGATTAAGAATGAAGTTATTCGAGAGAAGGTGGGGGTGGCCCCGGTGAATGAGAAGAAGCGAGAAGCGAGGCTGAGGTGGTTCGGGCATGTACGGAGGAGAAGTCCTGATGCCCCGGTGAGGAGTTGTGAGCGGCTGGCGATGGTCGGCGCACGGCGAGGCAGAGGGAGGCCTAATAGGTATTGGGGAGAGGTGATTAGGCATGACATGGCTAGAATGCGGGTTTCTGAGGACATGGCCCTTGATAGGAAAGTCTGGAGGTCTAGTATCATGGTTGTAGGATAAGGGCCCCTAGAGTTTTTTGTACTCCTCACCCGGGGTTGGGTGAGGCTTAGCAGAATTATCCATAGATGATTTGTGTATTGGATTGTGTCTCCCTTATGGTAGTTACTGTCTGGTATCATTGCATGCCATTTTATTTATGGTCTTTATGTTTAGATAATTATTTACAATATTTCTGCTGAAGCTACTAATGCTCTTTTGTTGTTGTTCTTGTTTTTGTTATTCCTTCCCTTCACTGAGCCGAGGGTCGATTGGAAACAGCCTCTCTGCCCTTTCGGGTAGGGGTAAGGCCCGTCTACATATTACCCTCCCCAGACCCTACTGTATGGGACTATACTGGGTAGTTGTTGTTGTTGTTGTTGTTGTTGTTGTTAAATACCAAATGCAGCTTCAAATCCAATAAGAGCATCAAATACGAATTACATTCGAGATGGGAGAAATAGCATAATAGTACAGAAAATGCATAAACCTATTCCTTCGCAAAGAGGTTAAACCAACCTCATCCTGGTCTGACTCAAAATATATCTTGTTGAATGAATTGATCCGCTGTTGTATGCCATACTTCTTAGTCAATTTATTCCTACTCAACCCGGCCAAAAGGTGAGAGGCAAGCTCCGTCTCAAAGTTTAATTTAAAGTCACTAGTCAGTCGAACTGTACAAATGAAAGGCGAAAGTAAAGATTACGCACAACCAGGTGTAACGTGTCAAAGGTCACAGAATCGTTGTAAAAGGAAATTTGCACATCCAACAACCGAAAGAGTAAAAATTTTGTATTGGAGCAGAAGTTCACAAGACAATTGATGTAAACATCATGGTATTAATGAAAGTTCTGTACATTTCTCAGGATAAAAAAAAACATAATAGTTTGCTTAGAAATAAAGCTCACCCCTAAAACGAAAAAAGGAGGTGCCAAGAATAAGAGTAATTATTGTATTTAAAATGCTTACTATTGTATTTAAAATGCTTACTTATCTGGTATATTTTCATAATGATCCTTAGGTTTCTGGCTGGGTAGGCGAAGCTAAGAATGCCGAAAGATGATCAACTGAACACCTTTCATCGGATCAAATGTTACTTAGTCATAATATGTACTTCATCATATCTTAGATCTTGAACATCCTTACCAAATTCCCGGTTTCGCCATAGCTATACATTGGATGTTGGTGGTGGTCTTCCAACTACAGTTTTGAATTTCTTGAACCAATCATGCCATGTTCATTCTTTAACCATTCCAGCCAACAGGTTCAAGCCCATGCATCAAGGAGCATGTTACATACCTAAATACCTATTAAAATGTGCTTTCCATCTCTCTCTAACTGTTTGTACTTTCAAATAAATTGGTCACATGACTCAACACTTGGTACTTTATCATATTTACTTAGACAGCAAAATAAACTGGTCACATGACTCAATACTTTGTACTTTTATCATATTTACTTAGACAGCAACCAGACCCAGTTAAGATCAAAGAATTTCAACCATGAAATCTAGTTAAGATCAAAGAATTTCAACCATGAAGTCCTATTAGACTGTCAATCAGGTCAAATTTACTAGCAAACTTTCCTTCCTAATCATCATAAATTCACTGCAAATGAAATGACAAACACTGAAACAGTACACAGATGATATATCTTGATGCAGAAAGTACTCATATTATTAACAGAATTCCACAAGAAGGTCCAACTTAAAACACCTAGATCACATTACAAGAGCTGGGAACTGGCAGCAACCAGTAAAACAAGAGAACTAAACCAAACGGCAACATCAAAATGCAACAGGGAAATACACAAAAGACGGCCTTTACAGGAAATAAAGGGAATTACTAGGAACAGCTCCGATGTGAGACTATTATTCAGGACATCAGGAGATCAACTCCACAAGATATTGAGCATATCATCAGCCCCATTATTGCCAAGAAATTATATTTCCTGCAGAAAGGTAAAACCATTAGCATCCAGGCCATTACCCAACATTTCTTTAACTTATCCACTCAAACCCCCCTGAGAAAAGCCATCGCCACCATCATAACAAGCACATAATAATTCAATTAATTTTTTTTATTCTGGTCATTAGCCCCAACTTGTTTGGGATTGGACCATGGTTGTTGTTGCGCATTAGGCAAGAGCAAAGTGAACGATTCACTTCACATGTCAAAGGTCAAAAGGTTCATATGCAAAGCATTGTTCTTTTCTTACTTAGACATATTTGGATACACAAATTGTAAGAGAAATTCAATCTAAATGATAATTGGTAATTGGAAAAAGAAAATCATTCATGGAAGAGAGACTAACCCAATAGTAAGACGATTTTGGGGATCGCCGGTGAAATAGCCAGTGAAGTAGAAAAAGCGACATACACTATAAACAGCTCCAAGTGATGCACAAATCAAGGGGTGCCTAATTCCTCCAACAATCATCAGCATGAAAAACATTGATATCATTTCTATTGAAATGATATATCCATATCATTTCCTAAACTACAGTTACCAAACGTCACAAAAAAAAATGCAGAAGATTACCATAACAAATTTTACAATTTTCTCTAAATAAAAAGCAAATAATATGGTGAATATTCTTAAAACAGAAATAGAGAGCAAACAACAACAACAACAACCCAGTATAATCTCACTTAGTGTGATCTGGGGAGGGTAGTATGTACGCAGACCTTAGCTCTACCCTGGGGTAGAGAGGCTGTTTCCAAATAGATCCCCGGCATTCTTCCCTCCAAGAACTTCTCACCTTGTTCCTTGCTCTTGGGGAGACTCCAACTCACAACATCTCGGTTGAAATGGGGGTTGAGCAACCCCTCTTGTCTTTCAAGAAATAGAGAGCAAACCTGAACACAATTAAAGAGCTTAGCATTCTTATTTTCAGCTTCAATTGCGTACATTGTTGGATAAGAAAGCTTGTACCTGTTAAAGTATTTTCATTATTAATCAGTATATTTAACTCCCAAACACAAAATCACAAAGGGGGTTTGGGATAATATTAACAAAAAAGTAAAAAACGAAACTTTAGCTTCAAATTACAAAAATCCAAAAGGGGTTGGGAAAAATCAAGAAATAGGCAAAATAATGACAAAATTGAGTGAAAGTTGTGTACTTTTTGCGAGCTTTGCCGACTTGAAATGACATCCAGAATTTGAGGAAACAGTAGAAAACACGAACAAGAATTACGTATCCATATTCTTTGGGGAACAATTCAACTCCAGCCATAGCTTTTTCCGATTTGAGTTTTGAGAAGTTTTGGCGATTGATACTTTGCTTTGTGTTGAGGTGAGGTTCTCGGGCTTTGGTTTATATTGACTTCTTCCAGATGTCTCTGGATCAGAAAAGTTTAATATTGTTGGCTTGTTTGCCAAGCCTGCTCCAATGGATTTTGACTGTCTATTTGTGTTCCACCAACAGCAGCTAATCTTACTTAGCGCGATCTAGGAAAGGTCGGGTAGTGCATACGTAGATCTTACCCCTATCCTGGGATAGAGATGTCGTTTTTAAATAGAAACTCGACATACTTCCCTCCAAGAACTTATCACCTCGCTCTTGGGGGACTCGAACTCATAAGCTCTCGATTGGAAATGGGAGTTGCTTACCATCAGAGCAATCACTCTTGTCGCTCTATTTGTGTTCCCACATTTATTATTTTTTATTGCAGTAATATAATATGATATGAGCCTGCGCCCTGCACCTTCCTCAATCCTAAAGACCTTTCCATGAGAATAGAGAAGTTCGATTTGTGATTTAACGCAAGTGTAATTTTAGAATTTTAAATTCGTGTTTGTAGATCCATGAGAACACACATTATGCATTTGTAACAAGAGTATTATACACACACACTTTGTAACAGTTATTTCTATACCATATTTCACTTAAATAGCAATTTACTTTAAAATGAAAATATTATGTAATATTTTACCTGACATCCATCATTATTGTGATGCACTCTTTGTAAAATCACATATTAATATATTTATTATTTGATAATAATCAAAAAGCAATCTAGTAATTATAATTTATTGGTGAACATAACGTTAATAAATTTATAAGTTCCAACAATGAATCTGGAATGTCAAAAACTCTGTTAACTTTGGAACGTGAGAAATTAAAAGATGAATTTTGGGACTTCTTGTATTCTGCCTTCTTCTTTTTTAAACATTTCACATTATTAATGTTGTATTAGCTCTTTTTAATTTTTAATTAACGAAATATGTATATCATTTAAAGTTTTAAAACTAAAATCTTATTATGTTTTTACGACATAAATAAATTAAAAGTCTACTTCATAACATTAAAGCATTCGACTTTCACATGCCTTTTTTCAACAAGAAAAAAGAAGAAGATCATAATCAAATTTGTACACAAATTAAATCGAACATAATGTCATCCAAACGCGTATAGAGGAACATTATGGCAACAATTTTATGGACAGCAGTATCAAGAATACTACGATCAATGTTTCATAAGGCGGGCGTGAGGCGACGTTTTATCTCTGATGAGGCGAGGCGTAAGTCCTTAGACATCGGGCGTAAATTTCACGAATCTTTAAATTTTACTAATTCAAAAATTTTAAGATAGTATAAAATAAAAAATAATTATTAAAATTACATTAAATCACAAAATTATAATAAATAATCTATTTAAAATATTTATAAATTATAATTCTACTATCAATAATAAAAAAATATGACATATATCATAATATGCAAATAGTTGCAACGTCGTTACAACTCAAACATCAAAAGTAATGTATACGATGCAAAATTTTATATATATCACTTAAGGAATAATGAATCTTGAAAGAATTTCGATATTACAATTTGATATTTTTCTTAAATTATTCCTTTTATTTAATATGCTTTCGATTTGAAAGAGAATTTGTATAAAAATGTAATTCACAATTTAAATATGACTCTCTAGCATTATTTATTTTTAAGTTTCAACAAGTTAATAAAGTGACACATAATTTACCATACAATAGCATGATAACTAATTATTTGGAAGTAGTTACTAGCTAATACTAAGCTATTAAATTATAAGTATTGTATCTCGTAAACGTAAAAAAATATTTAGAAAAATAATTTTAAAAAATTATGGACTATTATATAGTAAAGACATAACAAATGTTAATAAATATATACTTTTTTAAATGAAAGATTTATTTAAAATTAACTATCATAGCAGTCTTAGTGGATAACGTATAATTATTTTTATTTTAATTATAACATAAAATACTCTCAATTTAATGACTTATGATTAAGAAAAAAGTAATTTTCAATAGTCAACGGTTTATTAAGAGAATTTGAAGATTTACAAGGTTAGTTAAATACAATTGCATAAAGTTCTATTAGGCAGCCCAATACACTAGACATTGGGAGTGTCAAGAGCGTAAGTCTCGATAGCCGATACGTAGGTCTCGCAGAATTAAACTCCACTCATAAGCCTAAAAACGTTTATGAGTGCTTCATGAGTCTAAATTTTGCCTTTACAATTATAGCCGTACTAACAAATTTCCTATCAGAAATGGGTATACATGGCCTCAACTTGAAAAAACATTTCAGCGCACCAAAACAACACAGCAGATAATAAAAATAAGACAACGCCGACGGATTCTACAAAGCAAAAGCAGGCAGCTCTTAATTGAACTCTTATTTTTAAGTTATAAGGCTGTGGATAACAACAAAAAGAAGTGGAGGTTGATATTACAAAATCAACCGCATTAAGCTAAAGTCAATTGATGCTATTACATTTGCTTTGCAGATTCCAATTTCATATTAAGAGAAGGAAGAGGGCAGGTTAAACCATTAGAAGCCTATTTTAAAGATAATCTTATACTTCAATGACATTTACTTGAGTTTAGGGAAAGAGGTATGTATACTGTCGAAATTAGGTATACCCGATTCCACGGACTTGAGAGGTCGCTTTAAGCCCGAGTAAAGGATGAGTCGAGTTCGAGCTCGATGGCATAGTACAAGGCCCTAGGATCGAAATACGTGATGAGTATCAAAACCGAGCATGCTCAACCCCGAGATGGTGCCGCTATGAGATTGTAACATAATGAGCAAGATTTCTGCCACGTCCCCAAGATCATGGTACAAAATCCGAAATAGATTTATACTGGCTAGTACTAATCCACAGTAGGCAGTTAGACAGCTGTATCAAAAAGATTCCTTACTGTAAATAAAAATATACTTTATTTAGGGTTCACTCATTATATAAAGAGGACCTCAATCATTTGTAAGGATCATCAATCATTAGTAAAGAATATACTCTTTTACTTTCTGGTTCATATTTCATCAGAATCGTCCTTTTACTTGATTGTTCTTATTTGACCGTTCCTAATCAACCTCGAGGTCACCTAGCTCGAGGTCGAGATTGTCTTGCACACTTATTTGATTTACTTATTTCTTTCATTTATACGTTATACTTCTTGGTTATTAATTAGTATTGAACTAAATCATATATTTTTAAAATTATAAATTAAATTTAATTATTATTTATATTTTCGAGGTAAACAACGTCCAAATTTCAAGTTGACGATGGAGTTGTTATGCGCATAATTTTGAAGTGTGAGAGATACACATATATGAAGCCAATCCAAGAGAAGAAGTATTCTGTCACGAGAAGGGTGAATTCCCCATACAATACACTAATTTTGATTGTGTTGGATGAAATTCCGGGGAGTAGGAGATCATGTTCAAAAATCATACAAGCATGAGGGTTTATATGCAATTTTAATTCAATAAACCAAATAAATCAGTAATAGCACTAAATAAATCAAGGATTGTCAATTTTAGTATTATAGTTTCAGCATTATAATCCTAGTATAACTTTATCCTCAAATTATACGAACCCTAATAGTAGAAGAATGAAAATATTTCAATTAAGCTAACAAGAGCAGACATTGACGACAAATTCGCAATTGTGGTAAAAGTTAAGGACTAGTTTGCACTTTACCAAAAAAAGGCCAAAAACGCATTATGTGTTTGTCCCGTGGCTTTCTTGCTTCCAATTAAAGCGCGTTCCTTTCTTCCAAGAATCACTGCTATTGCTAAGCCTTATTTGGACGCAGCAGTTATCGTTCCAACTTACAGTTAACTACTTCATCTCTCACTCTCTCTGTATTTATCTATTTTATAACATTGCTAGTTTGCTTCATATATTCTGATAAAAATGGTTACAATATGTTTGGAATGTTGCTATTTTGTTTCAAATGTTGTGATCATGAAATGGGGTTTTGCAGAATATGACAGAAATGGAGGTTGACGATGAGGGTGAAGCCATTCTTCGTGAAAAGACCCTTATACATGTTATCTTTTCTTGGTCTTTTAAGATGTCTGTCCTTAACAAAGACCTTTATAAAGACAAGGTTTATTTTTACTGTGATTTTCCCCTTTTTTCTTTTACAGTGTAATATCAGTGGTTAGTTCTTGTAATAATTGCTTTTATCCCTTGGTTGTTTTATTTGGTGGCATTTGTGAGTTGTGACGGGGTTTTTACTCTTAATCTTAGTAGTATCTAAATTTACTTTAGCATATTTATGTATTTATGTATCATGTATGTATGTAATGAATGCGTTTATGTATGTAATGGATATTCAGTTGCTGCTATCATACGACATCTACCCCTTATTTTAAATTAAAATCATTTCCCTATTTTGTAAACTTGGTTAGTAAAACATGATACTTGTTGTAATTTTGTTGTTTGTTAGACTGAATGGGTGTCTCATTTTCACATGTGATATTCTTATTTTTTCACAAGATGAGTTGTGCAAGAAGTTGATGCATGGAGAAGATGTGGGAAACGACATATGAAATATGGATGATAATGCTTGTAGTACTTGTTAGTCATGAATGTGGACATGGGCTGCATTTATTATAATAAAAACCTGTCTCTCAATACGTGATTCAGATTATGGTAGCATTGCTAGAATAAGTGATGTTATTAATGATGCACATCGGATGTACAAGATGATGATTTCATATACTTATGTCAAGACAAAACAAAAAGTGCATTAGCTTTCATGATATTTAAGCATATTGGGCTTCTTGCTGTTGTTGTTTTTATTGTTGTTGTTATTGTTGTTGTTGTCGTTGTTGTTTTATTTTGGTTCTATATCTTTAAGTATATTCTAGTCTTATGATCTTGAGTTATCCTTTAGGTGAACAACCTCCCTTTGACATTTCAGTCCATCACTTTGTATATGACGTCATTCGTCTTCCCTCTTATAGAGGAAACACATGCTGATTTGTCTTCTAGCTTTGATAAAGTGGCAAGTGCATCGACATGCAAAATATTTTCTATTGAGGAAGTGGAGAGCAATAAGCCATCTGATAAATGCTTATACATTATTGAGGTGGAAAAGAAAGAGATTAGTAGTGATGGCAGTATGAACCTGAGACGGGGGATGTACTTGCCATTACAGATGTAAGACCAACGTGTGTCGATTATCTAAACAGACCCACAATGTCCTATTTACTTGCTCTGGTTCAACGAGTGATAGACGAGAAAGATTATATGAAGATCAAGGTCTTTTCATCAAGGTCCTTCTTGTTTGAACAGGGCACTTGGAAAAGTCATATAAAGGACTCTTTGTTCTTGGTTTCTCTTATAAATACGACAACAAATACACGCATTTGGAATTCATTGAGCTTTGGACCGGAAAGGCAAAACTCCAAAGTCATTCGGAAAGTACTGGACCTGGATTTTCTGTGACTGTAAGCTTCATACATTTCTCACTTGTTATTGTGCTCAAACAGTCTTTACCTGAATGATACATCTTCACATTTCCTTATGATTTTCACGTTGCTGTTAGATGACCTTTTATCAACCAAATTCTTCGAACTGTTACTTTTTCATTCTGTACATAATATGAAATATTTGGCTTTTTCCATTGCCTTTGCAGGGTAAGGATAAATGTAATCTCCGTTTGCAAGGGGAAGTGTATAGATTATGCAGATCAAAGATCCTTGCAACAAATCGGTCATCAATCTTAATGATTCCCAACAAGAAGCAGTGTTGAACTGTCTCGCGACAAAATATTGCCATCACGAGAACACGACTAAACTTATCTGGGGTCCTCCTGGAACAGGGAAAACGAAGACAATTAGTGCATTGTTGTTTCTACTTCTGAGCCTCAATTGCAGAACAGTAACTTGTGCTCCAACTAATGTTGCAGTCCTAGAAGTTTCTAGACGAGTTTTGAGGCTTGTGCTGGAGTCAACTGAATTTTTGACTTACGGTCTAGGGGATATAATTTTGTTTGGAAACAGAAAACGAATGAATTTCGATAACCAAGATGCCCTAGTTCATATTTTTCTTGATCATCGTGCTAAAGTTCTATCAAGGTGCTTTACTCCTGCCTCTGGCTGGAATTACTCATTCCAGTATTTGATAACACTACTTGAAGACACTGAAATGTTGTACCAGCTTTATTCCATAAATGGTCAAGAGGAAGATGCTGATGCCGAACTTCTTCAGGAATATTATAATAATGCTAATTATGATAAAGAAAGCCTGAAAAAGAAGGAGGACAAAACCCCGAGGTTATGTGCTCAAGAGTTTAAGGACGAGTGGAACAAGACACTTTGGCAAGTAATTTCCAAAACAATAAAATTGAATGATGAAGTCAACTTGACAGAGGGTTTTCTTGGAAAAAGAAACATTCAAGATCTGTTCCTAGAAAGTATCATAATGATTTACATCAAACTAAAGAAAGGCTAAATTTTGAGGACTTTGTGACTAGCAGATTAAATTGCAAACTGGAGGCTTTTACTTTCTATGTTGTTAACTTTGTCATGCACTTGCCAACTTCATTCCTGTCCGTGGTGGTGGCAAAAGACATGATCAAAGCTGTAAACTTACTTAACTCACTTAGTAGCTTATTGCAAAGTATTACCTTTAAGGATAGAAACTTGAAAGAAGTCTTTGTTTGAAACAAAGAAGTAGAGAGACAAGTGACTGGCGACTCTTCTGATGTAGAATTGGCCAAACAAGAGTGCCTTAAGATACTCAAATCCCTTCCTAACAAATTTTTTGAACCTGAAGATGAGTTCTCAATAAAAAATCAAATTTTAAAAAATGCATGCCTGATTTTCTGTACTGCTTCAAGCTCCTTCAAATTGCATGATACAGATGCTGAATTGCTGGTTATTGATGAAGCTGCTCAGCTTAAAGAATGCGAGTCAACTATTCCTTTACAGATTCCTGGTCTCCGTCATGCTATACTCATAGGGGACGAGCGGCAACTGCCTGCCATGGTTAAAAGCGAGGTTGTCATGTGCTACTTTAAATGGTACCTAATTATAAAATTACTGCACAGTAAGAAAGTAAGATGTCGTTTTCTAATTAGGTTTGCGAGGAGGCCAAGTTTGGGGGGAGCTTTGCGATTCAAGAAACACCTTCTTAATCTTCAGTATAGGATGCACCCATCAATAAGTTCATTTCCCAATAGAGAATTCTACCAGAATCAGATTGTAGATGCTCCAAATGTCAGAAGTGCAGGATATCAGAAACAATACCTTGAAGTTGAAAATTATGGTGCTTATTCTTTTATCAATGTAGCATGTGGAAACGAAGAAGTCGTTGATGGGCATAGCATCCGGAACATGGTAGAGGTAGCGGTAGTTTGTGAGGTAGTTGCCAACCTCTTCAAAGGTATACTAAGTTTGATTTAATGGTATTATCAAGTGAAGATGCACAAATCAATTTCAAAATTACTGATTTCCTGATTTTTTTCCCTGTTACAGGATTCATTGCCTCGGGAGAAAGGATTAGTATTGGTATTATATCACCATACAATGCTCAAATTGCTGCAATCAAAGAGAACCTTGGAACTAAATATAGTACTGATGATGAAAGCGACTTCTCGGTGGATGTCCGATCAGTTGATGGTTTTCAAGGAGGTGAGAAAGATTTAATAATAATCTCAGCGGTACGCTCCAATGCCAACAGATCAATTGGCTTCCTTTCTAATAGTCAAAGGGTCAATGTAGCTCTAACTAGAGCTAGGTATTTTTGTGTTTCAAGATACTTTGAATTTATTACTCCCCGGGGATTGTCCATGGTTCTGTAAGAAAGCTTGCTTTTTGTAGGCACTGCCTCTGGGTATTTGGCAATGAAACAACATTAAGAAGCAGCGGTTCTGTTTGGAAGAAACTTGTACATGATGCTCGGGTTAGGGGCTGCTTCCATGATGCTCAGAATGACAAGGACTTGGTGAAAGCTATGGCAGCTGCCTTGATAGATATTGACCTTCTTGATATTAAAATACGCCTATATTCAGTACTTTTTCAAGGAACAAGGTGGAAGGTATGCTCCTTGAGTTTCTAAAGCAGAAATTCTCCTAAATCAACTGGCAATGCGCTTCTACTTATTTTATTTTCACTAGAAAAATGTCTTTTTACTCATTATTATCTAAACTGTTGTCCTCTTTGTGCCACTTTCTTATTCTCCAACAACAATAACAAATCTAGTGTAATTCCACAAGTGGGGTTTGGGGAGGGTTGTGTGTAAGCAGACCTTACTCCTACCTTTGCGGAGGTAGAGAGATTGTTTTCCCTTGTGCAAATTTTGTCAGACTCGCAAGGCGTGAGGCCTTCAATAGAATTAGAACTTACACCTAAGTAATGCTGAGTGAAGTACAACTACTAGGCTGGACACCAATCCTGGGACACAAAATTCAAAATTTTGTTGAACTGTGAGCATAATTAATAGTTGAAGGAAGTATTATGTAATATTGAAAGTTTGATAGAGAAAGTATATAAACAAAGGTGAGTGGCTTAGAGAAAATATCATATCTAATTTTAGTCTTGATTAGTAAAACAAATTACATTCTTAAAACTGTGTAAATATATAAAATAACTTATCATCGGAATGGTGCAACATTCTAGGACACACCAATAAAGAGTGCATTAAAATTGAACTTTGTACATTTATAAAGATCTATCATTTCCCTTGCTTCCTTCTGTATTTGTGTCACTACTCAGCAGTATGTACATGTGTTTGTTTGAATCTCTTCCAGTTCCTTGCTCTCCATATGTGATATTCCATTGTACCCCATATAGCTGTGACATTCTCCTTGAACTGCTTCCAATGCGTTCCTTTAATCCATTTCAAAGTCTCCTGTATGTTCTGTCTCTGCAGTTTGATCCTTGACCACTGTTCTATTTCCTCTTGTACCTTTGATATACATACATTCAGAAAATAAGTGAGCATGAGTTTCTCTCAGTGAGTCACACAGAATAATTGATCATTCTCAATTGGTATTTGCAATCTATGCAGCCTTTCTTTTGTTTGCAGTTTTTCCTTGTGTGTCAGCCAAACAATGAACCTGTGTCTTGGTAACATTATAGAGCTCCATATTAGGTCTGCCTCTCTTAGTCTCTGGTGCTCCTATCATACTGAATATTCTCCATTGGAAGTCAGTGTATATGTTCCATTGTTGTACCATTCTTTCTTAGATTCGTTGGTTACCATTATTACTATTATTATTATTATTTTGAAATGTGAACTAGTTGATTTTTATATTTTATTTTTATAAGGTAGTGTTTATGTAAATGCTGAATTCTTGGAAAACGAGATGTTTCATTTTTTTGGAAATGGGTTTAGAGACAAATAGGGAGAGAGTAAAATATTTGTTTGGAGTAGTTCGATCTGTCAGTAGTTCACATATTGTTGATCTTCCTCCATTGGCGGAGTTGGCTCCCTGTTGTATTGCAGGACTAATTGAGGCTTCATCTATTTCGTTTACAGGTAAGTGTTGATGATAACTTTTGGAAAGCAATGGAGAAAATTAAAAGCATAGAAGTCCGTAAGAAAGCAATTTCCATATTGATGAAGCTTTCTAGTGATTGGCAATGGCCTCGCACTGTCTTAAATGGGACGTCTACTCAACTCTTGGAGCTCTGTCCTATTGATGGGTTCTTTCATATTGTTCTGACTCTTGAGACCGTTATGGAGACCTCAAGTTATGTTGATGTCATGCGGGTTTGGGATATTCGGCCACTGACAGAGATACCAAACCTCGATCCTTTGCTTATCTTGTGCAAGCAGTTTGATTCTCTTCATTTGAAAGATGAGTTATAGCCGTCCATTGGGAGTTCATCATCAGGTAGGTTTATCTTGAAGAGTGCGTGTGTTTGCATATGTTAGAACATGTGTTTAATGTTACCCCAAATCTATGTTAATGTACATACAGTTTGTTTTCGGGTGAAACATAGTAAAACTTTTGATTCTGGAACAAACTAAATTGCTGAATGATAAGGCAAGAAAAGCTTAAGAATGGTGTTGAGGAAGTTCGTCTAAACTTCACAAACTCAATCCTGATGTTTGGCTACCAAAAGCAACGCATGCGACAGCACCAAGCATATTGAATCCAAATTGATATTTTAATTGCCTAAAAGCTGAAGTAGTCGTTTTTGACCTTTCTATGCAGGTAATATAGTCTTGAGGTTAGAGCATCTGATGTCTTGAAGTTACTGAAGTGTGCATACATTATATATACAAGATTGTTAGGGCATTTTTTGTAGAGATGTGGAAATGATACAACTTTTTGAGACCCTGTTTTTTGTGTGTGCATAGATAGGATAGGTTCCACTCAGTATAGAATGGGAAAAAGTTCTCTTTTTAATGTGCATAGATAGGATTAGTTTCATGCAGTTATTGAATGTGGAAAAAGTTGATACGGGAAATCCTTTTGAGGGGCTAGAATATTATGTTGTGTACTTTCAGTTTGCAGCTATCCCATCAATGGAGCTAACCACTTCCCTTGGTTTTGCATTTTTATCATTTCTCAAAGATCTCACCATTTGAAGTCATTTGTTTTTGTTTTTTTAAGCATAAATAGCTCGAGCTTCTTGTAATTTTACTTGTCAAATCCTTATACATATTCTTGAAGCAACGTTATTTGAAAGAAACGAAGCACGTGAGATTCAACCCAAACATGCTGGTGCCTAATGGGTGGAGCAAATTAATACATTATAGATTTCTCTGGAGTTATTTATACAGCTGATGTAGCCGGAAGCCTACATCAGAGTAATCAAGGACATGTACGATGGAGCTAAGACTAGGGTTTGTTAGAATATACGCTTAACGCTAGAGGGGGGGTGAATAGCGTTATAATAAAACACAATGTAAATTTGCGGAATTAAAAATTGCAGGAATAACGTAAGTGCAGTAATTAAAATGATAAGGAGAGAACACACCGAATTTTATCCTGGTTCACCGCAACGTGTGGTTAGTCTAGTCCCCGAGAGACTCTCTCGAGTTTTACACTAAATTCGTTAAGCTTACGGGTGCCTAACAAACCGTTACACTTGCTCGTAGATATACACTCTACAAGACTTCAACCTGCTCGAGGATACCGCACCTCAAGACTTCAATCCAAGGAACTACTTTTCCTTCTTACAATAAGGGATTAGACTATCCCTTCAAGTGTGTACAAACACTTAGCACTCAAGACAAGACTCTCTTTATAGAGTAGATATGAGTAAAAACAATACGCTCAAGAACGCAACAACTTAGTCAAGAGTTTGGCTCTCAAAAAGCTATGAAATGAATATAAAATGATTGAATGAGAGTATGTAAGCTTAAGCAAGAATGTAATCAGTTGTTGTGTTCAGAAGAGTGAATTTGAGTTGTATTTATAGTGCTCAAAACACCCAAAACCGTTGCTTAATTGCCAATCACAAATTGCTGATTTTGTGCTAGGATAATCGATTATCTGATTCTGCATAATAGATTATCTGCCAATCGTTTAAAAATCATTCCCAGATTTTAAGCAGAATAATCGATTATCCAAATCGTATAATCGATTACCTGACAACGTTCAAAAATCAATCCCCGATTTTATGCTTAACATAATCGATTGTCTGATTGTACATAATCGATTATCTTTCAGTGTTTGAAAATACTTTGGCAACAGTCTTTAATATAATCGATTACCAGAAAAGCCATAATCGATTATTTTGCTACTTTGTAAAATCTGATGCTCACTGTCTCAACATAATCGATTAGTCTAAGGCACATAATCGATTATCTTGTAGCTTTGAAAAATCTGGTGAACACTGCCTTAACATAATCGATTATCATAAGGTACATAATCGATTATATTGCAGCTTTGTAAAATCTGGTGTACACTGCCTTAACATAATCGATTATCATAAGGTACATAATCGATTATCTTACAGCTTTATAAAATCTGGTGTACACAGCTTTAACATAATCGATTATCATAAAGTACATAATCGATTTTGTTTGTCCAGATTTGAAAGACATGTTTAGAATTCATTTTGGTTAAAATGAAATGTTTGAAAATCATTTTGCTTTAAATTAAAGATGCATGGTTTGATAAAAATGATTTTACGAGAGAAGCCAAGTCTTGAATCAATTGTCGCATCAAGATCACAATTATAGAACGACTCATGTATAACTTTGTTGCTTTACTTAATCTTGATCTTTGTTTCTCTTGTGCTTGGACTTCGGCATATGTCAATGTTCCGTTCACGTCGGTTTGTCATTTATCAAAACCTACAAATATGAACACACGTTTAGTTTAGCGACTTGAGAACGTATTTCAACAATTTTCCCCTTTTTGATAATGGCAAACCAATATCGGGATATGCATATTAATTAATTCATAATGACGATCCAAGACAAGTATATAGATATGCAACGAGTTCCCCCTCAAGTTATGAATTCCCCCTCAATTTATACCAATATGTATTAGTGTGCATAGCCCATATCTTTCCCCTTTTGACATTAGCAAAAAAATAACTAACTCTTTATTGATTAAACAATATTGCAAATACATAAAAATAAAAGACAGAATATTATGCAAACTAGAAAAACAAAGAGACAAGACATTATTCATTATCATCATTGACTTCCGTCTCGACATCCGGTACATCTTCCCGAAGGACAATTTGGGCATATGGATAATGGACGTGATCAAAAAATCCATGGAGCTCGTGAGTCAATCGATTGACATTCATATCAATACGATTTATGGATGTGGACATGGAAGCAAGTTGCTCGGAAATAGATTGGAGGGATGCATCGGACGGGGCCGGATGACGACGTCTTTGAGGTGAAGGAGGAGGCGGATGCTCACCGATATTGGGAAATGAAGATTCTTGAATTTCCCAATGTTTTGTCGCCTTTTTGTGAGGACTGACGGAGGTGTCGATACCGGAAGCAACAAGAATGGTCATAACGACAAAAGCATAGGGGAGTGGCTTATCTTCCCCAATTGCATCATATAAGTGAGTCATGACGAACTTGCACCAATTGATGCGAGCCCCGGTGATAATGGCATGCATGAGTTTTGAATCCTCATGAGAGATAGTTGTGTGATTGAATTTTCGCGGTTTTAGAACGCGGGTGATGAAATAAAAAAATTAGACGATATTCCGGGAGCATGTTTGTAATGGTTGGACGACGATGGTCCGGAGTTGCAATAAATTCACTGATGCCAATTTGGGTGAAGAGAAGTTGTTCATCAAATAACGCGCCTTCTTCCCTAGTATAGAGAGAAATGTCTTCCCCATTGCGCGGGAGTTTAGTGAGGGCTTGAATATTTGCCTCAGATAGAGGAATTGAAATTCCATTGACGTTCGAGACAATTTCACCATCTTCGTCCTTCTCGAGATTTGAATAGAAGGCCCGAATTAGAGGAGGGTGAATGTAAGGAGTGTGAAGATATAGGAATTCAAGGAGTTGGCTTTGCATAAGCATATTTGCTGTGGATGGAGGGGCGCTGTGATTAAGGAAACGATCCGTCGAAAATCGAGGAGGAAGGATTTCTCGATTTTCAAATTTTTCAATGAAGCGCATAAGTTCGGCTTCACTATTGAATCGTATATAAGAACCATCTTTATAACAATGAACTAGTGGACGAGTGACGGAAGAGGAGGCAACATTTTTGCCGAAACGAGCTCGTTTGGAAGTTTTGCCCGTCATTTTGAATAAATAGTAATAGCCTTTGAAGAGTTTTGAGAGATTTTTGAGAATTTGGGAGCTAAGATTGATGTTTGAGTGAAGACATTGAAGATATAATGCACCTATTTATAATGTGAAGAATGAAATTGCATTCAAGTTAAGAAATCTGCAAAAATTTAAGGAGCAAACGGTCAGAAACGGTAACTATTTTGAAATACTGACTGAGAATAATGATTATGGAACTACGGTAATCGATTATTCTGACACAGTGTGCCCAGTGATTTTCTGACTCGGGGAATAATCAATTGTGCTTTTGAGATAATCGATTATTTCAGGAAATGTAGTAACGGACATCCGAGACGGTAATAGGAAAATCGATTACACTGTTTTAAATAATCGATTATTGTCACACAGTGACTTAACACCTGAAAATAAATGTCAACATAATCGATTAGGGATATGTGATAATCGATTTTTATATTTAACAGCTAAAATCCTGCAAAGCCAAAACTGTTAGATAATCGATTGTAGTGTTGTATAATCGATTATGTCAATTTTCCAGCATAATAAACATAAAACGTAAATGGGGAATAATCGATTATTGACTTTAGAGAAATCGATTATTCTGCACCGGTGTCTGATAATTCCCCCTGTCTTTGGGGCGATACCTGCAAAAAAAGAATTAGGCGCCTCCGACGCTCAAGTTACTAATCGTTAAAACATAAAAATGCAATGCATGAATTAGATCAACGTGGAGTCAAGAATCCCGAGTTCACTACGAATTCGGAAGAAGGACTCTTTCTCTAAAGGCTTTGTAAAGATGTCGGCCAATTGATCTTTTGTTTCAACAAACTCAATTTTGACATCACCTTTGAGAACGTGATCTCTTATAAAGTGGTGCCTAATTTCTATGTGTTTCATTCTTGAGTGAAGAACAGGGTTCTTCATCAAGCTAATGGCACTAGTATTATCAAATCGAAGAGGGATATGATCGATACTAAGGCCATAGTCCGAGAGTTGTTGTTTCATCCAAAGGATTTGAGCGCAACAACTCCCCGCGGCTACATATTCAGCCTCGGTTGTGGATAACTCAACACTTACTTGTTTCTTGCTAAACCAAGAAACTAGAGAGCTACCGAGTAAATGGCAAGTGCCACTAGTGCTCTTGCGGTCCAATTTGCAACCCGCAAAATCGGAATCGGAATAGCCAACAAGTTGGCAAGAAGAACCTTTGGGATACCATAGTCCCACATTTATAGTTCCAATAAGATACTTCATTATCCGTTTTACCGCAGTTAGGTGCGACTCCTTCGGACATGATTGATATCGAGCGCATAAACATACGCTAAACATGATGTCCGGTCTACTAGCAGTAAGATAGAGAAGAGATCCGATCATACCTCGATACTTCTTGGTGTCTACTTCCTTACCTTTCTCATCTTTGTCAAGATGGTCGGATGTACTCATTGGGGTGGCCATTGCTTTGGCGTTGCTCATTTCAAAATGATTTAGCAATTCCTTGCAATATATGGATTGGCAAATGAAAGTTCCCTCTTTCATTTGTTTCACTTGCAGCCCCAAGAAGAAGTTTAGCTCACCCATCATTGACATTTCGAATTCGCTAGTCATTAACTTAGAAAATTCCTCGCATAAAAAATCATTAGTAGCACCAAAAATAATATCATCGACATAAATTTGAACTAATAAAATGTCATTGTTTTTATTTTTGATAAACAGTGTAGTGTCAACTTTCCCCCTTTCAAACTCATTTTCTAAAAGAAATTTACTTAGACGTTCATACCAAGCTCGAGGAGCTTGTTTAAGACCATATAAAGCTTTCTTAAGCTTGAAGACATGGTCGGGAGATGTAAAATCTTCAAAGCCCGGGGGTTGGTCAACATACACTTCCTCTTGAATAAACCCATTGAGGAAGGCACTTTTGACATCCATTTGAAATAATTTGAAATTCATAGATGATGAAAAAGCAAGTAATAAGCGAATGGCTTCTAGGCGTGCAACGGGTGCATAGGTTTATTCATAATCAATGCCTTCTTCTTGATTATATCCTTTAGCAACTAGCCTAGCTTTATTTCTAGTGATTATACCATTTTCATCTAATTTATTCCGAAAAACCCATTCGTACCAATTATGGTGTGATTATCGGGTCTTGGCACCAATTCCCAAACATCATTACGTTTGAATTGGTTAAGCTCCTCTTGCATTGCCAAGGTCCAATGCTCCTCCCCAATTGCTTCAGAAATGGTTTTAGGTTCTATTTGTGAAACAAAAGCCATATGTCCTACGGTGTCTTTAAGAAGATTTCGTGTACTTACCCCTTTCTCGATGTTGCCAATTACCTTGTCAAGAGGGTGGTCTTTAGACGTCCTCCAAGCCTTAGGCATCATCGATTCTCCTTCTTGTGGTGGTACTTCTTCCGAAGGTTGTTCCATGACCTCTTCTTGAACTTCCTTTGGATCCTCCTTTTGTACCTCGTCTTGAAGATGGATTTTCTTTAAAGCATCTGCAAGATCAACACAATCTCGCCAAGCGAGCATCATTTTCACAAAATACTACATGAGGAGATTCCTTAACAGTTTTGGTTCGATTATTGAAAACTCTATATGCTTTGGTACGCGATGAGTAACCAAGAAAAATTCCTTCATCAGATTTCGCGTCAAATTTTCCCAAGTTATCTTTTCCGTTGTTGTGAATAAAACATTTACAACCGAAGACTTTAAGATAGGAAAGATTAGGTTTCCTTCCCTTGTAGAGTTCATAGGGAGTTTTCATGAGTATCGGTCTAATGATAGCTCTGTTTAAAACATACCTTGCGGTACTCACGGCATCCGCCCAAAAATATTTGGGAATTTCGGCCTCATCGAGCATGGTTCTAGCCATCTCTTCGAGCAATCGATTTTTACGTTCTACCACTCAATTTTGTTGTGGTGTACGTGGAGACGAAAAGGTATGTTCAATACCGAGTTCGTCAAAAAAATCCGCGAAGATGTTATGATCGAACTCTCCCCCATGATCACTTCTTATGGAAGTGACGGTTGTGTTCTTTTCATTTTGAACACATTTAAGAAAACTTTTAAAAGCATGAAATGCATTACTTTTATGAGCAAGAAATAACGTCCATGTAAATCTAGAATAGTCATCAATAATAACAAAAGTATAAAGATTACCACCATGACTTTTAATTCTAGAAGGTCCGAAAAGGTCCATGTGTAGAAGTTGTAAAGGTCTAGTGGTTGAAACAACATTTTTGGATTTAAAAGAGGCCTTTGTTTGTTTCCCTTTTTGACATGAATCACAAATAGAGTCGTTTTCAAATTTCATGTTTGGAAGGCCAATTACTAAATCTTGTGAAACTAGTTTGTTTAAAAGATTCATATTTACATGAGCTACTCTACGATGCCATAACCACATGTCGTCTTCTTTACTCAAAAGACAATTCACATAACTTGATGAAGAATTTTCAAGATCAACCATATAGATATTATCCATTCTAATACCACGAAGAATAATTTTAAAATCACTACGACGGATAACTAAGCATTCTTCGGAGTCAAACAATACAAGATTTCCCTTGTCACATAATTGACTTATGCTCAAGAGATTATGTTTAAGACCTTTAACTAGCAAAATATGCTTAATGGAGGAGGATTCGTCCTTACCGACCGATCCAATGCCGATAATCTTTCCTATGTTATTGTCTCCAAAAATAACGTTTCCTCCTTCCGTGGGTTTTAGTTGAAGGAATTTTGATGCATCCCCGGTCATATGTTTGGAGCATCCACTATCAAGGTACCAAAGTACACTTGATCCCTTCAAACACACCTACAAAACAAATTAATGATATTTTGGTACCCAAGCCATTTTGGGTCCTTGTGCGTTAGGTGCAACATATTGGTGTGATTGTCCAGCAGTGAAATGTCTATGTCTAGTGAAGCATGCGGGAGCAATATGTCCAATTTACAAATGACATTCGGATTGTGCATTCTTCTAGGATGATAATAATTTGGAGGTCTAAATTTATTCACTCTATTTTTAGGAATATAGTTTTGATGTAGTTTCCGAAAATCTTGTCTAGGTGGTCTATACATGCCAATATATCTTCTAGTATTTACTCTATTGTTAGGAATATAGTTTTGATGTGGTTTTCGAAAATCTTGTCTAGGTGGTCTATACATGCCACTATTTCTTCTAGCATTTATTCTAGGATGAGTGTTGACATTTATTTTATTTTGCCTAAGTTGAGTCTTAGGTGGTTTAGGAATGAACTCAACTTTTTCTTTTGGCTCGTGTTTAAAGCCTATACCGTGCTTAGTGGATTTCAAATTTACAAGCACTTCATTGAGATTTTTGTGTGAAGAATTGAATTTGTGCAAGGTGCTTCTAAGACTTTCTACTTCTTCCTTTAGAGATTTGCAAGAAGTACAATCCTTATTTGAGCTTTCGGGTTTATCGGCGCTTCTTTTGCCATAAAACTTGTTTTCCTCTTTTAATTTCTCATTTTCAAGAGTAAGTTTTTCAAAATCCTTTTCTTTTGAAGAAAATTGTTTTCTTAAATATTTTATAGATTTAGAAGCGCTAATAAACTCTTTATACAAATGCATCTTGCATTTCTTCTAAAGTGAAATAGTTCTTAGAAGAAGTACATACCTCATTTTGAGTTTCTTCGTGTGCCATAAGACACAAGTTTGCGGTCTCGTTTCCTTCTCCATCACATGATTCGTCTCCGGAGTCGCCTCCCCAAGAGATGTATGCTCTTTGTTTCTTGAATGATTTCTTCTCCTTTTTGATATTTGGACAATTTGATTTGATATGCCCGATTTCTCTGCATCCATAGCACTTCAATTGGTCTCCTTGTTGCTTACCTTTTCGTTCATACTTCTTTTGCATAAACTTGTGAAATTTCTTAATAACGAGTCCGAACTCGTTATCGTCGTCGCTTGAATCCTCATCATTTTGAGGTTGAGCCGTGCTTGCTTTAAGGGCGATTCTTCGTTTCCTTTGATCATCCAAAGGAGGGTTAACAATAGTAGATTCATAGGTTTTGAGATTACCTCTAAGCCCGTCGATTGTGACATTTGTAATGCCGATTGACTCTTGAATAGCGTCGGCTTTGGAGCGCCATTCCGGAGTGAGACTTCGAAGAATTTTACGGACAAGTTCCCTATCCGTGAAAGTCTTCTTAAGAGCATGAAGATCATTAACGATTTTTGAAAATCGTTCGAACATATCATCTATCTTCTCGTTTTCCTTCATATGAAAAAGTTCATATTCATGGGTTAGAAAATTAGCTTCTCTTACCTGGTCCGTACCTTCGTAGGTAATTTCCAATTTATCCCACATTTGCTTAGCCGTGGTGCAACATGAGATTTTCCGATAGTCATCGGGATTTACAGCACAGTACATCATGTTGATCGCTTTTGCGTTGTTTTCCACCTTTCTAATATCGTCTGCGTCATACTCATCTTCCGATTTTGGCACCATTTTATTTTCTACCTTTTTGGTTGGAATTTGCTCTCCATTCTTGATAATTTTCCACAGTAGAAAATTATTTGATTGGATAAATATTCTCATCATTTCCTTCCAATAAGTATAGTTTGTGCCATCGAACAGTGGTGGCCTTGTGAAGCATTGTCCTTCACCTAGTCCTGCATAAACACTACGAGTAGAAGCCATGGAAAATTTCTCTCAAACTGTTAAGTCTTTCAGAGAGTATGGCTCTGATACCAATTGTTAGAATATACGCTTAACGCTAGAGGGGGGTGAATAGCGTTATAATAAAAAATAATGTAAATTTGCGGAATAAAAATTGCAGGAATAACGTAAGTGCAGTAATTAAAATGATAAGGAGAGAACACACCGAATTTTATCCTGGTTCACCGCAACGTGTGGTTAGTCTAGTCCCCGAGAGGCTCTCTCGAGTTTTACACTAACTTCGTTAAGCTTACGGGTGCCTAACTAACCGTTACACTTGCTCGTAGATATACACTCTACAAGACTTCAACCTGCTCGAGGATACCGCACCTCAAGACTTCAATCCAAGGAACTACTTTTCCTTCTTACAACAAGGGATTAGACTATCCCTTCAAGTGTGTACAAACACTTAGCACTCAAGACAAGACTCTCTTTATAGAGTAGATATGAGTAAAAACAATACGCTCAAGAACGCAACAACTTAGTCAAGAGTTTGGCTCTCAAAAAGCTATGAAATGAATATAAAATGATTGAATAAGAGTATGTAAGCTTAAGCAAGAATGTAATCAGTTGTTGTGTTCAGAAGAGTGAATTTGAATTGTATTTATAGTGCTCAAAACACCCAAAACCGTTGCTTAATTGCCAATCACAAATTGCTGATTTTGTGATAGGATAATCGATTATCTGATTCTGCATAATCGATTATCTGCCAATCGTTTAAAAATCATTCCCAGATTTTAAGCAGAATAATCGATTATCCAAATCGTATAATCGATTACCTGACAACGTTCAAAAATCAATCCCCGATTTTATGCTTAACATAATCGATTGTCTGATTGTACATAATCGATTATCTTTCAGTGTTTGAAAATACTTTGGCAACGGTCTTTAATATAATCGATTACCAGAAAAGCCATAATCGATTATTTTGCTACTTTGTAAAATCTGATGCTCACTGTCTCAACATAATCGATTAGTCTAAGGCACATAATCAATTATCTTGTAGCTTTGAAAAATCTGGTGAACACTGCCTTAACATAATCGATTATCATAAGGTACATAATCGATTATCTTGCAGCTTTGTAAAATCTGGTGTACACTGCCTTAACATAATCGATTATCATAAGGTACATAATCGATTATCTTACAGCTTTGTAAAATCTGGTGTACACAGCTTTAACATAATCGATTATCATAAAGTACATTATCGATTTGTGTTTGTCCAGATTTGAAAGACATGTTTAGAATTCATTTTGGTTAAAATGAAATGTTTGAAAATCATTTTGCTTTAAATTAAAGATGCATGGTTTGATAAAAATAATTTTACGAGAAAGCCAAGTCTTGAATCAATTGTCGGATCAAGATCACAATTATAGAACGACTCATGTATAACTTTGTTGCTTTACTTAATCTTGATCTTTGTTTCTCTTGTGCTTGGACTTCGGCATATGTCAATGTTCCGTTCACGTCGGTTTGTCATTTATCAAAACCTACAAATATGAACACACGTTTAGTTTAGCGACTTGAGAACGTGTTTCAACAGGGTTAGGACGGTGGGTGGCGACTCAGACCATTTTCCAGTGGTTATGGGGCTCCATCAAGGATCTTTGCTTAGCCCTCTCTTGTTTGCCCTGGTGATGGATGCTCTAACCCGACATATTCAAGGGGATGTGCCTTGGTGTATGCTATTTGCTGATGACATAGTCTTGATAGACGAGACGAGGATCGGTGTTATTGAGAGGTTAGAGGTATGGAGACAGACTCTCGAGTCTAAGGGTTTCAAAATAAGCAGATCTAAGGCAGAATACCTGGAATGCAAGTTTAGCGCCGAGCCGAGCGAAGTAGGCAGGGACGTGACGATTGGATCCCACGTCATCGCCAAAAGGGACAATGTCAGATATCTTGGGTCGGTGATTCAGGGGGACGGAGAGATTGACAGGGACGTCACTCATCATATAGGAGCGGGGTGGTCAAAGTGGAGGCTTGCATCAGGAGTCCTGTATGACAAGAAAGTTCCAGAGAAACTCAAGGGGAAATTTTATAGAGCTATGGTTAAACCTGTCATGTTGTATGGGGCGGAGTGTTGGCCAGTGAAGAACTCTCATGTTCAGAGAATGAAGGTTGCGGAGATGAGGATGCTCAGGTGGATGTGCGGGCTCACCAGGTTAGATAAGATTAAGAATGAAGTTATTCGAGAGAAGGTGGGGGTGGCCCCGGTGGATGAGAAGATGCGAGAAGCGAGGCTGAGGTGGTTCGGGCATGTGCGGAGGAGAAGTCCTGATGCCCCGGTGAGGAGTTGTGAGCGGCTGGCGATGGTCGGCGTACAGCGAGGTTGAGGGAGGCCTAAGAGGTATTGGGGAGAGGTGATTAGGCACGACATGGCTAGAATGCGGGTTTCCGCGAACATGGCCCTTGATAGGAAAGTCTGGAGGTGTAGTATCAGGGTTGTAGGATAGGGGCCCCTAGAGTTTTTCGTACTCCTCACCCGGGGTTGGGTGAGGCTTGGCAGGGCTATCCATAGATGATTTGTGCATTGGATTGTGTCTCCCTTATGGCGGTTATTTAGGGTAGTTACTGTCTGATATATTTGCATGCTATTTTATTTATGGTTCTTATGTTTAGCTAATTATTTACGCTATTTCTGCTGGAGTTATTAATGCTTTTTTGTTTTTGTTTTTGTTTTTATTTTTCCCTTTTCTTCACTGAGCCGAGGGTCGATTGGAAACAGCCTTTCTGCCCTTTCGGGTAGGGGTAAGGCCTGTCTACATATTACCCTCCCCAGACCCCATTTTGTGGGACTATACTGGGTAGTTGTTGTTGTTGTTGATGTACGACTTTGTACATTTTCAATAAAATATTACCAGTGCACCTAATTCTAGAGTTTGTGCGTGAAGTGAATAATTCTGTATCTATTTGTTTTTGTTTGGTTATGTTTATTCCCTCAACGGGATTAGTATGTGAGAAACTTGACGTGACTCCAAACAGAGAGAAAATTTGATACTACTTTTTTTCCTTTCTGTAGCCTCCAAACGGTTGAGCATTATTAGGAAATCGGCCTTGAGAATCTCAAGGACCATTCTTCCTTTAGAAGGAGAAGAGAAAAACTGAAAGCTATTGCATTGAAGTGATGACTGCTGCGGAAGGCCGCCATTGGTCGGTATCCAAAATATGAGCGTATTCTTATTTGATTGATTCAAACACATTTTGTTAAGATATGTCAAGGATTTAAAGCTAGTAGATACCACATGTGTTATATAATTTTGAAGATTTTCTTGAATTTATATAGCGGTGTTAAAACCGAAATAGTAGGTTGTGTTGATGGAAAGATCTACTCATTTGGAGTCCTGCATATTTCCAGTTGCAGTCATTTAAGACCTTCTGCCCTGCAATGAGAGCACATGAAAGCCAAATCATACATTCAAATTTTAGAAATTCGCACTTAAGTCATGCATCTTATTCAAAACAAGAAATAAAGATCAACTCGCTCTAAGCGTCATTCACGTAGGCTTCTTTCAATTGAAATAGTGGTTCGCATGTTTGATGTACGAGTTAGTAAAATTAGCAAGAAAATCTCATGACGTTAATGAGCATTCTTCAATATCTATTCACCACTTCGCAAAAGCTCATTCACCTCGTCCAACACACGGTTTCTGAAATACCGACGGCATTTTCTAAAGAGAAGCTGCTTTTTGTTGTTACGCAAATAGCTTATCCATCGGCACTTGGAACATGGAAGTGACAATTTTGGGATGGTGAAAGCTCTCAGCACCATACTGACAAGCTCCACGAAGCACTACACTTGCACTAGGTAAAACGACTAATTGAAGTATTGCATATTACACTTGCATTCAATACAAACAAATTCGGCCAAAAATGTTAACCCTCAATAACTGATGACAGCTCTGAGCTCTTACACATTACATGAACGAATACCGTGATGTGACCAACTGTAGACAACTGAGCATATAAAATCTCAATGCGCATTTCAAATAGCCAGAGTCGACACAGCATTCTAAGGATAAAACTTGTGCTCTGACTGTTGAACCATATCATGGGTCAAAAGGCCGAGATGAACCTTTGAATCTTAGATTGTGCCCTCTCCTTCTCTTCTGGCCCTTCCAGATCTCCTATGTTGTCATGATATTCCTACGTCGCAAGTATAAACTTCAATATCAGATCAGACTTTAGATTACCTTCAGAATAAGGGGAAGACTAGGCCTGACGATGAAAAAGTGAACTATATAATAGGAAGGAAAACAGCTTCACATAAAAATCTGTATGAATTTCATTAAGGAGATTAACACAGACTATTCATGAAGATGGACAAGGAAAGTCATTAAGGAGTTCTTCCTTCCAGATCTATCTTCATAAGTTACCACACCACAACACCAAAGTTATAGTCCAATAATCCAAGCATGAAAGAAACAATGGTCACTTGTTGAACAAAATCCAGCAGAGAGATCGAAAAATCAACGCGCTTCGAATAAGCTGGTGCTAAAATTGGAGTTTGCACTAATGGGCTATAAGTCCTAAGGTATAGCTCTCGCGGGTTAACCTTGTCTCCAGATGTATCCAAGAATTTTCACCTTGTTTTTTTTTGGATAAGCAGAAGAATCCAGGAACCAGGTATATATAACTACCCTAAAGCAAACATAAGCAAATGAAAAGGAGGGAATGACACAGGAAAAAGGACGCCATGAGCAAACACCTGAAGTATATCTTGTACGTCTTGCTTAGTCAGCTTTTGTTGCTTTAGCAAAAGTTCAATCCTTGCTCTGATACGAGGATGCCTGCATTAAAAAGAACAATCAAGCGGGAGGAACTTCAATATATCCCAACATCCGAAGAGAAAAGTATGTCAGGTGCCAAAACTTACTCAGAGGTCCAAAGATGACCCAGGATAACAGCTATCAACTGCAGGATCAGGGAGAAAAAGGAAAGACGATAAGAATGCCAAAGATGTGAGGTGGTAATGTGCCATACAAGAGATGGTAAGTACAAAAATAAAGATGCCACAAAATTTTTGACCTGAAGAGTGTAAAGTCCAGCTCCTAACTTCCTATTGTACTTCTCATATTCATCCATCTACAAACATGATTAACATAATGGCAATATAAAATAAAATGCTTTAGAGAAAGACATAATGATGAGCAAAGACTAAGAAGTAAACGGACCTCAAAATCATCAAGTTCTAGCTGGTCAAACCGTTCAGCCTCAAGTTTCACTCTATTGGAATATCTGCAAAAGTTCCAACGACCAAAAAAAAATGAAAACCAGCACAAAATAATGAAGTAGAACTATCAGCCTCATGAGAACCACTGTTTTCTTGCACAGCAGAAGGAAATAGAGCAGGGCACTAGATATATATGTTGCATGAACAATCACCTCATGTAGAGTTCCATAAGCCTGTCAATTTTTTCGCACTCGTTCTCCACAAACTTACTTAACAATCTATCCCTTCTAGAACCTCTCAAGATTCCTCCTGTAACAGAAAAAACTGAAATTAATGCAGTCATATCCAATGCATACGGGAGATTCCTCCTTATTATTAAACTATTCTTATAAAGAAAATGCAGTCACAACCAAATATAAGGTAACGTTTTCTCTTTTTCTCCCCGCCCCCCTAAGAAGACCCAGCAGAGACGCTAATTCTTATGAAAGAGAAAACAAGAGATGATGGTACCCCCATTCCATACAGTTTAGAGATGCATCACTTAAACTAATGTTCCACCCTCCTACCCGTTCCTGCCGGTCTTTTCAATTATTTCTTCTTTTTTTCTCCATATAAATAAGAAAAACACAAAAAGTTGACGTCCTCTCTCGCCTATTCCGCCTTTTATTCTTGAATCATCTAGAAGAAAGTAAATATCTGTTTAGGTATGAAATTTTTTAGATGTAATAAGGTTTTATAAGAGTATCCAACAAAAAGAATATGCTGTGATGCAGTTACAAAAGTGAAGAAAAAGAATATGCATTTAGGTATGTCTGAACATGCAAAAACTTTTACCTGTAGCATTAAGCAAAAAGGCTGACTTCTGGATTGTTACTTTTTTTTTTATTTGGGGGGGGGGGGGGGGGGGGGGGGGTTGGTTAGACCAGATATAAAACATACATCAAACCCTATGATCTTCTTTTACCACAATTGCAGGATACAAACTTTCCAGTATATCAACAACAGAAAAACATTTGTCTTCTCAGATAGATCATTCTCCTGTTAACTAGCCTTCTTACCAAATAAGGAAGCAACTAGTGATACAAGACGCTCTTCCAGTTCTTCTTTGTAGCGTTTCTTGTTCTTTTTGCTCAGAGGTATCTGACAGTCAAAACATTTAAGCATAATAAGTTATATGAGTCAGTGATATAACAAGGTAAACAACACCGCATCATCCTAACAGCTCATTGAGATAAAGCAATAGAAACTCTTCCATTTGAGGAGAACTTGAGATACTTTTTTCTGTTAGTTTTTATCTACTATATCTCATGAGTTAAACTGCTGATTTCACAATAAAAATGATATCAAATTAATGTTATGCAACAAATACCAAAGCTTAGTGACAATCTTTATAAAGAAATTAGCTTAGTAACAACTTGATAAGTGGAAGACCAAAAACAACGAGATATCCTTAACTAGTCATGGAATTGCTTTAACCCATATCCATAAAGCAGAACAAACAACATTCTACTCCATTTATCAACATCTTCAATCCTACCACAAGAGTTCTTTACAAGACAATCTTTAAGAAAATTAACAAATTAATCAATAAACCAACTATATCTCAGTCCCAAACTGATCGGGATCCACTATGAATCCTCTATATCCATTTTTATCAGAAAATTAAAAAATTAGCCAATCAATCAAAATGCAATCAACTATGTCTCAATCCTAAACCAGTTGCTGTCTACCATATGAATCCCACCATATCAGTTCAGTTAAGCCAATGAACATATTAGTCAGTCAATCAACTATGTCTCACCCCTATATCAATTGTGGTTGACCATACGAATCCTCTTATACCATTCTGCTCAGTAAAATTAGTACGATGTCAAATCTAATGAAATTTGGAGAAAAAGGGAACTTGACTTGCCTTACCCATGAATGCTGGAAAAGCAGTCTTTAACCCCATTACATCCACAAACCTCTCACATGCTGGAGGATAATTAGTCATAGCAAAATCTAAAGCCCTTATAGCCGAACCATAACACATTTTCTTCTGATTCATTATAATGATCATCAATTCTACTCCTTCCGATTTCACAAACCTCTCCTTATTCTCCAAAGGCATTAACAAACAACACAACGCATCAAACAAGTTCTCCACCATCTCCTCCTCATCTGGCGACTTAGGGTCCTTTGATTTATACATTGCCACAGCTTGTAACAACGCATCCACGCCGTTCAATTGCCCTAATCTCTTCTGATTCCCTGTGCTGCTCTGCAACAGAATTGCCAAAATCTCCGATGCATACTGCTTGTTTCCATCAAATTCTCTAACTTTTATCCTAGTCAATAACCACTTCATTAACTTCGTCCTTTCGCATACTAGCTCAGCCACCGAGGTTTTCACTTCAATGAAATTCTCAATAGTCGCGAGTATACTGTAAATGGCGGCGGACTCGTCGGGATCGGAATCGGATAATTTTCCTAGAAGCTGAACGAGTAATTCTAATGCATTGTTCTCGACCAATGCATCAACTAACACTTGCGCTGGCTCGTCGTTGTCCTCGAGAACATCCTCGTCAGTGAGGTCTTGTAATAAGCCGACAACGTCAATAGCGATATCCGTGTTTTCGTGATTAAGGAGACTGGTGATTGAAGCAACGGTGCCGAGATTGACAAGTTCCGGGTAAAACTCTGGGCCTCCGGCGACGATTTTAAGCTTTTCGATTTCTTCATGGAGCTCGACTTCGGAATCCGCGAACTTCTCGGGTTGGTCCGGGTACTTGAGACGGGCAGCAATGTTTTCCTTAAGACGGCGTTCGAATGAAAGGACAAGTTTTTTCACTGTTTTGAGATCGAGAGCTTCCACGGGGTTTTGTTGAGATTTTTCTAGGGCTTCGAGTAGTGAAAGGTCGATGCCGCCGTTTGTCTCGGCGGAGGATGGAGGCGACGGTCTGAAGGTTTCATATTCATCATCCTCATATTCGGCAGAGTTTCGCTTGCGTTTTGCTGCTTCCATGGCTTCTGGCTAAACCCTTGGCTACCCAGTTCCCAGTAGCAGAAGAGCTCCCCCGAACTTCTCACACACAAATCATATTTGTCTTTTACCCCTTGTCTAGTTCAGTTTTGGTACTTTGTACCCCTTCCTTTTTCTATTTGATACTTCGACACCTCTAAAAGCTCATTTTTTTCCCAATCCATTCATTTAGATATCGGAAAAGGCTTAAAAATACCACTCAACTTATTGAAATGACCTATCGATGATATTCGTTAAAAGGTAGATATTTTCATGCCACTACCATTATAGTTTTGGCCTAGTTATGCCATTTATTGCCAAACGGTTCAACTTTTTATTCTTAAATAATTAGAATTAATTTTTAGACCCCAAATCAGAAGGCATTGACAACAAGAAAAAAAACAGAAGTGAAAACAGAAGAAACATAAGTGACAACAAAAGAAAATCAGAAGAAACAGAAGTGAAACTAGGTACCTTTTGTATGTGTGATATAAATGTCACATAAGCCCCATTATTTAGGTCTAATGATCTCTTCAAAAGTTCAATATACCAACTCCAGGTTCTACTTGTTTCCTTGTCAACCACTGCCCAAGCAAATGGATAGAACTAACTCATAGAATTGTGTCCTTGGCCACTCTGATTTTATGGTCATTATGACACTTTATAAGCCCGTCTCCGTAAGGCTCGAGGCACAGCTCAAGGTTTGACCCCGAGGGTTCTCAACGTTCGGCCTCGGGGCATTATAAATCAGTGGCTATGATGGACATAGGAAATTTTTAAGGCACGTGATTAAAGCTGACCAAGTCTATTAGGATATTACAAGCTCGTACAGTGGTATTAAATGACTGTACCAGCCACACGTCTTTGTAATAAATGCATCTATACTATGTTGGTATTCTCCTCATATATAAAAGGGACCATTATCATTTTATAAAGGAGAGAATATTCAATATAAGAACAAGAACATTCTCTGCTCTCTAACTTAAACATATTGTCCCTTGATTTATTGTTTATATTTATTATATTGCTTACATTTGTTGTGTTTCATTAATTGTTATTCATTTATTAATCATCATTGATCATAAAGAGCCCTCATCAAAGCCTTTAAAATTGTTATCCCTTAATCGGTTATCCACAGCATAACGATTTAGCTCGAAATCAAGGCCCGGTACGGGCTAGCTTGAGACCCCGAATGTCGACCACTCAGTTTGCAAAGCATACTATTTTTACGCTCTTATCTTATTTTCTAGTCTCACACTCAGTATCTACTGCCTAACAACAAGCATTAAAATAAATCATGTATTTTAGAACCATTAAATCAAATTTAATTGTTATTACCATTTTCAAGGTAAATAGTTTGGCACCCACCGTGGGGCTAAAAATAATAGTGATTGTTTTCATGTTGGTTTACTAACTAACGCAAGTTATTCTTTACACTTTTTCTTGCGCAAGAATGTTTGATGTCAGGTCAAAATATCTAACTCGGTGATTGCACATGAAAATGACGGTCTTGAAGACCATGGAGAAAATGGTGTAGTTGTTCAAGGCGTCGGTGTACCACTACGAAACCTTGAGGATACACCAAAGCTAATCCCCATGGATGTGGTCTCACGCAATGCGCAACATGTCGATATAAGTTCCCACACTAGAAGGAGTATACGCCAAGAAAACCAACAAGAAGCTCAGAAAACCCCAGCTCGGGAAGAACAAGAGGTTATCCTTCACGTCATTTTCGAGATGTTGCAGGCACCAACAGCTGGCGATTTCTCAACTACAAAGCCACAAAAAAGCACAGCAGTACCAGAAATGGCTCATCGAGCCGAACAGTTACCAGAAAGATCGAGAAACAACAGGTCAGTAGCCGACCTTGCTATTATGAAGATACTCGAGGACCTCAAAAAGAGTATTAAATCAGGTGAAAACAAGATAGAAGCTAATGATAAAAAGTGGATACTACAATTCAAGGGTCGATCAGATCCCGGGAACACCCCCAATCTTGAAGGGTGTTGATTCAAAGAAATTTGTACAAAAGCCATTCCCATTAAATGTGGCTTCAAAGCCTATCCCGAAGAAATTCAGAATGCCTGATCTTCCAAAGAACAACGAAATATCGGATCCCAACGAGCACGTCACTGCCTACACTTGCACCGTAAAGGAAAATGACCCGAAGGATGACGAAATTGAACCAGTCCTGTTCAAGAAATTCGGAAGAATACTTTCAAAAGGGGCCATGATGTGGTATCACAACCTACCCCAAATTCGATAGACTCATTCGCCATACTGGCAGATTCTTTTATAAAGGCACATGCCAGTGCCATCAAGGTCGCTACAAGGAAGTCCAGCATCTTCAAAATCAAATAGAGAGAAAAGAGATGTTGCAAGAGTTTGTATCTCGCTTTCAAATAGAGCGAATGGAATTACCACCAGTCTTTGATGATTGGGAAGTATAGTCCTTCACCCAAGGTTTGAATGAACGAATCCCGGTAGCTTCAAAGTAGCTAAAGCATAACTTGGTTGAATATCCCATCGTGGCTTGGCCGGATGTCCACAACTGATATCATTCGAAGATTAGGGTCGAGGACGACCAACTAGGACCCCTTCGGGCTTAGTATATCCTGGCAGGCTCCTGGCAAATGAGCCAAAGCTAAACAAGGAAAGGTACCAACCATACACTGAGGATCGAATAAATGCTCCAAGGCATAATATACCCCGAAACGACCGTAGGTCAAACCAAGCAGAATCCTAGGGGATTCATGAGTAGAGCCAGATTCAACAGATACATAGGGCTGATGGAGGCACCCTAGTTATTTGAGTACAACTTCAATGTTAATATTTCGGACATCGTATCAGCCATAGGTAAAGTCAGAGACACCAGGTGGCCAAAACCCATACTATCAGACCCGTCACAAAGGAATCCTGACGTGATGTGCGAATTTCACCGAACGCACGGTTATAAGACTGAAAATTGCAGACAGCTCCGAGAATAAGTAGCTCGATTACTTAAAAAAGGGCACCTCCGAGAATTCCTCAATGATCGAACCAAAAATCAATTTTGGGAAAGATAGGCGAACAGGAAAAATGAAACAGAAGAGTCACAACATGTCATCTACATGCTCGTTGGAGGAATCAACATCCCATAAGAAACTATTATCAAAAGAACAAAAATATCCATCATTAGGGAAAAGCAAACTTGAGGTTACATACTCGAGGAGGCTCTCACATTTAGCGACGAGGACATCGAGGCCCTGTCTCAGCCTCATAACAACGTAGTACTAATTTCTTTTCTTGTGAATATATTTCAAATTAAATGTGTACTTGTGGATCCACGTAGCTCGACCAACATTATTAGATCGAGGGTGTTAGACTCGAACTGCTCGACCAGATCGTACCCGCTTCTGGAGTCCTCAATAGATTCAACATAGCGCGCAATATAACAAAAGGGGAAATTACCCTCCCGGTCAATGTGGCTGGCACAACCCAAAATGTCAAGTTTCATGTTATCAAATAAGACATGAGATACAATGCATTGCTCGGAAGACCATGAATACACTGCATAAGAGCAATACCATCATCTCGTCATCAAATGATGAAGTTTACAACAAAGGACATAATAAAAATGGTATATAGGGAGCATCATGCAACTAAAGAGATGTCCATGATGCACGATGTGGCACCGGCATCGACACCTTCAACATCGAATGAGCTAAAGGATAAGCAAACAACAAAGAAGAAATCATAAGCTATATCATTGGTTGCACCCGAGTGAACAATAAGGGACCATACCGCGTCCCTAGAGCAAGCAGTTAAAGCATATCAAGGCTCGAAACGCCATCGCAATTAAGGTATAACCACCCTCCCCTTCCCTTTTCATTCACATCTTAAATTAACATATATGCAGGTGTCCGGTTAGAAAAGTCGAAACATCTTCCGGCTTGAAGACCTTAGGTTTTAAAGCATGCATTGCACTTTTTTCCTTCAGTCAGGTTCTTATCCCAAAAAGGGTTTTACCAATAAGGTTTTTAACGAGGCAACATCTATATGCTACCTAAGGAGAACTTAACGAGTATCCAAGGCTCCTCTTCAATCATCCTCGAATACTTGGGGGGGCATCCCCTTAGGAGATCACCTCCCTAGAGAAATCAAGATAATCCAAATAGGGTCTCGATAGAAAAATAATGTATCGCGCCAAATGGTCAAATGAACCGTGTCCGCATAGAATAATCGAACCCTCGACGATGAAACCATGCATACTTGTACCAAGTAATCAATGGAGTATCTTTTTCGCGCTTCAAAGAAGTTTACCATTTCTACAAGCAATGGCCCTAGGCCAGAAATTTCCCAAAAACTCAATATCTCAGGGATTGTCACCCAGTTATCAAAAAATCGAGGCCATAAGACATCGAGCGGGAAACCTCGAGCTCGAAAGGCCCCTAAGAGGCATTATCAATAATGCAATACCTCCACGAGGCATTATCAACAACGTAAGCCCTCCATGAGACATCTTCAACACTATAAGACCTCTGGGCATTGCCCAAGTTCGTAAGACCTCAAGTCAGGCATGAATTATGCTTGTGCCAAGTAACCTATCGTAAAGACCTCAAGCAAGGCATGTTCAAATTTATAAGACCTTACAAAAGGCATAATCCCAATCTTAGAAGTTAAGGCTACATGTTCGAACATGTAAGACCCCTAAAAGTTGATACCCTCGATATAGATGGCGAGGCTACCTCACTCGGGGACTAAAAGGCTACGCCTAAACACAATGACTCCGGTCACAATGCTCCGATCAAACTAACATGACTCGGGGATACCCGATTGTCGCTATAAAATTACAACACTTCAATTACTTTGAAATAGTTCGAAAAGAACTGGTTAACCAGGCTACCCTCGACATAAACAAAAGAGATTTGATCATATCAGCTCCAAACAACAAAAGGCTTCGAAATAATTCAGCCATCGAGAGAAACCTCCCGAGGTGCTCATCTATCATCACATAAAATTTCACAATCGAGGTTCTTATCGAACCGTCAAAGAGTCGGGCAAACACAAGAGCTTCAACGATGGAAAAATAAAGCATATGCTATAGGTCGTACCGACCCTACGCGTAAGAGACATTGTCGCCAACTTAAACTAGAGATCGCACCAACCCTACGCATAAGATCCACTATTGCCAACTTAAATTAAAGATCGTACTGACCCAATACGTAAGAGCCATTATCGCCAACCTAAATTAGAGTTTGTACTGACCAAATGCGCAAGAAGTTACGGGCCAGCATAACAAGCCTCAGGGCTGATTTGTAAACCTAGGGGTGTTTACTCGAAGGCCAATTCATTCCGCTAATCATTGACAAAACATCAATATTCAAGACAAAGAAAGACATACTCAAGCAAAGAGAAATTCATGAAAAGAGAAAATCAGAATGGATTCTCTTTATATGTATATATGAAAAAATACAAAGATCCATTTACAATGTTCTCTAAGAGAATTATACACATAATCAGAAAGGAAAGGCCAAGTCTACGCTCCCCTCGGGGACTGTGGCCCCATAAGCCTCTTCCTTATTATCTTCGGCATCAGACAAGAGGAACTTGGCATCGTATTCATCCGACTTTGCCTGCTTTATCTCTTTCGAGATATCGAAGCGCCTAGATTGGATCTCCTCAAGGGTTTCCCTCCAAGATTTGCACCGGGCATATGCATTGCTTTTTCTCTCTTGATCGGAAGCCCCTCTCAGCTTAGCTCGAGCGTCATCAACATCTTTTTAATAGACAGCCACTTTTTTATCAGTCTTAGCTCAAATCTCTGCAGCTTCAGCCCGACCGTCCACGACCTCGGCCTTTATCATCAAAAGGTCATACTCGAGCTTTACAATCATGCTCGTCTAGATTGAGCTGTTTTCACGAGCATTCCAGAGTTGTACCTCAAGAGAAGAAGCCTTAGCCAAAGCATTCTTCTTGGTCGCAACTTGGGCATCTATCTGAAACCTTAGCTCGTTACACTCATACTTGGCCTGTCCAACTTCGCCCCAAAGGCATTCCAGGTCCTCCGTCTTACTCTGCAACTGAAGTATCAAAATATTTAATCTCTGAGCAATCGAAGAAGAAACATGCATCCCTCGAAACAAAGGTTACCTGTTTGTCGATGCGGCGTTATAGTTTAGGCTTCGATTTGCCTCGTACTGAAGGTGCCTCAATTCTTTTCCCTTTATATCACAAAGAAGCCTGAACGATTTCTCCCTATACAAGGCTTTCGTCAACCTAGATTCATGGCAGAGTAGCTCATACTTGAGCTTGTCAAAAGCCTATGAAAAAGAAGTTCAGTAAGAAAATGAAAATCTTTATCACCCGAGAACCCACTTGATTTATGCAATGGTAAAAAATCTTTATCCCTCGAAGTACCTTCGACGGGAAAAGAAAATGGAGGCAGGAAATCTTTATCTCACGAAGTACCTTCGACGGGAGAAGAAAATATCTGCCGGAAATCTTTATCTCTCGAAGTACCTTCGATGGGAGAAGAAGAAGGATACTAGGGAGGAACCATTGTTCCAACATTAGAAGCCTCGTATGCCGCAGGCTCAACTAATACATCTTCTTTGAACCTCCGAGCAGGGTTGGCCCTTGTCCTTTGAGGATTCCTTCCGTTTGTTATCTTTCTTCGGCTCCTAAGCCGAAGATCCTTCCTCTTCTCTGAGGGGGCATGATCTCATCTCAAAAAATTCTCCAATACCTGTGGTGACAGAGTTAATACACACAAAAGGAAGTACCTTTCAAAGGAAATAAATTGCACATCACGTACCATGGTGTTTAGCCTCCCATCTACCTTTGCACGGATCTCGCCACTTATGCTTATCATAAGTTGATCAAGGTGCCAGTTTCTGAGTCCAATCGGTCAAGTCAGAGACCTCTTATGGTAGCCACGGGATTTCTATATGGAAAGGGAGGAAAATATCTTTACGGAGTCTGCCCCCCCCCCCCCATGAAAAAATGGTAAAAGCACAAGTGTACCACTTTGAAATTCCATTTCTTAAGAAATGGAAAGAACTCTGCGGGCATAATATCGACAGTTCGCACTCGGAAAAATTGACTCATCCATCCTCGATCCCTGTTCTCTTCATGTTAGCAACAAAGGGCCGGTTGGATCGACGTCATAGGGTAATCAAGACTTAATAATGCAATGGTGGGTACAATCTAATAAGATGGCAGAGGGTGAACTCGAGCCCAACTTTATCTTCAAAGTATTTTATCATCAGCACTATCCTCCAAAACAATGGGCGAACCTTGTCACGACCCAAATTGATAGGCTGCGACGGGCACCCGGTACTTTACTCGACCGAGTACCAACGTAATGTATATTTCATATCATTCTATAATACGTAAATGAACTGACGTAAAGCATGAGGAAATACAAACTTATACATTTGAAGTACGTGCATATACCAAAATAATCACTCGTGTACTGAACATGGCCCGACAAGGTCAAACAATCTTTTACGTACATGACATCTATCTACAAGCCTCTAAGAATATATAATTTTTATTAAGTTTGGGACGGAGTCCCACCATACCAAAAAATATACGTCGATATCATACTAAGCAAACAAGCAACTCCGAAGTAAATGGAACACACCAACATCTTTCACTGAGCTGATAGCCTACTTGGAGGGCTCTCGACCTATCTATCGGGACCTGCGGGCATGAAATGTAGCATCCCATACAAAAGGGACGTAGTAAGAATAATGTACTGAGTATGTAAGGCACATAAATAAGTACATAACCGACATGGAAGAAGAGTAAATAAGTCAACCTGTAAGTCTGGAAAACTTTGTAAATCATAAAATACTTATAATGTTATGCATATACATATGAATGTCATGTCGTGCATAGGTACATGTTTTATAACATCATATGCTTATGAGAGAATCTCATTATATCATCTCGGCTACTGTGGGCAAAATCACCAATGAATTCCAGTTGATCAGGTGGTGGAGCGTATAAATGTCGTAACTTTTTCCCATATTCTCTCTCTCTCTCTCTCTCTCTCTCTCTCTCTCTATCTCTACTATCTATACACACACACACACACATGTACGAGTATATAACGCCATCCGAGTCATTGATCAATATACATGTATAAATGCATGAAATGCATAAGAAATATGTTGATAAGATGCCATAAAACTCATTATGCCTTTCGGATAAACTTTATAAAATACGTATTTTTTGAGACACGTGAACAGATGATAGAGTAATATGATACATAGAGAATAAAGAACATAAGCACTTATAGTACTTCTATGAATAAAATTATTTATATACACACACATACATATGTACGAGTATATAACACCGTCTGAGTCATGAGTCAATGTATATGTATAAATGCATGAAATGCATAAGAAATATGTTAACAAGATTTTCTCAGATGCCATAAAACTCAATATGTCTTTCGGATAAACTTTATCAAATATGTATTTTTTGAGACCCATGATGATAGAGTAATATGACACGTGGAAAATCAAGAACATAAGCACTTTTAGTGCTTCTATGAATAGAATCATTTATGAAAGTTGTGCATTTGCTCATTTCATTTGTATCGTATCGATCACGCCAAAAGAAAGAAGATAGCCTTAACATACCTGAACCGATTTTCTCGAAAAAAATTGCACTGTACTTCCTCAAAATTGGAAAATTTATGTTGCTAAGGTTCTAAAAAATTCGTTTGGAATCTCGTTGGATTCACGTTGCTAACGTTGGATCATTATATGAGTTGGAGGAGTCTTATGATATTCCTCACGTTACTTTGAGTTGGAGAAGTCTTATGAAATTTCTCAAAGCTGCGAGCTTCTCCAGCAGTAACCTTGAGTTCTTGATTCAAACATCTCTTTCTTAATTCTTTGAAATGTCTTTACTAAGTTGGTGTGGGCCCCACATCTTTGATTACTAAGTCCCATGATTTACCTAAATAAGCCACCTTGGCATATGACTAATGATCATTTATTCAAGACCTCCATGAATACCACCTTTTAGCTTATCCATCCTCAGACAATCAACCACCAACATCTTATTTAATTATTAATCCTCCATTAACCAATAATTATTTAATTATTCACATAATTAAGAATTATCTCAAATTACTTAAAATACTACTTACTTTTAATCACACTTTATACACCTCACTATCATGGTCAAGTAATACCTTGTATGGCACTAGTCCATGAATATCGGGTATTAATGCTCGGCCTATATATTATCGTAACATATCAAACTTGGATGAAAATTTATTTTCTTTGACTTGTTTCCCCTCTCATCTTTAGGAATTTACTCATTACTTGTGAAATAGCATCATCCTTATAAACTCCAAATAATCTTTTCATTGGATTGATGTCAATTACCTTATGGAATATTTAACGTACAATACTACAGCGTGCAACATCGTCGTAATTTAATATTGTGAACTGTAACATTATCGTAATGTAATACTGCAAGGCGTAATATCATCGTAATATAATACTACAGGATGTAATATCATCGTAATGTAATATTTCAGGATGTAATATTATCGTGATATAATAATACGAGACGTAATATCAACATAATTTTGTGAAGCATAAAATCATTCCCCCTTTGGAACATTCGTCCTCGAATGTTGACTGACGCTCTTATCATTTTCATAACTTATAGTTCTTGTGAATACCTTAATACTCTCCTTGCCATTTAGGCAGTTGTTCTATGAATAAATCCAAAGATCAGGGCATTCCCCCCTTTAGGTCTCTTTCTCACGCCACGACTTGTGGTGGGAATCCTTCTAATATCGTAACTGTTGCTACCTTCTTTCATGCAGTCTGTACGACTCTAACCTTGTAAGTACGCCCATGTGTTCCTCTCTTCTTTTTCCTCCAGCTTTTAGCCAATCTTTAGGCCTCACTTTTTGAACATATACAAAGCTTAGTGAGATGTCCCTCTGGCATATATAAGTTAACTAAAGTTCTTTGCTCGATATTTTATCGAATTTACGAATATTTCTATATCTTATTTCACATACTAGATTATCCATTCGTATGACTTTACTGCATCTAACTAGGTTAGTATACCATCTCTCTTACTTTGATTTGTCGTTACTGAGGTCTGGGATCAAACTCCAGGTTACTTTCGTTGCTTATCCAATATGCATAAGGCTAAGTCCTTTGGTGCTTCCTCATAACTGTTCATCTTAAAAATGACAACCTAATCTCAACTCATACTTTGTGACTTTTGTCCATCCATTATGATTTGCCTCAATATTGATCCACAACTTGAAACTTGAAACTTCTTACGCAATACCTTGCGACTAGGGTTTACATTGCATGTGACAAATATTTGAAGCGATTTCCATAATCGTATTTCATAGCATCCCGATGTGATTCACCCTACGTGGTATTTTAATCATGTTCAACTCATGAAATCCCCCTCTCTTTTTTTCTATTTTTTGTTTTTAAATCATTACTCAATCGAAGGCCCAAATGATATCCTTTAATTATCAAAATTACACCCCTATTCCATTAACATGGCAACATCCATTTCTTTTGAAATCTATTCGTCTTAGACTCTTTTGAGTTCATTCAGGCTATACTGAACTTTCTATAACTTAGATAAATCTTTAGCTCTCTTGTTTTCATAGACCTAATCCCGAGTACTTATCCATTCTCGTCCCCTTTTCATTTACCTTTCCTTATCCTTACTTATGTCCCATTAAAACTTTCTCGATCTACCATACTTTCGCTTGTGACCTATACATATCCATTTATACTACTCGCAACCTTCCTTCAATTTGATTGCACTATAGATTTTCTTATGTTATTCTGGAACATCAAGCGAGAGATTACATCGTCTCTAACTCTTCTCTACTTTCTTAACTAGACCTCTCGGTACTTAGATACCATAGTCGGAAGACATTCCGCTGACGATTCCGCTATCAGTCCTGATTATTGAATCCTCACATTTCTAGCCTTCTATTCGAAGTATGGACTATTCACAACCTTCTGCATTTGAGTATCTCGTACGTTTTTTACCTTTACCTTACTTACTTAAAATCTCACGTCATATCTTATTTCTCCTTCATAACCTCCCATCCACATAGATATGATTCACACCACAATTTGAAGCTCTATTATAATACTACAATCCGGTGAGAGCTTTGAAATGACCTCTTATGAGGCTGTTACTTTTTTTAACTAGCTTTATCGTAGAGCTATCATAGAATATGGCTACTGTACTATCTCACGCATGCCTCTGATATCTAAAATGTAATCTTGCAATGTCCTCAATCCGAGATCTATAATTTTCTAGGTCTAATAGTCAGATTCCTTATTTACTTCATTAATGTAACTCTTTAGTTTCCTCATTCTCCTTATCGTCCTTTACATCAGCTTAAGTTATTTACTGATCGGTGGTTCATGGTATTAGTTATTCTATTTAGCATTTCATAGGTGATTAGGAATATTCATGATACAATCCTTTAACAATTTAATTATTCGTTTATGACCTGGGCTCAATTCTTTCCTTTAGCGGGTACTAGAATCTTCTACGGTTGTATATGCTGCACGTATAAAACTCCGAACTCTTAAGTGCATTCATAATGTAACCGACTCTGGATCATTGATCGAATGATGGCTTTCGTTTCATCTTAGATCTCTTTCAGCATAAGCTATTACTTTATTGGTATTTCTGCCCTTTTGTTGCATGCATACTTAGCTTATCTTAGTGTCCACACATATTGGAATTCCGTACAACCCAGATGATCTTCAATATAATCCTTTGATTCTTTGCTTCTTCCTATTTATTAGCCTCGATAGGTGCCACTTTCTTATTGAGTGCATACAATATTGTTATTGGACTGTTGTAATAAGACCATTTCCTTTTTAGGTCATTGTGCTTAGGTTAAAGCCTTCTTCCTTATTTCCTTATTTCATTGTAGCACTTAGAGAGAATCCTTTGACTCTTTTTTTTGCTCTTATTACATTATATATTCGGCGTACATTCTGACGTCCTTCATTACCTATACTTATCCATAGTTACTTATCTCTATACCCTTGTGCTTGTGGGGTTGCTTTTGAACTGGCATTTTGATTGTCTTCCTAGTGGCACTTTCTTTTATCCCCGTAACACTTATATGTTACCTTTAACTGCGCCGACTCTTATTTAAATATATCTCAAGTATCATAGTTACATTAGTAAGAGGATGAATTATCCATGTTGGGGTTTACTATATTTATCTTGCATGATCTGCTGATTTGTTTGTAACTTCTTGTCTAGTCATGTCTAAGTTCTTCCTTAGTCAACTACTAACTACTCGTATGCCCATTCCCATATCCATATTCCGCGTAATCTTTCTTGGGTTATTTCCTTGTCTTAACTTATCTCACGTACTGTCTCCTTATCTATCAATAACATCCCGGGCAGGAACCCTTAGTTCACTTTTTTTTTTGACATCGTACTTACATAACATTAATCATAGCATATCTGCAACATTTGGATAAGTGCAATATCATCCCTTCCTCCTTTTTATTGCATTTCTTCCTTTATCATTCCATATTCTCCCTTTTAGGGGAGTACTAAGACTTGGAGCTATGACGACCCACCTATAGATATTTTTCCTCTTAATCTTTGGCATCCTTTCACATCATCCATGACCCTTACTCTCCTTGCGGTAATCCTTATGTACCAAGGATAACAAAATTCCTCACTCACGATGGAAACACTTAGTGTAACTGGAACATACAGTCTCTTAAGCTTAACATCGCTCATATTGCTTGTTCTAAGGAACCGTTTCCCTGAATGACCATTCTCTGAATTTATCATCGATCTTCTTCTGTTATCCATTCTATTATTTCCGGAATGCGATATGAAATTCTCATGATGTTGACTATCATCAAATCACTTAGTTCCTAATTCATGTTTACTTTATCTTGTTCACCAGTCCATATTGATTTCTATTACTCTGGGGTGTAACTTTTCCTTCTATTAATCGCGTTAAAGTTGCGAACTTATTTCTCGAAATGAGGATATGACTTTATGGCTTATAGTCTTTTATTGTCTCAAGGCTTATCATCTTTTCCTTCACTTGATTGTAGACTCTGTAATTCTGTCATCATTTTTTTGACCTACCGTTGTCATTCATATATCACATCTTACTCATTGTACTTCATTAACTCTCTTCTTATGTGTCGCTAATTATCTATGTTTACTGCTTTACTCTGAAAACTCGAAAAAAACATTCTTTTGCTTTTGCTTCCTCTTGCTCCATCCTTTGGCTCTTAAAGTTGCCTAACATTCTTTCTTTACTGGGGACGAAAGCCACACTAAGGTAATATTTATTCCTTTACTGCTTCCAGTGCTCATGGCCAGCTTTCCTATTTAAGGGTGCACCATCTTGGTGTCTCACAAGGAGATCTATAGCGCATTTGAAATATCCTTCAGAAATGTCAGCTAAAACAAACAATTCATTCACTATTTTGGGCCACCCTAACCCCAACCCAGATCGTGATATCCGGTCGTCTTCTTAATATATGCTTGTTAGCCCCTAATATGGTACACTGAGATGGGTGTGGCCAATTACACATACATCTGTTACTGTTGAGGGTAACTCACAATGCTTATATCTTTCTGCCAAAACTGTAATACTGATAATCTTTATTAACTGGGTACCTCGTACCCTTCTTCACCTTGCTCCCTTTACTTGCTGAAACTTGTGTCTCCCTCCTTATTCCTTTTTATCGTAAGGATGGATAAACATTCTTGCCTTTGGATCCTTATCAAGAAGCTTACACATCTTAGTATACACATGATTTGTTGAATACCTCACATTTATCCATTATAAGCACGATGCAAAAACTGAGTTCCTCTGACTCAATTCTTCCGCAACTATACCTCTTACCAACCGTCTTTCTAGATGTAGGTATCTTCGTACTATAAGTAAAATAAAGTTTAGGAAATTGAGTTCTTACAACTAACCTCGACCACATGATCTAGAGTAGGAAGAGATATTGACAATTCTAAATTCCCTATATCCTCCTGCTTATATGTATGGTGCACGACACGCCCATAAACAAGACTCTACTATATACGGCTTGTAGACACCTTAGGACAGAACTACTGTGATACCACTTCTGTCACGACCCAAACTGATGGGCTGTGACGGGGACCTGGTACCTTACTCGACCTAGTACCAACATAACGTATCTTTCATATCATTCTATAATAGATAAATGAACCGGAGTAAAGCACGCGGGAATAAAACTTATACATATGAAGTGCCTGCCTATAAGACCAAAATAACCACTCGTGTACTGAACATGGGTCGACAAAGCCATACAATCTTTTACATACATGAAATCTGTCTACAAGCCTCTAAGAATACATAATTTTCATAAATATCGAGACAGAGTCCCGCCATACCAAATAATACATATCTAAATCATACTAACCAAACAAGCAATCCCAAAGCATATGGAGCCCACCAATATCTTCCGCTGAGCTGATAGCCTAATTGAAGGGCTCTTGAACTATCTATCGGGACCTCCGGGCATGAAACACAGTGTCTCCAGGCAAAAGGGACGTCGGTACGAATAACGTACCGAGTATGTAAGGCATATAAATAAGTACATAATAGATATGGAAGAAATATAGAGTAAATAACTCAATCTGTAAGTCTGGAAAACTTTGTAAATCATGAAATACTTATAGTGTCATGGATATACGTATGAATGTCATATCGTGCATAGGTACATGTTTCATCCCATCATATCATCTTGGCCACTGTGGGCTAAAACACCAATGTATACCAGCTGATTAGGTGGTGGTACGTATATAACACGGTAACCTTTTTTCATATCCCATATATATATATATATATATATATATATATATATATATATATATATATATATATACGTATATAACATCGTCTAAGTCATGGGTAAATGTACATGTATATGACAAAAAGGCTCAAAAGGGGCTATCAATCTAGCCTGGAGATGGTTCCCGATCTCGAGGATCTCTGATATGACAAATAGGTCTCTAAGAGGGCTATCAATCTAGCCTCGGGATATTGCCCGGTCTTGAGGGTCTCAACTATCCCAAGTATGGGCTCTGAAAAATCCGACATCGAAATTCAGAAAAACTAGCTTCGCGTAAGCACTGGAAAATAAAATTTTAAGGCTTGAAACAAAATGGTCTCTTTGCATTCTCCAAAATTCATTTACAGAATGTGTCTTTACAAAACTCGCCCTAGGGGCCCATACATAAAAGGAAGAAAATAAGAAGCATAAAGGAAGACGTAAGACTATTCCTCTCCCTCGCTATCGTCTGAATCACTTCCAGAGTCCTCAACTGAAGTAGTTGAAGGTGTTGATCTTTCCTCGAAGGTTCTAGCTTTTTCAATCTCAATAGAGAGAACGACACCTTCGGCATTTTCTTCCTCGAAGGCCTACCTCCGTGCTTGCAGACGAGCATAAGCAACGGCCCGAGCCAACTTTTGCTTGGCCTTCTCGAACATCTCCCTGGTTGGAGCGTTTGTAGTAGCTGCATCTCTCTTGTATGAGGATGCATCTTCAACTGCCTGAGCCTTGGACACATATAATACAGCAACCCCTGCGCAGTACAGGGCCATGGAATTTAATGCTCTGACGGCCTGACATCATGATGATAGTATCGGAGAGGAAAGAATTCAAGACTATTTCTTATCATTTTCATTCTAAGAAAGGAAGGGACTATCTGTGTACGGAGAAAACCAGAGAGTTTGATTTTATGGTCATTATGACACTTCAGAAGCCCGCCTCCAGAAGGCTTGAGGCATATCTCGAGGTTCGACCCCGAGAGTTCTGAACGTTCAACCTCGGGGCAGTACAAATCGGTGGCTGTGATAGACAAACGAGAAATTCCCAAGGCACGTGATTATAGATAAACAAGTCTATTAAAAATTATATGTACTGTGTTGGGATTCCCCTCATACATAAAGGGGACCCTTATCATTTTGTAAAGGAGAGGATATTCAATACAAGAATAAGAACGTTCTCTGCTCTCTAACTTAAACATATTGTCTCTTTATTGTATTGCTTATATTCATTATATTGCTTATATTTATTGTGTTTCATTAATTATTCTTCATTATTACGCATACTGATCATAAAGAGCCCCCATCAAAGCCCTTAGAATTGTTAGTCTTTCATCGGTTATCCACAACCTAACGCTTTAGCTCGACCTTGAGTACCAATATAGGCTAGCTTGAGACCCCGACTCTCGACCACTCACTTTGCATAGCATACTATTTTCAAGCTCTTGTCTTATTTTTTAATCTAAAACTTAGCATCTACTGCCTAACAACAAGCACTAAAATAAATCACGTATTTTTAGAACCACTATATCAAATTTTAATTATTATTACCATCTTCATGGTAAACAGTTTACACCTTCGGTGTTTTTTGTATCGAAGGCCTGCCTCCGAGTTTGCAGATGAGCATAAGCAATGACCCGAGCCTACTTCTGCTCGGTCTTCTCGGATATCTCCCTAGATTGAGGGTTTGTAGTAGCAGCATCTCTCTTGTTTGAGGACGCATCTTCAACGGCCTTAGCCTTGGCCACAGATAATACAGTGACCCCTGCACAATCTTGGGTTATGACATTTAATGCTTTGACAAATTGACGTCATGATGATAGTATTGAAGAGGCAATAATTCAAGACTGTTTCATATCATTTTCAATCTAAAAATATGGGGACTATTTATGTACGGTAAAAATCAGAGAGTCCAATTTAATGGTCATTATGACATTTCATAAGCCCGTCTCCAGAAGGCTCAAGGCACAGCCCGAGGTTCGACCCCGAGGGTTCTCAAAGTTCGACCTCGGGGAAGTACAAATTGGTGGATATGATGGATAAATGGAAAATTCCCAAGGCATGTGATTAAGGATAACCAAGTCTATTAGGATAGTACAAGCCCATACCATATCATAATGGTTGTACCAGCCGCATATCTTTGTAATAAATGCATGTATACTATATTAGGATTCCCCCTCATATATAAATGGGGCCCTTATTATTTTGTAACGGAGAGGATATTCAATACAAGAAAGAGAACATTCTTTGCTTTCTAGCTTAAACATATTGTCTCTTAATTTTATTGCTTATATTCGTTACATTACTTACATTTTTATGTTTTATTGATTGTTCTTCATTTATTACACATCATTGATCATAAAAAGTTCTCATTAAGGCCTTTAGCATTGTTAGTCCTTCATCGACTATCCATAGCCTAACACTTTAGCTCAACCTCGAGGCCCAGTATAGGCTAGCTCGAGACCCGCCTCCCCACCCCTCAGTTTGCATAACATGCTATTTTCACGCTCTTATGTTATTTCCTAGTCTCATACTTAGCATCTACTGCCTAGCAAAAAGCATTAAAATAAATCACGTATTTTTATAACCACTAAATCAAATTTAATTGTTATTATCATTTTCAAGGTTAATAGTTTACACCTTTAGCATTTGCTTCCTCGAAGGCCTGCCTCCGAGCATAATTAATGACTCGAACCAACTTCTGCTCGGCATTCTCGGATATCTCCCTAGCTCGAGCTTTTGCAGTAGCGGCATCTCTCTTGTATGGGGACGCATCTTCAACGGCTTCAGCCTTGGCCACAGATAATATAGCGACCCATGTGCAATCTTGGGTCGTGGCATTTAATGCTCTTATAAATGACATCATGATGATAGTATTGAAGAGGCAAGAATTCAAGATCATTTCATATTATTTTCATTATAAGAAACGCGGGGACTATCCGTGTATGGTGAAAATTAGAGAGTGCAATTTTATGGTCATTATTACACTTCATAAGCCCATCTCCAGAAGGCTCGTGGCACAGATCGAAGTTCGACCCTGAGAGTTCTCAACTTTCGACCTCGGGGAAGTACAAATCGGTGGTTATGATGGACAAATGGAAAATATCCAAGGCATGTGATTAAAGATGACCAAGTCTATTAGGATAGTATAAACCAGTACCGTGGCAATAAATGGTTGTACTAGCCGTACATCTTTGTAATAAATGCATCTGTACTATATTGAGATTCCCCCTCATGTATAAAGGGGACCCTTATCATTTTGTAAAGGGGAGGATATTCAATACAAGCATAAGAATATTTCCTTCTCTCTAACTTAAACATATTGTCCCTTGATTTTATTGCTTATATTCATTACATTGATTACATTTATTGTGTTGCATTGATTGTTCTTCATTTATTACTCATCCTTAATCACAAAGACCCCTCATCAAATCCTATAGAATTATTAGTCCTTCATCGGCTATCCAAAACCTAGCGCTTTAGCTCGACCTCGAGGCCCAGTATAGGCTATCCCGAGACCTCGACTCTCGACCACTCAAATTGCATAGCATACTATTTTCACACTTTTATCTTATTTTCTAGTCTAACACTTAGCATCTACTGCCTAACAACAAGCATTAAAATAAATCACATATTTTTAGAACCACTAAATTAAATTTAATTGTTATTACCATTTTCAAGATAAACAGTTTACACCTTTGGTTTTGCTTCCTTGAAGGCCTGCCTCTGAGCTTGCAGACAAGCATAAACAATAACCCGAGCCAAATTTTACTCGGCCTTCTCAGTTATCTCCCTGGATTAAGGCTGTATTTTTCGCGGTTTCGAACCGAAACCGGACCGGAACCGCGGTTCTGGCGGTTCTGCCGGTTCCGCGGTTCCCCGGAACCGTGATGGAGCGGTTCCACCCGTTGGAACCACGGAACCGAAACCGCCAGAACCGGAACCGGAACCGGACCGGTTCAAGCGGTTCCAAACGGTTCCATCCGGTTCCAAACGGTTCCGCAACGGTCCGATTTTTTTTAAAAAAAAAATTTTAAAAAAATTCCAAACGGCTGTTTTTCAAAATTAGCCGTTTGGAATTTTCAAAAATAGCCATTTGGCCCCCAAACTTTATATAATTACACAATTTCCCATTTCTCAACTATAAATACCCCCTCATTCTTTCATTTTAATTCACCAATTCATCAATATCTCTCAATCTCTCTCAAGCTCTCTTTCAATCTTTCTAGTGCAAGTGCTTAATTTATTGTTGCAAATTCGTGAAACATTGTGAAGTTGTTGAATTGAAGTTTTCAAGTGTTCAATTTCAACGATTTTCAATTTTCAAGAAGTTGTTCGTCAATCCGGCAAACTCGTTTCAACTCTTACGTGCTAAGAATATTTTTGTGTGTTGTTATTTTGCTTAATTGTAATTATTATGGCATTGTCATTGAAAAATATGTTCGGAAAAGGAAAATTAAAACCGGTGAAAGTAGTCGCCAAAATACTACCCCTCCCCCGGCTCCCCGACCTAGAAAAGATAGACAAGTTCAAAGTAGTAGCCAACCTAGAAATACTAATGAAACCTTCGGAATCCTTGATAGTGATCACCCATGTTTTCAATTTAGCGATGTTGATTTTCTACATGATGTAGCAGTTGGTGATAGAATAGACGATGATATTATGAATATTCTTTATCCTAATGCACCTATCTTAGAGGGAAATGAGGATGATGATGATGACGAAACCCAAGCTCCGGTAGATTTAGATGATACACCTACTAGTCCTGCTACTAATGAACTTGAACACCCACCCGTACAAACTCCCACTTTTAGTAGACAACCTCCTAAACGTTCAGAAACTTCATTAGTTTGGCAATTTTTTATTCAACTAAGAGAACAAAATAAGGCTAAGTGTAAATCTTGTGGGAAATTACTTGTGCATAGGTATACTGGAGATCGTAGCGGCACAGGTAGTTTAGTTAAACATATAAAATTACACCTAGCGATAAGGCTAGATATTTCCAATTGAAAGCGCAACAAGAGGGGAGGACAAGTCCTGAAACAACAGTTAACCCAAGTACTGGTTCAAATCTAGTTCAACCAGGAATAAACACAGTCACCGGAGGTATATTGTATTACGATCCAAATAAGGATCGTGAAGAATTAGCTAAAATGATTACTGTTATGTGTTTGCCTTATTCTTTTGCTTCTAATCCTGCTTGGATTCATTATATTAGAAGAGTATTTAATCCTACGTATAAAGGTTGGCCTCGCGCCACAGTTAAGGCCGACATTTATAAATACAAGCATGAATATGAACAATACTTGCGTTATTTATTTACCCGTATAAGTAATCGTATGTCTATTACAACTTATATTGATAGAAGTAATAATAATTGTGATTATCTAACGGTAACCAGTCATTGGATAGACGAAGACTGGACAATGCAAAAATGCATTATTGTAGAATAATTAATTCACGGCACACGGATAAGTTTATTGCTAACACTGTTTCAGATGTATGTAGATATTTTTGTATTAGAGATAAAATAATGTCAATTTCCATGGATAACGCTAGTAGCAACACTAGTGCAATAGGTATTTTAACTAGAACACTTAATCCTGCTTTTACTAATATTTTCCATGTTAGATGTATATGTCATATTTATCATTTAATTGTTGGTGATGGTATGAGAATTTTAAACATAAAAATTGAAAAGGTTAAATTCGCTCTTAATTCGCTTTTTTATTCTAACCATAGAAGTAGACTTAGAGAATATTTTAAAAAATGTGACGAATATGGCCTTAGAGAAAGAAAGGTTCCTAAACCTTGCCCGACTAGGTGGGACTACATGTACGAAAGTTTAGTAGTGGCATACGAATATAGAAACCCAATTAACGCTACTTATAATTCTCGAGATTGTGGGGAGGAAGATAATGACATGCTAACTAATCAAGATTGGACTAATGTTAAAATTCTTTTAGATTTTTTTGGAACATTTTCATGTGGCTACAACTGCTTTATCTGGCCAATATTATCCAACTATTTCTAACTGTTTAGTTTATATTGCTGCACTTGCTAATTTGTTTGTTGATTTTAACGAGGGAGGGGAAATTTATGAAATTGCAATTACTGAAACGAAAAAGAAGTTTAAAAAATATTTTTTCCAATCCCTCCTATATTTGGTGTGGCTGCTATGTTAAATCATACTATGAAAGTAGGAGGTCCTAACTTTTGGTATTCTACTATTTATCAAGCTTTAGATCTTGAAGAAGAAGAAATGGCTACACTATCTGATGCGAAAGCATCAATTACAGTGAATGCTCAAACTGTTTATAATGCTTATAAACAGGCGTTAGAGCATGCTAGGCCTAATATTCCAACCCCTCCTTCGTCCACATCACAGGCGCCTAAAAGAGCTGCTGGCTTAATAGCTCTTAAATCGTGGAAAGGTGAAAATGTAGATGATTTTTCCCATCTAAATGAGCTTCAAGTTTATTTGTCGCAGGGACTAGAGAATGAGAATCCAGACGGCTCTTTCGACCTTTTGAATTGGTGGAAGGCAAGGGAAAAGCATTTTCCCATTCTTGCAAGGATGGCTCGGGATGTTCTGTCGATTCAAGCGTCAACTGTTGCATCGGAGAGCGCCTTTAGTCAAGTAAGACTACAAATAGGTGATCACAGGGCGTCGATGCGGGACAGCTTGGAAAAATCAGTGCTTTTACGAGATTGGATCCGCGCAGAAAGAAGGAACTTTGGGCTAGCTGAATCACAACCAGAAATAGATGAGTGCTATGAAGAAATGCTAGTGGAACTTGCTCAGGAAACATCTTCACCCGGAAGTGGTGATGAACAAGCTTCATTTCCACCACTGCCAACACAACCACCTCCAAACCTTGAAGGTTTTATGAGATTTGTTAGAAATAATACATAAACTATGATGTAACTTGTACATTGGCATGTCTTCTTTTAGTTTTTTTTCCTTTTAATGATGGTATTAGTACCATGTTGTGCTCATTCCATTGGAGGAAGGAAGAATAAAAAAAGATATGCCATTTTGGTCAATAAATATGCTCTTTATCATATCCTTGAATATCTTTTGTCTCAATATTTCTTTATCTTTAATTCTATATCAATCCTTGAATATTTATATAACATACAATATATAACATACAACACAATATACTAATGACAATATTCTTTTATCAATATATACTACTTATACACAATTTATACTAATTACTAACTACAACACAATATACACTATTTATATACAATATATACTACTTAAATACAATATATACTACTTATATACAAAATATACACTACTTATACACAATATATACTAATTACCAAACACAATATATATTATACTAATAACATAGTACACCATATAAAATATATTCTACAATATACTAATGACTACTATACAAGATATTGATTTAAAAAAAAAAAAATCAGAACCACCGGGAACCGCCAGAACCGCGGAACCGGACGGTTCCGAAACCGTATGGTAGCGGTTCTGGCTCCGGAACCGCCAGAACCGTAGAACCGGAACCGCCAGAATCGGAACCGCCAAAACCGGAACCGCAGACCCAAATAGACCCAGAACCGGAACCGGATACAGCCTTACCCTGGCTCGAGCTTTTGCAGTAGTGGTATCTCTATTGTATGGGGACGCATCTTCAACGGCCTCAGCCCGGGCCACAAATAATACAATGACCCCTGCGCAGTCTTGGGTCATGGCATTTAATGCTCTAACGGACTGACGTCATGATAATAGCATCAACGAGGCAAGAATTCAAGACTGTTTATTATTATTGTCATTCTAAAAAATGAGGGGACTATCTGCGTACGGTGAAAATCAGAGTGTGATTTTATGGTCATTATGACACTTCATAAGCCCATCTCTAGAAGGCTCGGGGTGCAGCTTGAGGTTCGACCCCGAGGTTTCTCAATGTTCGACCTCGGGGCAGTACAAATTGGTGGCTATGATGGAAAAATAGGAAATTTCCAAGGCACGTGATTAAAGCTAACCAAGTCTATTAGGATAGTACAAGCCCGTACTATGGCATTAAATGGTTGTTCCAGCCGCACATCTTTGTAATAAATGCATCTGTACTATGTTGGGATTCCTCCTCATATATAAAGGGGACCCTAATCATTTTGTAAAGGAGAGGATATTAAATACAAGAACAAGAACACTCTCTGCTCTCTAACTTAAACATATTGTCCCTTGATTTTATTGCTTATATTCATTACGTTGCTTACATTTATTGTATTTCATTGATTGTTCTTCATTTATTACTCATCATTGATCATAAATATCTCTCATCAAAGCCTTTAGAATTGTTAGTCATTCATCGTCTATCCACAGCCTAACGCTTTAGCTCGACCTCAAGGCCCAGAATAGGCTAGCCCGAGACCCCAACTCTCGGCCACTCATTTTGCACATCATACTATTTTCACACCCTTATCTTATTTTTTAGCCTCATACTTAGCATTTATTGCCTAACAATAAGCATTAAAATAAATTACGTATTTTTAGAACCACTAAATCATATTTAATTATTATTACGATTTTCAAGGTATCAACCACCAATAGCTGACCCTTGCATTTTCCCTTTAAGAAAGTACCACCCAAACCAATAAGTGGCCTCAATCCACTTTTGAAGCCTAGATTCAAAGCTTGGAAATATATGTACAATCTCAAAAACCTCCTTTTTCCTTCTCTCAAAGCATCCTTTGATATGTTGATTGCAACATCACTCCCAGGATTATACTGTCTTAGTTCTTGACTATAGGCTTCAAGCTTGTCATATTCAACTTTGAAACTCCCATCTAACTTTTCAAGGACCGTCACCTTAGCTCTTTTAATCTTAGATTTTGTCATATTAAGCTTAAATTCATTCTCTAATTCTTATCTCATATCCTTAATAGTATACTTGAGATTGTTTTGTAGTTTATTCATAAAGTATTGTGCTAATGTCTTAGCATCAGCTCTTGGATTAAGGATTACAATTATGGGATGCTTTCAAGTTTTTGATACTAAACTCATTAGTCTTTTTATCCCTTGAGATAGAACATTTAAAAAGGAATCCATCATCACTAACATGTTTGGCTCCAGTAGGATCTATTTTTTCAATCTTCAAGCCAACACATTAACGATTGCATAATAGTTCACTACCCTTCTAGCTTCCACAATATCCTTAAATGCCACACCCTTATCCAACTCCTTAAAGTTCTTCAACCTATCACTCACTACCCTCATTCTTTGTTTGTTAATAACCCCAAGTCCTTTAGAATCATATTTAACATCAGATGGAGCATCAATGTCAAAATTATAATCCCCAACAACATGTTCATTTTCAGATATTGATTCAACATCTACATGAAATGTTTCAGTATGATGCAGAATACTTTAAGTAGGGAAAATCAAATCTAACTCATCTACAACAAACATTTTTATGATTTTGAACTCCAAACATGTAAGACAGTGTAATGCCCTAATATCATAATCTAGATTAATTATATAGAACCTACCCAATGGCCCATCAACTAAAAGTTATTTCACTTTAGTAAACCTTAAATATTTTTTGAAATCCTCACATAAATCTTTATAAGACAACAAATTCAGGTCAAACCTATTCCACATATGGATCAACTTCTTACTATACAATAAATCTGAAAAAATTACCCATTCACCCCCATAGTTGAAATACACGTCTAATGTGTCAGTCATGCTTCAATAAAGTTCACATGCAAAAGGAAAACAAAATAGAAAATTGAGCGAATAAATCAAACACATCGACAATTCAAAAAATACAAAAATAACAAAACTCTAGAAAGACAATTCTTTGGGGGACCGCAATAGAAAAGAACACAAACATAAAAGGATGGAACTTGAGAGAATAAACAATGATTTACACAACATTTATGAAAGACAAGAACAGGTAACCCCAAATGCACAACCACCCCCACATGAACAGAATCTACACCCACCCTATTAAAGCCCGCACACCAAATTAAATAATTTTTTTCATTTTTAAATATGCTACTAACTTTGATAAGTTGCATCAATCTTCCGACAAAATCAAAATTTGAAACTACTACGGAGAATAGCTTGCTTTTCGTTCGAAAACCTAGTAAGACTAAAGAGGGATTTTTGAGAAAGGGGATTTGTTTGAAGAAACAGATAACTTGAGTAAAGGAATTAGGGGTTGGGTTAAAAGATGAGTTTGTTTTATCGGGTTGGGTATGGGTAAGTAATTAAACATAACGAAAGTTAAACGAGAGATAGGGTATGATAAAGATGGACCAATAATATACAGACATGTGGAAATGTGGAGTCTAAAAATTAATTATAATTATTTAAAAACGAAAAAATTGAACTATTTGGCAATAAATGGAATAAATAGGCCAAAAATATAACAGTAGTGGCATGGAAAGGCCATTTTTGTAAGTTGAGTAGTATATTTAGGCCTTTTCTATTTAGATATTAGTGGCTTGGACTTTATTCTAGTTACAATCACCAAACATTTTGTGATTAGATGTTAAGGATTTGTCGTCACACTTCTCGCAATTAGAGATGCAATAATAGTTAGAACTTTGAAAGTTGGATGGATGGCTAAAAAGATGAGCTTGTTATGAATATAATTCTACTTAGAGCGAATGAATATCTTGTAGAGAGTTTTACTTTGTGGCTAAGTTATTTTTCTCCTATAAATAGAGAGGTCTTACTCTATTGTAAATCATCCCAAAATTCAATAAGAATTTTCTCTCTCTCTTTCTTTGCAATATTGTTCTTCTTCTTTTATTATTTTATAACACGTTATCAGCACGAGACTCTACCGTCTCCAGAAGCTCTTTGAGAAGATTAAGGTATAACTTTCCTCCTCTTTTTAATTATAACCAACATTATGAAAAGAAAAGTTCGTTGCCCTTGAAATTTCGGGCAAGAACTATGTAACATGGGTGTTGGATGCTGAAATCCATTTAGATACAATGGGTCTTGGAGACGCCATTAAAGACAAAACTAAAGCATCCTCCCAAGACTATGCTAAGGCCTTGATTTTCTTGCGCTATCACCTTGATCTCCTGGGATACTGTCCCATCGTCCATCATATGTGTCTATCTGAGGGATCTCCAGGGATACCGTCCCATAGTCTATCTATCAATGTGCAGGGAGATCTTTCGGGAATCGAACCCACAGTCCTTAAGTAAATATACAGGGGGGGTCTACCGGAAATTTTACTCGTAGCCCCAAAGTAAATGTGCGGGGGATCTACCGGGAATCTAACACGTAGTCCCAAAGTAAAAAGACAAGGGGGAGCTACCGGAATCAACATCCATAGTCCCAATGTAAATACGTAGTCACAACAAAAAGATATTCAACAATGAAGTTCAATGAAATACAAGGCAATAGGTAGTTCTATCCTAACATGCCTCACGTAGTACAAACAAGGCAACTTAAGAAAATAGAGAACTTAGTTCAACTAAGCATGATTTTCTAAACTAGCACATGCTATAATTGCAAATAGAAATAAGCGGGAAAAAAAAGAAACTCAATCTAAATATTTAAGCAAAATTGAATTTTCAATAATTAGCTCAAGTATGCACTTGTCACCTTAGGTACAGGGCATTCAGTTTCCAAATATCATGTCCTAAGGGGAGAGTCACCCACACAAGGTTAGACAAGCCACTTACCTCGAACCGACTCCAAAATTAACTCGAAATCACACTATTGCCATGAGTATCCGGCTACAAATGGCCCAAATGTATTCAATTCAATTACATATTGTAAATAACATCTCAAGCAACTGATTCTACTATTTAATTCAAAGCTAAGGCGCGAAATTAGGTAAAATAATCAAAATGCCCCTCAGGAAAACGTCTCAGAATCGAATAATGTTTATATTTTCAGAACCCTCGTACTCTCATGAGTCTAACCATATAAGAATCTCTCAAATCGGAGTTCAAACACCCACTCAAAACTCAACAATTCGGTCTATGAAGGTTTTACCCATTTTCCATTCAAAAATCTGAAATTAAGAAGGAATTCATGATTAGATTAGTTGGTTTTAATCATAAGAGAGTATAGAATAGTTACCCAATTGTTGCCTCTGAAAAACCTTGAAAACTCTCCCAAATCCGAGCTATCAAGCTTGAGTTTTTGTAAAAATGGCTAACCCTCGGTTTTTGAAATGTTTATACTGACCAGGCCTTTTATGCATCGCGAACGCAGAAGTATGCTCGCGTTGGCGAAGAAGAAAAATAGAAGTTGCCAAAAATGATCTTCGTGATCGCGAGAAGCAGTACGCGAATGCAAAGGCTTGAGCTGACAAGGCTACGCGAACACGACAAGGTGTACGCGAACGCGAAGGAGGACAAGGTGGAACTTCACGAACACAGAAAGAACGAACGCGAACGCGATGAGGAAATTAGTCTCCATCCAAAATTACTCTATGTGAACGCGTGGAGGAAGACGCGAATGAGGGGAAGGAAAGATCATAGCTTCAGCGAAGCAGACTCATCTGGACTGTCTAAAAAATATGTGCCACCACTCATAGGCAGCCCCTCAAAGATGGAAGGTGGTGAAAGAAACCCCACTGGATCCTGAAATACCCATGGTACGGAGAATGCGGTAACACTCATCAAGAAAACCCAAAGCATCCTCCGTTTCTGGACCGCTGAATACAAGAGGCTTTTACTTCTTGAACCTTTCAAGCCTCAGCTGCTCATCCTCGGACGCTGCTGCCTTGTCCTGGGGCTGATCTAATACTGCTTGCAGCACATGCATAACCTCTGGGACCTGCTCAACATGCACTCACTGCTCAAGAGTACGGGCGATGGGAGTCTGTGATCCTCCCCCGGCCTGGGATGTGGTTGTAGCAAGGGGATGAAACCCTGTCTGAGCCAAGGTGGTGTACATACTCATGAACTGTGTCATAGTCTCCTGGAGAGCTGAAGTAGTGGTAGTAGTAGTAGTAGTAGTAGGCTTGTCAGGTGCCTGGACTCCGGCTGGACCAGTTGGTGGTACCTTGGCGGTAGATCGCGCAGGTGCTCTGGCTGCACCACGTGCGCGTCCTCGGCCTCTACCCCGGCCCCGTCCTCTAACGGCTGCAGTAGGGGGCACAGGTGCTTGATCATCTTGAATAACACGTGTCCTCACCATCTGTAAGAGAATAGAAAGACAGAATTTTAGTTGTGATATCAAAAACCTCGCACGTCAAGGAAATCAAATAAAGTAGAATTTTTTTCCTAACAGTTACGTAGCCTCTCGTAGATAAGTACAGACGTCTCCATAGCTATCAACGAGACTCTAATAAACCAGCTTGTGTTTCGTGACTCCTATGAACCTAGAGCTTTGATACCAACTTCTCACGACCCCAGTTCGCCCTCCGTGAGCATGTCGTGATGGCACCTAGTCCCTATGACTAGGTAAACATAACGATGTGGAAAACAACATAACTTGCGGAAATAAATAATAAAGACCGAACAACTAGAAGAAAATTGTATATAAGTGCCGCTCGGTATATACAACTCAATAATGCGGAAGTCTACAATATCACTCCAAACCCGAAAACTCACGAGAACACAAGCTAGAAGAATACAGTAAGTGCTCTAATCTCCATAAATGTTTACAACAAAAGTACAATAGAAGGCTAAACACTACAAGATAAAGTATAGAAGGAGACTCTTCGGTCTGCGAATGCGGCAGATGTACCTCGAAGTCTCCGTAGCTCTCCCAGCCTTAAGGATAGTACGCCTGGGGAGGTACCTGGATATGCACATAAAACATGCGCAGAAGGGGCATGAGTGCACCACAGCGGTACTCAGTAAGTGCCAAGCCTAACCTCGATCAGTTAGTGACGAGGAAGGTCAGGGCCTACTAAGAATAAACATAATAATAAATCATGCAACAATGTGAAATAAGAAGGAATAATGAGTACAACTATGAAGTAAGATAGGTTATACAAGGCAACAAATAACACATAGAAAATAAGGTAACACGGAGTAAACAACTAAATACTAGTACCAACAACGAGGATCTCCCAGGATATCGTCCTGTAGTCCGTTTCATTAACCGTCCAAGGATCTCCCGGGATACAGCCACGTAGTCCATCATATGTGTCTATCTGAAGGATATCCCGAGATAACGTCCCGTAGTCTATCTATCAATGTGCATGGGCATCTATCGGGAATCGAACCCGCAGCCCAAAATAAATATGCAGGGGGATCTACCAAAAATCTAGCCCGTAGTCCCAAAGTATATGTGCAGGGGGATCTACCGGAAATCTAACCCATAGTCCCAAAGTAAGCAGACAGGGGGGAGGGAGGGAGCTACCGGAATCCCACATACATAGTCTCAATGTAAATACGTAGCCACAACAAGAAGATATTCAGCAATGAAGTTCAAAGAAATACAAGGCAACAGGTAGTTCTAGCCTAACATGCCTCACATAGTACAAGCAAGGCAACTTAAGCAAATAGGCAATTTAGATCAACTAAGCATGCTTTTCTAAACTAGCACATGCTATAATTGCAAATAGAAATAAGCAGGAAAAAAAGAAACCCAATCTAAATATTTAAGTAAAATCGAATTTTTAATAATTAGCTTAAGTACGCACTCGTCACCTTACGTATAAGGCATTCAATTTCCAAATATCATGTACTAAGGGGAGAGTCCCCCCACAAGGTTAGACAAGCCACTTACCTCGAATCGGCTCCAAAATCAACTCGAGATCACACTTTTGACACGAGTATCCGACTTTAAATGGCTCAAATCTATTCAATTCAATTACATATCGTAAATAACATTTCAAGTTACTGATTCTACTATTTAATTCAAAGCTAAGGCGAAATTACATAAAATAACCAAAATGCCCCTCGGGCCATCGTCTCGGAATTGGATAATTTTTATATTTTTAGAAACCTCGTACTCTCACAAGTCTAACCATATAATAATCTCTCAAATCGAAGGTCAAAAAATACCTCAAAACTCAACAATTCGGTCTATGAAGTTTTTATCCATTTTCGATTAAAAAATCCGAAATTAAGAAGGAATTCACGATTAGATTAGTGGGTTCTAAGCATAAAAGAGTATTGAATCGTTACCCAATCATTGACTCTGAAAAACCTCAAAATCTCTCCCAAATTTGAGCTCTCTAGCTTGAGTTTTGGTAAAAAAGGCTAACCCTTGAATTTTAAAATGTTTATACTGCATAGGCCTTTTATGCATCGCGAACGCGGAAGTACGCTCGCGTTCGCGAAGAAGAAAAATACAAGTTGCCAAAAATTCTCTTCGCGATTGCGAGAAGCAGTATGTGAACGCGAAGGCCTAAGCTGATAAGGCTACGCGAAGGCGACACGGTGTACGCGAATACGATGGAGGAAAAGGGGAAACTTCACGAACGCGAACGTGATGAGGAAACTGATCTTCCTCCAGAATTACTCTATGCGAATGCGTGGAGGAAGACGTACATGTGTAAGGAAAGATCAGAGCTTTCCGAATGCGACAGGAGCGACGCGAATGCAAAGAAGGAATTGGACCTGCAACTGTTGAAGGATTTTTCTACAACTTTTCACAACTCCGAAATGCTCCGTTGAGCATCTGAAATGCACCCGAGGCCCCTGGAACCTCAACCAAACATATGGACATATCTCATAATATCATTCAAACTTGTACCGATCCTTAAACCATCTAAAACAATGCTGGAAACCTGAATTAATCAAGGATTTGAGCCTAAAAACTTCTAATTCCATCAAAATACGCTTTCGATAAAAAATCTAACCAAAACACGTTCGAATGATATGAAATTTTGCACACACATCGCAAATGACATGAAGAAACTATTAAAACTTCCAGAATTCCATTCAACCCTCGTATCATAAACCCACTATCAGACCGGAAACTTAAAAAATTCAAACTTCGGCATTCCAAGCCTAAAATTAGCTACGGACCTCCAAATGGCATTCCGAACACGCTCCTGACTGTGAAATCACCTAACAGAGCTAACAAAACTATCAGATTTCTTTTCTGAGGCCGTCTTCATACTGTCACCACTACGGATAACTTTCCAACACTTAAGCTCTCATTTAGGGACTAAGTGTCCCAAAATTCTCCGAAACGCAAAACTGAACGTCCCGGCAAATTAAACTAACAGAAATAAGCTTAGGGAAAGGAGTAAATAGGGGATTGAGGCGTTAATTCTTATGATGACCGGCCGGGTCGTCACCATATGATATTTTATACTATGACTCCAACATGGGAAAACACATTATTACTGATTATAATGTAGAAATATTTAATACTATGTATAAGCATTAAACTTAAAGTCTAGATTTCTGCAATTGTTTGAGATACTTTTAATGTAGCTTATGTGCATACATAATTCAATATATGACTATACTTACTAACATAATTATAAGCATAACATTATATATATGGTTGATGTTTGTCCGTTGTTATTGAGTTTACATGCCAAATTACTTGCTTTGCTCATGTTTGCATTGAATATTGATATAATACAACATTACATATGTAAAGAAATTAAATTTATACGTTCGGTTACAAACATTAAACTAACGAAGACATTGGTATTAATACACAGACATTTACCAAATGTTACAATAATATAAATAAAGATTTTAGGGATTATTTTATGGCAATAATTGTTCCCCATGTCAAACTAAATTCGTTTTGGTTGGATCTCTATCATTGATTTCACTTTGTTTCTTTTCCTTTTTCTTTGAAAATATTAATACTTATTTACATATTTCTTTTGTATATCAAGCTGTGGAAGAAAATATGGATATCTCACAAAGTAAACTTGGATCAATATTTAATTACAAAAATATTATTTAGTTGATTCATGTACGACATATACAATATTCAAAGAGAAGAAATATTTCTCTCATTTAAGTATGTGTAAAGTAGATGTTACTATAATTTATGGTAGTAGTAAATTAATTGAAGGCTTTGGAAGAGCTACTATAACTCTTCCTAAGGAAACAATACTTACCATAGAGAATGCAATGTTCTCCTCCACGTCCAAGAGGAACTTATTGAGTTTTAAAGATATCCGTCGAAATGGATATCATATTGAGACAATAGATGAGAATAATCTTGAATATCTCATTACAAAAAATGTCTCTGGCCAGAAAATGGTTATTGAGAAATTCTCATCTTTGTCTTGTGGCCTGTATTGAAAAGAAATTCGTACAATTGGGGCACATTCTATTGTAAAGTAAGAAGTTACTGATTCTAATATTTTTGTACTTTTGCATGATCTATTGGGACACCCTGGATCAATTATGATGAGACGAATTATAGAAAACTCAAATGGGCATTCATTAAAGAGTTTAAATATTCTTTTAAATAATGAATTTTCTTGCACTTCTTGTTATCAAGAAAAGTTAACTATTAGACCATCACGAACATATGTTGGAATTGAGTCCCCTACGTTTTTGGAACGTATGCATGGGGATATTTGTGGACCTATTCACCCACCTAGTGGGTCGTTTAGATATTTTATGGTCTTAATAGACACATCTTCTAGATGGTCCCATGTATGCCTATTGTCATCTCGCAACCTCACATTTGAAAAATTAATGGCACAAATAATTCAATTACGGGCATAATTTTTCAATAATCCAATTAAGTCTATTAGACTTGATAATGCTACTGAGTTTTCATCCCAAGCATTTAATGATTATTGCTTATCAATTGGGATAAAAGTGAAACATCCTGTAGCTCATGTTCACACTCAAAATGGTCTTGCAGAGTCTTTCATTAAATGTCTACAATTGATAACAAAACCATTATTCATGAAAACGAGGTTGCCCACTTTTGTTTGGGGTCACGCTATTTTGCACGCAACAATGCTAGTTCGTCTCATACTGACAAATTATCATAAATATTCCCTATTGCAATTAGTTTTGGGTCATGAACCTAATATATTTCATTTAAGAATTTTTGGATGCGCATTAGATGTGCCTATAGCACCACCATATCGCACAAAAATGGATCCCAAAGAAGGTTAGGAATATATGTTGGGTTTGAATCGCCCTCCATTATTCGCTACCTCGAAACATTGGCGGGGGACTTATTTACTGCATGATTTGCAGACTGTCGATTCGTTGAGACACTTCTCCCAAAATTAGAGGAAAAAGTTGGTGAAACCAAATGGGAAATTTTGTGAAAAAATTCATCATTATCTCATCTTGATCCACGTGCCTCTCTTTGTGAAAAAGATGTGCAAAAGATTATCCATTTGTAGAGAATAACAAATCAAATGCCAGACACATTTACGAATTTAAAAAGGATAACAAAATCACATATCCCTGCAGAGAATGTTCCAATCCGTATTGATGTTCCTGTTGGACAATCTTCTAGTGTCATAGCTAATGAGTCAAAAACACGCCTAAAACGTGGAAGACCATTAGGTTCTAAAGATCGAAATCCTAGAAAAAGAAAGACGAATGATCAAAATGACACTACGAAAGAGTCTCACGAAGAAATCCACGATTTAATAAATTCTGAGATTCATGAGGAATTCATTGAGCCCAAGACTCAAGAAAATAATAAATATCAATAAATCCAATCGATATTGAGACAAATTTGAATCGAATGGATATAGTAGTGGATTATATTTTTGCATATAATGTTGCATCTAGCATTACGCAAGAAAGCGAGCATCTTGAACCTCAATCTGTTGGAGAATATTGACAAAGACGTGATTGGCCAAAATGGCAAAAAACAATCCAATCAGAGTTGAATTCACTTGCAAAACGCAAGGTTTTTGGGCCTATAGTCCAAACACCAAATGATGTTAAACTTTGTTGGCTATAAATGGATATTTGTACGCAAAAAAAAAATGAGAAAAATGAGGTACAAAGATATAATGCACGCCTTGTTGACAAGAATTTTCACAAAGGCTTGGTATCGATTATGAATAGACATATCCACCCATTATGGATGCTATAATGTTTTGTTATCTCATTAGTTTTGCGGTCCATAAAAAGCTTGACATGCATTTAATGGATGTGGTTACTTTATGGCTCACTTGATAATGAGAAATATATGAAAATTCATGAGGGATTTAAAATGCCTAATGCACATAATTCAAAGTCTCGGGAAATGTTTTCAATCAAATTGCAAAGATCTTGGTATAGTCTAATGCAATAAGGATGAATGTAGTATAATCGTCTTAGAGAGTATTTATTAAGGGAATATTATATAAATGATGCCATTTGTCCATGTATTTTTATAAAGAAAACAAACATCGGAATTTATTGTACTTGCCGTATATGTTAATGACATAAACCTTATGGAACTCCTATAGAACTCCAAAAGGCAATTGATTATTTAAAGAAGGAATTCGAGATAAAAGATCTCAGAAAGACAAAATTATGTTTTGGTTTGCAAATTGAACATTTGATAAATGAAACTTTTGTTCATCAATCTGCCTACATAGAAAAGGTATTGAAACGGATTTACATGGATAGAGCACATACATTAAGTACTCCAATGGTCGTTCGATCACTTGATATGAATAAAGATCCATTCCGACCTTAAGAAGAAAATGAAGAGCTACTTGGTCCTGAAGTACCATATCTTAGTGCAATTGGTGTACTAATGTATCTTGCTACCACTACAAGGTATGACATAACTTTTTTAGTTAATGTCTTAGCAAGATATAGCTCTGATCCTACAAGGAGACATTTGAATATAATCAAACATATATTTCAATATCTAAAAGAAACTACTGATATGAGCTTATTGTATGGCAATAACTGCAGTCTCGATCTTGTTGATTATGCTAATGATGGGTATTTATCTGAACCACACAAGGCTCAATCTCAAACATGTTATGTGTTTATCTGTGGAGGCAATGCCACATCTTGGCGATGGACTAAGCAATCAATTGTGGCTACTTCATCTAATCATGCTGAGATAATTGCTATTCACGAAGCAAGTCGAGAATGTGTATGGTTGAGGTCTACAATACATCTTATTAGATACAAATGTGGTTTGGAATGTGACAAACTACCCACGATTTTATACGAAGACAATGCAACATGCATAGCTCAATTGAAGGGAGGATTCATAAAAGGAGATAGGACAAAGCACATTTCACCGAAGTTATTTTTCACACACGATCTTCAAAAGAATGGTATTATCAATGTGCAACAGATTCGTTCAAGTGATAATATGACTGATTTCTTCACAAAATCTCTACCGACGTCAACCTTCAAGAAGTTAATACACAAGATTGGAATGCGAAGGCTTAAGGATGTGAAATGATGCTCTCATCAGGGGGAGTTTAATGCGCATTGCACTCTTTTTTCCTTACAAGATTTTGTCCCACTGGATTTTTCTTGTAAAGTTTTTAATGAGGCAACCAAAATGCGTATTGTTATATATGTACTCTTTTTCCTTTTCTAGAAATTTTTTTCCATTGGATTTTATTTTAGTTAAGTTTTAACGAGGCACATTACTTATCGAGTAGACATTCAAGGGGGAGTGTTATGAATAGAATTCTACTTAGATTGAATGTCTATCTTGTAGAGAGTTTTACTTTGTGGCTAAGTTTTTTTCTCATATAAATAGAGGGGTCTTACCCTATTCTAAATCATCCCAAAATTCAATAAGAATTTTCTCTCTCTTTTTCTCTGCAATATTGTTCTTCTTCTTTTATTGTTTTAAATATTTACATGATTAAAAGAAAATTAATTCTCCACTTATGTTTACTAAGTATAATTGGTCTAAAAGATCATACAAAAGATTAAGATTGTGATAGGTTAATTTTCTCTAAAAATATGGCAGACTAAAAAATCTATTAAATGATAATATTAGACTAAGGTCTCATTTGTACTTAACGAGTAAGATATGAATAATTAAAATTTATACTTTAAAATAAACGCACTTAATATTTAAGATCTGAATGATTAAAATTTAAATCTCCATTATGGACAAACAAATGAGGCCTAAATATCTATTGAATGCTTTAAACTTAACCACTAAGAAGGCAAAAGACTTATCACATAAACTAATTGTGATGAATCCTTTTGAAAATATAGTTAACTCCATTTCAGTCAAAAACAAAAAATAATGAAGGAAAAAACCGTGGACGGCAGGATTCGAACCTGCGCGGGCAAAGCCCACATGATTTCTAGTCATGCCCGATAACCACTCCGGCACGTCCACCTGTTGTTTTGAGGAGAACCTTTTTATTTTTTTATATGCTTTGAAACTACTACTACTATTGTAGTATTCAGCAGAACCTTCTACTTGTATCTGAGAGAAACATTTCGTGAACTTCTTCTGATCCACACACAGACACACACAGATACCTGTGAGGGATGGCGAATCAGAAAAGGGTTCTCTTACTATGTGGAGATTATGTCGAAGACTACGAGGTTTTTTCTGCTTTTTTTTTTCACAATTCTTGATTTCTAGCCTTTCGTTGGACAATACGTTTAGAATGATTAATGGGTTACTGATTTTCTTTTCTTTCAGGTGACGGTACCGTTTCAAGCTCTGCTAGCTTACGGAGTAGCCGTTGATGCAGTTTGTCCCGGCAAGAAAGCCGGTGACATTTGCCGTACTGCTGTTCATCAGCTTTCTGGTCACCAGGTCCTTCTGTTTTATTTATTTGCTAGCTTTTGGGTGGACTTTTAGTTATTTAATGATTAGAACTTACCCTTCTGTGTCTGCCCCATTGGCTAGTACCTGATTGTGGTTAAAGATTAAAACTTGATGTGTTCTCTCATTGTTCTGAGCTTTACTCAGTGTTTTCCGTTTAGTTAGTTTATACTCATGAATCCAAATCTCACAAGGTTTGCCTTATGAATTATGACATTTGAGTTTAAGAAAATAAAGGAGCTTTGATTGCCCATGGGCATATAACTTATGATACTGGGGTATTTAAGTGCACTTTTTTAGCTTTAAGCAATTGATGATATGTCTCTAAGTATGCCTAGACCACTTAACTGGGTATAATTTACAGCTGAGGGCAAGAGAAGGAGAGTGATTTTTCTGTGGACCTACTTTATGTTGCTACACAAGTTGGCTGGATATGAGCCGGGTCAATTGGAATACTAGTTTTATCAATTTCCAGCAATTCCTTAACCAAATTATATGTCAATACCCACTTGCACACATGTGTTTATGCATTAGCACTCATCAGTTGTTTTATTATAGAATTTGAAATTGTGATTGTATTAACATTTTTGTGGCCGTATAGTTTTGTTTAATTTTAGAATTGTTTCAGACATATTCAGAGTCCCGGGGACACAATTTTGCTCTTAATGCAACCTTTGGTGAAATAGAGGCTACAAAGTATGATGGCTTGGTTATTCCAGGAGGACGTGCTCCAGAATATCTAGCCATGAATGAATCTGTGTTGGACTTGGTGAAAAGTTTTTCCAACTCTAAAAAGCCAATTGCCTCTATCTGTCATGGGCAATTGATCCTGGCTGCTGCAGATGTGGTCAGAGGTCGAAAGTGCACAGCTTTTCCTGCTGTGAAACCGGTACTTCTTGCTGCTGGTGCCCATTGGGAAGAGCCAGAGACGATGGCTTCATGTACCATCGATGGTAATCTTATCACTGGACCTACTTATGAAGGTCATCCTGAATTCATCCGACTCTTTGTCAAGGCACTTGGTGGCAGCATAGTTGGTTCTGGTAAAAGAATCTTATTTCTATGTGGGGTAAGTTATCATCATGTAACATTATTTTGTTTTAGCCGATAGAATTTGACATGCTTAGTTTCAAATTGCATTTTACTGGTAAATGGTAGTATATGAATTAGTTGTAAAGATTATGGTATAACTCATCTCAATTGTTGTAGAAGAACAGACATATGTAATCGTCATTCTCAAAAAGAAGAACAGATACATATGTAATCCTCCTAAATATAGTTGGTTCTGCTGGTATATATAGGTGACAGAAATCTTTCTCCCTATGAAACTTCGAATGTGTGCCATAACAGGATTCTCTCTTTTCCTTTTAATTCGATTTGGTTGTTTCATATTTATGCTTGCCGCATGCTGGTGAGGCATCAGATAATCACCTGATGTTTGAAGTGTCATGTCGGCGTAGATAAGAAAGAGCCTCAAGTTTAACCTGTCATCTTAAGTTCGATTATATGGTTGATTATTTGTCAAGCTGTTACTTAGTTGTGGTAGTGTGTGCTCCTATGTCCCATGGAGGATTTGTTGAAGATGATGAGATTTAGAATGCCATAGATTCTGAGAGATCGAATAAAACTGGCGGTTACGGAAGCTAAAAACGCGGCGTTTGGTCGCATGTACGAGGAACTAGGGTAGCGATGCGGGGACAAGAAGTTATTCCGGTTAGCTAAAGCAAGGGAAAGGAAGGCGCGTGATCTTGACCAAGTTAGGTGCATCAAGGGCGAGGAAGGTAGAGTTCTGATGGGGGAGTCTCAAGTCAAGCAGAGGTGGCAGGCGTACTTTCGAGACTTACTTAACGAGGAGGGGGATCGTAACATAGAGCTAGGGGAGTTGGGGCATTCAGAGCAACATAGAGACCTTGGGTACTGCAGGCGCATTAGGGCGGAGGAGGTCACGAGGGCTTTGCGTAAGATGAGTAGGGGTCGAGCGACCAGGCCTGACGAGATCCCGATGGAGTTCTGGAAGTGCATGGGCAGGTCAGGAGTGGAGTGGCTCTCCAGGTTGTTCAATGCGATCTTCAGGACCAAAAGGGTGCCGGATGAGTGGAGGTGGAGTACAGTGGTGCCCTTGTACAAGAACAAAGGGGACATCCAGTGCTGCAACAACTATAGGGGTATCAAATTAATAAGTCACACCATGAAGGTCTGGGAGCGGGTGATCGAGGCGAGGGTGAGGGAGATGACATCTATATCTGTGAACCAGTTCGGTTTCATGCTAGGTCGCTCCACTACAGAAGCTATCCACCTTGTCAGGAGGCTGGTGGAGCAGTTCAGGGACAAGAAGAAGGACCTGCACATGGTGCTTATCGACTTGGAGAAGGCGTATGACAAGGTCCCAAGGGAGGTGCTATGGAGGTGCTTGGAGGCGAAGAGCGTGCCGGAAGCCTACATCAGAGTAATCAAGGACATGTACGATGGAGCTAAGACTAGGGTTAGGACGGTGGGTGGCGACTCAGACCATTTTCCAGTGGTTATGGGGCTCCATCAAGGATCGGCGCGTAGCGCTCTCTTGTTTGCCTTGGTGATGGATGCTCTAACCTGACACATTCAAGGGAATGTGCCTTGGTGTATGCTATTTGCTGATGATATAGTCTTGATAGACGAGACGAGGGTCGCTGTTATTGAGATGTTAGAGGTATGGAGACAGACTCTCGAGTCTAAGGGTTTCAAAATAAGTAGATCTAAGACAGAATACCTGGAGTGGTAGTTTAGCGCCGAGCTGAGCGAAGTAGGCAAGGACGTGATGATTGGATCTCAGGTCATCTCCAAGATGGACAGTGTCAGATATCTTGGGTCGGTGATTCAAAGGGACGGAGAGATTGACGGGGACGTCACTCATCGTATAGGAGCGGGGTGGTCAAAGTGGTGGCTTGCATCAGGAGTCCTGTGTGACAAGAAAGTTCCACAGAAACTCAAGGGAAAATTTTATAGAGCTGTGGTTAGACCTGCAATGTTGAATGGGGCGGAGTGCTGGCCAGTGAAGAACTCTCATGTTCAAAGAATGAAGATTGCAGAGATGAGGATGCTCCGGTGGATGTGCGGGCTCACCATGTTAGATAAGATTAAGAATGAAGTTATTCGAGAGAAGGTGGGGGTGGCCCAAGTGGATGAGAAGATGCGAGAAGCGAGGCTGAGGTGGTTCGGACATGTGCGTAGGAGAAGTCTTGATGCCCCGGTGAGGAGTTGTGAACGGCTGGTGATGGTCGGCGTTCGGTGAGGCAGAGGGAGGCCTAAGAGGTATTGGGGAGAGGTGATTAGGCATGACATGGCTAGAATGCGGGTTTTCGATGACATGACCCTTGATAGGAAAGTCTGGAGGTCTAGTATCAGGGTTGTAGGATAGGGGCCCCTAGAATTTTTCGTACTACTCACCCGGGGTTGGGTGAGGCTTGACAGGGCTATCCATAGATGATTTGTGTTTTGGATTGTGTCTCCCTTATGGTAGCTATCTATGGTAGTTACTGTATGATATTATTTGATGCTATTTATTTATGGTTCTTATGTTTAGATAATTATTTACGCTATTTCTGCTGGACATACTGATGCTCTTTTGTTTTTGTTTTTGTTTTTCCTTTCCTTCACTGAGTCGAGGGTCGATTGGAAACCGCCTCTCTGCCCATTCGGGTAGGGGTAAGGCTCGTCTACATATTACCCTCCCCAGACCCCACTTTGTGGGCCTATACTGGTAGTTGTTGTTGTTGATTTATGCCTGTAAGAGATGCCTGTAGTTGTCAGAGTAATTCAAAAAGTAGAACGTTCTACGTATGGTGTAATCAAAATTTAGGAATTGTGAGAATGAAGCCTATGGGTGTCATCACTGAAGTTGGAATGTACCATGTGAGACTAGGTTCAAATACCAGTAGGGGCAAAAAGTGTTAGCTAAATTCTTACCATATGCAGAAGCGACTCATCAAATTTCATAGGAAAACTGTTCTATTTTACGTCCCCTGAAGGTCCACGTTAACCTATGATTGAGATGAAGGCTGGCAAAGGTAGAGGCAAATGGCTCTCATTCCTAACTCTTTGTTCTCTCGGAGCGGTACAAACCATCCATAATAGGAATTCATGCATCCCTTTGTTGTAAAAACACACAGTATTGCATCTAAAATATTCGCCCAGAGAGCTTGTAGCAACTTTCTTCATACATATTTTAGGTTAAGCTCTTCGTTCTGACATATCCTAATGTATTGTTTTCTTCTTAAGACATCGCAGAGCACCTTGTGCCTTTGTAAACAAATGTTAACCATTTATAGTGCTTCTCGTATAGGATTGCCAAGTCATTCTTTTAACAGACATGGCATCAGAGGCGTCTTAACTGTTTTAAAGAGTACAGTGTTGTCTCTTGAATGTGATTTTCTGGCTACTTTATCCTCCATGTGCTGTATGGTTATAAGCTATGTTGCACGGATTCTTCAAATGATGCCGCACCCGTGTCAGATCCTCCCAAAAAAAAAACTATTTTCGGAGGATCCGACACCCACCGGCAACATGTTCGAGAGTCCGAGCAACATAGGTTATAGGTAGAAGTTCTTGTAATTCTGTTGGAGGGCTGTATTTTTGGCTCATGAACTGTGTCATTTTGGTAAATTTGTTCTCCAAGTAGAACAGAAAAACGAAAGGGATGTGTTGACTCTTTCACCCCTGTGAATCATGCAATCAGGGAAACTACTGATAGTTGGGCCCCCGGCTCCTTGATGTTTTTCTACTGCAAATTCCTTCCAAAAGTTGGGAGATTCATCATGAACAGGATATACAATTGTTAACCAAAAAATGATTATTCAATTCATGAATCCCCTTCTTTTACCTTTACTCCTCTTCCAAACTAGTTACACAATGGAAGTAGATGTACTGCTTGATATCTGTCTTCTTATATCCGCTGAGTCACTGTTTCTGACTTTGCGGACCATGTTTTCATACTTCCTGATACTTTATCTCATTGGTCTGTGGTCTGGGAGTTGTTTTTCCATTTGAGTCAGCTGGCCAATATCATGGATGTGTGCCATTGTCATATCTGGACTTTCCTTATGTTCTGGTCCAAGGCTGTTAAACTTGTATCTGATGACGTTTTATTTAGCGACTAATTTGTACTCCCTTGTGTCTATTTTCTTGGGGTTGTAGGATTTCATGGAAGACTATGAAGTAATGGTACCTTTTCAGTCCCTCCAAGCTCTTGAATGCCATGTTGATGCTGTTTGCCCCAGGAAGAAAGCTGGCGATAAATGCCCCACTGCTGTGCATGATTTTGAAGGTGACCAGACTTATAGTGAGAAGCCAGGTCATGATTTTACCCTAAATGCCGATTTTGAAAGTGTGGATTCTTCAAGCTACGATGGACTTGTAATTCCTGGAGGCCGAGCTCCAGAATATCTTGCCCTGGATGATGCTGTTATCAAGTTGGTAAAGGAATTCATGCAGTCCAAAAAACCAGTTGCATCAATCTGCCATGGCCAACAGATTCTATCTGCTGCTGGTGTTCTCAAGGTAACTCTCTTAACATCATTTAGAATTGAAGTTAAACAGCTTAATGCATGCATGATATTTCAGCTATTCCCCTTTTCTACCAAAGACTAGCAAAGTCAACAATGGGAAAAAAGAAGAAAAGCAATCAACCGATTTTCAGGAACTTTACATGCTATCCGCAAATAACTTCAAGGATAATATGTTATATGTTGATCTCAATAATCATTAGCAGTAATTAGAACATGTCAATAGGAATGTTAACTGCCATATACTTCAGAAATGAAATAACATGGAATCATGCGCTGTTCACGTGTGTGTGCATACTCTAATCTGTGTTCATTAAACAACTACAGGGCAAGAAGTGTACTGCATACCCTGCTGTAAAACTTAATGTTGTTCTGGGAGGGGGGACATGGTTAGAACCAGAACCAATAGATCGTTGCTTCACCGACGGACATTTAGTGACAGGAGCAGCATGGCCTGGTCATCCAGAGTTTATTTCTCAATTCATGGCATTGATTGGAGTGCATGTAAAGTTTTAAGCTACTTGTTTCAGATGTTCAGTATGTTATCTTTTGCGAGTTCAGTTGTATCCTACTTCTAACAGATTAAGTGTTTTCACTACAAATAAAGCGGAATTAGCTACGAACGTTGTCTCTAATCTGTCACTAAAACGTTCGTAGCTAGCAGAATTTCTTAATAATCCGTTGCTAATCTGTCGCTAAATGAGATTCACGATGGATTTTTCTGTTAGCTACAGAATTTGTCCGCCGCTAAAACGTGATTTTTTTAGTAGTGTTTTCTGAAGTTGACCTGTAAAATAACCAATAAAATATCTTGTGGTTCTCTGCTTTGAAGCGCACACGATAAGGAACTTCTAGTATTGATAAAAGTGACACATTAAATCCACTTCTGATTTCAGAATTAAAATTATGGATTCATTTTAATTCTTTTTAACTTTTCCAAAAACATGTTGGCGCTTTAATATTATTTAAGCGCTGGTAATAACTATTTAAACATCATCCATGACTGCTTGCCCTTGGTCAATAAGAAAGGAATAGGAAATTTCCTGCAGCTTTGCACTTAAAAACATTTGAGTGTAATCTGGATATTCGTCCTTAATTTTATAATGCAAAACGAAGCAAATTATATTCTATGGTCTGCTATCCTACCTTAATGAAGTACTTCCTAAATTAAATGGCAGTGGTTGTTTCTTGAATCTTGACTACCTTTTGGCTTTTAGCACTTTCCACTCAAGTTCGTTTCAGACTGTATTTTTAGGTTTAATATCATATTTGAAGTTCAAGGTGGTATTCCGTCGTTTCATAATAAGTAAGATATTTTTATTTTTACTCTGTTTCTAAATAAATAATACGTTTTTAAATTTGGAAATAATTTAACTTTAAACATATTATTTTACTATTTTTGCCCTTAATAAGAAGTTTTTATAGCCACACAAATGGCACGATCGCACAAACTTTTTACCCCTTAATCTTTTAGAATTATAAGTTTTAAAAGTCTTTTTTTTCTAAACCTTGTATCAAGTTAAACTACAAGTGAGAGGGAGGGAGGGAGTACTTTCTTTTAGAATTTTCGTCAATGTAAATCATGTTTAGTATTTACCCTTGCGCAGTCTTAGGAGGAGCGACCTCTGCGTTGTAGGTTTAAAACTCAATATTTAGTCTTGCAAAATGATCTATTTCTGAGATGAGATTAGGTAGCTAATTAGGGGGAACAAGGGTCTATATTTTCACAAATGCTAGATGCACTGTTTTATGCAACCACTAGTACAACTGTGCTCCCTTTTTAACTAATTAGATCAGAGTATGTTTCAAATATACTCTATGAATTTGCTCACATTGTCTGTTTCAACAAATAATAGAGCAATGCATGGTTTTCCATGAAGTTATTTTTGGTTGTATATATATTCTTATTTAATTTTATATAATCTCTTTTCAGACACTTTCATTGAAAACTTTTCTAGGAACATCCACAAAGACTTCTGAAAAACAACGTAACTATCAAGAACAAGTCGCCCCAATGACTCAAAATTTTAAGTGGACAGTTCAGCATCAACTGTTCATGTCTTGTATTCAACTCTCCAAAAGTGAGCCGATCTGGCAAATGATTAATAGCCATCGATACTTCTTGGATTTTTATAACAACTTTGACATGATCTTGTCTTCTCAATTAGGTCGTTTTCGGCACCTCAATATGCTAATCCACGAAAAACAATATGTTCTGTTGATACGATTAAATGAGGGCAACCCATGTAAATATATTATTTTCGGGAGAAATTAAAAAATAGCTAGATTTACGATAGGTCGTTTAAAATAGTTCAATTTTAAAAGTAATCAGAATTTAGTCACTTTTTATGTAAAGAAAAATCTGAGCGAAAATACTATTTAAAACCCGACAATTACTCCAACATATTATACTGGAGTTCCAGGATAAGTATGCTAGAATTCCAGTATAATATGATGGAGTTCCAGCATAAGTATACTAGAACTCCAACATAATATATAGGAGCTCCAGCAAGTATACTGGTCCAGTATAATATACTGAAGTTTGAAGCACCGATGCTTCATTCTCCAGTATATTATATTGGAGGCAGCAAAGTATACCAGTCCAACATAATGTACCGGAGTTCATACACAGGTGCATCGAACTCCAGTATATTATACTGGACCGATCTCTATTGTAGCAAAATAGTGACTAACGTTGACTAGTTTTGAATAACCAGTCCGAAAACTGACTATACCGTGCTATTTTTACAATAACTTCTTGTGCAAAGGAACTGTCTCTTATCGGTAATTTGGACAACTTATAATATTTGAAGGCAAGCTTAAATAAAATGATAAACGAGCTTCTCTCTCATTTGTTAGATAGTAAAGAAGGAGATGAAAGGTGGAGGAATATATTACTTTTCTCAAATTGATCTTTTGATTCTTTAAATATAGGTGACAAAGAAAAAGCGTATATCTTGTACTTTCATTATATTGTACTGTAACAAGATAATGGAAATTTTTTATTGATAAACTTTGTGAAAACTGAAATCATCAAGTCAGGCAGATCAAACTAGACTCGAAGGCCAGAAATGAGTTGGAACTGTGATGTGTTTTACCTAAATATGTATGTATTAAGAGAGTGAAACTATTCCCACTAGTAAATGTCAGCTAATATAAGATTAAGTAATGCTTAGTTGGATCAAATTATCATACTGCCTAAAGGAACCATGACCATTACTTTATTGTGACTAATTCATTTGAAATTATGCCCTAATATAGTCATATTTCACGCTGCACTACTTGCATGTAAATTAAGTTCAAATCCCATAACAATTTCATTCATTTATTTGTCTCTTCATCCAAAATATGAAGAGACAAATATATATGGACTACACGAATTTTAAATTCCGATATCTAAAATCTGAAATTCTAGAACCAAAATTTAATTTCTAAAAAAAAATTATAACAAAAAAAATCAAAAAGTTTGAATTTCGGTTTAGCTTTCGATTTGCTCAAATAATACTCACTCCTAATTTAAACCGATTTGTGTTACTATGTAGTATATCGTACATTAGTTTTAAATTGTTGGCCCTTCATATCATTGCTCACGTAATTAACCCAGCGAAGAGCAACAAATTATCATCCTGTGACTAACATCGCTTCTTAATTTTACACAGTAACATACTATTTATTACAAAAATTTTGGACTTATATAATTGCTGTGAACCAAGTTTGAACATAAATTATTCGCTACAAAGAAGTCAACAGTGTATAATTTCAACAAAAATAAAACATATTTCTGAAATACGCTAGGGGTTCCGTTCTCATAATTCCCATCCCCGTTTGCCCCAACCATCATTATGATAAGTGGACCATTGTGTTGGTCAAGTTGGTCTTATACTACAAAAAAAACCCCAATTGTTTACGGATTTTACCAACGCCCCGAATTTGTTGGTATATTAGCAACAAATTGCTAACCAAATGATAACTAATTTATTTTTCAGAATTTAGTAACAGATTCCTAACGAATTGCCAACCAAAATGTTACTAACTAAATAATTTAGTTGGTAAATATGGCTGGAAAAATAGGCGGCTAATATAGCAACTGGGTACTAATGGATTACCAACACAAATGTTACCAACAAATATTTTTCGTTAGTAAAATTACCAACGGAATACATATCCGTTGTTAAATATGGTGTAAAAAATGAAGTATTATTTATTAACAGATTAGTAGCGAATTACCAATCAATTATTTACCAACAGAAAGATTTTGTTGCTAATTTTACCAACTAATTTAAAATGCGTTTGTAAATTACCAACCGAATGGTATCTGTTAGTAAACTTGCCAACTAATACTTAATCGGTTGGAAAACTTTATTAATAGATCAAGATTTTGGTTTGTAATTTATTAATAGATTGAAATTAATTATTAATATTATTTATGATACTTACATTATTAATTAAAGAATAAACGAAAGTATGATCGATCTGAATTGTGCGAGTACATCAAATCATACATTTTAACAAAATCATAAATTAAAAATCATTTTATCTCAATAATTAAGGACCAAAAAATTATATATCTTTTAGACTTTTATTCGATTTCTCTGAATATATTTATTATTTTGAAATTATCAATAATATTTTTGAGTATTATTTTTACTTATTTTTTAAATTCAATTTAAAGTATATGCTTTAATTAGTGTTATATTCAATTATCTGTCTCTATTTTTTTTTTCTGTATGTATACATATACTCTGGGTTGCTTCTGAGCCTTTATTGACTAGTTCTTACGTTGTTTAACTAGTTTGTGCACATTCGACTTCGTGTTGAGGGTTTTGGCTTATTCTTGAAATTGGAAGTGCGCTTCAACTCGGAGCGAGGACGTGAGTCTCTTTCCTAACCTTGTAAGAGGGAAGTGTCACCATAGGATTTATAAATGAATAATTGTTGCTAAATGCGGGGTATACGTGCGTACTACGTGACGAGAGTTGGTGCTTAGCTACTACTATATTAATTATCCGGGTAGTTTAGGACCCACGACATCATGCCTAATTTATGAAATCTCTATGTCAATGATATCGCCTAGGATATACTAGGGACTTAAAAGAGGATAAAAGTAAATTTGTATACTTGTTGAACTCTTGTAAGGCATAATTGGATATTTATGTGCCTTCGTGTGTATATATACATGATATTTGCTTGATATTTGTGGATCGAACCGATCGTCTCGGTATGAATAGATGTATCTATTGGCGGTCGTCGACCCTCTGCAAGTGCACAATTTATTTCTATTGGTTCGAGCAGTCGCCTCGGCATAACGTGCGGATGATTATTCTGTGAAAACTCATACTCACATTGTTCATTATTATACACAAAAATAGAAATAGTAAATCATTGTAAGAACATGACTTATGCATCTTACCATAAACTGCTGATACTAGTAGCTTTCTATGCTTATAAAATATTTCATATATTATTTGACCTTAGTAAGTATCAAGTTGACCTCTCATCTCTACTTTTTCAAGATTAGACGGGATACTTACTGGGTACATGTTATTTATGTACTCATGCTACACTTCTGTACTTAAATGTAGAGGATCTGAGGCAGGTGAATCTGTTTATCACTTGGGTGCGCATCAGTGGGCCATCTGGGACTTCTATGGTGAGTTGCTTCCTCTTCATGACGATCTGCAGCCGAAGAATAGTCTTCTTTAATTTGTAATTTATTTTCTGTCTATCCTGATTTAGACAGTAGGATAGTATAGTATTATTTTGTATATATTCTATTAGTTCCCGTAGCTTGTGACACAAGGTTCTGGCACACACATTAGTAGACTAGTTTTGGGCTGTATCATTATATGCTTCCTACATTTCTTACTGTATTTGGTTTCTAAAACCCCATTGGGATCCTTTATCTTTTCTTAAAAATTATAATTTTTGATAAACTTGGAAATATTTTCCGCACTTGGCTTGTCCGGCAAGGTTGATGGGCGCCATCATGACCTATTATGAAAATGGGTTGTGACACCAATAAGAGTTTAAGTAGTAGTAAAAGATTCAAGTCGTATATATAAGAGTCCTTCATAGTCTAAAACCTTCGATTTTTTTGTGATGAATATGAGTTATTATTCGATTCTCATTATTTTTAGGATCTATGACACTGGCGAGAATGGTACTAAAAAATAAAATATAATAATAATTAAGTATGAGATTTGAGAAACAATTAATATTTTTTCACGTTGCTTTTTTAATTAATTAATATCCAATGATTATCTATGTTTAATTTTATCAAGAAGTTATTTCAATTTTAAGATTATTTATATATAACCTAAACAACTCTAATATTTGACATGGTCAGTGTACGCGCATATCGGCGTGGATAATAATACTAGTTCTAATGTTAATTAGAAATAATATCATTGCATATTCGAACATTAAGTAATTAGCTATAAATTATGTTTGGACCTAGTTTATATTTAATAATTCAAATATGAGTGCAATTAAAATTTTATTATTTTATACAAATAGTTTGGTGCAATTAAAATTTATTAATTTGTATGATAATATATAACCAAACGATACATGTATAATTCATGTGATTAACATTAACATAGTTTAATTAAGAATCAAAAATAAAATTACGAAACTCAAATTAATATTTGAAGATTTTATGGATTTTAAATTTCTAACAATTAAGATTTTTAAAATAAGTCTAAGCAAACAAATTAAAAGACAGAAAATAAGAGTAAGGAAAAAAATATTTTGCAACTATATATATATATATATATATATATATATATATATATGTATATATATATATATATGTATATATATATATATATATATATATATGTATGTATATGTATATATATATGTATGTATATAATTAATGAAATACCAAATTAAAGTAATAATTCTCAAAGAAAATTACATCGAGTGTACCGCCTAATTTTATATATATATATATATATATATCTAAATATATATATATATATATATATATATATATGTATATATATATGTATATATATATATATATATGTATGTATGTATGTATGTATATAATTAATGAAATACCAAATTAAAGTAATAATTCTCAAAGAAAATTACATCGAGTGTACCGCCTAATTAATTACCCCCTTTTCTAAATTACACAAATTTCAGGTGCGCATAGAGGGTACCGCCTACCATCCCCACTCTCCTAATTGGGATTTGAAGTCTAATTTGATTATTAGTACTCTTTTTGTACTACTATCCGACGATGTTTAGAAATCAATAATGCTACTGTAATCCTTACATTATCAGGAAAGAAAGTTTGTTTGAAAATTAACTTTAAATCGCGAGTAGATATACAGAAGGTTAACGAGAGGTTTGTATAATCCTGAATTCATAAGGGGTGTTGAGCTATAACAAATAAATGATATGTACTTAATTAAATAATTTTCCACTTCAAACTTGGATTAATTTTCACTTTACAGTGGATTCAGTAAATACCTTGAGATAATTGGCTCGATATTGATTTTTGGACTAATTTTGTAATAACTATACTACGAAAAACTTTTTCAAGTAGAAAATATATTCTAATTAACAAATATACTCAATGAAATAAAAGATTTACTAATTCTTATTAATTTCACATGCCTATATGAAAATATATATTGCTCATAAAAAAACATGAAGACATTTTCTCCAACGGAAAGTGTTTTTTGAAAACAAAATTAATAAAACTTTACCTAAGATCAACAATATCTCAAGAATAATCAAATAAATTGGTTATTGTTACAAAACTTAGCTCAAAGTAATAAACAAAAGATAGACAACAAAGTAGAGAGAAATAGAGAAGAGAATATATTTCTTCTATGTATCCAAGTATATTACAAAATGATTTCTCATCCTCTATTTATAGTACTACATAGATGTATACTAAAAGAATTCCAAAAATATGTCATTAAGCTTTTGAGATCATGGATGAAGATCATGGGGGAGATCATGGAGGTGTGGGAGTTACAACCATAAGTATTGGAGTAGTGGGAGTTATGGAGATAATGGATAAAAGTAGTGGGTGTCATACGAGTTATGGACATCCACCATAATCTAATATTTCATAACACTCCCCCTTGGATGTCCAAAGATAATGTGCCTCGTTAAAACCTTAACTAAAATAAAACCCAATGGGAAAAAAAAAATTCTAGAAAAGGAAAAAGAGTACACATATCTAACAAAATGCATTTTTGTTGCCTCGTTAAAAACCTTGCAAGGAAAACCCAGTGGGACAAAACCTTGTAAGGGAAAAAGAGTGTAACGGGCATTAACTCCCCCTGAAAAGAGCATCAATTCACATCCTTGAGCCTTTGCATTCCAATCTTGTGTACCAGCTTCTTGAAGGTTGACGTTGGTAGAGATTTTGTGAACAAATCAGCCATATTATCACTTGAACGAATCTGTTGCACATTGATATCACCATTCTTTGGAAGATCATGTGTGAAAAATAACTTTGGTGAAATATGCTTTGTTCTATCTCCTTTTATGAATCCTCCCTTCAATTGGGCTATGCATGCTGCATTGTCTTCATACAAAATCGTGGGTAGTTTGTCACATTTCAAACCACATTTGTCTCGAATATGATGTATTATAGACCTCAACCGCACACACTCTCGACTTGCTTCATGAATAGTGATTATCTCAGCATGATTAGATGAAGTAGCCACAATTGATTGCTTAGTCGATCGCCAAGATATGGCAGTGCCTCCACAGATAAACACATAACCTGTTTGAGATCGAGCCTTGTGTGGGTCAGATAAATATCCAGCATTAGCATAACCAACAAGATCAGGACTGCAATTATTGCTATAAAATAAGCCCATATCAGTAGTCCCTTTTAGATACCGCAATATATGTTTGATTCCATTCCAATGTCTCCTTGTGGGAGCAGAGCTATATCTTGCTAAGACATTAACTGAAAAAGTTATGTCAGGCCTTGTAGTATTTGCAAGATACATTAGTGCGCCAATTGCACTAAGGTATGGTACTTCAGGACCAAGTAGCTCTTCATTCTTTTCTTGCGGTCGGAATGGATCCTTATTCACATCAAGTGATCGAACAACCATCGGAGTACTTAAAGGATATGCTCCATCCATGTAAAACCGTTTCAATACCTTTTCTATATAGGCAGATTGATGAACAAAAATTCCGTTTGCCAAATATTCAATTTGCAAACCAAGACATAATTTTGTCTTTCCGAGATCTTTCATCTCGAATTCCTTCTTTAAATAATCAATTGCCTTTTGGAGTTCTATGGGAGTTCCAATAAGGTTTATGTCATCGACATATACGGCAAGCACAACAAATTCCGATGTTGTTTTCTTTATAAAAAAACATGGGCAAATGGCATCATTTATATAGCCTTCCTTTAATAAATACTCACTAAGACGATTATACCACATTCGTCCTGATTGCTTTAGACCATACAAAGATCTTTGCAATTTGATTGAAAACATTTCCCGGGACTTTGAATTATGAGTGTTTGGCATTTTGAATCCATCAGGAATTTTCATGTATATCTCATTATTAAGTGAGCCATAAAGATAGGCAGTAACCACATCCATTAAATGCATATGAAGCTTTTCAAGGACAACAAAACTAATGAGATAACGGAAAGTTATAGCATCCATTACGGGTGAATATGTCTCTTCATAATCGACACCAGGCCTTTGAGAAAATCCTTGTGCAACAAGGCATGCCTTATATCTTTGTACCTTGTTTTTCTCATTTCTCTTGCGTACAAAGACCCATCTATAGCCAACAGGCTTAACACCATTAGGTGTTTCAACTATAGGCCCAAAAACTTCACGTTTTGCAAGTGAATTCAATTCTGATTGGATTGCTTCTTGCCATTTTGGCTAATCAAATCTTTGTCGACATTCTCCAACAGATGAGGTTCAAGATCCTCACTTTCTTGCATAATGGTAGATGCAACATTATATGCAAAGACATAATCCACCACTATATCCACTCGATTAAAATTTGTCTCAATATCGATTGGATTTATTGATAGTTCTTTATTTTCATGAGTCTCGGGCTCAATGGATTCTTCATGAATCTCAGAATTTATTAAATCGTGAATTTCCTCATGAGATTCTTTTGTAGTGTCATTTTGATCATTTGCATTCCTTTTTCTAGGATTTCGATCTTTGGAACCTAATGGCCTGCCACGTTTTTGGCGTGCTTTCGACTCATTAGATATGACACTAGAAGATTGTCCAATAGGGACATCAATACGGATTGGAACATTCTCTGCTGGGATGTGAGATTTTGTTATCCTTTTCAAGTCCATGAATGCGTCAGGCATTTGATTTGCTATTCTTTGCAAATGGATAATATTTTGCCCCTCTTTTTCACAAATAGAGGTATGTGGATCAAGAAGAGATAATGATGGATTTTTCCACAAAATTTCCCGTTTGGTTTCACCAACTTCTCCCCCTAATTTTGGGAAAAGTGTCTCATCGAATCGACAGTCTGCAAATCGTGCAGTGAACAAATCCCCTGTCAATGTTTCGAGGTAGCGAATAATGGAGGGCGATTCAAACCCAACATATATTCCTAACCTTCTTTGCGGACCCATTTTAGTGCGGTATGGCGGTGCTACAGGCACATATACTGCGCATCCAAAAATTCTTAAATGGGATATATTAGGTTCATGACCCAAAACTAATTGCAACGGGGAATATTTTTGATAATTCGTCGGTGTGTGACGAACTAGCATTGCTGCATGCAAAATGGCGTGACCCCAAACCGAAGTGGGCAGCCTCGTTTTCATGAGTAATGGTCTTGCAATCAACTGCAGACGTTTAATTAAAGATTCTACAAGACCATTTTGAGTGTGAACAGGAGCTACAGGATGTTCCACTTTTATCCCGATTGATAAGCAATAATCATTAAATGCTTGGGATGAAAACTCAACAGCATTATCTAGCCTAATAGACTTAATTGGATTATTAGGAAATTGTGCTCGTAATCGAATTATTTGTGCCATTAATTTTGCAAATGCAAGGTTGCGTGATGACAATAGGCACACATGAGACCATCTAGAGGATGCGTCTATTAAGACCATAAAATATCTAAAGGACCCACTAGGTGGGTGAATAGGTTCACAAATATCCCCTTGTATACGTTCCAAAAACGTAGGTGACTGTGTTCCAACCTTTGTTGGTGATGGTCTAATAATTAACTTGCCTTGATAACAAGAAGTGCAAGAAAATTCATTATTTAAAAGAATCTTTAAATTCTTTAATGGATGCCCATATGAGTTTTCTATAATCCGTCTCATCATAATTGATCCAGGATGTCCCAATCGATCATGCCAAAGTACAAAAGTATTGGAATCAGTAACCTTTTGGTTTACTGTGGAATGTGCCTCAATTGCACTAATTTTTGTCCAATACAGGCCACAAGATAAAGATGGGAACTTCTCAATAACCCTCTTTTGGCCAGAGACATTCTTTGTAATGATGAGGTATTCAAGATTATTCTCATCTATTGTCTCAATATGATATCCATTTTGACGGATATCTTTAAAACTCAACAAGTTCCTCTTGGACTTGGAAGAGAACATTGCATTCTCTATGATAAATATTGTTCCTTTAGGCAGAGTTATAGTTGCTCTTCCGGAGCCTACCAGAAATTGTAGTAACATCTGCCTTACACATACTTAAATGAGAGAAATATTTCTTCTCTTTGAATATCGTATGTGTGGTACATGAATCAATTAAACAAATATTTTTACAATTGGAGGTTGATCCAAGTTTGCTTTGTTAGATATCCATATTTGCTTCCCATGGTTTGACATACAAAAGGAATATAGGAAAAATATTAGTATTTTTTTTTATAGATATGAGAATAAACAAAATTAAGTCTATGATTCAACATAATAGTTTCAGTGCGGTCATTATGAAAAAAAAAACTTTTATCATAGTTATTCTCCTTTTAATACTCTTGTATCCGTTGCTTAATAATTAAACAATATTTTCAAAATCTGCTGAGGTTAGTCGATTAACTAAATTGGATAGTCGATTAACATGCCTTGCGGAAAAAGGTCCAGTTTAATAGAATATATTGGTTAATCAATTATCTGTTATGTTAATCGATTAACTTACTGAAAAATCATTACAAATAAAGCATAAGATGAATGTGTAATCTAAAGTTATATATTTTATAACCATAATACAAAACTTAGCTTTACTAGCTTAAAGCAGAAAATATAAAATTTGAACCATATCACAATAATAGATAACTTATGTAAACTATGATAATTGTTTATTCATTAACTACTACGAATAAGTAAAAATAAAAATATCAAACTGCTCAATCTTCTTTAACCATGGATCCATCACCGATCAAGTGATCTATTTTCCCCTCAGGGTGCTCAAAGAAGTCTGCCACATCCAAGTGGGTGATGTCTAAATTATTGTCAGAGACAAAATTGGTTTCAGGGCCTTTACTCTTTAGAGATGCTTGATAAAGCTCAACAAAATATATTGGTACACGGCAAATTTTTGCCCAGTGCCCTTTTCCACCGCAACGATAACATATAGTTTCTGAACTATTTGTTTTTGGATTCTCATAATTCCATTTTCGCTTTTGGTGGTTAAATCTCTTTGGGGGGTGACTAACACCAGGAAAATTTCTTCCTTGTCCACGTCCATGGCCATGACCCCGACCACGACCACGACCATGATTAAAGCCATAGCCTTTTCCACGCTTAGCATAATGGGAATACACCTTATCTACTTCAGGCAATGGTGTAGACCCAGTGGGTCGATTTTCGTGATTTCTCATGAGCAGGTCATTGTTTCGCTCAGCCACAAGGAGAAGAGAAATCAGCTCAGAGTACTTTTTGAAACCTTTCTCTCTGTACTGTTGTTGCAGAACCATATTGGAGGCATGAAACGTTGTAAACGTTTTTTCAAGTATATCATAATCAGTTATAGTATCTCCACGGAGTTTCAATTTAGAAGTAATTCTAAACATTGCAGAATTATATTCAGAAACAGACTTAAACTCTTGGAGCCTCAGATGAGCCCAATCATATCGTGCTTGTGGCAGAGTGACCAACTTTAAGTTGTCATATCTCTCCTTTAAGCCATTCCACAAGATAAGTGGATCTTTGACTGTGAGACCCATTGCATCCAAATGGATTTCAGCATCCAACACCCATGTCATGTAGTTCTTGCCCGAAATTTCAAGGGCAACAAACTTTCTTTTCATAATGTCAGACATAATTAAAACAAAATTAGGAGGAGAAAAAATACCTTAATTTTATCAAAGAGATTCTTGAGATAGTAGAGCTTCGTGCTGATAACGTGTTACAAAACTTAGCTCAAAGTAATAAACAAAAGATAGACAACAAAGTAGAGAGAAATAGAGAAGAGAATATATTTCTTCTATGTATCCAAGTATATTATAAAATGATTTCTCATCCTCTATTTATAGTACTATATAGATGTATACTAAAAGAATTCCATAAATATGTCATTAAGCTTTTGAGATCATGGAGGAAGATCATGGGGGAGATCATGGAGGTGTGGGAGTTACAACCATAAGTATTGGAGTAGTGGGAGTTATGGAGATAATGGATAAAAGTAGTGGGTGTTATAGGAGTTATGGACATCCACCATAATCTAATACTTCATAACAGTTATATTATAAATTAGAGAAAAAATATTAAAAGAAGTTGATTGTAAAATATAGTTAACATCTTTGCCGCCGAAGGCCTCCAATAACGCTTCAGCTTCAAGCCCTGTACTCCATCGAGCCGCGCTACCGGAGACCTCAGGGGTTGAGAATATTGTCATTTATTTTATCACCAAAGAACAAACTATAGTATTTTCTTTTATAATTACTAAAAAATAATGGCAAAAATAGCAAGATTTTAAATCAAGATATTTCAAACAAGCAATACAAGTAAAAGAAGACCCCAAAGAAAGTATAATACATGGTAAAATTATTACATAAAAGGTAGGGTAAATGATAAAATAAAATTATTTAATAATAATGAAGGGAGAAATTGAGAGAAAAATACAAGGTAACGACGCGACCACACCAAATCGGTCGTTATATAAAGTGGCACATTTCGTCGTTATGTAACGACATATTTAATGATAAGATAAGATACAATTTTAGTAACAATAAAAAAATATTGTATTTAATGTAACAATACGACACAATACAATAGGTACAACTATCCAAACAAGCTGTTGGACTTAGTTTATATTTTGTATTTTAAACACGAATGCAATTATTTTTTAATTTTTTATACACATATATAGTTTGGTGAAATTAAAATTTATCATTTTATATGATAATTTAATAGCCAAAGATACTTATATATGCCATGTGACTGACTAATATAGTAGAAGAGTCTAATAAAATAAAATTACTAAAATACTCCAAAAAAATGGAGAATGCGGAAGAATTAAATAAAAAGAAGAAGAAATTAAACAAAAAATAAGAAGAAATTAAACAAAAAAGAAGAGAAATTAAACAAAAAAGAAGAAGAAATTAAACAAAAGAAGAAGAGAAATTAAACAAAAAAGAAGAAGATATATTACACAAAAAAAAGCCGCCAAAACGTTCCTCTGTTTCTAAAAAACCCCGTGCGTCTTTTCAATCAGTTTCACGACTCGACAGTTCTATCGACAATCAGCAAGTTCGTCCAATTTTTTTTCTCAACTGAAAGATTATCTCAAGCAGCCTCTCATCACAAACTATCGGTTGGATTCTTCTGATCAATTGCACAGTAGATTCGGCTAAGTGGTAAGTCTCTCACAAGCTATTATTTGGATTCTTCTCAATTCCACAACCCACTTGGCTAAGTAGCGAGTGTTTTTTTATCAATCTTATTTTTTCAGTATATTGTAGATATGAATTGATATGCTTGTGAGCTTCACTTGATTGTTTTTTAGTCCTTTGCTATTGGTATGTAACTATCTCTTCCAATCTCTATGTGAACTTTTATTCTGCCATTTTTTGCTAAATATTTGAAAGCTCGTGCTCATTATACGGGGATTTTAGACCTAATTTGATTATTAGTACTCTTTTTTAATTGTCCAAAGATTTTTTGTAATCAATAAATGATACTGTAATCCTTTTACATTACCAGGAAAGAAAGTTTGTCAGAAAAATGACTTCAAATCGCGAGTGGATATACAAAAGGCTAACGAGAGGTTTGTATAATCCCGAATTCATATGGGGTGTTGAGAAATTTATCGAGTTTGCAAAAAATCATCGTGAAGGGAGGGATGGTGAGAGACTAAGGTGCCCATGTAACCGAAAAAAGTGTCAGAATAGAAATTTTGAAGATGTTCTTACTATCCACGAGCATTTATTGCGCGATGGCTTTGTACCTGGATATCATATATGGTACTTGCATGGAGAAAATAAGGTTACAAGAAATATAAATCAACATGAAGAGATGCAAAATTGGGATCAGTCTATGAATACCGAATCCGTAAATGTGGGTGCAATTGATGAGCCTGGGTCACCTACTTCATACCACAGAATGGTCCTTGACGCCGTTGGCCCCTCATTCGATCCGATTGATAGGGATGAATTACCGAATCCTGTTGCGCAGGAATTTTATGATCTGGTAGATTCTGCAAATCAAGAGGTGTGGCCTGGCTGTGAAACACATTCTCAATTGTCAGCTGTTGCACGCTTATTGCACATCAAGTCTGAACACCATCTATCTGATAGATGTTTTGATGACATTTGTCAATATGTGAATGAGATGATTCCTCCGGATAACCTAATGCCAAATAATTTCTGTGAAACTAAGAAGTTAATGCAGGGAATGAACATGCCAGTAGAAAAAATCCACAGTTGTGTAAATGCCTTTATGATTTATTGGGGAGAAGACATCGAACTTAACCATTGCAAGTTTTGTCGCCATCCTAGGTACAAGCCTACTAGGCAAATATCGAATTCAAAGATAAATCTTGTACCTTTCAAACATATGTACTACTTTCCCCTCACTCCACGATTACAACGATTATATGCTTCCGACATGACTGCTGCACATATGCGATGGCATGCCGAGCATGAAGTTGAGGAAAATATGATGCGTCACTGTTTAGATGCGCCCGCATGGAAACACTTTGATAAGATGCATCCATCTTTTGCAGCAGAAAGTCGTAATGTCAGATTAGGGATATGCATAGATGGTTTTCAACCATTTGGACAAGCAAGTCAACAGTATTCATCTTGGCCAATAGTTGTTACACCATACAACTTGCCGCCTTGGATGTGTATGAAAGAGTCCTATTTATTTTTGTCGGTTATAATTCCTGGACCGAAGAACCCTAAGTAAAAGTTTGATGTTTTCTTGCAGCCTTTGATTGCAGAACTAAAACAATTGTGGAGTACAGGTGTGGACACATATGATATCTCCAAGAAGCAAAATTTTAACATGCGAGCTGCTTTGATGTGGACAGTTAGTGATTTTCCTGCATATTCAATGTTGTCTGGATGGGGTACTGCGGGTAAGCTAGCATGTCCATATTGTATGGAGAATACAGATGCTTTTACTTTGACTAAAGGTGGCAAAGAGTCATGGTTTGACAATCATCGTAAGTTCCTACCACTGGATCATCCATATAGAAATAACAGAATATCATTTAGAAAAAATAAAGTGGTCCGAACGCATCCTCCCCCGATATGGTCAGGTGATGATATATTGAAGGAGATAAATGAATTGGGGTTGAAAAAGGTGACAGAGCTTGGGGCTGATATTGTTAATGGCGAAATTAGTAAGTTTTCGGGTTGGAAGAAAAGAAGCATTTTTTGGGATTTGCCGTATTGGAGTACAAATCTGATCCGACACAATCTAGATGTTATGCACATCGAAAAAAACTTTTTCGAGAATATGTTCAACACAGTGCTGGACGTAGATGGTAAAACAAAAGATAATGCCAAATCTAGAGAAGACTTGAAAGAGTTCTGCCGACGCCCTGGATTACATACCGTTGGTGACGAATATCCGAAAGCTTGTTATACACTAGACAAGAAGTCGAAAAAAGTGTTGTGTGAATGGGTGGAGAATCTGAAATTTCCAGATGGATATGTCTCAAATATGGGAAGGTGTGTGGACATGAAAAATCATAAATTGTTTGGTATGAAAAGCCACGATTGTCATGTATTCATGCAAAGATTGGTCCCTATTGCCTTCTGTGAGCTATTACCACAAAAAGTTTGGGAACCACTTGCTGAGATGAGCCTTTTCTTTAGGGATCTCACTTCAACAACAATTCGGGAAGAGGATATGGTTAGACTTCAACAAGAAATACCTGAAATTCTTTGTAAATTGGAGCGTATATTCCCTCCCAGCTTCTTTGATTCAATGGAGCATCTCCCCGTGCATCTTGCTTACGAAGCAAGGATAGCAGGTCCGGTACAATATCGATGGATGTACCCATTTGAGAGGTAAAATTTCATCTTTCTGCTTGTATCTTTATAGTTGTTATTTATAGTTGTATCTTTGTAGTTGCTGTTTATAGTATATCTTTGTAGTTGCTGTTTATAGTTGTATCTTTATAGTTGATGTTTATACTTGTATCTTTATAGTTGCTGCCCTGCATCCAAAACTGGATTAGTTACCTCAATTTTCTGTTGTCTAGATTTGATAGTTGTTGTTGTTCGATCAGTAGCAGCTGGATTAGTTACCAGAATCCTATAAGTTGTATCTTTATAGTTGATGTTTATACTTGTATCTTTATAGTTGCTGCCCTGCATCCAAAACTGGATTAGTTACCTCAATTTGCTGTTGTCCAGATTTGATAGTTGTTGTTGTTCGATCAGTAGCAGCTGGATTAGTTACCAGAATCCTATAAGTTGTATCTTTATAGTTGATGTTTATACTTGTATCTTTATAGTTGCTGCTTTGCATCCAAAACTGGATTAGTTACCTCAATTTGCTGTTGTCCAGATTTTATAGTTGTTGTTTATAGTTGCTGCCCTTCATAGTTGTTCTCAAACTGAACAGAGCATTCACAAAGCTTATTGTTCTCTTATTGAGGAAGCAGAACATTTTGTGTTCATTGAATTGCAAGGAATTATGCTACTGCTTTGTATGAGGGGTCAGCTTTAAGTGCTTTCTGATAGGACTGCGTTGATTTAAATTCAACATAAAGATTTAACTAGAATTATAAATGCAGCAAAAGAAGCTCTGATTAGTGATAAGCTTCTGATTCAAATTCAACATAAAAATTAAGTGGATTATATATGAAACAAGAGATAGCTTCGATTAGTGATAAGCATCATCATAAAGATTAAAAGGTAAAAATTCACCAGATTAATTTAAAGCAGCCCGTGTGCAAAAAGAGAACACTTCATTACTTTTACAATAAATTAATGAAGCTTAATCGTTCGCTTAATTAGACGTCCATCAAGTTCTAATCCTGATAACTATTTCCAGCTATGCCGAGTTTATCAGAATGTAGGTACTCGATCTGCTATGGTGAACAATGTTGGTGAGGTTCAATGGTTGATAAAGGTCCAAATACTCCTTCTCAAGATGTACCTGTTAAGTGGCTTTAGCAAGGATCTCTAGTGTTGTAAATCCGATAGTTCAAGCCTACGACAATCTGGCCACTGCTGCAGCACTTTTGTCACCTGGTACATGTCCAAAAGGGACTGCTGCTATGGCTATAAATCTGGGCCTGGTACTAAAATCCATATTGATCCTATTGGCAAAGGTGTAAACCAGGAGGTGGAACAGATCGAGGAAAAACAACTGTTGGAACCTGTATTGGATCCAAAAAATGCTGCAGGAACCTCTATTAGTGTGCAGCAGAGGAATAAAATAGTAAATGGTAGTGTACAACAAGGGAATGTAATAGTAAATGAAGTTGTTGGAATTCAGAATAATGCTGACAAAAACAGGGTAGATATTGGCTATATTGTTTCAGGTGATACTGCTAATATTGTGGATCCTATTTCTCAAAATCCAACAGGAGGTGAGCAGAAAAAAGAAATCAAAGGCAGCTCTCTAACAAAACAGCTGTTGCAGATCAAACCAATGCAGTGTATGCAACTGGGGATCAAATGCAGGAGGGGATGCAATCTAATATACAACACTTGAAGGAACATGCATATGGATTGGAACAACAGCAAAAAGAAACAAAAGGGAGAGGTATGCAGGCTATTCAAACAGATGCACAAAATATGTCTCCTGATGGTCAGCAGAAAAATGCAGAACAAGCCTCTAACAAAACAGCAACTGCCCAGATTTAAGGCTAAACACGATGGACAAAAAAACAACTTGGTGAAAAGTAGAACTGGGAAATGTGGCAAGGATGATAAAGGAGGAGGTAAGAACAAAAAGGAAGGAGAATGGAAGGTAGTAGCAGCAAAAACAACTCCTGTAAAGAATGGGGCATCACCAAAATCTCAGAATATAGGTGCTCGACGAAATGACCTTAATATTGGTTCTTGTCCAAATACTTCGAGGTTCTTGCTACTGCTGAAGACCATGAAGGTGATGCAACAGGTCTAAAGGGTAATGTTATGGATGCTGAATTACTGGGCATACAGGGTCACAGTTTGACTGCACCTACATTATCTTGACCGCCATCAGTGACTTCAGTAGGTTTCCTGTTGTTACTATCATGTCACAAGTGTACTGAAAGCAAGTTTTGAATAATGGAATGAAACAATTTGCTGCTCGATCTTGCCTGCAGTTAATAAATTGGATTGTTTCTCACTTTGTGCGTTATCCTTGTGCGTAGTTCTATCATTTAAACACTATTGTACGTCCTTGAATGGTGCGAGTTGCTGCTCCACTGCTTTGCATTGTATCTCTTGACAGATACTCTTTGGAACTTTTTAATATCTACAAACCAGTTTCTTGTTCTACATGTTCATTATATATCTTCACGTTTTAGTCAGTTCTCTATGAACCATAGGTGTGCTAATACCTGTCATTAAATTCATAAAAGCAGTAGTTTATTGTAATCTTCTGCTCCCAGAAACTCTTTTAATTCAGACTTCTTATTTGAGCTTATGTGTTATTTCCAGGAACCTTCGGAAATTGAAAAATAATGTTCGAAATAAGGCACAAGTTGAAGGATCAATATGCAACGCGTATTTAGTTGAGGAAGCTTCATCTTTTTGTTCACACTACTTTGAACCTCATGTTTACACAAGGCATAGGAAAGTTCGGAAAAAGATGAGCGCGATGGTAATCTTTCTATATTTACCTATCCAGGTAAAGCATTTGGGAGATGTAAACCAAGATATATGACTGAAGAAGAACTTGATGCAGCTCATATTTGTGTTTTATTAAATTGCCCAGAAGTACACCCATACATTGAGTAAGACTTCAAGCTTTTGTTTTCATTTGTAGATTAGCAAAATCATCAAAACCTTAATAAAATATTTTCTTGGATGTGATTCAAAGGATTTTTATTGACTCCCTTCGTCAAAATTTCCTATAAATTACGGAGAAGGAAGTGGAAAAGAAACTTGATGAAGATTTTGCATCATGGTTTAAAAGATATGTGAGTACTTGTACAATATCCTTCCACTTATAGTTACCTCACTTATAAGAAACTCTAATTATTTTTCTTTTATAGGCACGCGTCCATATAGATAATCAGTTCATCAAGGCCCTTGCAGAAGGTCCATGTCGAACAGCACAACCATGGACTGGTTATACAGTCAACGGCTTTAAATTTCACATTAAAAGCCGCAGTTCTTCTGGATCATCTAACAACAGCGGTTTATGCATAAAAAGAACTAATTATAGTGCAGATGATAGTGGCTACTATGGCGTGCTAACTGATATCCTTGAATTGGAGTACAAGGGTAGTGAGTATATAAAGAGAACTGTTTTATTTAAGTGGGAGTGGTCTGATCCCACACCAAAGGCAGGAATGAAGTTTCACCCACAATATAAACTTGTGGATATCAACCATGAAAAGAAGTTAAAGAAGTATGAACCATTTGTTTTGGCAATGCAAGCGGCTCAAGTGTATTATACAACTTATCCTAGCTTACGACGTGATAAGAGTGAGTGGTGGGCTGTGTGCAAAGTAAAAGCACGGGGTTTGGTGGACATGCTTCCATCATCTTCACAGTCAACTCCGACAGATGGTGTTGAGCCATTCCAATCTGAGGAAGTTGGTTTAACATTTGATGTGGTACCTAACGATGAAATTATTCTCCTTAATGATCCAAATGGTGGATTCATAAACATAAGAGACGAGGATGATGATTTAGATGATGAGATAGAACTTCATGTTGAATTTGGATCGGACGAAGATGAAGATAAGGATGAGGATAATGAGAATGAAGAGCTATATGATGAAAATGATAGTGAATATAGTCAAAGTGCTTCAATCTCTTCAATTATAGAGTCTGAATGAATGAAACGTAGTATATAATTTATTTTTAGTTTTTAGTTTTTAAGAAAAAGTTCCTGGATTTCAGATTTTATGGGTTCTTGTTTTTCTTAACTTAAGTAAATTTGTTCTTTTTTAGATGTTTGGCTTTTGAAATACTTTATAACGTAAATTTGTTCCTTTTTAGATGTTTGTCATTTGAATCTGCCATGTCTAGATTAATACTTGTATGCCTTATTTTTTTCAAAGAATTTTGTTCTTGGAGTAATATATCATTTAATTACTCTTGGAATAAAATATCAATTATTGTATCCAATTAGATTTGACCATGATTCATTAAGTATGTTATTTGTTCATCTGCATCTGGCTTTGGAATCGCAGATATGGCACCTAGGGGAGAAGGAGCACGTAGATATGTCGAAAACAGGAATTCAAACACACTGAGATCTCGTGAGATGTTGAGTCCCACATCTGATCAGTCACCCGAACCTGATTAGTCACCTGAACCTCCAGTTACAGAAACACCACATTTGGATGCAACTCTAAGCAGATCCTTACCATCTTCTTCTTCTGATCTTGGTACACCTGCAGATGAAATCCGATCAGCAAGTTCATCCAACACAATTGGCGGTAACCGTATCCCAATTACAATCGTCCCTGGAGGGTAAGAGTAAAAGTGTCACTTGTTTATATTTTTTTAAATTTTTGTTCTTGCTTATTTGGTAAGCACTGGTGCATCTCAAATGCTTCTTGAAAGAATATGAAAGGCTTAAATGGAATAGAGTAACAACATAATTCATTTCTTATTTACTTTAGCCAACTGGACCCGGGCAATGACGTCGCTCGGTCTGTCACAAAAATCTTCAAGGAGAAACTGGATCCTAAAGGACATAATTGGAAGTCTGTTACACCAGAGACAAAAGACTTCTATTGGGAATAAATTAAGGTAAAGTTATAGTATGATAAGATCAATAATATTTGGAGTTCCTTTATCTTTCTTGAGCCGAGGATTTACTACACTCTGTATAAGTTGTTTTTGTTGTTATTATCAATATCTTGTGTTATTTTCATTTGATCTTCTCAAACAGAAACGATTTCAGTGGGACACTGCAATTGAAGGTTCCGTAAAGGATAAGTTTATGACCAAATGTGCATAACGATACAAGGGTATGTTATCTGAAGCAAGAAGTTGTGAGAAGAAGCGCAAAACTATTCCAGTATCTATTTGGGACCGCTGGAAGCCTCACTAGGATACTGAGACTTTTAAAGCCAAGTCTGTGCAATGCTCAAGGAATAGGATAAGTGAAAAAGGTGGTGAAGGTTCTGGTCCCTCACGCCATACAGGAGGCTCCAGAAGTCACCGAGAACATGCAAGACAAATGGTATATTCCTTTTTTATTAGCCTAGTTATAATATCTCCAAAGCTAGTGATTATGTATTAATATAGTGAACATGGTTTTCAATCTAGGCTAAAGAACTGGGAAGACCAGCTCATCCACATGAGCTTCTGAAGAAGACACATGTCAAGGCGAACGCGGAGTTTGTGGACCAGAAATCTAAGAGCACCTATGTAAGTTACTTCTCCCATTTTTGCTGTGACGTTTGCTACTTTGATTGCGATGGCCATTTAATTTTAACATATATATCTATAGTAGTCAGTGTCACAATTCATAAGATTAGCACAAAGCATGCAAGATGTTGCTTAAGAGTCAAAGAATTGATGATAATTGAATGTCATTTTCTAGTGGAAAGCATTCTTCTGATTTTGCGAGTCTTCAATATTTTGTCTAAGGGTACGACCTTTTACTTGCTCAATATTTTGATATGTCTTCACATGCTGTTTTTACGTTCTGGCAACTGGTTGTACCGGTGTTGTAAATAGCGCTCGCCTCAGCGCTAATAGCGTGAGGCGAGGCGATGCGAGCTGCCATCGGTATTTTACAGTGTGGCATAGCATTTTCAAATAAGAGAGCGCCTCTGCCTTTGTACCGTGTGGCGACATGTAGCATGAGGCGACCTGTAGCGTCCCTTGTTTTCCAAAAAGAAAAGAACAAGGCAGTAACAACGATCTATTTAAACAAAAAATTAGGATTCGCGATTTCTTTACTCTTTCTCCTTCAAGTCGACATCACACTATTGATTTAAAGCATAGTGGAAGACATGTATCAAGATGATCTCCAAGGAAAAGTGAAGCTGATAGTTGTCTTGTGACTGTGACAGAAGTGATTGAGCCTGAAGTTTTTTCTGCTGCAAATGTCCATTTTCAGTTACACTGGTCCTTTGTGGACAGTTGAGGTATCTGGTGAATGCACAAGACAGATTATATGATTTCCCATATAACTGTTGTGTTATGGTTGAACATCCAGTTTGTTGTTGATTGAAATTCTCCACTGATTCAGTGAGATTTATTTCCTGGAAGGAGGTGCAAATGTTCTGTATTGCTGTTGGGACTGGTGGATCAGATTGCACTTTAGTGTACATGAAATGTAGAATAACCTGAAGCAACTGGAACAATTTCAACAAGAATGAGCACATGGAGTGCTGATACCACTTATTGAAACTGCACTAGTTGTACAAGTGTATTCCAAGGCGAACAACGAGTTTGTGGACCACAAATCTAAGAGCACCTATGTAAGTTACTTCTCCCATTTTTGCTGTGACGCTTGCTACTTTGATTGCGATGGACATTCAGTTTTAACATATATATCTATAGTAGTCAGTGTCACAATTAATAGGATTAGCACAAAGCATGCAAGATGTTACTTAAGAGTCAAAGAATTGATGATAATTGAATGTCATTTTCTAGTGGAAAGCATTCTTATGGTTTTGCGAATCTTCAATATTATGTCTAAAGGTCCCAACTACAGGTTATATATACCACCTTTTACTTGCTCAATATTTTGATATGTCTTCACATGCTGTTTTGACTTTCTGGCAATTGGTTGTACCAGTGTTGTAAATAGCGCTCGCCTCAGCGCTAATAGCGTGAGGTGAGGCGAGGCGATGCGAGCTGCCATCGGTATTTTACAGTGTGGCATAGCATTTTCAAAAAAGCGAGCGCCTCTGCCTTTGTACCGTGTGGCGACATGTAGCATGAGGTGACCTGTAGCGTCCCTTTTTGCAAAAAAGAAAAGAACAAGGCGGTAACAGCGATCTATTTAAACAAAAAATTAGGACTCGCGATTTCTTTACTCTTTCTCCTTCAAGCACTATTGGTTTAAAGCATAGTAGAAGACATGTATCAAGATGATCTCCAAGGCAAAGTGAAACTGATAGTTGTCTTGTGGCTGTGACAGAAGTGATTGAGCCTGAAGTTTTTTCTGCTGCAAATGTCCATTTTCAGTTACACTGGTCCTTTGTGGACAGTTGAGGTATCTGGTGAATGAACAGGACAGATTATATGATTTCCCATATAACTGTTGTGTTATGGTTGAACCTCCAGTTTGTTGTCGATTGAAATTCTACACTGATTCAGTGAGATTTATTTCCCGGAAGGAGGTGCAAATATTCTGTATTGTTGTTGGGACTGGTGGATCAGATTGCACTTTAGTGTACATGAACTGTAGAATAACCTGAAGCAACTGGCACAATTTCAACAAGAATGAGCACATAGAGTGCTGATACCACTTATTGAAACTGCACCAGTTGTACAAGTGTATTCCAAATACCATGTGAGAATGAAAGCTAGATAATAGAGCAATCAAGAAGGATCCATCAGCTGAGTGAGTGGTTGCCTGCCCAGTTGAGTAAATAGGGGCAGAGTTGTTGTTTGCTGGTGGTTGATGCGTCTCCAGTGAACTTCTCATGCTGTTCTTCATGTCAGCCATAAAGGTTGACTGGATAATGTTGTACAGATGCCCATCTTGAAAGGCTCCATGAAGGTTGAATGCTGGTAGTGCACTGCAGTATGTTTCTTAGGTTCCTTCAAACCACTGTTTAGTAGCTGTAATTTAAAGTAGTATCTGGTGAGATTGCGATGCTGTTTTAGTAGTATTTTTGTATTCCTGGAGGCATGTATGGATGAATAATTGGTGCAAATGGTACAGTTTCATCAGATTGAGCACATAAGTGCTAATACCACTGATGGAAACTACACTTGCACATAAGGGCCATTATAAATCTTTCTGGTTGCTTTGGTGATTATCCTCATAGTAATATTACTCGGGATGAACCTGAAATTTAATTAAAAAAACAAATTAATATCTTAGTAAAAACTGTACAAAACAATAAACGTAAAAATAACAAATAACTCTTACCCATTACCCTCAGGGACTATGATGATCCTACCATATTGATCATAATGCACCTCTTCATTAGCATCAGCCTCACCGTCCGAAATATGTACATCAGAGGCATGTGTGGAAGGCGTAGTGGGGGGGGGGGGGGAGGGGGAGGTCAGATCTAGTATCTCTCAAGCGAAGGCCTGAAATTGAAGGAGTCCCTGATGAAGATAGATGTGATCCCTGTGACTGCGACATAGTTGGATGGATCGCAAATGGCTGTGATACTGATTGTTGTGGCCCGAGTGGCTGTGATACTGATGGTTGTGATCCATGTGGATGTGACATGGATTGATGCGATCCATGTGATGCTGATGGCTGTGATCCATGTGGTAGTGAGGCAGGTGGACTATATGTCGGACGTATAGTCCTATGGCCTTGTGACAAATACTTGGGGTTTGCACGAAGGTGTAGGTCATGTGATGCTGTGGCAGCTCAGAATTGACCTTGGATAGAGGCAAATACATAGGCATAGGCACATCAGAAAAGGCTAGAAAAGATTGAGTATTATCTTCTACCCTCCTACTTGGCTTCCTATTCTTTTCTCGACCCCGAGAACCACTAGGGTCATTGTTACCTCGACCCTTGCCAGTCATTGGCATAATATAATACATATTTAGATTGAAACATATAAAAACTAGCTATAAACGAGAGTTAATAAGAAACCAACTTTTTAAAGCTCATCGACGTATTGTTCCTCATCAGAGAATTCTTCTTCCTCACTAGTTTGAGCTTCATCAGTTGATTCTTCTTCCTCGTTTTCTATAGATCTTACGTAATTTAGATCAAATTCTTCCAATATATGTTCAGGATGTTCCAAATCATTTTCTAAAAGTTCATCCACTATTTGGTAAACACTGGAGATATCGTTTTGATATGCATAATCAGACTTATTCTGCCGCAATGAATAAGGAGCATAATACACTTGTCTAACATTATGTGTAATTATGAAAGGATCATAACGATCATACTCCATCGTATGATTAACCTCAATTATGTTGTATTGATTCTGTACTCTTGTACCTCTTGTTAGATCTAGGTCAAACCACTTGCATCTAAAGAGTATCAATTTCTTATATGGCCAACCTGTATATTTTAGTTCTATTCTTTTTTTGAGCACACCATAATAATCAATATCGCCGACTTGGTTTCCATCACCACCTTGAAGCCATACCCCACTGTTGCTGCTTTTTTAATTTTTAGAGCAATCCTCTGTATGAAGCTTATAACCATTCACAACGTACTTAGACATCGTTGTGACCCGAATCCCAGGTTCCCAAGATATATCTTTCAAAAATTGATTTACACTATTATTTGGATCATTTACCTATATATTGTTACAAAAATTCAAAAGTTAGCATAACTTTCAAATATTATTTACCTACATAGTGTTAGAATATTTTAAGGATAAACTTACAAATTGTTTGAACCACGTATCAAATGTCGTATATACAACATCATGGCTAAATTGACCCACGAAGTAATGGTGAAACATCAAATATTTATAGTAGTTTCATTGAGATATAATCACAGTAAATGCTATATTTTGATAACTACTAAATCAATACTTACTTGAGAAGTGGTACAACTTCAAGATAATTTAGCAACAAATGAAGTGTAGCTGACTTGTACTCCATATCACTCAAACTTCTCTTTATAATATTCTTAGAACACTGGCCTGGTTGATTGAATATGGACATAGATGGATATAATAGATCATTCATTAGGTTGACCGTGTGCCTGTTGGGCCTATTCCTAGCACATGGCACATTGCTCTCAAAATAATAAGAAAAAAACGAGCATTTTCCTTTGCAAGATAAGCTTCGCATATAGATCCTTCAATCATATCCCTCTACTTAACAAATTGTTTGCATTTTCCCATTGTCCTACATAATTTTAGGTTAGCCCATAACATTCAAATAAAACAGGAAATTACATATAACTTATAATATTACCTATCAAAGGATACATCCATCTGCATAGAACATGCCCTCCAAGTCGTGCCTCGTGTACACGGTGGATTAGAAGGTGTTCCATCACATTTAAAAACCCACATGAAAATATCTTTTCCATCTTACTAAAAGTTACACGAATGTTCTGATCCTTCCGGAGTAGGTTTTCTTCCCTTAATGTGGAAGAACACAAGTCTTTGCAAAATAAACTAATCTCTGTGATGGTTTTCCAGATTCTTTCAGGAAAACCATATAATGCAATAGACACTAAGGTCTCCATGAAAACATGACATTCATGACTTTTCAAATGGCTCAACTTCCCTACCTCCGTATCAACTTTTTTCCAAAATTCAACGCATAACCCTCAGGTATCTTCAATTTCGTTATCCAACCACAAATCTACCGTCTTTCCACCAAAGTGAATATGTAACTTGCTTTGGGATTGAATATCTTACCATTGTTTTCTGTCTGCAGGTATAATTCAGGCCACCTGCAATATTCTTGTAAGTCCATTCTAGCCTTTGGGTTATCCTTTGCCTTACCTTTAACATTCATTACTGTGTTGAATAAATTGTCAAAATAATTCTTCTCAATATACATGATATCAAGGTTTTGACGGGGAAGATTATCCTTCCAATAACACAACTCCCAAAATATACTCTGTTACATCCAATTATGAGTAACACCGTATCCGGGGAATTTATAAGGTGGAGCTTCAGTAACTTTACTAAAGTTCTGGACCCTCTCCCAAATTTCCTCACCTGAAAGTATTGGAGGTGGATTATCATATTCCATTTTATTCTTTTTGAATGCATTTTTCATCCTTCTAAACTCATGATCAGGAAGTAAGAAATGCCAATGACAATCAAACCATGATTGCTTTCGGCCATTTTTCAAAGTGAATGCTTTACTATTTTCCATGCAGTAAGGACAAGCTAGCTTCCCATCAATTATCCACCTAGACAACATTCCATACTTAGAAAAATCGTTAATTGTCTACATTAAATTAGCATGTAATTAAAACTCTTCTTGGTTGATATGTCATATGTTTCAACACCATCGTACCATTATTGTTTTAGCTCATCAATCAAAGGCTACAAATATACATCTATCAAACTTTTCGGATTACGTGGACCAGGGATAATACAATGTAAGAATATATATGGACTAGCCATGCACAACTCGGGTGGTAGATTATAAGGTGTAAGAAAGACAAGCCAACATGAATACGGTGTCACAGATACAAAAAAGGCGTGAAACTATCTGCATACAGATCTAACTGAATGTTCCTTGGTTCACTAGCAAAATGTGGATATGTCCTATCAAAGTGCTTCCAAGCTTCTCCATATGAAGGATGACACATCACACCAGGTGGTCTTTTATTTTTAAAGTGTCATCTCATATGAGGAGCTGAACTCATCGACACATATAACCTCTTTAGCCTAGGTATAAGAAGTAAATAATGCATCGCCTTGATGGCGACCCTCTTCCCGCTGGTAAGCCTCTTGAAACGAGGCTTTTCGCAAAATTTACAACTGCTTAAATTTGCACCATCTTTATAATATAACATGCAACCATCTTCACAACAGTCAATTCTCATTGACGAAAGTCCTTACATAGAAACTAATCTCTCTGCCTTATAGAAATCACCAGATAATTCAATATCGGGGTCAACTAGTTCACACATAAAGTCAATGAAAGAGTCCATGGCTCCTTGAGAAATATTCCAATCAGATTTGATACTTAGTAATCTAACTGCAACAGATAACTCAGAGTATGGACTTCCCTTACGTAGTGGACGACTAGCTTCCTCCAAATGTTCATAAAAATATTTTGCGCCATCATTTGGAGTTTGTTTAATATTTTTAGTGGGCTCACCCCCTAAGTGCATTCCAAAAGCATCCGCAACCATATCATGAATTTTGGAATCACGATTTTTATTCTCCACCGACCTACTACTTTTACCAACAACCATATTATGAAATATCCCATGGCTACTATCGATCTCTACATGATTAGTCCACTCAAAATAATTCGCTATAAACCCCTTACTATAAAGATGAAGCTTAACTTCCTCTAGTTTTTCAAACTTCATACAGTCACACCTAACACAAGGGCACCTAATTACTCCTTCATTTCGGTATGGCGGAAGTGACATTGCATGTCTAATAAAGTCATCAACCCCTTCTACAAAATCCTCCCACAATCCCACTGATTAGGATAATTCCTATTGTACATCCAAGTACGATGTTCCATCTACATAAATAAAATAAGAACAAATTAATTTACTTAATTCATATCCTAATCTTTTTTTAAATATACAAACTAAAAGTTCAATTTATAAACTAAAATTTCAATTCATATTCTAATTGTTCAATTCATATCCAAAAATTTCCATTTATAAACTAAAAGTTTCATTCATAAATTAAAATTTTAAATCATATCCTAAATTACAATTTATAAACTACAAGTCCAATTCATATCCTGAAGGTTACAAAAGCTAGAAATAACAATAATTCAAGGTTATAATTCAAACCTAAAAGTTAGGATTATATCCGAAAAATTCAACACATCCTAGAAGTTTGATTCACAAGAATAAAATATAAATCCTAGATTCTAACTAGCAAAACTCAAGACAACAAATAACAAATTTAATAGGGATTAGTATAGTTTAGAGTTTCTTCTCTTCAAATAATTTCTTCCCCATATTAGTAGGTAAAATCAAATATTGTAGCTACTAATAATTATCATAGATATAATTTAGCTAAGAACAGCCAATTTTTATAAATCCAACTAGGAGGAATTAAACAAAATCAGTATATTTCGAAAAAAAAGAAAGGAAGGAGAAACGTACCTGGGCAGTTGAGGACGCCGGCGGGTGGAGCTGCTGTCATCGGTAAGGGGCGGTAGCGTCGGTGGAGCCGTTGCTACTGGCGTCGGAGGGGGGGGGGAGGGTTGAGTGTGAAAGAGAGAGTGTTCGAATTTTTTTTGAAGAAAATAAGAGAATGAGCGGAAACCCGTTTTGGAGACCTGTTTTACAAATAACGACCCATTTTTGTAACAAAATAAGTATTGACTATTGACCAAAATAGCGACTAAATTTCTGGACATTTGACCAGAATACGACCAACCTTGGCCGCTAATTCTAAAAAAATTACAATTTAAAATAAGCCATATATATATATATATATATTACAAGTTATAAACTACAAGTCCAATTCATATCCTAGAGGTTCAATCCAAAGTATAACTGAAACAAAAACTAGAAATAACAATGATTCAAGGTTATAATTCAAACCTAAAAGTTAGGATTATATCCGAAAAATTCAACCAACCCTAAAAGTTTGATTCACAAGAATAAATAAAAAATCCTAGATTCTAACTAGCAAAATTCAAGACAACACATAATAAATTTATAGGGATTAGTATGGTTTAGAGTTTCTTCTCTTCAAACCAATTCTTCCCCATATTAGTAGGTAAAATCAAATATTGTAGCTACTAATAATTATCATAGATACAATTAATTTTTACAAATCAAACTAGGAGGAATTAAACAAAATCAGTATATTTCGAACAAAAAGAAAGGAAGGAGAAACGTATCTGGGCATTGGAGGACGCTGGCGGTGGAGCTGCAGCCGTCGGTGAGGGGCAGTAGCATCGGTGGAGCCGCTGCTGCTGGGAGTCGGAGAGGGGGGAGGGGGGTTGAGTGTAAGAGAGAAAAGAGAGAGTGTTGGAATTTTTTTGAAGAAAATAAGAGAATGGGCGGAAAACACGTTTTGGAGCATGTTTTACAAATAGCGACCCATTTTGGTAACAAAATAAGTATTGATTATTGACCAAAATAGCGACCAAATTTTTGACCGTTTGACTAGAATAGCGACCAACCTTGGTCGCTAATTCGGAAAAAATTACAATTTAAAATAAGATATATATATATATATATATATATATATATATATATATATATATATATATATATATATATATATATATATATATATATATATATATATAGCTTAAATTGAATTAGAACCCTAAATTTCTACCATATACATATCGAATATATCTTTTATATATATAGGAATTTAGGATATATATAAATTAATGCACTGATACTTAATGCGTAATAAAGTGTAAGTATATATTTTTAGATATACATATATAAAAGCTTATTCGATATATATAAGCTAATACACTGATACTTAGTACATAATATAGTGTAAGTATGTATATATATAAAGCTATATTCGATATAGTATAAGCTAATGTACTGATACTTAGTACATAGTATAGTGTATGTGTGTGTGTATAAACATATATATATATACAAACTCCATTCGATATAGTGTAAGCTAATACACCAATACTTAGTGCATAGTATGATGTATGATAGACAGACACACATGCTTCGTAGTACTACTTAACTGCTTATATAGCATGTTAGAGTATATTTTAGTCTATTCATCCCTTGTATTACAAAAATATTAACGGCTTACATTTATATTATTTACATAGTAAATACAAAAGTGATTTTTAATTTTGACCATTGTAGACCTGAAAAGAGACAAACTTTGGTCGCTAATTATACATAAATTTAAATTAGCAACCAAAGTTGGTCGCTATTTTTAAATCAAATTTGTTTATATTTTATATAATATTTAAAATAATAATATAATTATTAAACATAGTCTCAAATTAGCGATCAAAGTTGGTATTCATTTCTTTATGCGACCAACTTTGGTCGCTAACTTTGTATTATATTTATTTATATTTTATATTTTTTAAGTAAATATATAATTATTAAAATTTTATAGCTGAGTCCTATTTTAGCGACCAAAGTTGGTCGCTACCTTCTTACCTTTATTTAGCGACCAACGTTGGTCGGTAATTTTAAATTATAGTATATATTTATATTTTATAATTTTTTAAAAATAATAATATAATTATTAAAATTTTATAGATGGATTATTTTAGCGACCACCTTTGGTCGCCTATCCCAATTTACCTTTGACGAAGTAAGTCTGACCAGTTCAGTCAACATTTTGACAAAATAAACGATCAACCTTGATCGCTAATGTATTTTAAATATTTTATTTTATTATTTTTTTTAATTTAGCGATTAACTTAGTCGTTTTTTTGACAAATCAATTTTAGCAGCTTTTTCTTGATCGTTTTTTTTCGAAATCTTAATAGTGTACTCTCGCATATAGTCGGACAATTACGGAAAATTATGCATGTAAAATTTGTATCCACTATAAAAATGAGCTCGAAAAACAGTGATACTCTGGGCAATTAAGTTGGATTCTGAATAAATGCTTTATCACGAAGACTGTTTCATATTTTGTTCTTATATATTTTTGTTTAGAATCATCAATAAGATAAAATAAAAATAAAAACTGAAAAAGGAAATAGAGCTCACGTGAAGCGTGGTAGTCGCCAACTACTATTTTGGGGAAGTCGAGAGCGACACGACTTCGAACTGAATGACAAAAATACCCTTCCTTCTCGGAAATATCATGCATACCGCGGGTTGCCTTCCAGTTGTATGCTCCTGTAATTCCGTTCATCACTATAAATATAATACCACATTCCACCCACCATTCTGTTTCTCCATCATAACACAAACTCTTCCGACTCTGTGAGAGAGAGACAATTTAAGGCGAAGGATTTTAATTTAATTGGTGGTCGATCTATGCAAACAAAGCAAGAATCGTCGATCAAATTGGGACGAGTTGTTGAGTTGAAATTGGATGCTGCAGATTCTGATTATGAGCTGGTTTGATAAGCTACGGTGTTCGTCCAATCTCAGCCGCTTCATTGCCGGCCTTCTCATCTTCATGCTTTATCATTCCAACCAATTAATTTCTAATTTCTTACTTCCTATACACCCTTAATTTCATTCCTCTCATACGCCAAGTTTTCAATCTTAGCTGTTCAAAAACAATCCTTCCTACTCTTCCAATTCAAATAACGTCGCCGTTTTTCGTCACGGATAATTTCATGGAAATCAAAGATGATGATTCTGGCTCCAGTAATTTCCTTGACGGTTAGTTTCCTAATTTCCTCCAATTATCTGTCCTCCTTACTTTTCTTTCATTGTTATTTCGTTTCTTTTTCAGGAAATAATCATCCATTTTACCTGAACTGTTATGATCCTATTTATTTTTTTAATTAATGATTACTGTGTTTGATGTGATCTGTGCGAAACTTGTCCTGTTTTATACTATGACATTTTTACCATTGCCGTGTATAATGATTTAGTACTAAGTAAAGACGCACACACAAAAAGAAAAGAACATTGCTGATGATTAAATGATTGAGGTCATAGTAGTACAGGTTCTAATTCGGATAGAAATTTTAGGTTGGACATAGTAGAATTATCTTTCATTCGTCGAGTAATTTAACAAAACTAAGATCGGCATTATCTAGCAAATGTATTCCATGTATGGATGTTATTACTAGTAATTCATGAATTGCCTCTGGCAAATGTTGAACAAACAGCCACCATGTCTTCTTTCATATTTCAGACGTTGTTGATATTGGTTTGGGTTTAAATTAATAATAATCTCGACAAATATTGAGGTTTCGTTCAGTTTTGTTTGACTTTAGGTTGTCTCTTCCAGATAATTTTTCTTGGAGAACTGACAATATTATAATATAATTTGAAATTAAAACAATACTATAATACACAAGTCAAAACAAAACTTCTTAAAGGGTGTAAACATCTTAATAGTCTAATAGTTTGCTTATTTCTCAAGACCACATCTTCCTTTCTTAAATTCATCACAGCTAAGAACTGTGTAATGTCCATGACATTTTCAGCCTTTAAAGTGTATATGCTTTATCTTAACTCTTCACATTAAGTATTTTGCTTTTACTTTGTTAGAGCATTGAAGAACTTTTCATGTCCATCATAAAGAGTTTTGATATGTTTTGTTGCCTATTCTTATGATTTCACTGATGGAGCTTTATCCGTTCCTTTCTTTTCCTTGACTAGGCACTCTTCCACCCCGCTTAGGTCGGCCGCATAGTTCATCTCCATCTGTAATTGTGATTGGTGGAGGTATCTCAGGCATAGCTGCTGCACGTTTCCTTCACAATGCATCTTTTAAGGTGGGCATACTCAGGATTTAAAACTCTTTCGCATGTAACAACAACCTTTTGCTCTTTCATTCTTAAAAGAAATGCTTCTTATATTTGCCAGGTGCTCTTGTTGGAATCACGGGATAGACTTGGTGGTCGCATACATACTGACTACTCATTTGGTTGCCCAGTTGATATGGGAGCATCATGGTGAGAGAGTTTGACCTTCTTCTCCCAAATTATCTTTCCAAATCTGGACGTTTATGCCTTTAAAATCTGCAATTAATTTACTCTGATAATTAAGTTTTTTCAGGCTCCATGGTGTGTGTGATGAGAATCCTTTGGCTCCACTGATACGTCGATTAGGGCTCACCCTATATCGCACTAGCGGTGATAACTCAGTACTGTATGACCATGATTTAGAAAGGTAACCTGGATGACATAGCATTGTATAAATGATTTTTTTTCATGAAATAATTTGCGTTTTCCCTCTTTCGTGTGCTAACCCCCCCCCCCCCCCCCCCCCCCACACACACACACAAAAAAAAAACGGGTGTTAAACTTTTCAGAATACTTTGGTTCTTTTTGAAAATCAAAAGGACTTAGAATTAGCCTGGGTAGAACGGATTTTAGTTTCCTTCAGAGTTCCCATATGGTCTGGTTTCAAAGCTTCCTGCATTTGCTGAATTTTTGCCTGTGCCCTTTATATTTCTTTGTGCAAATTAACTAGAGAATACTATTGCGTCAGTCAGGAGCTTAATTGTGTTTCCCTTTCCTTTTATAGCTTCATGCTGTTTGACATGGATGGTCATCAAGTTCCTCAAAATACAGTTGTTCAAGTTGGAGATGTATTCAAGAAAATCCTCAGTGAGGTTGGTCTTTAATTTTAAATTGCTCACCAGTGCTATGCTAAGAATTTTTGGAAGAGAACAATGATCATTATTTGTGTTGTTAATTCAGACTGAGAAAGTGAGGAATGAGCATAGTCATGACTTGTCGGTTCTTCAAGCAATAGCTATTGTACTGGACAGGCATCCAGAGTTGAGGTATGAAGACAAAGTGCTTCTCATATGACCTGCTATTGTCTGTTGAATGTGGAATCTAGTTATATATGCACATACACATTGAGTTATTTGTGCTGCAGGCAACAAGGACTTTCCCATGAGGTGTTACAATGGTACATATGCAGAATGGAGGCATGGTTTGCTGCAGATGCAGACACGATCTCTCTGAAAACCTGGGATCAGGCAAGTGTTCTTTCATTTGTTGTTACTAAAACAGTTTATTGGTGTTTGATGCAGTTTCTAGTTTCATTATCTTTCTCAGTTGAGGTCTTATTTCGACATATACAAACTTCCAAAAGAATAAAACAGGGCTTTAGAAGATATCAGTAGCTTATTTTTGACTTATTCCCACATAGCCAATTGGCACAACCATTTGATAGATATATCCTTGAAAATATATGATAAATTGCGTTTTTGAGCAATATTGATGGTTATATTTTGCATGCAGGAACAAGTTCTCACTGGTGGTCATGGACTTATGGTGCAAGGGTACCACCCAGTCATAAAGGCATTATCAAAAGACATCGATATTCGTTTAAGTCACAGGTGCGCATTGGGTCTTCTAAAACACGGAAATGCTATTTTTTTTTTGCTTTATTCTCTAGCTTATCATACTCTTGTCAAACTCACATTGATGCAGCTACAATGACTGTTAAACCACAGATGAATTTTTATATTCCTATTTCTATTATAAGAAATGAGGTCACCTTTTTTGTACTTTGTGGTTACTTGATTTCTGAAGAATAGTAAGACAAAATGTTATTCCTTTCCTCAACAGAGAAATAATTTTCATGTTACACCTTAACAGCTGAATATCTCTCCTGTCTTTCGTCCATGGTATTTTCCAAAGCATTTTCCGATAAAGTAGTTTCCAGTTATTCTCTAGAAACTAATTGGTTTTTATGAATTTACTAGGGTCAAGAGGATTACAAATGGGTATAACAAGGTGATGGTTGCAGTTGAGGATGGGAGGAATTTTGTCGCAGATGCTGCTATTATAACTGTGCCTCTAGGTGTTCTTAAAGCCAACTTGATTGAGTTTGAACCAAAACTTCCAGAATGGAAGCAATCTGCAATAGCAGATCTTGGTGTAGGCAATGAAAACAAGATTGCATTACGATTTGATAATGTATTTTGGCCGAACGTGGAATTGTTAGGTGTTGTTGCACCTACTTCATATGCTTGTGGTTATTTTCTTAACCTCCACAAGGCAACAGGACATCCGGTCCTTGTCTATATGGCTGCCGGAAGACTTGCTTGTGATCTCGAGAAATTATCAGACGAATCTGCTGCTGAGTTTGCAATGCTGCAGCTGAAGAAGATGTTTCCGGATGCTACTAAGCCTGTAAGTAATCTCTGCGCCTGCACAAAGTGAGTTATAATTTAAGCTACGGACATGCATGAGAAAGGACCGGATTTCTAAAGTGTTGCACCCATGCTAATTTACTGTGGTCTATATTTGCTTCAATTGCTGAGTGCACATTTCATTTTTGATCTTTACAATTTTCTAATACAGTGGCTCATTGACACTTCTTTAACCCAAGAAGGCAAAAAATCATATGCGGAAGAGTGAAATATAAAAATAGAAGGATAAATGAGGAAGCAGCTCCATCATTTTCTTTAATTTCTTATCCTGGCGATGAAGTTTTTCTTTCTACACAGATTACAGAAGGGAAAGTGATGCGTTTTCCCTTTTATTGATTACAAGCAAACACCTGCATCTGCTTATCTAACACTCCTATAATGTAAACCTTATTTAACTGAAAGAAACAGATAGTAGTTGTGCTGGTAGTTAATCATCTGGTACATTGTACAGGTTCAGTATCTTGTATCTTGCTGGGGTACGGATCCGGACACCCTTGGATGTTATTCTTATGACTTGGTTGGAAAGCCAACTGATGTGTACGATAGGCTTCGAGCACCATTGGGTAATCTATTCTTTGGAGGGGAAGCTGTGAGCTTGGATGATCATCAGGGGTCGGTCCATGGTGCGTATGAATCTGGAATTATGGCTGCTGGAAATTGCTGCCACCATCTCATCAAAAGACATGGAAGTCTGGAAATGGTTCAGGCTAATTCCTATAGGGAGGAAATCCTTGAAGCCGCAGTTCCTCTCCAGATTTCAAGAATGTGATATGCTTGCTTGCTGTGAAATAAAAGACTGTCTTAAGTTTGAATTTGCAAGTTTCGTTTCGCTGAACTTTTGCTCAAGCAGTTTGTCCAGTGTCGTACTGTTATATAATAAACGAATTATTATCTGAATAGGATTTGCAAGTTTCATTTCAAGTCACTTAGATATAGTGTTCCAGCTTGTACTTTTACTTTATCCATAGATTAATTTACGCATAAATAACGTTATGTCTCCCATTCAACTGAAATGTCAATTGAATCAAAGCTTTCAAATTGACCATATTGAGAGTTTTATTCGTCCTATCGGAACAATTAGTTGTTTATGACGTTTTTATTATGCTTGAACAGTAAAATTTGGCCGCAATGGATCGACTGGGGTGTGTATTACATCATGAAATCAAGTACTGTAATATACTCCAAATTAGACAAGAAAATAAAAACATACTCATATAGTTGAACATGCTAATAAGCATAAGTCCTCTATGTTTTTCAATTTTCCATATAGACACTCAAAAGAAAAAGTTACTTGATCTCCATACATTTGCACCCTGGTTCCGTAGTTTGAAACAGGAAGCATAGTCAGAATTTTTTCTTCTTCATGAATTCGAGTGATCTACGATTGAACGTGCCCAAAGATTAATCACCTTTTAGAGGATTCAGATTGACCGAATTCCATATGCACACACATGAATTTACACATTGATATACTATGACGACTATGCTCGGTATTCAAAATGTTATACTACATCCTATGCTGCTATGCACAAACATTTTCTTTTGGAAGAATCAGACCTTTAATTGCTCTAAATTCAATTATCATTAGAGTTATACCCCCAACCCCCTCCCCCAATACACACAAAATATGAGTCTATACGGATATTTTTGCGGAACTACTTATGTTGGGCTTGTACTTATATCTATAAGAAAAAGACCCACATTCAATAACCCCTCCCCCCCCCCCCCCTACCATATAAAAACCCATCTTTTAGGTCTATTTAGTCATTTATGGATATTCTTTGCTATATTACATGTTATAGATATCTTTTATGTTTTTATACAATGTATTTTATATATTTAAGCTGTTGTATTCATTAATACAATAGAAAAATAGGCGTTAAAGAGGGAATTCCAGCTATGTTTGATATGTATTTAGTTGTATTCAAGCGGCATTAACGTGAATACAGTAACATATCTGTGTAAAATCTGGAAGGTTAAACTGGTTAAAAACGGAAGGAAATCAAATCACATGATATTCTCCTAATTTAACTCAACGAACAAAAACTAGTACACATTAATCTGTATTCTGCTGGAAGATATCAACTCAAAACGTGAATACAGCAAAAAAGCAGATCAACATCTATTCAAACTTCTTCCATTCTCTTTTTTTTTTTTCTCGATTGATACAAATTATATGCATATACAATCGAATTTCATTAAGTCTGAAATTATATTCTCTAACTAGACAATAACCTGTTTAATACATCTAAATTTATATTCTTTTTCAAATATTTACTGAATTTGAAAAATACATATTAAATTCAATATAGCTGAATACATAGAAATGACAACTGAATACAGATAAATACATATGAACTATACAGTTGAGTAGAACTGCGTATAGATGAATACTAAAAGATACAACTGAATACAGCTAAAGTATTTTTATGAATAATACTACTGCTGAATAAAACAGTTGAATACAACTGACTAGATCTAAATACAACTAACTACGTATAACCTGTTTAATACATCTGAATTTTTATTCTTTAATATGCATTAACTGAACTTGAAAGATACATATGAATGAATGTTGCTGAATTCAAATGAATACAGCTGAATAATACAGTTAAATGCATAGCTAGGGGCATCCCAGCTATCATGTAATACTTCTTTTCAGCATCCATCTTCTTGCTAGGGTATTAAGGTTTTCTATAGGGTGTAAAATTTTCATTATTATTCCCCCACAGAGTAGCTTCAATTATTTGGAATCAACTCACAAGAGCTAATTTCTAAAATTATTTTAGTTAACCATTGCTTATTAGAAACTTTAACCTCATCACACCATGAATCAAGATTCAAGCATAATATATATATATATATATATATATATATATATATATATATATATATATATATATATATATATATAGATCTATATATATATATATATATATATATACCATGAATCAAGATATATATATTATGCTTGATTCTTGATTCATGGTGGACTTGAGCATCGTCTGTATTTTCTGGCTTGATGCTTGATGTACTTGAACTTTAACCTCATCGCAAGATCTATGTATGATGTGCTTGATTCATGGTGGACTTGAGCATTGTCTGTCTTTTCTGTCTTAATTCATGGTGTACTTGAACTTTAACCTCATCTCAAGATATACATATTATGTGCTTTATTCATGGTGAACTTTCGCATTGTCTGTCATTTCTGTCTTGATACATGATGTTCTTGAGGATTCATTGTCTGTCCGCTACTTGCTATATTTTCCCCATTTTTCTTCTTATTTTCATAGTTTAACCTAAAAAAGGTTCTCGCTGGAGATATCCTCGCGCACCATGCATATACCTTGGGATGAAGCTGGATGTTTATGCCCTGTGGGAGATTTCTCCAACTACGCAGCACCTGGAGAGGAAACATCTAATTCTGAAGATCAGGGTGCTGGAAAAGCCTTTTCTTTGCAAGAAGACCTATGCTTAAATCAGCAACTGAATTGACCACAGCCCATAGGCTAATAGATGCTGGATATGAGGAAGACATTTCTTCATACTGTTTCCATGCTAGAAGAAACTATGGGAAAGGAGAACAGGTGATACTGAAATTCTTTCTCCCTTTTAATACTTCTTCATTTCTTTTTGTCTGACAGACTGACACTCTACTAGAATGTGATATTCTGGAAATTAAGAACTGCAGAAATGAATGTATTGCATGAATATCCAATGTCATTATCAAGACAGTTTGCCATTCCCCTTTGCATTATTGTTTTTAGCTTGTAAGAGTAGCGCTGATGCCTCTAATGTTATTGATTGATGCAGGTTCTGCTAAGCTACGGAACCTACACAAATTTGGAGCTTCTTCAACATTATGGATTTCTTCTGACTGACAACCCAAATGACAAAGCTTTTATACCTTTAGAACCAGATATGTACTCTCTGTTCATGGGAGAATGAGTTACTCTATATTCAGCCAGATGGGAAACCATGCTTCGCGCTACTATCAACGGTACGATTCTGGGCAGTCCCACAAAACAAGCGCAGGTCTTTTATACACCTTGTTTATTCAGGAAACCGACTTTCAACACTTAATGAAGTTGCTGCAATGGGATGGCTAGCAAAGAGATGTAGAAAAACATTGGACATACTTCCAAATACTGCTGAAGAAGACAGTAAGTTACTCGTCATCCGTGATAAATTTCAGGATATATATCAACTCGTGGAGATTGAGGAGATGCCTCCACCACTTGCTAGTGAGCTTTGTGCTTTCATGGAAAGCAAGGATATGCTTAGTGAAGACATTTAAGTCCTGTCAAGTGTAGCTAGAAGGTCAATAGAGAGATGGAAGTTAGCAATTCAATGGAGACATCACTTAAAAAAAATACTTTGCAATTACATTATACATTGTACCGAGGTTATTAATGATATTATTGCTTCAAAAGATTCTGAATACGAGGAATTGTTCATTAAACCCTCTATTAAGTCATTTTCTTTTTTTTTCTTGGGGCATCCGATATTCGAAACTCACTAACCCGACCAATCTAGTTTCATACCAGGTAAGCTCAAGGTAAAGCACTTACTTACAAAGAGGTTTTTTACTTTTTGAACTCGAGATTTCTGGTCAAAGGTTGAGGGGTCCCGTTCTTTCCACCACCCCTTGGTAGTAAAATTACTAAGTCTTGTAATTGGCTAATCTAGTGAATCTGATTTCGTCATTTGTAATCAGATATCGTTGGTAGAAACAGTTCTCTATGCTCCTGCTTTAGGTAAGACAACAAAGTTTTAAAAAATCATACTTGTGTTGCAAGTATTAGATCTGCGTAAACAACTTGTCTTACGACCTTCCCTTTTCTCTTTTTCCAAGAAGCTAGAAAAACAATAAAATTTGGTAGTATAGTAGCACACAACAAAGCCACTAAGGAGCACACTAATACATTATTGAACTAGAGCCAACTCTTTGTAATAATCTTGTTTGTGCTGATATTCTATTGCTGCTATAGGGAAGTGTTATAGAGAGGTCTGACAATATATAATTTTTTCTACGATAAAGATCCAAATAAACCGATGTACTATGAGAAGATGTTTGAATATACCCCTCGTTATACTGATATTCGATGAGGTGAATGCTATGTCATGCAACCTCGGCGCCCCTAACCCATTTTACCCCTCCCTTTAGTTTTTCTACCACCACTAAGATATCCTTCACCTCCACCACCATTTAGCCACCATCGCTCGCATTAGATTCAATACAATCTGAAGCTTCTCAAATTTTAGGTGAAGTTTTCTTCCTCGAGAAACTAGATAATCTCTTTATGTACTACTAGTGCGCGAGATATTGGGGGTGACTAATTGAAGTATTTTTTTTTGCAGAAGCAGGTGCTCAAAGAATTTTCAGATGGACAACATTCAGTCTCATATTGTTCAAATACTACAATTTGGTATGAGTTGACTAGCTGAAAATTAATATTGTTCATGGTGGCGGATATGGTGGTTGAGGTAAAGAGAAATTTAGTCGTGAAAAATAAAATAGAAGGGAAGGGTACAATGGGTTAGGGGCATTGAGGTGCCATGCCACATGGTATCTACCTCATCAATTATCAATGCCACGTAGTATTAGATGTCTTCGTTGAACAAACTTAACGAAAGAGGGGTATATTTTAACCGATGGTATTACGACAAAGATATATTTTAACCCAAAATATAACGAGGTATATATTTTTAACATTTTCTCATAGTTTGTGGGTATATTTAAACCTTTTCTCAAACAATTTACTCACTACTTTGAATATAATTGTACTTCAAGTGAATGCCTATCTTTTAGAGAGTTTGTTACTTTTTGGCTAAGTCACTTTTTCCCTATAAATAGAGAGATTTTACCCCATTGTAATTCATCTCGAATTCAATAAGATTTACCTCTCTCTTTCCTTGCAGCATTCTTCTTTTCTTTATTATTTTATTTCACGTTATTAGCATCTCTACCATTTTAGTAAGTTCTTTGAGAAGACCACGGTATAATTTTTCTGCTCTTTTAATAATGACTAATATTATGAAACGGAAGTTCTGTGCTCTTAAATTTTTGGACAAAAACTATATGTCATGGGTGTTGGATACTGAAAATTTATTTAGATGTAATGGGTCTTGGAGATGCCATTAAAGATAAAGATAAAGCATCTATCCAAGACTGTGCTAAGACCTTGATTTCTTGTGCCATCACCTTGATGAAGGGTTGAAAATAGAATATCTCACAGTCAAAGATCCATTTGTTTTGTAGAATGGATTAAAAAAAAGATATGACAACTTAAAGTTGGTCACACTTCTACAAACACGATATGATTGGGCTCATCTAAGACTCAAAGACTTTAAGTCTGTTTCTGAATATAATTAAGCAATGTTCAGAATTACTTCTAAACTGAAACTCTTTGGAGATAGTATCATCGACTATGATATGCTTGAAAAAACATTTACAACGTTCCATGCATCCAATATGGTTGTGCAAAAGCAGTACCGAGAGAAAGGTTTCAAGAAGTACTTGAAGTTGATTTCTCTTCTCCTTCTCATGAGAAATCATGATAATCGACTCACTGGATCAACACTATTGTCTGCAGTGGATGGGGTGTATTCCCATTATGCTAACCGTGGAAAAGATCGTGGCCCTGTTCGTGACCTTGGCCAAGGAAAGAAATTTTTCTGGTGTTAATCATCCCCCAAATAAAAATAACCACCAAAAGTGAAAAGGGAAAAATGAAAAACCAAAGGCTAAAGGTTCAGAACCAAAATACTATCGTTGTGGTGAGAAAGGGTATTAGACAAATATTTATCATATACTAAAATATTTAATTGAGTTTTATCAAACATCTCAAAACACAAGACTTTCCCGATTGATTTCCAAATACTTTTGCAGAAATTAAATCAAAATAAGAATTCGTATAGTGCACATCCCCTTTATGCATATATTTATGCAGAGACAACAAATATTTTTTTTGTTGTGTGCAATTCTCATGGAAATTTTGATACATAAGTAAAGAAATTTAGTTCACACACATGCATATATAACTGACGCATGTGTGAATATTTTAAACGTTATTAAAAGCACTATGACAGTGTTTTTGTTTTGTGTTTATGTAATTTAGTAAGATTTATTTTTTTCTTTTCTTTCTAAAATACTAATATTTATTCGTATATTTTTTATGTCAAATTATATAAAACAAATATGAACATCTCACAAAATAAATTTTGATTAAAGTTCAATTGAAAATATATATTTAATTTATTCATATTCGACACATACAATATTTAAAAAGAAGAAACATTTTACTCTTTTAAATATGTATAACGCAAATGATATAACAATTTCTGGTATTAGTTATTTAAATGAAATGTGGAAAAGCTACTGTAATTCTACCTAGGGGAACAATACTTATCATAGATAATACAATATTCTCTTCCAGGTCCAGAAGGAACTTGTTGAATTTTAAAGATATTCGTCGAAATGGATATCATATTGAAACAATAGATAAAGATAATCTTGAATATCACATCATTATCAAAAATGTCTCTGGCCAGAAGAGGATTATTGAGAAGTTATCATCTTTATCTTGTGTTATGTATTGGACAATAATTAGTTCAATTGAGGCATATTCTATTGTAAACCAAAAGGTTACTGATTCTAATATTTGTATACTTTAGCATGATCGGTTGGGACATCCTGGATCAATTATAATGAGACGAAATATAGAAAATTCAAATGTGCATCCATTAAAGAATTTGAAGGTTCGTTTAAATAATGAATTTTCTTGTACTTCTTGTTATCAAGGCAAGTTAATTTTTGGATCATCACCAACAAAGGTTGTGATTGAGTCCCGTGAAATTTTGGAACATATACAAGGGGATATTTGTGGACCTATTCACCCTCCTAGTAGGTTGTTTAGATATTTCATGGTCTTAATAGATGTATCTTCTAGATGGTCTCATGTGTGCCTATTATCATCTCGCAACCCCGTGTTTGTAAAATTAATAGCACAAATAATTCGATTACGGGCACATTATCCCAATAATCTAATTAAGTCTACTAGACTTGATAATGCTGCCGAGCTTTCATTCCAAGCATTTAATGATTATTGCTTATCAATTGGGATAAAAGTGGAACATCATGTAGCTCATGTTCACTCAAAATGGCCTTGCAGAGTCTTTGAAATGTTTGCAATTGATAGTAAAACCGTTACACATTAAAATGAGGTTACCCACTTCTATCGGGGGTCATGCCATTTTTCATGCACCAATGCTAGTTCGTCTCAGACTGAAAAATTATCATAAATATTTTCTGTTGCAATAAATTTTAGATCATGAACCAAATATATCACATTTAAGAATTTTTAAATGCGCAGTATATGTGCCTATAGCACAACCATATCGTACCAAGATAGGTCCCTAAAGAAGGTTAGGAATATATGTTAGGTTTGAATCTCCCTCTATTATTCGCTACCTCAAAGCATTAATGAGAGATTTGCTCATTGCTCAATTTTCTTATTGTCGATTCGATGAGACATTTTCCCCAAAATTAGGGGAAGGAAATGGTGAAACAAAACGAGACATTTTGTGAAACAATTCATCACACCGACTCTATCTTAACGACCGGTTTGCCCCTGGACATTTCACTAAGTCTAGTTAACATGTTTCCTTTTTTCACTCTGTAAAAAAAACAAGCCCTTAGTCAAGAGGTTAGTTATCCTCTTCGGTATTGGCAGAGAAAGTAGAGAAGGACAGTGACACAATAGCTCTAACATAAGCAAGCTGTCAAGAGGGAGTCAATAGCCGCCTATTCTGCGGCGCTTATTCCCACCACAGACTCAATAGCTTGTCTCATCTTGATCCACATGCTTCTATTTGTAAATAGCAAACTAAATGCCAGATACATTTACGGATATGAAAAGGATAATGAAATTATATATCTCTGCAAAGAATATTTCAACCATATTGAAGTCCCTGTTGGATAATCTTATAGTGTCATAGTTAATATGTCAAAAGCACACCTAAAGTGTGGCAGACCATCGAGTTCGAAGGATCGAAATTAGAAAAAGAAAAAAATTGATGAAGATGACACTACAAAAGAACCTCGTAAAGAAATTCATGATTTAAACAATCTTGGATTTATGAGGAAATCAATTAGCCTGAGACTCAAGAAAATAAGAAACTATTAATAAATCCAATCGATAATGAGACGAATTCGAATCAATCTGATAAAGTGGTAGATTATGTCTTTGCATGTAATGTTGCATCTAGCATTATGTAAGATAGTGATGATCTTGAACGAATTTGTTAGAGAATGTCGACAAAGACGTGATTGGCCAAAATAGCAAGAAGCAATCCAATCAGAGTTAGATTCACTTGTGAAACATGAAGTTTTTGTGCATGTAGTCCAAACACCTAATGGTGTAAAGCTTGTTGGCTTTAAATGGGTCAATGTACGTAAGATTAATGAGAAAAATGAGGTATAAAGATATAAGGTATGCCTTGTTGTACAAGGATTTTCACAAAGGTTTGGTGTCAATTATGAAGAGAGATATTCACCTATTATGGATGCAATAATATTTCAATATCTCATTAGTTTTCCTATCCATAAAAAATTTGACATGCATTTAATGGATGTGGTTACACTCTACCTTTATGACTCACTTGATAATGAGATATACACGAAAATTTTCGAGGGATTTAAAATGCCTGACGCATATAATTCAAAGTCCCAAAAAATATTTTCAATCAATTTGAAAAGATCTTTGTATGAAGTCTAAAGCAATCAGGATGAATGTGGTATCACCGACTTAGTGAATATTTATTAAATGAAGGTTATATAAATGATGTCATTTGTCCATGTATTTTTATAAAGAAAATAATATTGGAATCAGTAGTACTTGCCGTTTATATTGATGATATAAACCTTATTGGAACTCCTATAGAACTCCAAAAGGTAATTATTTATTTAAAGAAGAAATTCGAGATGAAAAATCTCGGAAAAATAAAATAATGTCTCGGTTTGCAAATTGAACATTTGGTTAGTAAGAGTTTTGTTTATCAACCTACCAACATAGAAAAGGTATTGAAACGGTTTTGGGTAGATGGAGTACATCCATTAGGTACTCAAATGGTTGTTCGGTCACTTAATGTGAATAAGGATCCATTTCGACCTCAATAAATGAATGAAGAGTTTCTTGGTCCTGAAGTACTTTATCTTAGTGCAATTGGTGCACTAATATATCTTGCTAACGCTACAAGACCTGACATAATTTTTTCAGTTAATGTCTTAGCAAGATATAAATCTACTCCTACAAAGAGACATTGGAATGTAATCAAATACATATTCCGGTACTTAAAAGGGACTACCGATATGATCTAATTTTACGACGACGGTTGCAGTCCCAATCTTGTTGATTATGCCGATATTGGCCATTTATCTGACCCACACAAGCCTCAATCTCAAACAGGCTATGTATTTACCTGTGGAGGCACTAACATATCCTGTTGATCTACTAAGCAATTAATCGTGGCTACTTGATCTAATCATTCTGAGATAATTGTTATTCATGAAGCAAATAGAGAATGTGTGGTTGAGGTCTATATACATCTTATTCAAGAAAGATATGATAAACTACCCAGTATTTTGTATGAAAATAATGCAGCATGCATAGCCCAATTGAAGGGAGGATTCATAAAAGGAGATAGGGCAGAGCACATTTCACCAAAGTTAATTTTCATATATGATCTTAAAAAGAATGGTGATATCAATGTGCAACAAATTCGTTCAAATTATAATATGGGTGATTTGTCTATTAAATCTCTACCGACGTCAACCTTCAAAAAGTTAGTCTACAAGAATAGGATACGAAGGTTTAAGAATGTGAATTGATGCTCTCATCAAGAGGAGTTAATACACATTATACTTTCCCCCCTACATATTACTTATTGAATAGACATTTAAGGAGAGTGTTATGAATAGAATTATACTTATAGTGTTATGAATAGAATTATACTTATACTTCAGTCAAGATTTTAATGAGGCACATTACTTATTGAATAGACATTCAAGAGGGAGTGTTATGAATAGAATTATGCTTATTGTGAATATCTATTTATTAAAGAGTTTGTTACGTTGTAACTAAATCATTTTCCCTATAAATAGAGAAATTTTACCTCGTTGTAATTCATCTTTTCCCAAACCAATTTTTCCTTTTGTTATTTCTCAAAACTTAAATCCTGTTTCTATTGTTATTACGGTAGCTTGACCTTTACTTTATTCCCCTTAATTTATTGTTTGGATGGTTGTTTCCGATTGTATTGTATTATATTGTTATTTCAGATATAATATTTATTTTGATTGTTCATATAAAATAGATTGTATTGTGTTATTAAACTAATTATTTTGGAATAATGAAAAATTCCATTTTATGATACAACCAAATCGGTGTGGTGGGAGTGTTCCGTATTTTTCTTTTTAATTGTGCCCACACTTATTATTCTATGTGTTAATTTTACCATTTACCCTATTATTTATATTATATTCACCAAATTAATACTCCTATGTTTCTTATTATTTGACATAATTTGACTCTACACGAAGTTTAAGAAAAAAGAAGAAGACTTTTGAAACATTTGGTCTTAAAAGTTTAAGGGGTAAAAAGCTTATGGGGCCATATCATTTGTGTGGCTATAAAAGCTTTTCATTAAGGGCTAAAATGAAGAGCATAAAGTTAAATTACTACCAAATTTAGAAATGTGTCATTTATTTTGGAACAGACTAAAAAGGAAAGTAGGTCATTCAATATGAAACGGAGGAAGTAAGTACTTTGTCTCCATATTCTTTCTGCCGTACAACTAGTCAACGACGTACTTTCCTATTCTTCGTCTCTTTCCAACAAAGTTTTTACAGACTAGTTTTCTTCTCTTTTCTCAACTAATTCCACTGCTGCTAAGAGAATTTTCCTCTAAATAATAAGTGCCTAGAAAAAATTGGCTAAAAAAGTATCATTTATATACACAGCAATAATATTTACAACATTATCTTTGCTTGCATTCCAAAAATCTGAAATAATTTATGTATTGACATTTGGTTGAAATTTTATTTTTCTAAATATTTATTCAATTTCTTCTACTTAATCAAGATTCATACCTTTTCTTCTCCATAACTTATTAATAACACATTTTCTCAAATAATGCGTTAGTTTTCCATCTCTTTTCTTGTGTATTTTCTCTGGTTAGTTCATCTATGATATTTGTAAACTATATGTTCATGTGATATAATTTATCAAGTTAATATCATGGTTTAAAGTGTAGCATCAAGTTATTAGTTTGATACAGTCAAAATCGACAAAAAATATAAAACATGAATTATGTATGGCTTTTGTTGTAACAAATAAATTTTCTTATATATTATTCTGTTTACTCAATTAATTTAGTGTAATGTGATGAAATATTTGACTAGAATTATCTTTTTTGTACAATCCTATTAGTAAGTATTTGAATTCTCCTTCATACTTCATAATATATTCTATGAAGAAGTGTTTATTTTCAGTTCATATTTATTTTACATAGTTAATTGATTGATGTTTTTCACTTAATTCTATTATAGATGGTTGATCGGAATAATCAAAATAACAGACAGATATTAGAATAAGTAAGCTCTTTAGCTACATGTGTTGCTTGCTTAGTAACTATTTGGTTTTGGACTTGTATACGTGAAATTGGAAATGACCGACGTCGATCACACATGATATACGACTGGAAAGTGAACAAGTTAGACATGAATTATTGAGTCATTTATCCTAATCTGAACTTTATCGTAATATTATAAGAATGACCCCTTTAACTTTTACCGATCTGTGTAAGATGTTAGTTGGAGATAGTGATCTTAGACCAACACTTCAAGCTACAGTCGAAGAGCAAGTTACAAAAATACTTTACCTGTTAGCACATAATGCGACGAATCGCGAGTTAGCTTTTATCTTTCGACGATCTGAGGAGTCAGTTAGTCGTCATTTTCATATAGTCCTGCGAGCTATCTTGGGGTTATATGAAAAATTTATTAAATAACGTAATGGCTCTCAAGTTCCTTCTAAAATTTCCAACAGCCCAAGATTCTACCCATATTTTAAGGTGAACACATATACAATTTTATTGAGATTTTAGCTAAATTCAAGGTTGATTACATATAATTTACTATAATACTGTCATGATTGTATTGGTGCGCAATTGATAGAATACATATACGTATTAAAGTTTCACAATGTGAAGCACCCAAATACTGTGGAAGAAAAGATTATCCAACATAAAATGTATTGGCTGCATGCATATTTAATTTAAAATTCACATATGTGTCAGCTAGTTGGCAAGGGTCGACATCTGATTCAAGAATCATGAAAGAAGCGTTAAATAAATAAGACCCGCTAAAACTTCCAGAAGGTAAATATTTCATATATTTATCTACGGAAAATTAGATGCGATGAATAAATAATTAAAACTTTTACTTTTTATCTTTAGAAAAATATTACCTTGTTGATGATTGATGTTAAAAAGTGAACTTATTACGTCTTATCGTGGGGAATGATATCACTTGAAAGAGTATTCAAGAAATCCACCTCGAAATCCTCGTGAATTATTTAATATGCGATACGCATCTTTGCGTAATGCTATTGAACAAGCTTTTGGAGTTCTTAAAAAGAGATTTTCTATAATTTCTAGTTCAACTGAACCGTCATATGGTGTTGAAACCCAAAAGCTTATTATTTTTGTATGTTGTATTTTGCACAACTACTTAAGAGATGCAGATCCAAATGATGAGTTACCTGCACAAGTTGATACGGAGCTTATGAATGATAATGATGTGCAGAAGAACCACAAAATCCTAGGAAAAGTGATGAGGAGTTTAGGAGGGGGAGTTGATTAGAGATGGCAAAAAAACCGACATGTAGGGTAATTATCAATTTTGATCTTTTAGGAGAGAAAAAGTCAACGAATTTTTTCGTGTTTATTTATTTGATGTTGTTTGAAAGTAATTTCGGCTACTATTTAAATAAAATATATTATGTATTATGCATTTATTTTATTTTATAACTCTTACAAATATTATGTCTAATAAAGTTTTCATTAAGTCTTATGAATATCTCTTAATTATGTAGTTATCAATATGCCGAAAAGGTCAAAGGCATCCTCAAGCGACACAAATCTTTCAGATAACACTTCTGTTTGTATTTGATCAAATGCCTTAATTGATGCATTCTATCATGAGCACACACTTGGAAATAAGTTTGGTGGAACTTTTACTGTACACGCAATTGACAATATAGTGAAAGAGATGCTATCAAAAATTCCAGATAAACTTTCTACCAAGGAGAGAGTTCACAACCGAATGAGAAATATTAAAACAAAATTTAGCAAGTATTATGACACCTTTCAAAATGGGATGAGCGGGTTTGCATGGGATTCCAACACAAATATGTGGAATGTTGAATCTGAAGTATGGGATCAATCAATACAGGTACATTTACTTTTAGCAGTTTTGTTCTTTATTTGCATCTTATAATGTTTATCTCATTTTCTGCATTATTGTATTGTATTATTTTTTGTGTAGGCTAAGCCTAAAGCTGCTGAATGGAGAAACAAGCTGATTAGAAATTATGATAAGCTAATTGAGCTATATGGAAAGGATAGAGCTACTGAAAGGCAAGCTGAGACTGGAGTAGATATGGCTAAAAGCGGTGCACGTAATAATTTGAAAAAATTAAGTGATAGTTCATTGACTATTGATAGGTAGATGAACTAATTTCCATGAATGTTACCTCTTTGAAAAATATCGAGGAACATAGACAACATGAGCAATATCAATCAACTCTTGAAGCACGTAATCAAATGCATATTTAGAGGTACCGATTTCTAGCAGGAATAAAAAATCTAAACATGATCATCTTGAAGGCATGACTGATATGTTAAGAGGTGGAATGAATAATTTGCTAACGCAATTAATCGCCTTTCAACTATGCCACCGAATTTTTAAGAGTAAGATATGGCAAATGGTACAAGTGCTGGATTTAGAACCTAATATGCACATGAAAGCTTATATATTTCTTTACAAATATGTATACTTGTGCCGCACACTGATTGGGTGTCCATTGGAAGATCGCAGATTTTTTTTTACTAACCTTGATGTCGTCACCTGGCAATCGAGTTAGACTAAATATTTTTTGTGCTTTAGTTTTATAAACTTTGACTAGATCAATATGAATTTTATATGTCACGTTGCTAGAAAATTTTATTATATTTTCACTTAAAGTTATGGATTATTTGTTACATTAAAGGTCAGGAACTCAAAGTCCGTTGTAGGACTGTAAATTTTTTGTTTGTTTGTATGAAACGTTTTGGAGCTTTCGCTATTATAATAGAATGATAATTCCTTGCGAGAAAGTTGGGAGGTCAAGTGAATAAATTATTTTTATGATTAATCCTTAATAAGTATTGTATTTAAAATAATTAAAAATATTTTAATAAACTTAGCAGTACAATATATTACAATCTAATCAAACCAAATAAGATACCATCTATTCAAACGATACAATACAGTAGAATACAATACAATATAGTATATTATAAAACGATAAAAAATAATGACCCAAACAGTGTAAATTAGTTGTTACGGTGGCTTAATTATTCCAGACCAGTAAGTACAAAGGCGTGAATCCTATTTCAGGTTTTTTGAGGAGTATTGCGCTTTTATTTTTTGCAATTGTCAATAAATAAATTAAGAAAACAAGACTTGCATTTTTTTTTCCTTGATTTTTCTTCTTGGTGTGTTTGGTTCAAATATTCTTAAGAAAGCCAACAGTATTGTTTGGGATAAGTAACATGGGTCAACTATTGTCAAGTAAAATAACTTTCACAATAGATTAGGGTTGTAGGTTAAGGGCTCCTAGAGTCCTTCGCACGTCAGTAGGTTTTCTCATAGACGATTTGTGTATTAGCGTGTGCCCTCCTGTGGCTGTTAGTTATGATAGTTACTGCACGATTTTATTGCCTGCAATTGTATGTATGTTTCTTATTTTTAGTTAATTATTTTCACTATTTTCTGCGGGAGTCACTAATGCTTTTTGTTTTTGTTTTGTTTTACAGCTGTTTTTCCTTTTGTCCTATGCGCCGAGGGTCGATTGGAAACAGCCTCCCTGCCCTTTCGGGTAGGGGTAATGCTTGTCTACATATTAGACTCCCCAACTCCCACTAGTGGGAATATATTGGGTAATTGTTGTTGTTGTTGATGAATAGTGTTAATTTCTTTAGATTAAACATTTGCCCAAGGCAACTTTAGTTTGCTCATTTAACTTCTTACTGATTTTAGGTACGTTCTGCCCATTTTCATGAAGAGAAACCTTTGTGTGACCCACAAATTCAATGATAAAGCCAATTGCAAAAATATAAGCTTAATATAATTAATGATAATAGACCCTATGTGTTCCAATCTGTATTTTATCCCGTTTTCATATTTGTTGTCGAACAATTTATTTAATAATAACGAGCTCCTTTACCTTGTGTTCATATCACTAAACCAAAGCCCTGGGAGATACCAAACAACAATCTACAAAAAGAAAAGAGACCTTTGTGGGAAATCCTTAACTTTCTGTCATTATTACAAATCAATTAATTAATGAGTTGAAAAATAATTAATTAATTTATGTTGTAAAATAAATTAGAATTATTCTTTAAAAAACGTCACCAGTCACATAGAGAATGAAATTAACATATATGAAATACAGAATAATGGGAATGGATCAGAATATCTGGCTTGGATTTTCCCCCCAAAAGGAGAAAACACATGAAAAGCGCTCAGTAATTTCAGCTTCGATCATCTGGGGAAATACTCATCATATCCATGCCCAAATTCCAAAAATATCAATACAATTTTCAAATTAAAACATGCAATTTTAGAAATAAAAAATGAAACAAAAATATTTAAGAACATATTTAAAATTGAAAAGAGAATGGATCAGAATATCTGGCTTGGATTTTCTCCCAAAGGAAGAAAATACATAAAAAGTGCTCAGTAATTTCAGCTTCGATCATCTGGGGAAATAATCATCACTTCCATTTCCTCTACAAAATTTGTTTTATAATGAAGGAAGAAAAATTCAGAACTTATTTTTACACTAAAGTAATGAATCAAATGGTCAATCACAACTAATTTAATAAGAACAGCTGACCCTATTCACAGAATATATTCATCGGAGAAGAAACGGCGAACGCAGGAGGGAGGGGATGGGAAATGGGGGGTAATAGGGAGCCAACGAAGAAGTATGTTTGTGTCTGTTGGTTATATAGAGCCAACTAGCGACGGAGCAGCTCTAGGGTTTTGAAGAGATTGGGGCGCCTCTCTATTTTTTGTTTACAAGGATACGTGAGGTTTAGATAAAGTGGCATTTGAGCCCTTCCAGTTTGTTATCGGAAGATATACCCTTAAAGTTTTATAAATTGGTAATTACACCCCTCTTTGGCAGACGTCAAGGATTGTGTACAATTTTGTTCTTTCTGGAAATTACACATTTAGCTGCTCAGTCAAAAATAATTATATCTATAAATTAATATATAGATTATACATGTTATAAATAAAATTTTATTTATGGTAAATGTTTATATTTAGAGAGGTTCTAGGGTTTATTATTTGGTGGTTAAGACACTCCCTCTCTATAAATAGAGGGTTCTATTATATTGTAATTCATCCCAAATCAATACGAATTCTCTATCTCTACTTTTCTCTGCAATACTCTTCTTTTTTTATTATTATATTTCATAACACGTTATCAGCACGAGACTCTAACAAATTAATAAAAGATTTGGGATTGAGCATAATGATTGTCAATTGTTCCATGAACTTCATTCGTGATTAAATTTTGGATTTAAAGTAAGTATTTTACTTCATTTTCTTTTTTAAATTCTTGACATTCTATAATTTGATTTTAAATACTAGTAAAGACGATAAATTTTGATTGTAACTCTAATGGAGTTTGAAAGAAATTATAACCATTCAAAGTGGTAAAATTTTATGCCTTGCCATGATCAAATTCATGTATGATTGTGGGCAAAGAATTGAAAACTCGTCCATTTAAATTTTCTTCATTCTCATTCCCTTAAGAGAATGTGGTAGCAGTATGTGATAAGTCTGAAAGAAGATAAAATTATTACTATGAATGCATCAATGAATGTGGACGCGACAATAGACGAAATTATAATCTTCATCATTATGGTAACGAGAACAATCATGATTCTCAAAATAATCTTTTCATTATGGTAACGAGAACAATAAGGATTCTCAAAATAATCTTTCACTTAGTGAAAGTAATATTTGTCATCGATTTAACATGAGATTTTATAAAACACATACAGATGATTATGGTCCATTCACGATGTGAATGTGACAACATCTGATTTATGAATATATATTCATTCTTGAAAGAATATGAATGTGCTAGTGGTAATGAATATACCGCACTCACCTCCAGAAGAAGATTTGAGATGATATAAGAAAATTATGTCATTATTATGGTATGAACGGTCATTGGTCCGTACCTATTGTACGCCAAAATATTTTGGCAATGTGATTATTAACGAACAACAATATGCAAGAAACATATCTTGCATATAATTTTGATCATGACCATAATGATATAATTTTCTCCTTAGAAGAGATATTCACCATATAGATGTTGATGAATATGTGATAATATAAAAATTGAGAATTCTGCAATAGCAAATTATACTATTTTGGAGAAACACAATTGATTTTCAATAAGGCATTGTGTTGTAGTAAGTCTCAAAGAAACTTATTCAATTTCCAAAGTATAGCGAAATCGGTTGGTTATACTGAGATTATAAATAAAGGAAAGATTTAATATCTTTTATTACTACAGCTTGTAGCGGGATAATATGTATGTGAAAAGTTACCCTATTTATTCTTCAATTTGTACTATACAAATAAAAGAATACCACAATATAGTGAATGTTTATTGATATAAAAATCCATAGCATAATAAATTTGGAGTTTATTGATAATTTCACACGTCATGGTGTAAACCTGAACTTTATCAATATTGATAATTTAACTAGTTGATATAACTAGTTTAGCCATATCAATTTAAGTATGATGTGCAAAAATAAAAGAGAGTTCATATGGGTAAATATTAAAGAACTAGAAAGTTCTTTACGAATTCTCCTACGTTGCTTGTTCTTATTAATTAATAGACCAAATAAAATTGGGATTGAACCCCATGAATACTGGAAATATCAACAGTGAATGTGAGCCAATTCATCTGGCCATGTATACAACATAAGATGCGTCTATGAGATGGTTACATATGTGATTATTATTAACATGCAACCTGATGTTTGCGAGGTAACTTGCTCAATAATTTTCAGATTTTCTATTCAAGATAGTTTATCTTGATAAGTTAGTTTACACCACAAATGGTTTAGCAAGATGATTTATTGAGTGCCTCTACTTAATAGATAAACTATTGCTTATGAGAACAATGTTATCTATATCAATTTGATGTATGTTATATATGAAAGTATATTATTCTCTCCCCTTACAAGTGGTTCAAGGTCAGGAATTAAATAATTTCATCTTATTACTATTGATGTGCTTTTATATTTTGATTAACACTATAATGCACAAAGAAGAGTTCACAAAGTTGAAGAAACAAGTTAGTTTTTCTAACATGAGAGAGAGACATGATAAATAATTGAGAAAGTATTATGTGGAATGAATTATCATTTGTACATCTAGATCCTCGAATAAGATAATATGAACTTGAAATACATAAAATGATTCATGTGCAATATATTGCAAAACATGCCAGACGCATTTGCTGACCCAAAGAAAGTAACATATTCTCACTGCAAATACTTCTATTAGAATAAGTCCTAGAAGGATAAAATCTATGGTATGCTTAAAGCGTATAGACAAATCGGTTTCAAATAAACTTCTTGATAAAGGAAATGAGCAAATGATCATAATAAAGGAGGGAAGTGATATAGAAAATAACATGACATAACACTTCATAAAATCTCATGAGAGATTCAGATACCTGAATATATGAATGAATAGATCTATATGTTATATCTTTATGAAAAATAAGGAGGCTGGAACCGATATAAAATGTTTGTCGAAGACATCTATAATAGCGCTAAATATATATATATATATGAGGATCTTAAGTCTGGAGAAACAATTCAAGTAGAATTTGGTATCATATGAAAGACATGTAGTTTTGGACCTGCAGAAATATTTGAAAGTATAAAGTCAATAATATGTGCATTCAGTTTTGATATCTTATTTGTCTAGCATGATATGAACAATTGATATGCATCTAATTTAAGTCTATTATATGACTTATATGACTTAACTTATATGACAATCTTTGAAGGATTTAAATCGTTTAAAGCATACATAATTCTTGGTTCTGATGTACCATATCCTAAATGTTATTCGTGCACATATGTATCTTGCTATAACTATAAACATGATAATGTGATAGCAAGAAAACCTCTACTGAGATATTTAAAAGTCATTCCACGACATTATATGAAGACATTACATTTCTGTCAAGAATGATGATTTCAAGGTGCAACATATTCATTCAAGTTAATATGGCTGATTTTTGTTTATCAAATATCTACCAACGATCTTTTAAAGATGGTGCAAAAAATGAAAATACAAAGACTCAAGGATGTGCTCTCATCAAGGGGAGTTAATACGCGTTGCACTCTTTTTTTCTTACAATATTTTGTCCCACTGGGTTTTCCTTCCAAGGTTTTCAATGAGGCAACCAAAAGGCGTATTATTAGATATGTGTACTATTTTTCCTTCTCTAGAATTTTTTTCCCACCACTGGATTTGGTTAAGGTTTTAAGGAGGCATATTATGTGTTGAATAGATATTGAGGAGGGGGGATATTATAACTAGAATTTTATTTATAGTGAATGTCTATATTTAGAGAGATTCTAGGGTTTATTACTTGGTGGCTAAGTCATTTTCTCCCTATAAATAGAGAGTTCTATTCCTTTGTAATTTATCCCAAATCAATAAAAATTCACTATTCCTACTTTTCTCTGCAATACTTTTCTTCTTCTTTTATTACTTCATAACAACACATTGTATATAAATTATTTATCTATCGATATTTTTTAAATGGTGACTATATAGTATAAAAATCTTATTCTCTTTTTTCATTTAGCACACCCTTAATTTGAACATTTATCTAAAACCAAGAGATTACCTCGTACTTGCTTGTTACTACTTGTCATGACCCAATTTAGAATTATAACCAGCACTTGGGAGCAAGTGCTCCCAAGTAAGCCTCATTGCTAATTTACAGAAAATCAGACAGAGTTTTCTCTAATTGAGGACTATCCAAAAATAAATCTGTCATAGAAATCAACAACACAACCAACCTATATCAACCAAACAAGTTATAATCCTCATTCACGAAATATTTCCAACACAACAATACTAACTTCGTCTCCAAGTATATGTTAGGAAAGTCTAATGCGAGTCACAAGTCAATATCAATAAAAGAATATTTATGATACTCATAAAAATGACTATGGAGCAATTCTAAGAGTTTCAAGAAATAGACTATAACAAAAAAATAACAATCTTTGCCCACGCGAATAAATGCGAGGATCACTAGAAAATGTCAACTCATATACTCTAATTAATGGAATCCTCGCCTGTGTCTACTGCTGTTTCTGTAAAAATAATAGTAGGGAGTGAGTTGCTAACTCAGTGAGTAATAATACTTAACCACAACCGTTTTTAATTGGGACAAGTCAAAAAATATGCTTGTAAATAACAATAATCAGGAACTATCATAAAAATAAAATTCCCTTTCAAAAACGGTAATAATATCAAGTCTCATCATATGTTTCCTATATCAGAAATCAATTTAACAAGTCCGTTATAAACCCGGTATGCATTGTATCATACCGGTAGTCCTTATTCGAGGGAAATCAGTATTGTATGCTAGTTCTACCTTTTCACTAGCCAGGGCTATAACTGTAACCGGTTGTCTATAAATACAGGATGCACCATGTCTATGAACCCACCGTAAGCTACGGGCTCCTCCAAAGTTTTCTTTAATTTATACTTTTCTTTATAAACAATACATATTCATATGAAAGCATCTTTAAAATAGTACAGGGTATTTCAATTCTTATCAAATAATGTAATCTCATTCCAGTAACGGTGATCATATCTCAAGTAACAATAAAATATATCTAGTAATAGTGAGAATATTTTAAATAACTGATATCTCAAGTAAACTGTTCAGTACTATATCAAGTATACGGTAAAAATATTTAGTAGAAATGATAATATTTAAACAACAGTAATCATCTCATATAACTATTTTAGTATCGTATAGAGTAAAGGACTTGTCCCACATGCAAATTCAAAATAGTCGGTAATATGTTCAGATTGAAATCATCTATAAATCATTCAAGTTATAAAAATACAAATTGTGGTAAGGTTACTATTCAAAGTACTCGTGTCGAAATACCAAACTCGTCACCTCAAGCGTTCTATATGACTTTCTTCAATAAATGTATAATCACATCAATATCGATCTCGTGTTAATTTTCTTGTGTAAGCTAATTCGTAGCTAATTTAGAATACCCAACCTTTGGGATTTCATGTTTGACTCAAAATTCCTCAATTTATTTTCTGCCCATACTATGAGTAACTAATAATCTATCAACTTCAACTTATTCATATAATTTATTTATCTAATTTTATAAAGTTTTATAGATTTTCCGCAAAGAAAATTCTTAAATACGTGAATGAACTAAAACCAGTAGCATTACTTGTCTATACTTACCCATAATATTTCTTACTAGTGTATAAATTTTCTGGTGAAATCCTTCAATCATAGAAACGAAATTAAAAATTGCTAGAAGAAATCAAATAAGAAGTATAAGTATTACCCGTGAGAATCAGTTATTGCTTAAAATTTTGCAACTGCTATTGCTATGGTTCCAACGCACAACTTCAGTTTTTTATCTTTTTTTTTTGTCTTTCCCTTCTTCCATTGTATTTACTTTGTTACAGCTAAGGGACGGCTAACTTTCTTGTTCTAATTGTTTAGAACCTGATGCCCTCTTGTTAAGAGCTGCGTCCCAACAAATTTTTTTTTTAAAATAATTTGTCGGTCATGTTTTACTTGATAATTTTGGCTAGTTACTTAAGTACTCTTTTTTTTTAAATGTGAGTTGTTGCATTCTTTCCACCTGATGAAATACAGTCCTTGAATTTAACTCAAGTATACATTTGTATACTGAAATAAATAAAGATATTTGACTCGCACAACATCTCCTACTTCTCAAGTGGCTTCTTTAATGGTATGGTATCTTTATAAGATCTTTAAGAACATACTTTCTTTTGATAGTAACTTTCTTATTTATTTGATAATGATAGCGATCGAATCTTTGTTATAAGTTAATATCTCATTAAGTTTTATAGACGGTGCTTTAAGCACATGAGAAGAGTTTGTTATATGTTTTCTTAGAATAAAAACATGGAATGCTAGATGAATAAAAAAAATCAACTGAGAAGTAAGTTTCAAAGGAAAAACAACGACTGTTATCCCTTCAAGTATCTCATATAATCTTATAAACTTGAATTTACCTTTCCTCCTTTTCCAAATTGGATAACGCCTTTCATTGGGGAGATTCGTAGGATGACTCGTTCTCTAACAGTAAATTCTAAGTCTATATTTCTCTTATCTAGATGTGAGCAAGCTCTTCCTGAATCAAATAGATTTACTAATATCTTTCTTATACCAAGTCTAGTTTAATACCTTATATGTACGTATAGTTCTAATACTTTAGCGTAATAATCTGGATGGTCGTTTCATGAGTTACCCCTTCGTTTCTCCTATTTCTGCTTCTTATTGTCTTGTTTAGTTGTATTATGTACTATCGGGTTGGTTGGCTCGGGTTCGGAGAGGTTTTTGTAAGGTTTGAGATACTTAGTCTCTTTTGAGTAAGCTTAAGATGGAAAAGTCAATCGGATATTGACTTATGTGAAAAGGACTCAGATGTGAATTCCGATGGTTTGGATAGCTTGGGGAGGTGATTTGGGACTTAGGAGCGTGATCGAAATGTGTTTTGTAGGTCCGAAGTAGATTTATGCTTGAATTGGCTAAATTAAAATTTTGGCGTTTATTGGTTGATAGGTGAGATTTTGATAAAGGGGTTGGAATAGAATTTCAGAAGTTGGAGCAGATCCATCAATCATTTGTGATGTGTGTGCAAACTTTTAGGTCATTCGGACGATGTTTAATAGATTTTTTGATCGAAAGCAAATTTAGAAGTTTTTGGAATTCTTAGGCTTGAATATGACGTCAATTTGGTGTTTTGATGTTGTTTTGGGCATTCCGAGAGTTGGAACAAGTTTGAATGAGGCTATAGGATATGTTGGTGTAACAACCCGACCGGTCGTTTTAAACTCTAGCACGTCGTTCAGCGGTCTGAGGCCATGAACAACTTCATTTTAGGTATTATGACTTGTACGCGTGGTAGTGATTAAGTTTCGGGAAGTCCAGAGTTGATTTGGAAGGATAATTCTCATATTTGAAGCTTAAAGTTGAAAGAATAAACTAGAATTAGAATTTTGAGTAAACGACCTCGTAATCAGGATTTGAAGGTTCCAGCAGGTTCATATGATGATTTCGGACTTGGGTGCATGCCCGAATCGGGTTTTGGACGACACGAGAGCGTTTTGGCGCATATTGTTGAAAGTAGCATTTTGAAAGAAATTTCATAAGTTTGGGTTGAAGTGCATTTCAGTGATATCGGATTCCGAGTCAGGGAGCAGCTCCATATTGTGATTATGGAGTTGGGAGCACGATCAGAAGTGAATTCGGAGGCCTGTAGGTCATTTTGGAGTCATTTGGCTAAAGATAGAAATTTGAAAGTTTTTGAGAAGTTTGACCGGAAGTGGACTTTTTGATATCATAGTTGGAATCCGATTCCGAAAGTTGGAGTAGGTCTGTAATGTCGAATATGACTTCTGTGCAAAATTTGAGGTCACTAGGACGTGATTTGATAGGTTTAAACATCAAAGATAGAAGTTGGAAATTTCAAAGTTCATTAAGCTTGGATTGGGGGTTGATTCATGATTTTAGCATTGTTTGGTGTGATTTGAGGCTTCGAACGAGTCTGTGTTATGTTTTTGGACTTGTGCGGGTGTTTAGTTTGAAGTCCCGGGGTTCGAGTGAGATTCCTGGGTCGCGAATACGTTATCGCATTTGCGAGTTCCTTCTCGCATTTGCGAGCCTGGTCTCTAAGGGGGAAAGATCGCAATTGCGTTGTATTGGTCGCAAATGCGACATCACATTTGGAGATGTTTTTTGCATTTGCGAGCCTGGGCGCTGGGGGGAAGTTCGCAATTGCGAAATGGGGATGAGAATTATGAGGCTGTGATCTTCGCGATTGCGAAGATTTTTGTTGCAAATGCGAAAAGGGCAGGGGCAGGCTAGGCTTTGCATTTGCGAAGCCTTTGTAGCAAATGCGACATCACAATTGCGAGCCTGGAGTCGCAAATGCGACTTTTGCGTCTGGAGCTGTGGCTTTTTAATTCAAAACTTAGCCCATTTCCCTCATTTTCCACTTGGCCTTAGGCGGAGAGAATTTGAGGAGGGATTCCGTCATCATCAAAGAGGTAAGTAATTTCCACGCATAAGTTACATACATTGTTATAGGTAGATTAACATGTAAAATTAAGGAAAATCAAGGAGTTTAGATGAAACCTAGAAAATTGATGTTTTTCGAATTTGACCACGATTTTTGGGTATAAAATTGAGAGTAAATCATATATTTCAACTCTTGAGGTTATGGGTAAACTTATTCTTCAAAAATTCAAGAAATGCATGTGGGCTCAAGGGCATTTTTGTCAACTTTTTCGATCGGGGTTAGAAATTATTGTAAATTGGGTTGTAATGAACAATTGAGTATATATTAATGGGTTTATATAATTATTGGCTAGTTTTGGAGCATGCTTGCATTGATTTGAGTTTTCGAAAGGGCGTGGAATGCCGTATGGAACTTCGAAGCGATGTGAGTCTCCTTTCTAACCTTGTAAGAGGGAATTGTCCTTATAGGTGAAATAATTGGTTATATGCTCCTAATTGTGGGGGCTACGTACGCACGAGGTGACAAGAGTCCATGCGTAGCTACAATTATGCTATTGTCCAGGTAGTTAGGACAAAGCATGCTATACTTGGATTACTTGTGAACCTATTGATAGCTTGACTTGCTTAAATCACATTAAATTAGTTAACGAATGTCTAAAAGGATTTAAAATTCACTTTCTTAAATTATTAAATGAGAATTGGTGTCTCTTCGAAAAAAATTTCCATGATGACTTCTTGATTGACTGCATGTGTGTGTTAATTTCCTGTTGGAGCGGACCGAACACCTTGACAGATTAAATAGGAGCGGGCCGAACGTCTCGACAAATTAAATAGATGCATCTATGGTTCGCGCCATTCGACCCTCGATAATGCACATTTTATTTTCTGTTGGAGCGGACTGTCGACCTCAGCATGATTTGCGCATGCTTGTATTGCTGCCTTGAACTTATTAAAATTGTTATTGCCTCTTCATGGTTTAAGAATATTTGGAAAATAATGAAAAAAAGGAATTTTAGAAATTTCCTATAAAAGGAATAATTGTTTACTTGTTTCCTTCTATTGGTAAAAATCATGTTTGTAGAAATTCACGATCTAATGGATTATTGACATCATTATTGGACCACTAGTAAGTGTTGAAGTTGACCATCTTGTCTCTACTTCTTTGAGATTAGACAAGATACAAATTGAGTACACATTGTTTTCGTACTCATATTACACTTCTGTGCATTTTTGTTGCACATGTATATGTAACTCTAGCGGCCTACTGGGCGTAGCAGCACAGATGATTCTGGGACTAGGTGAGTTGCAGTATTCGAGGCGGCCCGCAGCTAGTATAGTCCCTTCCAGTATGTTATATTTACTTCCTATCCACTTTATTTCATATGGATGTTGTATTTTATTTCCTTATTAGTAGATGCTCATGCACTTGTGACACCGGGTTCTAGGATGGTTTGAAATATTTTGTACTAATTGCTTACTATTTAGTTTGAATTGAAACAGCTATGTTTTTTATTTATGAAAAATCGAAGGAAAAATCTTAGTTTCCAAGATTGTTAAAAATGAGAAGTTCATCAAGTAATTTAGTTGGCTTACCTGACAACAGTGTCCAGCGCCATCGCGACCCTTAGTGGAATTTGGGTCGTGACAACATGGTATTAGAGCACTAAGAACTGCAATGGCACTATGAATGTGGTGTGGGTGTTTCTCCCTGCGGGGTTATTTAAGCTGTTATCGTCGCCTCGTGGAAGGATATTCGGTTAGTTCGGCTCAGTAGCAGTATTTTTGAGAGCCTTGGGGCTAGGCACAGGTTGCCATGATGCTTATGAGCGATTATTCCGCGGTATTGTTATGATGGTAGGATGTTTGCCTGCATGTCGAGGCAGTGAATGACTTGAAGAGAGGTTTACCTAGTGCATGGTCTAGAGATTCAGTGTGTTATTCCCGTCAGGGGAAAGGCAATCGGGCGGAGGATGTTCAGGTTGGGGTCGATGAGGCATAAAGACTCGGTATTCGCTAGCGCGGTGGAAGTTTTCTTCTATAATGAGGTGTCGTTGTCCCTATTGAATGTACCAAATTCGTCAGTGTTATGATCTGCTACAATTCGCCTTCGGAGCAAGATATTGCATGTCAGTATTGAAAAACGACTATTAGATCTCACGAGGCAAGGTGGTTAAGGGTTGAATCAGCATTTATAATATTGGCAGCTCGAGAGAGATGATCTTCGGCAAAAATTTAAAGTTAGTAGCGGTTTGTGGATTCAAGTGCTCTGAAGATAGATTTTATTAAGGCAACAATTGAGTAGAAAAGGATGAGGAAAAATGTGTGTGAAGTGTCAGACGGTGGCTAAAATTCCTAGAAGGCTAGGTATATGAAGCAAAGGTCAAGTAGTTGATTTAAGAAGCGAGTTTGCCCAAAAGTGTGAGAGTGGTGGATGTTGCATATGGGCTTGGTGGTAGGATGATTACGCACCTTAAGGAGAGTTAGGAATGATTTGAGATTTTAGTGGCCGATAAGTTTACGGGTTTATTTGGAAGTATGGGCTATTATGCGGCATGAGACTTGGTATAATGGAAAGGAGATTCTTGAAATGAAGAATGATACAACGTAACTTTTAATTGGAAGGATGTTGTTGCACATTTAACTGATGTCCACGAGGGTTGAAAGGACTTGTGCAGCTAGAGGGTTAGCTCGGACTCAGGATGGGTTATTGATGTCATGGTGATTGTACCCTGTGCAGCAGCATTGGAAGATATCAGAAAGTGATTTTCACATTTGGGTTATTCCTTGTGAGTAGGTTATCAGTCGCGTGGTTGGCCAGGCTTGTACAAAGTATTATAATGGTTATACAACAAAGAGATTGGTTGTGCAAAATGTGTTAGATGATTCAAAAGGTAAAAAGGGGGTTTACAGAAAGATTTCAAGAATTTTTGGCGGTTGATTGCGCATGGTTGCCTCAATAAAGAATTACGAGTCCTGGTAAATTCCAGAGTTGTATAATAGTGGCTTCAAGCTAAGTGGTAGAGTCCCACCGCCTATGATTGGGTTGCATGGTTAACTACTTGCGAGGTTTCCAGTTATTAGCATGTTGATGGTTTATTTCAGCTACAGGGAAGAGAACATAAGTGGTAATTCGAGCAAATGAATTATTAAAGGTGTGCTATGGTTGGCCTGATTGGTCCCTGCTCAGACTTGGGGGAAAATTTCGGGATTTATGCCTTGTATAGATGCGGGTTACGAGGGAAGTGATTCTACCGGGTGCTTTCGCGTGCTAGAAGATTTATGGAGTAGAGTATATTCGGGGCCAAGTCAGACCGGGTGCTCTCAAAAATGGTCCTAATGGATTAAAAAGAGGTTATGTGCGGTGCCTAATGATTTCGAGCCTATAGGTGCAGTTGAGAATCAAGCTTCTGCAGCAGCTTAGGGGTGGAGGCTCAGAGACGTTCTTATGATGTTTTGACTTGCAGTGATGTTCTTGAGAGGAGAATGAGAAGAGATTTTGGATTCGTAAAAGGATTAGCAGAATGGGCATATCAGCTGAGGGTGTGAATATGCGCACAAGGAAGGTATGAAGTGGTTCGTGGGATTTGCGACAACATGGTCTCGTGATTCAAGGTTACTCGGGACGAGTGCAGATGGAGTATCTTATGTGTTAAGTGGAGTTAGTATTATATCTAAGGTAATCAAGGATAAATTGGAAGAAGGTAGATTGATTAGCCATATTTGAATTGGAATATTATGGTCAGTGATCAGTTACTCTAGTGTGATCAAGTTATGCAAGTGAATTGTGACGGTGCCTGCTAGGCTTGTCGGCTATCGTAGTTAGTGTTATTCAGAAAGTATTCTACCGTTGTGGCCTATTATGTGGAGGTGCATCCCGGAAGGGCTATGGTGGTTTAGACCACTACTTAGAGATTTGAATACTCTAACGATGTGAGAATTTACCCGTGCGTTGCTATGGTTCTCCTGAAGCGAGTTAAACGAAAAGCTTTTACATGATAAGGTGTTACTAATAGTGGTTCCGAAGCTATGATGAAAAGCGTGTTCTATCGTATATTGGCATGTTTGGTGCAGTGAGTGGTATGGAACTTGAAGGTGAGAATCAAGGTTGCAATTCGGTGTTGACAAGGATGTCACGAGCTCTGATGAGCAGGAAAGGAGTTTTGATGTTTACGGTATGTTGGTATTGTCTTCAGTGTCACCTGATATAGGTGTTTTGTAAGGAAGGCCTTGCATCCTGGTTAAGGAATTCTTGATCTCTTTTCAGCGTAGGTGCGACCGGTGGTTTGGGTGTACGGACCTGTTATATGTTTCGGAAGGTTGTGGGCGCGTGTCCCGTGGGAAGATTTTATAAGTGTGACATGTAGTCACTTGATGGATTGAAGATTTAAACCAAGTATGAGGATTGTGGTAATATCATTAATTTGAGAATTTATGCATGGAGGGCACTCGGTTTATTAGGTTATGGACTGTGGAGGTTTGCTCCGGTTATGATGGTGGTGCTTATGTGTTTTTTTTGGAAAAGGGGGGTGAGTATGGACCTTTGAAAGGTGATTGGCCTAGTTTGATACGATCAGGATCGATTTGAGATCGGTGGATGGATTTTAAATACGAATATGGGCTCTATGTCAGGCCTGTTGTGTTCATTTAAGCAAAGCGCTCCTTAAAGAGGAGCGGTATAGGTGTTATTTTGTCGTCAGCCATTCCAGGTAATGACGTATTGCATTGTATGAGTTGTGAGGTGGCTTGGTAATTTCTTATGTGTTGAGGTTCTGCGTGGCGATGATATTATATGAGTAGGGTGGCTCTTGAGATTCAGATCATGTATCGCACCTTAGTTGTGCTTGAGTTTTGTAGCCTATAGTGATGTATGTTTCCCTCAAGGATGATATTATGCACCTAGCATGTTTCTGACCAATATTCGATATTTTATTGTAACGAGCAATTTAGCTCGATGTATATCTCCTTATGAGAGTTCTATGCGTGGATCAGGTGGCACACCGCCATGGGTATGTTGTCTGGATCGGGTTGCGGGCGGGAACAACGTGATGTTCAGTATAGTTCCTTATATCTATTTTTATGTGTTATGTTTCATATCTTATGAGGAAAGCTCATATTAGCTGTGCGCCCGCTTCGCATGTATAATTCGCGAGTTGGGTAATTGAAATTCCTTTTCCGGGTTCATTTTCCTTTTTGTATCGCGTTCTAATTGGTAACCTATTTGCACATTGTGGCATAATATGGGATTTTTGGTCATGTCGAGGTGGCTTATTGCATGAGCAGTCCGTACTGGGTGAGACGAGATTGTTGAATTTAGGATCAGTGCAATCTGATTACGTGAAATATATTAAGGAGCAAAGATCATTATGTCACGCCCCAAACTAGGGGAGGCACGACTGGCCCTCGATACTGTATTTGACCGAGTTAGCCACTATACATACTAGATAACTAAACTGGGGCCCAACCAATCGGGCAGCAAAATATCTGAAATACTAAGCCTGGACCATTAAGGTCATGACATGAACAACAATAAGCCATATAACCAAAAGTAGACAAGTCAAAATAATAAATTACTAGCTGGCCGACGAGGCTGTGATTGGATACATACATGCCTACATACATATATGTACATGCCAAGCCTATGGGCTAGAAAGTGGAATCTGCAAAAAGAAACCCCAGAATACTATGTCCACAATAGCCTCTAAGAGTGTCATAAACATCGTCGAGACAAGGCCCCGACTATGCCGAAACTGTACAACAAAAGTAACCATCCTATAAAGCTCCAGGAAAAGGTGGAGCTTACCAACTCACAGCTGAACAACGAAACCCTAGCGGAGGGGTCAATCAGAGTCCCTACCTGGACCTGCACGCATGAAACATAAATGTAGTGTCCCTAGGCAACGGGGCATCAGTACGAATAAAAATGTACTGGTATGTAAGGCAGAAAGTAGAATCACACATAGCTGATGTAAAAAATAAATAGAGATATCACCTGAAGCTGAAACTCTGATAGCCTCCATGGCGATATCCGACCTCATAGTAAACAAATATGCATGGTATGCTCGTGTAATCGTATGTCGTGAATACTAAATTCCTTTATTTATTTTATTTATTATTATTATTATTTAGTTACACAACCCAAAGACGAATAAGAATTCATATATATAGACATATAGTTAAGAAAGCCGACAAAATGACATATATAGATGCTGAATACCCTATTTAACCGAATGAGTGGAACATCAACCTAATAGCGTTATGAAAATACTTCAGCTATGATTCCAATGCCTTTCACAGAAGGTCTTTCTAGCAATAGAATAGTAAAATATCACATTTGACGTCTTAGGAATTTCCCAGAATTCGTGATAAAAGAAAGGACGGAACTTAGCCTTAACATACCTTAAACATGTTGATTCCTTAATTCCTTCCAAGTGTCTCTTCAAACAAGTCAACTCGATCTATCATAACATAAGGAGATTCAAAATCAGTGTTGAGCAAATGCCAAGTCTATAACTTAAGTTAGTAGCTCGTTTTACTTAAATTTGGGCAGCATCTCCTTTGTAAAAAGGGCCTACACAAATGCCATATACCAACAATAACAACTAGAGAAATCCATCAACGTATAAATGTCAATAACAAGACACAACATAACAACAATAAGTCACAACTACTTCAGGACGAGCAACAAGCTTCAATTGGAATCCGTATAACCCATCTACCCCTTACAGACTTCTAACATTAACTTACAAGTATAATTAACATGATAATGAAGTCATTCATCAATGATTCCATCCTTATACCATATATTTATAACAAAGGAAACAATCCACAACTCTAACTATCTTCGATTAGTAACTTTATTCACTAGCTCATGTCTACTCCATCCATTTAACTTAATCAACATCAATATAACCTTAGGCACATGGAAAACACAATATACCAACCTCCTACAGTAACTTCAAGTCAAAATCCAAGTTATATTCAGCTTACAATAACCCTCACTGGCAATACAACACCATAAAAGTGACTTAAGATAATCTAAGTATTATCTTGTAGTTTATCATCTAAACAACTTAACCAACATACAAGCAAGCTTAAGCAACATTTTTAGGATGTTATAGTCACCTAATGCAGCAGCAGTAACTTTGAATTTCATCCAAATACAGCCCACAACAATCCTCAATGACAACACAACCTCAAAGAGGTGTTGTTCTTCACTAGGACTAGGTTTGATGTTGAAATATGGTATAATCACTTGGAATCACTTCAAACCCTTGTGGAACCTGCTTAGAAGGGTTTGGAGAAGTTTGAAGATGAGGTTGAGTTGAAAAATGAGCAAAAATAGGCATCCAAATCGTTTATAAATTGAAGTAGCTCAACCACCGCCTAAGTGAGTCCCGTTGGGAGTTGCTTGCACAGTCTCGCAAAAACTCAAATATCTCTCTACTCCAATACAGTATGGATGAACTGTTTAATGCTTTGGAAACTAGACTTGTATATCTTCAATTTGGTATATAGATCATCCATTTATTTTAAGTATATTGGGAGAAAAGTGCATCTACAGTTGACCTAAATTTCAGCAAATTTATGAATGTAACTTGTGATGACCTTTTCCAACTCTTGTTCCACAACTTGCTTGCCTTAAAAATGTAGAAAATGAATATCATACGACTAAAATAACTCATAGAATAACCTCTTTATCATGTTAAGAACCCTAGTATCACCCAAAGTACATGTTATAACATTCCAAATTTGCCGACTTTCAACGAAACTTATTTTCTTCTGTTTGTTTAGCGTCTAAGCTTTCCAACCCTTTTGGTACCTGTTATTCATGATCTTAATGATTTGTAACCTCCAAGATAACAAGATGAAACTTACATTATGTACTTTAAAATGATCTCATTTCTGAGCTTACATCAATTGGTTTACGACGTACTCTCACGTACGAAAACATGGAGTGTAACATCATTCCCCCCTTTGGAACATTCGTCCTCGAATGTTGACTAATGCACTTATCAGTTTCATAAACTATAGCTCTTACGAATACTTTAATGCTCACCTTGTTATCTAAGCAACTATTTTGTGAATAAATCCAAACACTTTGGCGTTCTCCCCTTTAGGACTCTTTCTCATGCCATAACATGTGGTTGGAATTCTTCCAATATCTAACATTTGTTAGTTTATGTCATGCAGTATGTACAATTGTGTCCTTGTACGAGCGCCTAGAAACTATCCTTCCCTTTTTCCTCCATCTTTTAGCTAGTCTCTAAGCCTCACTTTTTGAACATATACAGAATTATGACAAGTTGTTCCTGTAGGAATCTATAGGTATACTGATGTTCTTCAGTTGGTACTTTGTTGAACTTACGGCTATTGATATGTCTTGTTTTATAGACTCAATATCCATCCTTAGGACTTTGCTGCATCTAGGAAGGTCAAACTATACCATAACTCTTACTTTTGTTTTATTATTATCGAGGTTTGTTACTCAACTCCAGGCTATCCCCTCGCTGTTTATCCTACATATATAAATCTAAGTCATTTAATGCTTCCTCATTATTGTTCATCTTAAGAATAACAACCTAGCCTCCTCTCATACTTTTTTTAACTTGTATCCATCATCGTTTATCCATTCCTAATGTTGATCTTAATCTACCACTCATAACTTGAGACCTTTTACGTAATACCTTGTCATTGAGGATCATGTCTCATCGAGGAACCTCTTAAGTGATTTGCTTAATCCACATAGGGACAATACTACACTGCAATGACCATATTTCATAATATCCCATCATGATTCATCTTTTGGGGGTATTCAAATCCTGTACAATTCATGAAATCCCTTCTCTTTAAATCATTACTCAATCAAAGGCCTAAACATTATTCTCTTATCATTTATCACAATTACACCCTCATTCTACTACTAATGCAGCATTCCATCTCTTCTAAATGCACCTAGTCTTAGACTCCTTTGAGTTCATTCCGGCTATAGCGAGCTTTCAATAAGTTACGGAAGTTATTAGCTCTCTTGTTGTGATGGGTTTAATCCTGTGGACTCACCTATTCTTATCATATTCTCACTTGTCTTTTCTTAACCTTGCCCCTATCTACCTAAAACCTTGTTGCTCTATGATACTTTACCTTATGACCTACACCTATCAATTTATACCACTCGCAACCTTCCTTTAACTTGCTAGAACCATATATTCCCTTTTGTGCCTTCTCAGTTGTCCGTACATGTAAGCAATTACTTTTCCTGGTCGTTCTAACATTTGTTGCATAAATACTTGGCTTGTCTTATTGCCCACGAATACTGTAATTTCATGTACCTCATAAGCTCGCTATGCTTAGGTGGAAACCTTCTCCCTTATTTCCTCAGCTAGTCTATAGTTGCACTATTTTGGGAGAGCTTTTGGGTTTGTAAAATTACGAGCTTGTTATATCATGAACCCGAAGGAAATTTTGGTTGTTCTTACTCGCCTATGGTAGGCCTTAGTTACATAAATTTGTGCCCTTGTACTCGTCGGGTTACTTCTAGGCTCAAATTTTGATTGTTTCCTTAGTGGAATTCTCTCTGATTTTCATAATATTTAAATGATACCATTAACTACCTCAAATCCTATTTAAATTTGTCAAATGATTGCATCTCGTATATGTGAGATTGAATTCACTATGCTGCGGTTCACTATATTTATCTTGCATGACCTATTCATTTATCTGTGACCTCTTCTCTAGCCATAATCGGGCTCATCCTGAATCAACTACTAATTACTCATCGATCTACTCTCATAAATATATATATATAATTTCTCTTGGGATATATCCTTTATCTTAACTTACCTCTAGCCACTATCTCTTGATGTATCAAGTATCCATTCACACTTATAGTGATTGACATGGTGATCTTGTGTTGGAAATAGCCCAGGAATAGAATTCCGGATGTTGGAATTGAGCTCTAAGGCTTATTTGCTTCAATAAAAGGGAATACCTTCAAAATTGATCGAGCTGAAGTGCTCAACTAAGTTGTGGTAGCACAGGAAAGTGCAATGGAGGTTAAACAATGATTACAGAGTACTTCTGTGTAGTTCTCAGCACGTTCGAAGACGAACGTACGTTTATGTGGGAGAGAATGTAATTACTCGACCGGTCGTTTTGAGCTCTAGCACGTCGTTCAGTAGTCTGAGGACATAAACGGCTTCATTTAAGGTATTATGAATTTTATGCGTGGTCGGAATTAAGTTTCGGGAAGTCGAAAGTTGATTTGGAAGGAAAATTCTTATTTATAAAGCTTTAAATTGAAAGAATTTACTAGGATTAGAATATTAAGTAAACGAGCTCGGAATCAGGATCTAAAGATTCCAGCAGGTTCATATGATGATTTCATACTTGGGCGTATGCACGTATCGAGTTTTGAACGACCCGGGAGCATTTTGGAGCCTGTTGTGGAAAGTAGCATTTTGAAAGAAATGTCATCAGTTTGGATTGAAGTGCATTTCAGTGATATCGATGTCCGTTTGGGATTCCGAGTTTGGTATCAGCTCCGCATTGTGATTTTGGAGTTGGGAGCGTGTTCGGAAGTGAATTCGGAGGTCTGTATGTCATTTTGGAGCCATTTGGCTAAAGATAGAAATTTGAAGGTTTTTAAGAAGTTTAACTGGAAGTGGACTTTTTGATATTGGGGTCAGAATCCGATTCCAAAAGTTGGAGTAGGTCCATAATGTCAAATATGACTTGTGTGCAAAATTTGAGGTCAATCAGACGTGATTTGATAGGTTTAAACATCGAAGATAGAAATTGGAAATTTCAAAGTTCATTAAGCTTGGATTGGGGGTTGATTCATGATTTTAGAATTGTTTGGTGTGTTTTGAGGCTTCGAGCGAGTATGTGTTATGTTTTTGGACTTGTGCAGGTGTTCGGTTTGAAGCCTAGGGGCTCGGGCTGGATTCAGTATAGCTTCGGAGTGATTTTCTAAGAAATAAGATTGCTGGTGGTGGTATGATTGCATTTGCGATTCTTGGGTCGCAAATGCAACATCGCATTTGCGAGCCTTGGCTCTAGGGGGAAAGATCGCAATTGCGATGTATTGGTCGAAAAAGCGACATTGCATTTGCGAGATGTGGTTCGCATTTGCGAGCTTGGGCGATGGGGGGAAATTTCGTAATTGTGAAATGGGGATGGGAATTGCGAGGCTGTGATGTTCGCAATTGCGAATTTTTTTTTCACAAATGCGACAAGGGCAGGGGCAGGCTAGGCTTCGCATTTGCGAAGCCTTTTTCACAAATGCGACATCGCAATTGCGAGCCTGGAGTCGCAAATGCCTGCGTCTGGAGCTGTGGCCTTTTAATTCGAAACTTAGCCCATTTCCTTCATTTCCCACTTTGGCCTTAGGCGATTTTTGAGAGAATTTGAGGAAGGATTCCGTCATCATCAAAGAGGTAAGTAATTTTCACGCATCTTAAGTTAAATACATTGATTATGGGTAGATTAACATGTAAAAATTAAGGAAAATCAAGGAGTTTAGATGAAAACCTAGAAAATTGATATGCTTGGAATTTGACTACGATTTTGGGTATGAAATTGAGAGTAAATCATATATTTGAGCTCATGAAGTTATGGGTAAACTTATTCTTCAAAAATTTTGGAAATCCAGGCACGCGGGCCTGACCGTGTTTTCGTCAACTTTTTGATTGGGGTCAGGATATGTTGTAAATTGGGTTGTAATGAACAATTGCATATATATTAATGGATTTATATAATTATTGGCTTGTTTTGGAGCATTCTTGCATCGATTTGAGTCTTTGAAAGGCGTAAAATGCCGGTTATGGAACTTCAGAGCGAGGTGAGTCTCCTTTCTAACCTTGTAATAGGGAATTGTTCCCATAGGTGAAGTAATTAGTTATGTGCTCCTAATTGTGGGGGCTACGTACGTTCGAGGTGATGAGAGTCTGTGCGTAGTTACTATTAATTATCCGAGTAGTTAGGACCCCAAAGCATGCAATACTTGGATTACTTGTGAACCTATATTGATAGCTTGACTTGCTTAAATCACATTAAATTAGTTAACGAATTTCTAAAAGGATTTAAACTTCACTTTCTTAAATTATTAAATGAGAATTGGTGTTTCTTCGGAAAAATTTTCCATGATGACTTCTTGATTGACTACCTGTTGTATTAATTTCCTGTTGGAGCAAGCTGAACGCCTCGGCAGATTAAATGGGAGCGAGCCGAACACCTCGACAGATTAAATAGATGCATCTATGGTTCATGTCGTTTGACCCTCGGTAGTGCATAATTTATTTTCTATTGGAGCGGGCCGTCGACCTCGACATGATTTGCGCATGCTTGTATTGTTGCCCTGAACTTATTAAAGTTATTATTGCCTCTTCATGGCTTGAGAATATTTGGAAAATAATGAAAAAAAGGAATTTTGAAATTTCCTATAAAAGGAATAATTGTTTACTTATTTCCTTCTATTTGATAAATATCATATTTGTAGAAATTCACGATTTAATGATGACATCATTATTGGACCACTAGTAAGTGTCGAAGTTGACCATCTCATCTCTACTTCTTCGAGATTAGACGAGATACTCATTGAGTACACATTGTTTCCGTACTCATACTACACTTCTGTGCATTTTTGTTGCACAAGTATATGTAACTCTAGCAGCCTACTAGGCAAAGCAGCACAAATGATTGTGGGACTAGGTGAGCTGCATTATTCGAGGCGGCCTGCAGCTAGTATAATCCCTTCCAGTATGTTGTATTTACTTCATATCCATTGTATTCCGGATGTATATTGTATTTTATTTTCAGTAGATGCTCATACACTTGTGACACCGGTTTCTGGGATGGTTTGATATATTTTGTACTAATTGCTTATTATTTAATTTGAATTGAAGCAGTTATCTTTTTATTTATAAAATATCGAAGGAAAAATCTTAGTTTTCAAGATTGTTAAAAATATGAACTTCATCAAGTAATTTGGTTGGCTTGTCTGACAGCAGTGTCCGGCGTCATCGTGACCCTTAGTGGATTTTGGGTCGTGACAATTGGCATGTTTGGTTGAGGTACCGAGGACCTCAGGTGAGTTTTGAGTGGTTGAATAGATCATTTCATGTTGGAAAAATTTGCAGAAAAATTGTTGTTGGTGTTGTAGCCTTTTGACCTTCGCGTTCGCGATGGACATCCCGCATTCACGAAGGGTTAGGATGTGAGGCAGTAGAAAGCCTTCGTGTTCGCGAAGATGGTCCCACATTCGCAAAGGGATGAGGTCAGTAGTCATTGCGTTTGCGAGGGTCTTGCCGCGTTCACATAGAGGAAAGATGAGCAGCTAGGTTCCTGGAGAATTGTTCTTCGCGTTCGTGAGGTTGTAGTCGTGTTCGCGATGCTTTGATGAGCTGAAGCTTCGCGTTCGCGTTAGGGGTAATCACGATGAAGGAATTAATGCTCAACATAAGTTTGTGTTTCGCAGATGCGATGCATTGACCGCATTAGCGAAAAAGGAACGTGAATAGCTGGGCAGAATGTTTAAAAGACCATTTCCGCAATTTTGGGTCTAGGTTTCACCATTTCTGAGCAAATTTAGAGCTTTTTGAGGAGGATTGAAGAGGAAATCAAGGGAAAAACTTGTAGGTAAGATTTATGGACTTCATACTCGATCCTAATGTGATATCCACATAATTAAACATAAAATTTTGTGGAATCTAAAGCCTAGAATTGGAAGTTAGGGCTTGGATATTGGAGACCTAAATCTAGGGATTTGAGGGGTCATTTGTGGTCGGGTTTTAGTATTATTGATCTGTATGAACTTGTGAAAGTGTAAGGATTTTAGTTTTGTAATATTTGTCGGAATGCGAGACGTGGTCCTGAGTGTTGGGTTTGACCAATTTCGGGATTTTTGATGTAAATTGATTATTTTTGAGTGGGCTTTGTTCCCTTAGCATATTTTGATGGCATAAATATGTTTTTGGTTAGATTTGGAGCATTCGGAGGCTGATTCGAGAGTCAAATGCATCACGGGCTAGAGTTTGGATCGGATAAAAGTAAGTAATGATTCTAAGTGCTGTCATAAAGGTATGAAACCCTGAATTTCACATCGTTGTACTACTTTGAGGTGGCGTACATGCTAGATGACGGCGTGAGATTGTGCACCATTAGGAATTGTGACCTAGTCTATCCCTATGACTGTTAACTCACGTATTTGATTAATAAATGTTTGATATCATTGTGTTTCGGAAAGTATTAGCATGTTTTGGGCTGAATGCAATATTTGAGCCTCGTGCCAACTATTTTGCACCCTTAGGGGATATTAACTTCTATTCCTCACTGTTTTGACTTCATATTTATACTCAGTCATGATGTATTCTACTTTTTTCATAACTCAGCCATATTTACTCTGTTTTGATATTTTAAATGATTTTTTGGCTGAGCATCATAGTTTACTGTTGCCCGAGTGGCTTGAGAGATTTCTGACTGAGTGAGGTCGAGGGCTAGTGTTGTAAGGCTATTATGGGATCGGATTGTACGCCGCAATGGTGTTGTACTGATTCATGATTTTGAGGCCGAGGGCCTGATTTGTTACGCCACGAGGTGGCTTGTTATGAGGCCTAGTGCATGTTTGATTATGCCACGTGATGACTTGATATTTCACTAAAAAGTAAGGAGCCTCTCAAAGAGTATGTACATCCCTAGTGAGCGCGTGTACCGAGTATGAGATGTGATATTGCCCGAGGGGCTGTAGTTGTTTCATGTTATTCCCCGAAGGGCTGATACGAGTGATTGTGAGATAGCCTGAGGGGTTGGTTCTGATGGTATTTTACCCGAGGAGCTGATTTGTTTCTATCCTATTCTCCCTGTTTTCATCACTCGTTTGAACTACTGAAAGATGTTTTAAAGAGATTTTTACTGAACTAAGGTGTTTTTATGAGCTTTCATTATTTTATTGCATTGTTCTGGTTTATATTGTTTTGTTGTAGCATTATGTTGTATTTTACGTGTTTTCTTATCGCTCAGATGCCTTTACTTTTATTACTTATTGAGTAGGCATACTCACATTACTCCTTGCACCATGTATGCAGATTCGGGAGTCTTTGGTCATGCTAGTGAGTGACGATTGCCTTCCAGCAGACTTGTTCGGAGTTGACTAGGTAGTTGCTCGGCGTTCGCAGCCTAATGCTTCTCCTTCCTATCTTTATTTTGCTTTTTACTAGTTTTGTATAACACTATGTTGTCTTTTATTATTCTTAGACGAGTCATAGATGCTCATGACAGGTGACACCCCGATATCGGGCTGTGTTTATTTCCGCACTATTTTATTCTACTCTATATTTTGGAATTTTTAGCTTATTATTGACTTTAAATGACTTATTATAATTGTTTAGTTGGTTTGGGGGTTTTGTGTCGGCTGGCCTAATTCCATGATAAGCGCCATCACGTTCGAATTCGTTTTAGGGTCATGACATTTAGTGTCACCGACCTAAAATCATCCGATAAGAGAATGACACCGCCTACTATACAAGACTTTATATGGATTCATTGGGATTCTTGACCTACAAACAATTGTTATAAAAAAAATCTAGGCAAAAAGATTAGTAAGTATCTCAACTATCTTAAAAATAAAGAATGCAAGCTCTCAGCGTATTCTCCAAAATTCATACAGTATGCTAGGGTTACCCATCAGCCAGCGAATAAAATATAATATAATAATTTACTCGTACACTCAATATTTCTTGGAAAGATTTTTATTAGAAATGGCGGCTAATAAAACCCCCCATGGAGTCAAATAATTTTCAATCTATTTATATATATGCACATTTTACCTCACCGATAAGTTTTGACTAGCAAAAAGGGTTCTATGCAAGCAATTTTTTTTTCAAATATAATTGTAAACTCTAATTGTTTGAGGTAGTTCTATCCTAAAATTCATTAAAATTTTGTTCCATTTTCATTTTGGAGTCTTGAGTTGTTGTAGTGGTCGAATAAGTCGCAGACGCTTGCTTTGACATACTAACAAGTCAAATAGTTGGAATAAACTAAGGAAATTTTCTTCTTTCTTATCTCACAAATAAAATTTTGTTCTAGACCCGGATGTATAATGTATCAAGAGTAGTGAGCTCCTCATGCATAAATCGTCTTACCTGTCTGCATCTAAAGCACATAACTAGTCACCTAGTTCAAGAATACCATCAATATCAATAATCATATTTTTACTTTCACTATTTAGGACCTCATCTCGATATTTACACAATCTCCATATTTAGTGGCCCTTATGTGCTGTACTAGTGAAGACTTAGCTTAAACACAAGTCAGCAATGTCTCTAAATTACCTATCTTAAATTTGATACTTGTACCCTCTAGTCTTTTCATATCTTAGCTATAAATCTTTTTGGTAAAATTATATGTGCCAAACTATTCATAAATTTTATGCTCAATGCATCATCCACAATATTGGCTTTTCCATGATGATACCAAATGGAATAATCATAGTCATTGCATAGTTTCATCCACCAATACTGCCAAAGATTCAGATCTTTCTGCTAAAAATGTACTTCAATCTCTTGTGGTCGGTATAAATCTCACAGTTTTCCTAGTTGGAGTAAGACCTCCAAAGCTTTAAAGCCAAGTCTATTGCAGCCAACTCCACGTCATGAGTAGGATAGCTTTTTTTTGTGCTTCTTAAAATGTCTCGAATCACATGCTATATAACACGACCATATGCATAAGACCACATCCTAATCCACCCTCGAAAAATCGCAAAATTTCTTGAGTCTACCAAACCTAATAAGGCAAATGCTGGTGCAGTTGTCAAATATATCTTGAGCTTCTCTTTACTCATATACTTCCATCACAAAATTATCACACTCTTTGTTAACTTGGTCAGTGGCACTGCTATTTGTCCAAAAGTGGCTTGATCACCCTATTCATTAACTCCATAAATATAGCTTGAGAATTGGCCAGTTAAAAAAATCATAAAACACATAATGTCGTATTGAGTTCTGAAGGTTTTTTTAGGAGTATCTTGCTTTCTGATTCTAAGTTGATACTGACCAGAACTAAAGAGCAGTCTTTTAAAAAAAGAGTATCTCATTGTAACCAATCAAATGATTCTCTATATGATCCAACGGATTTTATTACATATCATTACCTTGTTTAATCGCTTTAGTCGATTTCTCGAGGGCCCGAGCTCCCCGTCCCAGCCAATCTCCTTCTGGATCAAGGCCAGACATGACCCTGAAAATATCATATTGTATGGACTCGTCTTTTGTTTTTCTTTATAAATAATATCTATGCACCCATTGGTAATATGTTCGGCCTGATTAAACTCTTATCTAATAAATCTGATAACTATTCTTTTGGCTCTAGTAATTCCACTGACACCACTATATGGGGTATAAATATGGGTTGCGTGTTAAGTGCTAGGTCAATACCAAAATCTATTTCTCTTATTGGCGTTAATCTTGGTAAATTCTCGAGGGAATATATTGGAAGATTCTTACCATGAGTACTTTTTCAAAACTAAGTGTGTTATCTCTCATGTCCCATACCATTGCTATGAGACCGAAATAATCTTTCTTCAGGAATCATTGAGCCTTCATAAAAGAGATAATTTTACCAATATTTGAAACTTGATCCTCTTTTAGAATAATACAGGTTTCATTCGATATTTCAAACTTAATTATTTTCATAACAATCTCAGGAAGATGACAAATACAAATAAACCACATTAAGTAATATCAAGTCAACTAGGATCTGTGTTCTCAACTTAAAGACAAACTTGTTAAACATGTTTAGTTAAATCGGATTTTCCCACATACGAAACAACCTGAAAAGGTCATTCAATATTTTACTTTCCATGTTTTATTCTTTCAACCCGCATAAAATGCTCATAAAAGAATTCCCGGTCTGGTTCTTCTCCCATCAAACTTTGGCTACATACCTATTACGTACATATTTTTATCCTCTCTAGCAAGCCCAACTACAATAAAATCGGTCATAGTCTTGTCTAAAAGGTTAAGCATTCTTTAAAAGCCTTTAAATTTAAGATGATGTGTATCTATCTAGTTGAGAAAATCTTGTATCATATGTCAGTACATCCATCTTCTGGATCCACTCTTACCTAATAGATTCATAGTTTTGACTTTCAAGACAATTCAGTAAACTCATTCCCACGTAGCTCTTATTGTTGTTCTCGATAGTACGTTATCATACCATGTATTGACCATGTTCTCCAATCTATAAGTTTCTAGCTCTACAGACATCTCGTTAGAACATCTTAGAGTTTATAATGCGTTAAGTATTTCAAAAGGAACCTCTAAGGATCATCCACGTTAATAAAAAAAATGATACTTAATTTAGGATCATGACCGGCCGCTTAGGAGCAAGTGCTCCCTAGTAAGCCTCATCGTTAATTTATAGGAAATTGGATAAAGTTTTTCCTGATCTAGGACTATCCAAAATAAATATGTCTTAGAAATCAACAACACAATCAACATATATCGATCAAATAAATTATATCCTCATTCACGAAATATTCCAATACAATAATACTAATTTTCATCTCCAAGTATACAGTAGGAAAGTCTAATACGGGTCACAAGTCTATATCAATAAAAGAATACTTATGACACATAAAAATGACTATGGAGTGATTCTAAGAGTTTTAAGAAAGAGACTATAACAAATAAATAAAAATATTTGTCCACGCGAATATGTGGGGCTCACTAGGAACTGTCAACTCGTGTACTCTAATTAACGAAATCCTCGCATGCGTTTACTACTGTCTCTGTAAAAATAATAGCAAGGAGTGAGTCGCTAGCTCAGTGAGTAATAACACTTAACCACAACCGTTTTTAACTGGGGACAAGTCAGAAAACATGCTTGTATAATAATAATTATTATAATAACAATAATAATAATAATCAGAAACTATCATAAAAATAAAATGTCCTTTTAAAAACGATAATAATATTCAGTCTCATCATATATTTTCTGTAACAAAAGTCAATTTAACAAGTCCGTATTAAACTGTGTATGCATTGTATCATATCAAATCTATTTATTTGGGAGGTTTCCAGGAAAGTATCATGTAGTTGGTATTACTATGGACCTCTTCGCAAGAAGTCAAATATAATGTCAAATATAACGATAGTCCCTACTCGAGAAAAATCAGTAACTGTATGCTAGTTCTACCTTCCCACTAGCATGGGCTATAACTCCAATCGGTTATCTGTAATACAAGATGCACCAAGTCTAATGAACCTGCCCTTAGCTACGGAACCTTCAAAATCTCCTCCCATTTATAGTTTTCTTTAACAATAAATATTCATATGAAAAACATTTTCAAAATAGTACATGGCATTTCAATTCTTATAAAATAATGTAATCGTATTTCTGTAACGGTAACTATCTCAAGTAACAGTAAAATATGTCCTGTAATAGTAAGGCCATTTTAGATTACTGAAAACATCTCAAATAAAATGTTCAGTACCATATCAAATAATGGTAAAAATATCTATAATCATCTCATATAACTATTTTGGTATCATTTAGAGTAAATGACTTGTCCCACATGCAAATTCAAAACACTCAGTAATATGTTCATATTAAAATCATATGTAAATCATGCAAGTTATAGAAACACGGATTATGATATGGTTCACTACTCACAATACTCATGTCGAAATACCAAACTTGTCAGCTCGAGTGATCTGTACGACTGTCTTCAATCACTCTATAATCACATCAATATTGATCTCGTGTTAATTTTCTTGTTAAGCTAATTCGTAGCTAATTTAGAATACCTAACCCTCGGGGTTTCATGTTTGACACAAAATTCACGGATTTTTTTTTTCACGCTATGAGTAATTAATTGATAATCTATCAACTTCAACTTGTTCATAAAATTTATTTATCTAATTTTATAAAGTTCTATGGATTTTTCACAACGAAAATTCTTAAATACGTGAATAAACTAAAATCAGTAGTTACTTGTCTATACTTATTCATAATATTTTAACTAGTGTATAAATTTTCTTTTCCTTGTTTTGTTTTTTCCTCTTTCCCTTCTTACTTTGTTGTTGCTTCTGTTTCTGCTGAGGCATAAGGGACGGCCAAATCCCTTGTTCTAATTGTTTAGAACCTGATACCCTTTTGTTTAAGGGCTACGGCCCACCAAGGTTTTCTCCCTTTCTTTTTAATTCTTGGTCTTGTTTTACTTTTTTTTTTTTGGCTAGTCACTTAAATACTTTTTTTTTTTAAATTTATATTTGAGGAGTTACACTACTATACAAACATGCAAGTTAGAGAAAAAGATTCTTACAAAACAGCTAAAGGACAACAGACAACCTAATGATCAAGATGTCATGGTTAACCGCAAAATGCTTAAATAACTTTTTTTTAAAAGACTAAGAACAAAATTCTTACTTCAATACTCTGTGTTCCTAAGGGACAATTTAATGAACAAGATGTCACAATTGCACCCAATATGTAAGTTCTATTCTAGCAACTTCATGGTCATAGCTATTTAGTTGAACAAGTAATTTATGTATTGACGAAGTAAAAGTTTATACGTAATGAAGTTACTTAAATAGCAGAGTTATAGGTAATTCTTTTATAATTATACAAAATATAGAAAAAAATAGTAATTTATTTGCTTTAACATGTTAACTTACACTAATAGTATGAAAAATCTTTAAACCATATGTGCGTCTAACTTCAATCCGTATAGTATAATTATAGGTGGTACACGTGAAACAAATTACCAAAAATAATTCAGTCTTGAAAGCTTAACCTTTACGCCAAGAAAATGAATTTCAAATGAAGAGTTACTTCATGAGACGTTTTTGTAAAGTGAGGAAATGGGGATACAAAGGTTCTTGCCTGTCCTGATCATCAAGTTTGCTATATTAATGTTCCTTTTGGTTTCCTCGTAGTCTTTCTCATCTGGTACAGTTTATTATTGTCGGGAAATAGTGAATATTCTCATGGCTGTGATCATGAATCAGACACAAAGAAAAGAATGATACCTATACCTCCACCATTCTCCCAAATGACAAAAAATTCCTTTCTTTGCTCATTTTCTTAGTAGAAAGCTTGTTCTTTCTCCTCTTATTCCTCTTTTCCTTGTATGAGTTCATTTTTGTCTCTTGCTATTACCTATAAATTCCAAAAATTTCAACACATACCCCAAGTCAATCAAACCAATTCTTTCTGTGAATATCCATACCTTAAGCTTTTAGGACTTGCAAAAATGGCTACTGCACCAGCACTGAAGAGATCAGAGTCCATAGCTGATAGTATGCCAGAGGCCTTAAGGCAAAGCCGGTATCACATGAAGAAATGTTTTGCCAAGTACATAGAGCAAGGCAAGAGGATGATGAAACTTCATAACTTGATGGATGAATTGGAGAAAGTCATTGATGATCCTGCTGAAAGGAACCATGTTTTGGAAGGCTTACTTGGCTACATATTATGTACTACAATGGTATAGTTAGATTCATATGTACTCTTGATGTCCTTATATTGTTTCCTGATGTATTATTCTTAAAACCTTCTTTGATCAAATTTGCAGGAGGCTGCAGTTGTTCCTCCCTACATTGCCTTCGCCACGAGACAGAATCCTGGATTCTGGGAATATGTTAGAGTGAATGCTAATGATCTTTCTGTTGAGGGTATTACAGCTATAGAATACTTGAAATTCAAGGAAATGATAGTTGATGAAAGCTGGTATTGTATACTTTTCAGTTTATCAAACCTTATGTGATTTTATAACTTCAATCAGAAACACATCAGAGTTACTTTTGTGTGAACAAATGCAGGGCAAAGGATGAATATGCCCTGGAAATTGATTTTGGAGCAGTAGACTTCTCAACGCCTCGACTGACCCTATCCTCTTCAGTTGGAAATGGTCTCAGTTATGTTTCCAAGTTTCTAACTTCAAAGCTAAATGCTACCTCCGCGAGTGCACAGTGTCTGGTCGACTACTTGCTCACTTTGAATCACCAAGGAGATGTACGTCAACAAAAATCAAACTCCATAAGTAAACTTATCAACTCTAAGAGGAAAAAATAGCAAAAGAAGATTCATGTAACAAAATTTTCCTTATGTAACTGCAGAAACTGATGATCAATGAGACACTAAGCACTGTTTCAAAGCTTCAGGCTGCACTGGTTGTAGCAGAAGCATCTATTTCCTCTTTACAAACTGATACACCATACGAGAGCTTTGAGCTGAGGTGATTTGTTTTTTCCTCTACTTCCTTCAACTTTTGGCATGCTATATAATACTAACTTCAATTCTTGTAAAGATTCAAACAATGGGGGTTTGAGAAAGGATGGGGTGATACAGCTGAAAGGGTCCACGACACCATGAGAACACTTTCTGAGGTGCTTCAGGCACCAGATCCATTGAACATAGAGAAGTTCTTTGGAAAGGTTCCAACTGTTTTCAATATTGTATTGTTCTCTGTCCATGGATACTTTGGCCAAGCAGATGTTCTTGGCTTGCCAGACACTGGTGGTCAGGTAAGCATCTAATAGCTGTTGCATTTAGCTTCCATGCATTGACAATAAAATAATTTTTAACAGTTTGACCACTTCTGCTCTTGTTCAACAGGTGGTTTATGTTTTGGATCAAGTTGTAGCTTTTGAAGAAGAAATGCTCCAAAGAATTAAACAGCAGGGGCTCAATATTAAGCCTCAAATTCTTGTGGTGAGTTCCTAGACAATCGACGTGACTATGCAATTATGTAGAGGCTGTTTAAAAAAGTTAATACCATATGTTGATTGCACAGTTAACTCGATTGATTCCGGACGCCAAAGGAACAAAGTGCAACCAGGAACTAGAACCAATCAAGAATACAAAATATTCACACATACTCAGAGTTCCATTTAGGACAGAAAACGGAGTGCTTAATCAATGGGTTTCACGATTTGATATCTATCCATATCTGGAGAGATATACTCAGGTATGTATTTTTATATCAACCTTGCTCATCAAAGATGTATTGTTTCCTCAATTCCATTTTCCCCCTTGACAAAAGGATGCTGCTGACAAAATCGTCGAGCTAATGGAAGGCAAGCCTGATCTAATCATTGGTAACTACACTGATGGGAATCTAGTGGCTTCACTAATGGCTAGAAAACTTGGGATAACTCTGGTAACTTCTCTTATCACATTTGATGTCGTTTCTTCTCCGAGTTGGTTCTTAAAGTCAACTAACTCGACCATCTTTCTAACAGGGAACTATTGCTCATGCTCTGGAGAAGACAAAATATGAAGACTCTGACATCAAATTGAAGGAACTTGATCCCAAGTACCACTTTTCTTGTCAATTCACAGCTGATTTGATTGCAATGAATTCAGCAGATTTCATTATCACAAGCACATATCAAGAAATAGCTGGAAGGTAAGAATTGGAACTACAGAAGCAAAGAGCTAATAAGTAGTGCATTCATATATTTCAGTATCGCTCTTTCGCTATCATCGAATACACACTACTCAGTAAATGTATTTTCTCAAAGTTTGCAACTTAATGGATAACATTCTTGAATACTTCAACATATGCAGCAAAGATAGACCAGGACAGTATGAGAGCCATAGTGCATTTACCCTTCCGGGGCTTTACAGAGTTGCTTCAGGCATCAATGTCTTTGATCCTAAGTTCAATATTGCTGCACCTGGGGCAGACCAATCGGTGTATTTCCCTTACACAGAAAAGCAGAAGCGTTTGACTGCTTTCCGCCCTGCCATTGAGGAACTGCTTTTTAGTAAAGTGGACAATGACGAGCACGTGTAAGTCTTAGTGTTAAACTTCAGTTTAGCGCCTAAAACAAACCACTGCTCTATGTATTAATGTTTCACTTGTTTCAAACACAGTGGATATTTAGAAGACAGAAAGAAACCTATCCTGTTTACCATGGCAAGGCTTGACATAGTGAAGAACACATCTGGACTAACAGAATGGTATGGCAAGAACAAGAGGCTCAGAAGCTTAGTTAACCTTGTTGTGGTTGGTGGTTCCTTTGATCCTACAAAATCCAAGGATAGGGAAGAAGCAGCTGAAATAAAAAAGATGCATATGCTGATAGAGAAATACCAGCTTAAGGGTCAGATTAGATGGATAGCGGCTCAGACTGACAGATACAGAAATAGTGAACTCTACCGCACAATAGCAGATTCCAAAGGAGCTTTTGTGCAGCCTGCATTGTATGAAGCATTTGGTCTAACAGTCATTGAGGCAATGAACTGTGGATTACCAACCTTTGCTACCAACCAAGGTGGCCCTGCTGAGATTATTGTTGATGCGGTCTCAGGCTTTCATATTGATCCAAATAATGGGGATGAATCAAGCAACAAAATTGCCAACTTTTTCCAAAAATGCAGGGAGGATCCTGAGTATTGGAACAGGATTTCAGTCCAGGGTCTAAACCGTATATATGAATGGTAACTCACAGATAAGCCATTCAAATTGCAAAGAAGCACATATCTTGCAGAAAATTTCTTAGTCCTTTAATCCTAAATTTTTGCAGTTACACATGGAAGATCTATGCAAACAAGGTATTAAATATGGGGTCCATCTATACTTTTTGGAGGACATTGTACAGAGATCAGAAACAAGCAAAGCAAAGATACATCGAGACTTTCTACAATCTTGAGTTTAGGAACTTGGTATAGTGCTGCTGCATGACATTGACAGTATACTACAAACATCTTTATGAGATGAATTACTTCTAATAAAATTGTTTTTAACCTTTGCTTCCTTACTGACACTTGTTGCAGGTAAAAAATGTGCCTATCAGAAAGGACGAAACACCACAAGGACCAAAGGAGAGAGAAAAAGTTAAGCCACAGATATCACAAAGGCATGCTCTAAAGCTTTTGCCTACAGTTTTTCAAGAGACCCTAGTATATTCTAGTACTAAATTAAAATTATACAGCATGCAGCTTACTTTTGCTGTTCACCTTTTTAAATCACCAGTTGTGTCAATCAAGTTGACAAAATCAATAAATTGGGCTTTTCCCTTTCCTATGCTTGATTGTTATTACTCCTACTTCGTTTATGGTAGTCTTCCTTCATTGTTTTCTCCTGTACTTCTTTTACTACAACTTCACTGACATACTAATTTTTTCTGTGTACCAGGCGCTCACAATCAAGGTTGCAGAAGTAAGATTTGATAAAATTGCTACTGCATGAATCATGGATGATCTATTTCTTTTTGTCCCCTCCCCGTTTGAGGAGGTAACTAACAATTTGAAGTGTTCCAATCTTGCAGGTTGTTTGGCGCTTGAAGGGTCCAAGATGTGAAGGGTTACCATTGTGGAAGGAAACAACAAATAAAGGGAGTGTAATTTTCAAGTGTGATTTATAATTCAATTTCAAGACAGAAAATAAATGAAACCAGCATTGATGGTCTTTGTGTACTTCCGAAATCCAATTTGATTGCTTGAATCTTTCATTGAATGCTGAAAGTCCAGAATTTACAAGCACAAAAATTGATATCCACAGCAAGTAAATCCCTATTACTCACAAAGTACAGATTTCAACTTCAAGCAATATTCAAACACAGCCATTCTTCTCAAATCACAAGGTGGTCATACAATATGACAATCAAAATCTTAAAAGAATTAACACCAACTTATAAATTTGGGTGTATTCAAAAAAAAAACAGAAAGATGATTTAAATGGTAATGACTGATTACTGAGAGTATACTATTTTCACTTTGTCAGTGAACCACAGTACTTATTATTTTCCTCACTATCATGTTTATCTCTATACTATCCATTTTAAGGAAATTCAAACAGTTAAGTATTTGAGTAAGCAAGAGATCTTCGCATTTGGATGAGAAGTGAACTGCTGGAAAATCCAAATTAGGGAAGTTATATGGCAGGGTAGAAGAAGGATTTGAAGGGAATGAGAAAATTGTATTAATAACGTAAAACAACTATAACCTGTTGCTTTTCTGGACAAAGGAAGTTGGTCTTTTCAACCGGAAACTGGATTGATTGGAAAAAATAATTTCATAGGCATGTCTACCTTATCGTTGAAGGAATTAGCTACCTAATGGCAATAAATGTCATACTTCGGCCTGTCCTCAAACCAAGGTACTCCATTTAAGTTCCTGAGACTCTTAAGATATAGTAATGTATAATAGAAACATAAGAAACAAGACAGCAAAATTTACAAGAAGATCTTAAGTAAAGCTTAGCCATCCATAATTCAAATCAGAATAAGAAAGCAAATGCATCCGGCAAAGTTAACACCTCATTACTTGTTAGTAACAGAATGAAACTCATTTACCCAAAATAACTGGTCACGTGTTTACCACTTTCATTATGTTGGAATCCTCCGTTGTATCTACCAACACCATCATTCCCAGCTCGCTCCATCTTTCAGCAGATCCCATTACAGAAACTCTCAACTCTTGACCGCTACGGTAGCATATAAATCAGTTACAATTTAATGAGTAAATAAAGTTTCTTGCCGCCTAGGTGGTCTGTCGGGTATACTTCCTGGCTTGAACTTCGAAGCCTCATGCCGGGCAAGTTCAGGGGGCACCGGACTGTTGCTTTGAGTGAGCATTTGCTTAAGATCGTAGAAGACTTCAGTATCCTGCATGGTCAAGAATGTTGTGGCTACACCAGTCTTTCCAGCACGACCTGTACGTCCAATACGATGGGTGTATGCTTCAATATTGTTTGGCATATCATAGTTTATTACATGGGCCACATCTGGTATATCAATCCCACGACCAGCAACATCAGTAGCAACTAACACATTATACCTCTTTGTCCTAAATCCTTCAAGGCTGATTTCTCTCTGATCCTGTGATTTCCCACCATGCAGTGTGGTTACCCTGTAGCCGTTTTTATCCAGATTCTTGGCAACAGTATCAGCCTGCTTCTTAGTGTTGATGAACACAATAGCTGTCTTATCTCCAAGCTCATCGAGCAATTTCTGCAGCTTATACATTTTCTCAGATTCCTTAACCATGAACACGTGCTGAGTAATGAGGTCAGTAGTCTTTCCAGCAGTGCCAATAGTCACGACAACAGGATTTCTCAAGTATTTTCTAGCCAGCCGCTCTACAGCAGGTGGCATGGTAGCACTGAACATATAAGTGGTTCGATAAATCCTCTTCTCGTCAAGCTCTTCATCCTCATTCTCCGGTTTCATATTACTCGAAGGCATAGCATCCAGTACACCGACAACTTGAGGTTCAAAACCCATGTCAATCATACGATCAGCCTCATCAAGAACAATATAATTACACTGGTTCAGTACACAATAACGCCTCTCCAAGCAATCAAGAAGTCGTCCAGGGGTTGCAATCACAACTTCACAACCCTGCCTAATCCTAAAACCTTGCTCCTCAATGGACTGCCCACCAACAATAGAAACAACTTTTATACCCAAATAGTGCGCAAACTTAACTGTCTCATCCTCAATCTGTTGAGCCAATTCTCGGGTAGGTGCCATCACAACAGCATATGGCCCCTCCGCCTCATTCTCCTCGCTCAATGGAGGAAGCCTAGTGATATAAGTCAACATAGGGAGAACAAAAGCAGCAGTTTTGCCTGAACCAGTCTCTGCCACGCCAATCACATCACGCTGTTGAAGTCCAAGCGGAATTGCAGCCATTTGAATAGGAGAAGGCTTCTTGTAGCCAGCCCTCTCAACGGCCTTGAGCAACTCGGTAGTTAACTTGCTCTCAGCCCAATTCCTCATGGGCCGGGGTATCCTCGACCCCTTATAGGATATATTATGATCCTCCCTGAATATTCTCCAATCTCTCTCCGTCATCTCCTCCAGCTTCTTATCCGACCAATGGCGGTCAACCCTCATGTCAAAAGTATCATACATATCAGCATCTAGTTCCTTCTTCTTTAAAGCAGCTGCTTCAGTAGCAGACTCTTCGATTCCATCCTTCTTACGAATCTCCTCACGGAGCTCCCGTTCATTCTTAGCAGCAAGCTTCTTCTGTTCCCTTCTATCCATTCCAGCACGAAATCCGCGACCAAAGAGCAAGCGGGCTTCATGAGGGTTTTGGTAGAGAGCGTTCATGTCACGTGATGTGTCCTCCGTGTTCTCCCAGTCGAAGGAGAATCGGAATTTCTCACTGGGCTTAATCACCCGCTTCTTAGGTTTTTTGGAGCCCAGATACTGCTCTTTAATGGCATCAAGCTCCTTCTCTCGCTCTCGCTCGGCGAGTTTCTCCAATCGAGCTCGCTCTCGTTCTTTTAGCTCTTCGTCACGTTCCCTCTCCCGCTTCCGGCGTTCCGCCTCCCTATCACGGTCCCTCGACTCCCTTTCTCTGTCTCTTTCTCTGTCGCGGTCTCTGGAGCGATGGTGGTCCCCTCTATCCCTATCCCTATCTCTCTCACGAGTATCCCGGTCATGGTCACGGTCGTTGTCAATAGAGGAAGGGCGATTGTTACCTTGTTCTTGGAGAAGCTGTTCAGCCCGCTGTTTCTGATCGGCAATTTCTTCGTGGCGGCGCTTAAGGGCTAACTCCTCTCGCTGTGCTTTAGTAAGGAAGATAGGCTTCTTAGACAGATCTGGCTTCGTTCCTAGATCGTCAACTGACCGACTCATACCGGCCGTCGGCTGATTTAGATAGGGTTTATGTTGGGGGGGAGGGGGGGAGTTTTGACTGTCCTTCTCTTTCTGATGCTCGATTAGGGGCTCTTTATGTTGGGAGTTCTTTTTTTTTTTTTTTTTTTTTTTATTCGGCAGGAAACAATACACTTGACTTGTGCTGGGCAAAAGTCTCTCTCGAATGCTTTTATGCATAAGCCGCAACAACACCAACAATCTAGTATAATTTTACTTAATGGCACTGGAGTGGAAAGGCTATTTTTAAATAGACCATGACATCCTTTTTCCAAGAACTTCCAACCTTTCAACCTTACTCCCGGGAGACTCGAACTCAAAACAACCCCTGCTTTCGCTGGGAGCGTCAGGGAAAGCAGACTACTAAAAATAGGTAATAGCGTCCCTATAAATAGTGCAAATTTACTTTGACTTAAAACTACAGAATTTATTCCAATATAATTTTGATTATAAAAGAACACCAATTAAATTACAAACACGTAAAGAATCACATGTAAACTCCTTCCACAGTGGACTAGGATAAAATCAGGCAAACCTAGTTGGGCAGGAGATCAAAAATAGCCAAGAATTTGGTTAAATCAAACCCACGTGACCTCGTTTTTTAAGTGTATCAAGTCTAGAACATGGTAGCCAAACGAACCTCCCAAATATTGGCTTCCTTAAATAAGTCCTTACCAGGCGAATAATGTCGGAAAACGGGACAGAATCACCAAATATCAAATCTTAAACTATTTAGGTTTCCTACTCTAATTTTAAATTAGTCTTCAGCGGATGATAGCTCTTCTTTTTTTTTTTCTTCTTTAATATTATAATAACATAATGTACTCCATTAAAGATGTAGAACTTTTGCTTGTGATTATGCAAGACTATTGATTTAACATATATTTTGACCATGCTTTTCTCTGTAACATACATATTTATATATGCTGAATAGAATTAGCTTGCTTAGTTTGGTTGTGCTGCGGCTGCCTTGTCAACACGCTAATGTACATACATGCACTATATTGGATGCACCTAATTAAGTTATTCCGTGGGTGATGGATGATGGCCTTTTGTGTGTGTTGGTTAATTTCGAGTTGGTATTGTCATTATACAAATGTCTAACCAAGAAACTGTTGTTGATCAGAGAAGGACTGAGGAGTGAGAGCTGAAATTCAGTATACTTGAGCAGAATTATACACTGACGGAATTATATTCCATTATTTTGGTTAGAAACTGAACACAGTATATCATATTTTGAGTAGCCAAAATGCTTATGGCTTCAACTTTTCCTTTCTGTAGCTGATGAAGAATATAACCAGTTCTGAAACTTGTAATAAATGTGAACAACTTCAAGACCAAAATGTGAAGAAAAAGAACCAAAAATCATGACAAAGAATCTTGAATAGAGCAGCTGCTACTGGCAAGCTACAACTGTAGGTTCCACTGCGATGGAGCCGTCTCTTTCACACATTTCAGGGCGGATGCTTATGATCCCTTCTCCCTGAAATAGTTAACATGTCAAAATATTAGGGTGGCTTCCCACTAATTTGAGGTGAGGGTGTACACGCAAACAATACATAAGGTTTTACATTATTAGTGTATTTTAACAAGTTGTTCAAGGAATTAATCACTTGTGTGGATTAGTCAAGAAGCCAGAAATTTCTCGAATGGTGTTCAAAGTTGAAAGAAGTGAAAACAATTCCTCGGCAAAGGGTGTTGAATATATGTTATTTACCTCTAAAACTTAATATTTTAACTATATATACAGCATAATTTTTTTTATGAAGGGTGGTTACCCTTACGTAACTGTAGCTTCTCCCCTGGTGTGGATAATTATCTAAAGTTACAATTTAACTGAAAAAATAGTGTAAAATTTTCTTATATTGTCCAATGTACACAGAAGAAAAATGTACAATACAGAAGTGTCATACCTTGGCAATATTTCTGAAATATGTCGTGTTATAATTTCCTGTAGGATATAAAGCTTCAATAATATCTGCTAAGACCAGTTGGGGTTGAGAGACAGCTCCATCATACCAGTCTTGAACAAGCAAAAGGGAAACACCATCAGTCCCAGGAAAAAATAGAAAAGAAGGCTTGTTATTTCCTAATTAAAAGTATGCGTTTAACTCTGTATAATCTTGAAAAAAAGCTCTGACTATTCTACAACCTTATATGAAACTATGATATGTTTCTTCCTTGTTTGTGTAAACTAATATAACCCTAGTATCTTACTGTTCAGTGTAGAACAAAACTTTGTATTCATAATGAAAAAGGATATATTACTTGAACAATATTAATACAGAAAAACAACCTAGGACTGTAGAGTTTTGCACCCTTTTATCATATCTCCACAAACTTTGATTTGAGAGAAAAGCAAAGCAAGATTGATCTTCTAAATTGATGTTTCCAAGAAATGTGGAAGCGTTATAGACCGCTGGATCTGAGGTATATGTGTCATCAATCACTACATCCACAGTCTACAAAACCAAATATATCTAAATCAGCACAAGTAGATGACAGTTTGACAATTTAAATGATTAAAAGCAATAATTTAACTAAACTGATATAACAATGAGAGAATTAACTCACACACAAAATGGCATGAAACTCTTCTAAATCATCAGGAATGGACATATTGTATGTGATTCTGTTGATGGAATCATCGACATTGACTCCACCAGCATCCTCCACAAACTGCACCCGTTATCGTCAGGATTAATATAAGCTAAACTCAAGAAAATTACCCAAAAAACTGTTGAAAAATGTAAAGACATAACCTTTAATTTGTATGGCTCTCTTGTAAATGACCACACTCCCTATACAAGAAAATAGGTGTTTGTTAGGGCGAATGTATAATAAATTTTAAAAAAAAGGTTGAGTTCAAGTGTCAGGGTACACACATCTTTATACTCCATCCAAGATACAGTTGGTTTAACTGAAGTCTTACTAGTTGCAGATTTGCTCAAGCACAAATAGTTCTCCTTAATCTGTCCACAAAACAAAAAATCATTAATAAACAAGAAATTCTTCTAAATACTTTCATCATAATGAAAACTAAGGAATATGTCTCAATTCTTCACTTACTGCATCATAGACTTGGTTAGCCCTGTTTTCCAAATTCGCAAAAACTCCCAAGTATTTTATCCACTCTGCACGCTGTAATACAGATTATGTTGACCATCAAACCGGAGACCAAAGCAAATCTCGACAAAACAGAAAGAAGCCTTAGCTCATGAGCTTAAGTTCTATATATTGACAATTGGTGCAACAAGTTAAATTACACCGATAATATAAAAATTCTTTACACTATCAGCTCATCGTTACTCACACCACCAGCTCCACCACCACCACCGGGCGGGTCGCCGGCACCCCCAGGTAACCACCAGATAAGTGCCACTACCCCACCTTCTCCCCCCTTACCCCCACTGCCCGGAACACTGTTCCGACAGTGTTTCGACATCCCTCGGGAGTTTCTTGGACTCACCTCCCACACCATTGTGACACACAGTGTCTGGCGCACATTTCCTGAAAATTTCGTCGCCGGAAACCACAACACGCGCGCCCACGCGCCGCCCACGCGCCGCCGCTTCCCCACACGCGCCGCGCGCGTGAGCCCACTTCCGGGCACTTTTTCGCCGGCTTCTTTTGGACAGCTTTCTCACCCCATTTTTCCGACCCACTTGGTACTCTCGGAATTTTTTATTGGTCACTTTCATTCTTCATTGTTCATTTAGCCACCTTTCTTTTCGCCGGAAATTTTACCGGCAACTAGTGCTCTTTTCCTTCTATTCTACCCCTACTTTTTGTGGGTGTGTTCTGTTTTCTTGGACAGGTACCTATTTCAACGGCGAGGATCTCCGACAACTGTCGTCCAAGCTCTCATTCAGACTCACGGCAGGACGCAATAGAGCGGCGCACTTTGCTAAGATTCAGGAGAACTCGGGCGCAGCAAAGCACACTTCCAGGTTTTTCTACCGGGAGTTGGTACCTCCCGCTCTCTTGCTTATTTTGTGCACATTCTTTACGTATTTTTACTAGCATTCCGAGTGTGGTCTATTCTGTAGTTATCTAGTTTGCTACATTTGCGTTTTTAGCCTTAGTGCGTCTGTGTCACTGGATAGTGGCCGCATCGAGTAATGATAGCGTAAGGTCATGTCCTCAGGAGGGGGTGGTGGTTGCGGGGGTGTGTAGGGGTGCAGGGGGTGGCATTTCGGGCAGGGCAGGAGGTAAGGGTGGGAAGAGGGCGGCGGTCGCCCGTAGATTAAGGATTGGGTCCTGGAACATAGGTACTCTGACGGGTAAGTCCATCGAGTTAGCGAAGGTTCTCCAACAAAGAAGGGTTAACATAGCGTGCGTCCAGGAGACTAGGTGGAAAGGGACTAGGGCGCGGGACGCTGATGGGTTTAAGCTGTGGTACTCTGGGCTCGAGAGGGGTAAGAATGGAGTAGGCATCTTGGTTGATAGGGACCTAAGGGAGTCCGTGGTCGAGGTGAGGCGAGTGAACGATAGGTTAATGGCTATTAAGCTGGTTATTGGGGGTGGGGTCCTCAATGTGGTCAGCGCTTACGCGCCGCACGCAGGCTTAGACGAGGAGGTTAAAAGGCGCTTCTGGGAGGACTTGGACGATCTGGTGAGGAGTATTCCCCAGTCGGAGAAGTTAGTTATTGGAGGGGACTTTAATGGTCATATTGGGGCCGAGGCTGGTGGCTACGATGAGGTGCACGGGGGCTTTGGCTTTGGGGCCAGGAACGGAGGAGGCACTTCGCTGCTTGATTTCGCCAGGGCTTCCGAGCTCCTGATTGCGAACTCATCATTCCGGAAGAGGGAGGAGCATTTGGTCACCTTCAAGAGTGCGGCGGCGAGGACTCAAATTGATTACATCCTCATCAGAAGGAGCGACAGGGGTCTGTGCAAGGATTGCAAAGTTATCCCGGGAGAGTCTCTTTCAACTCTTCATAGGCTCCTAGTGATGGATGTTGATCTCTGGGTGAAGAAGAAGAGGAGGGGCGCCCGGGGTCAACCGAGGATTAGATGGGGAGCTTTGTCCAAGGAGAAAGCTCAGGAGATGGAAAGGAGGTTAGAGGAGGGCGGAGCTTGGAGAAGTTATGGGGAAGCGGACGCTATGTGGTCAGCGACAGCTAACTTGGTTAGGGGGGTAGCACGGGACGTGCTCGAGGTTTCTAAGGGATATTCAGGTAGGCATCAGGGTGATTGGTGGTGGAACGATGTAGTCAAAGGAAAAGTGGAGGCGAAGAAGGCGGCGTTCGCAAGGTTGGCAGGGAGCACAAGCGAGGAGGAGCGGAGAGTGAACAGGTTGTCCTACAGGGAGGCGAGAAGAGAAGCTAAGATGGCAGTCACGGAAGCTAAAAACGCGGTGTTCGGTCGCATGTATGAGGAACTAGGGGAGAAAGGTGGGGAAAAGAAGCTATTTCGGCTGGCTAAAGCAAGGGAAAGGAAAGCCCGTGACCTAGACCAGGTCAGGTGTATCAAGGACGAGGATGGTAGAGTTTTGATGGGGGAATCGCAAGTCAAACAGAGGTGGCAGGCGTACTTTCGGGACCTTCTTAACAAGGAGGGGGATCGGAGCATAGAGCTAGGGGAGCTGGGGCATTCAGAGCGTCATAGAGACCTTGGGTACTGCAGGCGCATTAGGGTGGAGGAGGTCTTAGGGGCGTTGCGCAGGATGAGTAGGGGTCGAGCAACCGGGCCTGACGAGATCCCGGTGGAGTTTTGGAAGTGCATGGGTAAACCTGGAGGGGAGTGGCTCTCTAGGCTATTCAACGTGATATTCAAGACTAAGAGGATGCCGGATGAGTGGCGGTGGAGTACAGTGGTGCCCTTGTACAAGAACAAGGGGGACATCCAGTGCTGCAACAACTATAGGGGTATTAAACTAATGAGCCACACGATGAAGGTTTGGGAGAGGGTGATTGAGGCGCGAATGAGGGGGGCAACGAATATATCGGGGAACCAGTTCGGTTTCATGCCGGGCCGCTCCACCACTGAGGCTATTCACCTAGTCAGGCGGCTGGCGGAACAATTCAGGGATAAGAAGAAGGACCTGCATATGGTGCTTATCGACTTGGAGAAGGCGTATGACAAGGTTCCGAGGGAGGTGCTATGGAGGTGCTTGGAGGCGAAGAGTGTGCCAGAAGCCTATATCAGAGTTATCAAGGACATGTACGATGGGGCTAAGACTAGGGTGAGGACGGTGGGTGGCGATTCAGACCATTTTCCTGTGGTAATGGGGCTCCATCAAGGATCGGCGCTGAGTCCCATGTTGTTCGCCTTAGTGATAGATGCTCTAACCCGTCATATCCAGGGGGATGTGCCCTGGTGTATGCTCTTTGCTGATGATATAATATTGATAGACGAGACGAGGGCCGGTGTTAGTGAGAAGTTAGAGGTATGGAGACAGACCCTCGAGTCTAAAGGTTTCAAGATAAACAGATCTAAGACAGAATATCTGGAGTGCAAGTTCAGTGACGAGCCGAGTGGGGTGGGTAGGGATGTGATGCTTGGTTCTCAGGCCATCGCCAAGAGGGACAGTGTCCGATATCTTGGGTCTATGATTCAGGGGGACGGAGAGATTGACGGGGACGTCACCCATCGGATAGGAGCAGGGTGGTCGAAGTGGAGGCTTGCTTCTGGGGCCCTGTGTGACAAGAAAATCCCACACAAACTCAAAGGGAAATTCTACAGAGCCGTGGTTAGACCTGCGATGTTGTACGGGGCAGAGTGCTGGCCCGTGAAGAACTCCCATGTCCAGAGAATGAAGGTTGCTGAGATGAGGATGCTTAGGTGGATGTGTGGGCACACCAGGCTGGATAAGATTAGGAATGAAGTTATTCGGCAGAAGGTAGAGGTGGCCCCAGTGGACGAGAAGATGCGGGAAGCGAGGCTGAGGTGGTTCGGGCATGTACGGAGGAGGGGTCCCGATGCCCCCGGTGAGGAGCTGCGAGCGGCTGGAGATTGCTGGTGGTCGGCGGGGTAGAGGGAGGCCTAAGAAGCATTGGGGAGAGGTGATTAGGCAGGACATGACTAAAATGCAGGTTACCGAGGACATGACCCTCGATAGGGGAGTCTGGAGGTCTAGAATCAGGGTTGCAGGATAGGGGCTCTTAGAGTCCTTCGTTCGCCTCACCCGGGGTTGGGTGTGGGATAGTAGGGTTACCCATCGATGTCTAGTGTTTTAGCCTAGGTCCCCTCTTGGTTGCGACGGTATTTATGTTCCTTATGTTTACATAACCATTTACGTTATTTCTGCAGGATTACTTATGCTTTGTTTTGTTATTTTGTTTTGTCTTGCCTTGGTTACTAATTTTGTCTTTGTTTTCCAATGCAGCTTTTCATTCTGTCCTATGCGCCGAGGGTCGCATGGAAGCAGCCTCTCTGCCCTTTTGGGTAGGGGTAAGACTGCCTACATATTACCCTCCCCAGACCCCACCTGGTGAGAGTATACTGGGTAGTTGTTGTTGTTGTTGTTGTCTTTACACTATCAGCGTAGGAGGGGTTCTTACCTGGAGAGGTGCATCCTCACCAATAGGGACAAATGTGGCAAAGTTGCAGGGTTGAGTTTCATCAGTGTTGGCAATGAAGTGAGCTGCATATTGTGCAAGTTGTTGAGGTTCACTCTTGTTAATGCTCTCTATTTGTCCATCCTGATATAGTTTTAATACGCATTGAGAGGTCACGTATGTTGATGTTATGCCTTTCAAGTTTCCCAACATGCCTAGAAGCTGCAATATTCCATGCAAAAATAGTCAAACTAGAGAAAGATTTCCCTTTTCCGAATTTTCTAACAAAAACATGGTTTCATTATACTAGTATTACAGCTATCACAATAGTAGTAATAAAGTTATGCATTCTTACCTCGAAAAACGAAACTGAGAATTGAAGGAGAAAGAACAGAAAAGAAAAAACGAAACAAAGTCAGTACACAAGTTATTTAACATATAGAAAAAACATGTAAAGCTTATTAAGGGGAAAAGTTGAGGTGGTTAAAATGGTACCTGGAAAATAATAATCAGTCTCGATCGAGTAGTTTGCTAGTGGGATAACGAAAGACTTTATTCTTGAGGTGCAATATTTTGTTCTGCTGGCCATTCTCGTGTTGTTCTGCACACAATTTTACACACTAATTCAAAAGAGAGCTGGTTTGCTGGAATCATATTCTTGGATCAGAAAAGAGCTGATAACTTGCAGATAGTAAATTCACAAGAACCATTTATATAGAGTAGATAACAGGTCTTGTTAGTTTTCTGTATGCAGGGTTGGATGCATATTATCGACAAGTAGATGGAGTACATCTACTATCTTTGACTCGAGCAATATATATCTAGTTGAAAGAATTTAAAGAATAGATATAGTCGTAGTACATCAGCAGCATTATTCCAAAAGAGTAGTGAGACCTGTGGTATTCATATCGAATTAAATCATGGATTACCTCTATGTGTCATAACTCTATGAGTTCTTGGTTTGCAAAGGTATGCTCTAGTGTATGCTTTGTAACAACTCAGACCACTAGTAATATCGTCCGTTTTGGGCCCCGTCCACGCGACTTTAAAACACGTTAGTATAGTTTAAGGCTTGTTTACTTATATACCCAGTATTGCTGTCGTGTTTTATCGACGTGGAATTTGCCTAGGATGTTACATGCTGTCATGACACCATTAGAATTATTGTCAAGCTGGAAAATGGTCTCAGCAAAATAATATGGTTTGTATTAATTGACGGAATAGTTTACGCAATAACACTTTTACTTTTTCCCAGATTGTGACCATTCCCCAAAAGAAAAGCTCCTGCCACAACTCAAAACAAAACTCACAAAGGAACTTGTGCCATGAAATTAAGCAACCAATTAAGGACTTGTGAGTTCTTGGATTTCCAATTACAGAGGATCAAATGATAGAGAACCCTCTTTTTTTCCACCCTTGACCCTACTACGTCCAAGGTACACAATTTGTGGTCCAGCAACCCTTATCATATTATTCTTTTCAGAGTAATTCTAGCCTTGAAATCACTCGAGTACCAAAATTTTAAACAAGTCCGGAGTCTTCATTTTCAAGTTCAAGGTAATTATTGGTGAATTTCATGACATTCATTAGTAATTATTAACACGATAAAAACAATAAGAAACCTACTACAATAGCCTAAATATACACCTCATGGTGTAAGAAATCTTTAAATATTCAGTATATATAACTTAAATCCTTTTTCTTGCCCTTCCTTTATCAAAACTAGAGCACTAGCAATGGACTAAACGACGAAAACAAAGTTATTATACATTTAGTCTTGATTAATTAATTCAACTGTCACTATTTCTCAGAAGGAATAGCAATAAGCAGAGATCACTGTGCCATATTATGGCTTGAGCAAACTAGTAGTAGTTATTAAGTACCTGGATAAGAAGATAACTCTTGCCATCAAGAGTGTTCTTGATGACCTTGAAGGTCTGTCCATAGTATATCCTAAAATATGAAGCATCTTCCACTTTTGATATATTCCCAACTTTCACTTTTGGAGTAGCTGCACTTGCCAATTCAAGAAACTCCAATGTGTGGATACACCACAACAAAACCAAGAAAATTTGCAGACACAAACTAGAAGAAGAAAAATGTGAAAGTAAATACATTATGGTACAATGAGAATAAATTCAAACCAACACCCTTGATGGTATGGAAGAGCGAAGGGGTAAAAGAAATACTAAGAATTTAAGTTATGTATACCACTAGTGTAATTATTTTGATAGTATTACTGCAGTTCAATCTGTTATAACAGATTGTTATTGATATAAATAATTATCTGTTATTGTAGGTCAATAACAATTTCAAAGGTTAATTCCAATTTCTGTGACCCGTGAATGTTAGACTTATTTTTGTCATCTTCTTTCCATCTGTTTTCTGTTTGTTCTGAGTGCTCAAATTTTTTCTCCTGTTTTAGCATCCACCATGTGCTATCCATTACTATCTTGCCACCTATTCCTCCTTATGTACCTTCACATTCCTATCAATTTGGACTTTATTACTCAAATCTTAGTCTGCCCATATATTGTAATTGTGTGTTACATATTTTGGCATCTTATAATTCTCTATGTATATACATATATACAGAGAAAAATCAGAAAATTTGAGAAGGATCCTTTTATTAAATAACAGTAATTTGGGGTGTATATAGGTCATCAAAATTTTCAATTATCAAATCAAAATATTAGGTTTTTTAAATCTATAAATCAAATTGAACTGACAAAGTCCGACTTTTTAATCTCGATTTTTCTCGATTTTTCTGTTTTCCCCTGTAAACTACTGGTCTCATAGCACAAATATGCAATTTTTGCTTTGAATATTACTTAAGTCATAGTAAGATACACGTATGTAATGTATTTTTCAAGAAAATAACACAATTTTATGAGATAAGTCATAGCATGCTCCTAAAATACTCAATAACAAAGATAATAAAATTGCATAAAATAAATATTGCTAATTAATAAGTCATAATAAAAATTAACATAATCTAGAAATATTATATAGATCATGCTAAAATTGATAAGTATAGCTAACTAGTACTATTAATTACATAAATAAGCAATAGCGAAAAAGATAAACTAAGTTATACATTTTTATTGTAAATCAATGCAAAACCAAAAAATAAATATTCAACACAATCGTCATTTCTAGTATCGAATTGAATTTCTTTTGATAGCATAAGTAATAATTTGAATTTTGTTTGAGTTACTATATTTATAGGCTATAAAAATTATTTACCATTCAAGAATGTTAAGCCCAAAGTTGAAATAATATGTTAAAAGATAAAACTGTAAAAAATTTAAGAAATATTTATAATTATATTACAATAAGTATTTATATGTATAAATATTTTAATAACTGTATAAATATTTTTTACCTAAAACCAAACCAAACCAATTAAGGTCGGATTTTTTTCCCAATACCAAAACAAATCAAATCAACCACAGTTGAACTTTTTTCGATTTGACTTGAATTATCGATTTGGTACGATTTATCGACTTTTTTGTACAACCCTAGCAGTAATAATTTCTGAATAAATTATAGTAGTTTAAAGGAGTAATTTTTTTCATCTGATCTAAGAAATCAAAAGAACTTTCAGGTCGAATCACAATTTTCTTTTGGAGCTTGGCCTTTGAAACGAAACCATATCAATAAAATTTCAAGTTATTATTAATTTAATATCAAATCAATACAATCATGAAAACCTGAGGGACAGTAAATGTAAATACAGATATTCTGCTTTTAAAAGATATTAAAACCCAAAACCATAATAAGCCATATAATTATCATTATAAATAAGAACCATAATTTCAACAGCAGTCAATATTGACATAACTCCAATAATCCAACTGTTGAATCAATTGGGACCTGTAATAATTTTTAGCAGAAAAAAAAGAAGTATTTTGTAAAATATTTTCACCCTAGAAAAATGACTCGTTTAAAAAATCATTGCTCTTATAAAAAAGCTATCTGTTTTTTCGAAATGTAATCATCAGAAGTGCTACTGATAATAATGATCCACATAAAAGAGCTGCATAGCCCAAAATCATCATACTTACGGGCATTATTAATCACTCGGATTGAAGAGCAGTTACTAATATTACATATTGGTGTATTTCAGTTAAAATACCTGACGTAGCAAAGCCTTGGGTAAAAATAGCACTAGGGCCAGTTATTTTACTTAAAATTAAAATATATTTTTTGAAATACGGAATTATATGAATAAGGGAGAAACTCCATAAAAGGAAAATTAATGATTCATATAGATTGTTTAGTGGAAAATGTTCAGAAGAAATCTAACGAGTAACTAATAATCCTGTTATAGAAAAAAAAGTAACTATTATGCCCTTTTATGATGAATTATATAGTTTTAAAAGATATTAAAACCCAAAACCACATTACGGACAACGATAGAAAAAATTTGGCACTCATGTTATCATTTGGTGAAGACTTCGTGGGTTAGCACTAAGGCTGTAAAATTGGCGGTTCCGAATCGGAACCGGATCGGAACCGCGGCCCTGCCGGTTCTCACTCACTCCCCTTGAAAATTGCAGAGTGTAATTACTCCACCCGATGCCCAACAAACCATGTAATTATTTGGCCAAACAAATAAGCCAAAGTGTGTAATTACATTTAATTACACCCTGATTCGGTTCCCTCATGGCTTTCCAAACAGGTTCTTAATATTGCTGTCCAGGATGGTTTTAAACGGCTAACCAAAGTGTGTGACCCGATAATGATACAAATTTCTGAACTATTCCACATCTTTCTGTGTTCCTCGCAAAATAAACCACGACTTAACGCTCCATCAATAATACTCATGAAAGATAACTTAAGTACCAGAGTGACGTGAGATAGTGCATCATATTTTTGCAGTTGCAATTAAACATCATTTTGTCAATCCTTTTTTGATATCCAGTAGGGAGATTTGTTGCTTTGATTGAAGTAGATGAACACTTGGCCATCTCAAATTAACAAAAACACTAAATCAGGGCTCAACCTAAAAGAAAAACTTACTGTTAAAGTATACTTGATATATATGGAAAAAACAAAATACAGCTACAGTTTTGGTATTCAAAGGCAGAGGCCTCTAAGTTAGGCCTTCCCTAACAACAACTATGGTTAGCAATACAAGAAAATGTTCAGATTAAAAAAAATCAAAAAGAAAGGACAATATGGTGCAACCAAAAGGTAGAAAGAGCTACAACAAGGGTGAGATAACGCCATTTATTTTCCACAGCCACATTGCAATATTTCGCTTCTTCTTTATCAGCAATTGGGAATTTGTTTTGTTTATAACAATAATCCCATTTATAATCTTGAGCTTCCTTTTTCTCGTACCTCTCCATTAAGCATTCTCTATTGACACTGACACCCCTCTTTGCTTCTAATTTTGAGCCTTTTTCGTCCAAGCATTCTCCAAAACATATCCAAAGAAAAGTATGTAAAAGTGCAACCATACCCACCAAAGTTCTCATTGTTGTTGTCCATGATCTTGTGACTTTCTTAATAAGATTATCAAATCTCTCTTTTGGTACTACTGCTGTTGAATCTAATCTTTTTCCAATATATATAGGAAGGTCATGGACAGTAACTAGGTTTCGGTGAATTCTAAGAGTCGTAGAAGGTGTCACTTGATGATAGAATGTCTTGGCTGCTTGCCTTGTTGCTATATAAAAACCATGATTGACTTCAATCTTCTCATATATTTCAAAGCTTGGGGAATTTGATAAACAATCAGTCATGTCACCATCATCCAACAAGTTGTCATTGCCAAATCCTATTGAGAAATTGTCTGTTTCTGTTGCATTGAATCCATTCAAGCTGTTGTGATGAATACTGTATTCACCTATCATTTAAATGGATCAAAAAAGAAACCTAACAGTAAATTAAAAAGAAGAAGAAGAAAAAGAAGGAGACCTTCCGGCTGTTTCATTATGTATGCTTGTATATATTACGTACTGGGCATGAATATATTAAAATAAAGATAAGGCTATAAAATAAAGTTAAAGAGTTTCTAAGTATAAGAAGTAGTATTTTTTCCTAGCAGATTTAAAAGGAAAGAGCGTTGCGTTATATAAAGTGGAACAGATTGGGTAATTAAAAAAAATAGAGGAAGATATATAGTTGGAGAATTCTATTATACCTTGAAATTGATTCTCTTCTCTCTGGACAGCTGAAATATTTTCTATTGGAACAGTCTGGTAATCCTCAAGAAATGTCTGTCCAAGCATGCAAAAGGAACAGTAAAACGGCCATAAGCATACATAAGATTTCAGATTCATGGTTGCTAGAATTAATAAGGTTAAAATGAGGAAATTAATGGTTCTACTAATTGTTAGACAAACAAATTTACCTTTTCAAGATCCCTGTCTGACATTCCTATCCATCTCAAGTTTTCTACCATTCTATCAGATTTGAAGTCCAGTACACAAAAATCTCCAATATCAATGGACCTAACATTCTGATCTTCCTTAAGTTGTTCAATGAAATGGAATGAATCCAAGTCATGGATTTGGTTATTATTAGGAGGAAGAAAAGAGAAGTTATCAACAGGAGCACATGAATTTCCACCCCATGATGAGTCTTGATTGATTAGATTTTGAGAAGCTTGGGCAACTGAAAGGATTTCTTCTACAATATCCGTTTGATTTGTAGATTGAGTAAAACTTGATTGAGGCACCTTGATATCAACATAGCCAACTTGAGGGAAGTCTTGAATCTCCAATGGAGGTAATGTGAGGCTATGTTGCAACCTTGCACACTCTAATGCTATATTAACCTGAACAAAGAGTTTAAATTTTATATACTAATCATTTAATTATTTTTTTACACTAATAATTGCTAAGTAATAGAATTTGTTACATAAAAAATAGATAAGGTATAATACCTATTACAACGAGTTAAATTGCACAGATAGAGTTGTATATATTTATTCATGTAGAAGCTATGGGCTCAACCGAACTCATAAATTTCGTTAATACTTTATATTTTTGCCCGAAAATATTATTAAATATGTACGAATAATAAATTTTTGAACCCATTAAATTATATGAAATGTGGTAGAATTACGAATCTGAATGTGCAAAGTTTCAATGTCGGATTTGCCTCTTCTGAGAGATAATATAAGATGAGAAACCAACTCACTAAAACAAATTCAAAGAAGTACTCCTTTTATCATATAGTAATATCCGGTCCTAATATTTTGGCGATATTCATAGTATGATATCATATAGCTGAAACGGTATACTAGTGGAATTAATCTGCATGTTGACATTACCTTAGATGGGGGATATGGCAAAGTTCCATAATTTGGAATGGGGTGAGTACTGTTGTTGAAACTAAAAGCTTCATTTGATAAATATTGCATCCACTTATCATCACTAAGAGTAGGAGTAGCCACACCAGTCATTGGAGAGCCATGGGCTGCCATGGATGATGATGATGATGATGGCGGCATTGCATAGTCCTCAGATCTAATTTCCATATCATGATGATCACATCTTCCCTCAGAATAAATTTCAATGCTAGAGGATCTATCACTCCCATAATGGACGTCTCCAGTTTTTGGATCATTTAAACTCCTCTTGATCACACGACAAAGTGCATAAGCGTCCTACAAATACCAACCAAATGTAACTTAGATAGTCCAACTTTAACTTAAATCATAAAATAAATTAATAATTAGATGAAAGGTTTGATATAAGAAACTCCAACTATGTGAGCTTCACACATGTTATGGAAGTCATTTTTATAGAAAAATAATTTTTGAATAATGAGTACTTATTTTTGGAAAATATTTATTGGCATTTGGTTAGATGATAAAAATATTTTCAAAAGCATTTATTGAATTAAGATCTACAATAATTTAGAAAATTGGTAGTGATTTAATGAATTTTGAATATTAAGGATTTATATAATATGCAAGCATTGGTTAAAGCATCGGTATGAAGTTTAAAGGTTAGAGGTAGATATGAATTAAAATGACTTCTGACTGGAAGCGAGAAAAATCATTTAATTCCTGCGATCAAACACAAGAAAATAAATTATTTAATCTTTGTAAAATCTTTTTCTCATCTATATACGTACCTGCAAGCCATTGGACACTTCACATTCACGTTCGTCTAATCGATATTCATGCATAACCCAATCAGTTCGAGCTCCATGAGGTGCTCTCCCTCTGTAATAAACCAATGTTTTCTTCATCCCAACAGACCTCATCTGTGAATTTACTTTCCTATCCTTCCCTGTAGCCTTCCAATATCCAGCTTTCGTTGCCCGGTTGGTCCTCGATCCATTAGGATATTTACGGTCTCGAGGACTGAAGAAATACCATTCAAGATCTTTGCTAGGCAATAGGGATTTTCCTATATATTTAAGGAACCAAAAAGAAAAAGCAAAGTGAGATCTTCATGTGAATTATACTGAAGAATTATTAAGTATGTGAAGAATCTGACAAAAATCGAAATTTAAAAGGACGTGAAAGAGATTCTTGAAACATAAAAGAAAGTGGATTAAAAAGAGAAAAGGGGGTTGCAACTCATGATACAAGACATTGCAATCATGTCATTTTCTTTTTCCACACTGACTTTTGACTTCAATACATCATCATTAGAAGTATCATGTAGCAAGTACAGTTCAATAGAAGATCAAAAGATGTAGGGACCAACATCCTTTATATAGCTAGGAACATGAGATAATATTTAAGATATTTTTGTACTAAAGCATTTTTTTTTATTTTTTTTATTGTGAAAGTGTATGTTAAAGAGAGTTCATAATCAGAATTTATTTGTCAGCACGCGTATGAAACACTATGCTTTTAAACAAGTAAATCATATTTATGTTACCCGTGTTTTAATTTTCATTTTCACATATTCAAGTTTGGAAGGAAAAAATCCCTGAGTTCCAACTTATTTTTCTTCGGTCTTTGTTTGGAGACATGTGTGATCATCATTTTCTATTTCGATTTACATTATGTCATGACTGCATAACATTAATATAATTATGGTTAAGGAAATGGTGAGTGGTATAATATATTTTTTATACCTTTCTTGACAATCACTTTGAGATAACTATATAGTAATCTTTTTGGCTAAACCTTGATCAGCATCAATAGTAGTTTCTTTTCCTTTCATATAGGACTTGATTTACACATTATGTGAACAATATATATAATATGTACTCAAGATTTTTTTTGTTGGTTCTTTTAAAGAGGAGAACAAGAAAAGACGAAATAAAAGAATTATTATACCTGGTAGATCCCATGGCTCGCATTTGTAAAGATCAACTTCAGGAATGATCTCAAGTTCAATTTTCTTACCATTAATCTTTCTTTTCAAATAATAAGCCACAAGTTCTTCATCAGTGGGATGAAACCTAAAACCAGGTGGCAATGAAACAGGTGCCATATATCTCCTTTGGAACTTCTCCTCCCCTTTTCTTTTCCCTTTAATAATATAGAGCGCAAGATATTGAGAAGAAGTTCCAAAGAAGAAGAGGGGGAGAGAGAGACAAAAGAAGCCGATGGAGGAACTCAAACAGTTAGAGAAGAAGGATATATGTGGAAGTTGGAAGGATTGGATTTTTTTCTTTGGGGGGGGGGGGGGGGGGGGGTAAGGTAGGTATTTGATAAGAGAGAACAAAAAGAGAAGAAGTCCAAAAAGCAAATAGGGTGGCTGCCACCCCTACCTTTAGCCACTTTTACCTTTAAATTTGTTTTTTCACATAAAATGAAAGCCTTAATAATCTTTATTAATCTTTCTTCTCAAGCTCAAGAAATTCTCCTTCTCATAGTCACCTAAAAGCTTTAGATGAATATATAATGAAATAACTTGAGAATATGTGTTATATGTGTAGGTTGGACGAGTGATTTCCCACGTGGAAGACCTGAGATCGATTCGTTTTACCAATAATTTTCTCAATCAAAGCGTGTAGCACCGAACTTACCTAGTGCCATTTATTTCTTTTATAATTTGCGAGCCATTACACAATAAGCAAATTTCTTTTGAAAAATTTTTCAAATAAAAGAACTCCTTAATTTCAAAATCTCACATGACATGTTTAAGTAAGACCACAAGATTTAAAGAATATTTTGGTAGAATACACATTTTCAGTTTAAATCACAAGATTCAAAATTTTCTTTTATTTTTTTTATTTCCTGCTCAATCAAATTAAAACACATAAAATAAAGGAAACTTAACACCTTATAACAATGCATTAAAATAATATAGAGAGAGTATTAATATGGGCAAACATTAATTTCAAGTTCAACCATGCGTACACATTAGGCAATATTTTTGTAGTAATAATCTTAGCAAACTAAAATTTTCTTCGTAATCTTAGCAAAATTCGATGCTTCAAAGTTCAAATTTGTCCATTCTTGGAATCGATCTTCCGCCTAACACACGTGGCGGTAGCTGAATGGTCAATTGCCAACACAAGGGTAGTAGATAGAGGGTATTTTTGTAATTGCAAAACAATTCTTCAAAGAGAAACTGTCTATGTGTATGTATTGGTATTTGGCGGCTTTCTTAACTGCCAATCTGCTAAGAATGTTCCTTTCACATACGTATCTGTATATTCCCACTCCCTCCTCACCTATCTACCGACAATTCATCGCCTCTACAAACTCTCCTCATTGGTGCGCACATTAATACTCTATCTATTTGGCTAAAACATACTTCATTCTTAATAAATTTTAATATTCGAAATTGTCGAAAATTATTGCCGTATAACTAGGATGTTATGAGTTTTCGTAAAAATATGTTTTTGTACAAATGCATAATAAAATGACATATAATAGATTCTAATAGTCTAATCCTTTTTCGAATCTCGCACATGACGGAATCCTTTTTTCTACCTTCTTTTTAGTTTGATGTCACAATAATACTTGGTTTTAGTCAACCCAGCATATTTGGAACTAATTAAGGTATATATACGTAATTGCTGTTGGTGTCACTATAGCGCCTAGTTTATTAACTTTTGGCAATATAAAGAATGCTTAAAATATTTAGCCTTGTTACGTGACTAATTTTCTCTGAAAATCAGAATTAATCAGTCTAAATGAAATGTGCACACATTACAATAAGTTATCCATTACAACTCATATTACAAGAGTTATATTTTTCCAGAATAAAAGCGAAGATCAAAGAAATGTTGATTGTTGCAATATGAAATTGTTATTAAGATTGCGAGTGGATTCGTAGTAATATATGGATTGAGTTCTTGATCCATGAAGATACCTTAGGAAGAAGAATGTACTTTATTTAATTTAAGAAAATAAAGGTAGAGGTGCCGTGATGGGGCCTACTTTTGCCACGTGAATGAAAAGTTCCAACGTGGCAATGTAGGGTCCAGGTAGGGTAAGGATCACTTGTTGCAGTCTATTGTCGTTGTCACCAATATTCCCTCAATTCCTATCTCTGTGTGCTTTTCCTTTTCCTTTTCATTAATCTATCTTTTGGTGCTTTTCCCCTTTTTGGAGGTTTTATGTTCTTTTTTTTAAAAAAAAATTATTTATTAATATATTCAATTCTACCTTCTCTACTGTTCTTCTTTCCTTCTTAATTACAGGAGTATTTAACATTAACTAGGGAGAATCACTCTTGGATCTCTCAATATATAGGGTATTGAATTCGCCATACAATACATCAAATAATTTTCGAGCTAACTAATTTTCTATTAAGTTATAACTTATAAAAACAGCTAACTTTCAGAGAGCTAAATTGGTAACCTAGACAAATGCTATTGAAATTAAATTTATTACATATTATCTTAAGAAATATATAAGAAATACCTTAAAAGACCGATAATACAGACGGAAGATAGCAGTCGTAAATATGCGTCCCTTACTTTTCCGAGTTAAGATAACTTTATTCTACTGTATTTGTATTATTGTATGGTAAGTTTCTGCTCTTCGCTTTGGAATTTCAACTTACCATATTGGTCGAAACTAGAAAGGCATGTTCAACTCTCCCAATCAAACAAGCTACGTATACTTTAAGAAAATAACTAAAATGTAATAATATAAATAAGTTATGAAATAATATAAGAACAACAACAATAATACAAGAACAAGAACAATAGAGAGAAAAGTAAAGAGAGGAGTATTCTTATTGATACTTAGGGATGGTTTATAATGGAAGAGAACCCCTTTATTTATAGGCATAGAAAAGACTTAGCCGCAAAGTAAAACTCTAAAATCTCTCTAAATATAGACATTCACCTTAAATATGATTCTATTTATAACACTCCCCCTTGAATGTCTATTCAATAATGTGCCTCGTTAAAACCTTAACTAAAACAAAACTCAATGGGAAAAAATTAAAGAAAAGGAAAAAGAGTACACATGTTTGAATATGCGCCTATTGGTTGCCTCGTTAAAAACCTTGCAAGGAAAACCCAGTGGGACAAAACCTTGTAAGGAAAAAAGAGTGCAACGCGCATTAACTCCCCCTCATAAGAACATCAATTCATATCCTTAAGTCTTCGCATTCCGATCTTGTGAACTAGCTTCTTGAAGGTTGACGTTGGTAGAGATTTTGTGAACAAATCAGCCATATTATCGTTTGAACGAATCTATTGCACATTGATATCACCATTCTTTTGAAGATCATGTGTGAAAAATAACTTTGGTGAAATATGCTTTGTTCTATCTCCTTTTATAAATCCTCCCTTCAATTGAGCTATACATGTTGCATTGTCTTCATACAAAGTCGTGGGTAGTTTATTACACTTCAAACCACATTTGTCTTGAATATGATGTATTATAGACCTCAACCACACACACTCCCGACTTGCTTCATGAATAGCGATTATCTCGGCATGATTAGATGAAGTAGCCACAATTGATTGCTTAGTCGATCGCCAAGATATGGCGGTGCCTCCATAGGTAAACACATAACCTGTTTGAGATCGAGCCTTGTGTGGGTCGGATAAATATCCAGCATCAGCATAACCAACAAGATCAGGACTGCAATTATTGCCATAAAATAAGCCCATATCGGTGGTCCCTTTTAGGTACCGCAATATATGTTTGGTCCCATTCCAATGTCTCCTTGTAGGAGCCGAGCTAAATCTTTCTAAGAAATTAACTGAAAAGGATATGTCAGGCCTTGTAGTATTTGCAAGATACATTAGTGCGCCAATTGCACTAAGATATGGTACTTCAGGACCAAGTAGCTCTTCATTCCTTTCTTGCGGTCGGAATGGATCTTTATTCACATCAAGTGATCGAACAACCATCGGTGTACTTAAAGGATGTGCTCCATCCATGTAAAACCGTTTCAGTACCTTTTCTATATAGGTAGATTGATGAAAAAAAATTTCGTTTGCCAAATATTCAATTTGCAAACCAAGACATAATTTTGTCTTTCCGAGATCTTTCATCTCGAATTCATTCTTTAGATAATCAATTGCCTTTTGGAGTTCTATGGGGGTTCCAATAAGGTTTATGTCATCGACATATACGGCAAGTACAACAAATTCCGATGTTGTTTTCTTTATAAAAACACACGGGCAAATGGCATCATTTATATAGCCTTCTTTTAACAAATACTCACTAAGACGATTATACCACATTCGTCCTGATTGCTTTAGACCATACAAAGATCTTTGCAATTTAATTGAAAACATTTCCCGAGACTTTGAATTATGAGTGTTTGGCACTTTGAGTCCATCGGGAATTTTTATGTATATCTCATTATCAAGTGAGCCATAAAGATAGGCAGTAACCACATCCATTAAATGCATGTCAAGCTTTTCAAGGACAGCAAAACTGATGAGATAACAAAAGGTTATAGCATCCATTACAGGCGAATATGTCTCTTCATAATCGACACCAGGCCTTTGAGAAAAACCTTGCGCAACAAGGCGTGCCTTATATCTTTGTACCTCGTTTTTCTCATATCTCTTGCGTACAAAGACCCATTTATAGCCAACGGGCTTAACACCATTAGGTGTTTCAACTATAGGGCCAAAAACTTCACATTTTGCCAGCGAATTCAATTATGATTGAATTGCTTCTTGCCATTTTGGCCAATCATGTCTTTTTCGACATTCTTCAACAGATTGAGGTTCGAGATCCTCACATTCTTGCATAATGCTAGATGCGACATTATAAGCAAAGACATTATCCACCACTATATCCGCTCAATCAAAATTTGCCTCAATATTGATTGGATTTATGGATAGTTCCGTATTTTTCAGAGTCTCGGGCTCAATGGATTCTTCATGAATCTCAGAATTTGTTAAATCATGAATTTCCTCATGAGATTCTTTCGTAGTGTCATTTTTATCATTTGCTTTCCTCTTTCTAGGATTTCGATCTTTGGAACCTAATGGTCTGCCACGCTTCAGGCGTGCATTCGACTCATTGGTTATGACACTAGATGATTGTCCAACAGGGACATCAATACGGATTGGAACATTTTCCGCGGGGATGTGGGATTTCGTTATCCTTTTCAAGTCCGTAAATGCATCAGGCATTTGATTTGCTATTCTTTGCAAATGGATAATCTTTTGTACCTCTCTTTCACAAATAGAGGTATGTGGATCAAGATGAGATAATGATGCATTTTTCCACAAAATTTCCTGTTTGGTTTCACCAACTTCTCCCCCTAATTTTGGGAAAAGTGTCTCATCAAATTGACAGTCTGCAAATCGTGCAGTGAACAAATCCCCTGTCAATGTTTCGAGGTAGCGAATAATGGAGGGCGATTCAAACCCAACATATATTCCAAACCTTCTTTGCGGACCCATTTTGGTGCTGTATGGCGGTGCTATAGGCACATATACTGCGCATCCAAAGATTCTTAAATGGGATATATTGGGTTCATGACCCAAAACCAATTGCAACGGGGAATATTTGTGATAATTCGTCGGTCTGAGACGAATTAGCATTGCTGCATGCAAAATGGCGTGACCCATACCGAAGTGGGCAGCCTCGTTTTCATGAGTAATGGCCTTGCAATCAACTGCAGGCGTTTAATTAACGATTCTACAAGACCGTTTTGAGTGTGAACTTGAGCTACAGAATGTTCCACTTTTATCCCAATTGATAAGCAATAATCATTAAATGCTTGGGATGAAAACTCAGCAGCATTATCCAGTCTAATAGACTTGATTGGATTATCAGGAAATTGTGCTCGTAGTCGAATTATTTGTGCCATTAATTTCGCAAATGCAAGGTTGCGTGATGACAACAGGCACACATGAGACCATCTACAGGACGCATCTATCAAGACCATAAAATACCTAAAGGACCCACTGGGTGGGTGAATAGGTCCACAAATGTCCCCTTGTATACGTTCCAAAAACGTGGGTGACTCAGTCCCAAACTTTGTTGGTGATGGTCTGATAATCAACTTGCCTTGATAACAAGAAGTGCAAGGATATTCATTATTTGAAAGAATTTTGAAATTCTTTAACGGATGCCCATATGAGCTTTCTATAATCCGTCTCATCATGATCGATCCCGGGTGTCCCAATCGATCATGCCAAAGTACAAAAGTATTGGAATCAGTAACCTTTTGGTTTACTGTTGAATGTGCCTCAATTGCACTAATTTTTGTCCAATACAGGCCACAAGATAAAGACGGAAATTTCTCAATAACCCTCTTTTGGCCAGAGACATTCTTTGTAATGATGAGATATTCAAGATCATTCTCATCTATTGTCTCAATATGATAGCCATTCCAGCGTATATCTTTAAAACTCAACAAGTTTCTCTTAGACTTGGAGGAGAACATTGCATTCTCTATGATAAACATTTTTCCTCTAGGCAGAGTTATAGTTGCTCTTCCGGAGCCTTCAATCAATTTACTACTACCAGAGATTGTAGTAACATCTGCCTTACATATACTTAGTTGAGAGAAATATTTCTTTTCTTTGAGTATCGTATGTGTAGTACATGAATCAACTAAACAAATATTTGATCCAAGTTTGCTTTGTGAGATATCCATATTTGCTTTCCCATGGTTTGACATACAAAAGAAAATACACGAACATGAGAATAAACAAATCCAATCCGTTTGTCTCAATGTAATCGATTGTTAAACACACATAATCGTTTATGTCTTAATATAATCGATTGTTAAACATACATAATCGATTATTTGCTATTTTGAAAAACTTCAGATCACACTGTCTTAATATAATCGATTGTTAAACACACATAATCGATTATGTCTTAATATAATCGATTGTTAAACATACATAATCGATTATTTGCTATTTTGAAAAACTTCATATCACACTGTCTTAATATAATCGATTGTTAAACACACATAATCGATTATGTCTTAATATAATCGATTGTTAAACATACATAATCTATTACTTGCTACTTTGAAAAACTTCAGATCACACTGTCTTAATATAATCGATTGTTAAACACACATAATCGATTATGTCTTAATATAATCGATTGTTAAACATACATAATCGATTGTTTTGCAGTTTTAATGTGAAATATTAGATAATCGACTAACGGTTAGGTTAGTCGATTAACTCTACTGAAAATAAAAATATCTTTGAAATTTAAGCATATTGAAACATTCTAAAGAACTAATACTAACATTATATCATAAACTAACTATACGAGCTGATACTAATGACTATTAGTTTATTCACTAATTAATACAAATAAAATCAAACAATTCCATCATCCTTCATCACAGATCCATCACCGATTAGGTGGTTTATTTTCCCATCGGTTTGCTCAAAGAAATCTGCTACATCCAAGTGGGTGATAGCCAAAATTGTCGTCAGAGACAAAATTTGTTTCAGGGCCTTTACTCTTTCCAGATGCTTGATAAAGGTCAACCAAATGTTTTGGTATACGGCAAGCTTTTGACCAGTGCCCTTTTCCACCGCAACGATAACATATAGTTTCTGAACTATTTGCCTTAGGATCCTCATAATCCCGTTTCTGCTTTCGGCGGTTATCACTCCTCGGGGGGTGACGGACATCATGGAGATTTCTTCCTTGTCTACGTCCACGGCTATGACCCCGATTACGACCACGACCATGATTAGATCCATGGCCCTTTTCATGATTGGCATAATGAGAATACACCTTATCTGCTTCAGGCAATGGTGTAGACCCGGTGGGTCGATTTTCGTGATTTCTCATGAGCAGGTCATTGTTTCGCTCAGCCACAAGTAGGAGAGAAATCAGTTCAGAGTACTTTTTGAAGCCTTTCTCTCTGTATTGTTGTTGCAGTACCATATTGGAGGCATGAAACGTTGTAAACGTTTTCTCAAGCATATCATAATCAGAGATATTATCTCCGCAGAGCTTCAACATAGAAGTAATTCTGAACATTGCAGAATTATATTCAGAAACAGACTTAAAGTCTTGGAGCCTCAGATGAGCCCAATCATATTGTGCTTGTGGCAGAGTGACCAACTTCAGGTTGTCATATCTCTCCGTTAAGCTGTTCCACAAGATGAGTGGATCTTTGACTGTGAGATATTCAATTTTCAAACCTTCATCAAGGTGATGGCGCAAGAAAATCAAGGCCTTAGCACAGTCTTGGGTGGATGCTTTATCTCTGTCTTTAATGGCGTCTCCAAGACCCATAGCATCTAAGTGGATTTCAGCATCCAACACCCATGTCATATAGTTCTTGCCCAAAATTTCAAGGGCAACGAACTTTCTTTTCGTAATGTCAGACATAATCAAAAATCAAATTAGGATGAGAGAAATACCTTAGTTTTTCTCGAGAATCGATTCTTGAGACGGTAGAGTCTCGTGCTGATAACGTGTTATGAAATAATATAAGAACAAGAACAATAATACAAGAACAAAAACAATAGAGAGAAAAGTAGAGAGAGGAGTATTCTTATTGATACTTAGGGATGGTTTACAATGGAAGAGAACCCCTTTATTTATAAGCATAGAAAAGACTTAGCCTCAAAGTAAAACTCTAGAATCTCTCTAAATATAGACATTCACCTTAAATATGATTCTATTTATAACAAAATACATTTTGTTATACACATGATAAACAATCGGGTAACAAAATGGAGCCTATTATTAATCTATACTAGTAGATTAGTCTGAATGCAATAAAGACATTATCGTTTAAAACTCAAGTTCGTTCCCCCTCATAGATTCAAACCTCATTCCATTATGTCAAAAAGAAAACGATTGTTTTTATTTAATATGCCTCATTGTTCGCATTCATCTTTTATCGTCTGCCTAAATTATTTAACTAAACAATCATTGGATTATGAGACGAAACAAATTGAGCTAAATTTGTCTTATTGGATACTCCATATATACATATATAAAAAAGGACATAAAAGAAGGAAAGTAGTTTGAACATGCATCAATGACGTAATCATAAAATCTCCAATATTAAATAATATAAAGATTGGCAAATATCACGTTTCGATAATCGAAAAAATAATATATATATATATATATATATATATATATATATATATATATATATATATATATATATATATAAAATTGTTGTTACAAATTTTTCTCTGCTAATCAAAGAATAAAACACTTGCCGAAAGGATGTCTTCTAATGCTCAAAACGGACGTCACATGAATCGACAGCCCAAAAGAAGAAAAGGTAAATAAACTAATATGGATTGTTCTTATTATTATTATAACCTAAAGGCAGAAAAGCAAGCACTTGTTTCCTTCTAATAATCAAAGTATTTTGGGCTCCTTTTATAGGTCATATTTTTCTTATTAATAATAAAATTAATTCCATAATAAAGACGTGTTAAGGATTACGAAGCTTTGTTATCAAATTGATGTTCCCATGCATTAAAGCTTCTACATTACTCTATCCAACTCATCCTAAGATCTTTCAATCATAGGCTACACGATTTTATTGACTGCTTTGGAGCTTTGACATTTATATTATCTGGCTGATAAAGTGAAGGTTCCCAAAATTTTGGCAAAAAAATTGGATAAGGTTCATTTCAAAAGAAAAATATCTAAATTTGACTAAGATTTGCATTGGAAAATGAAAAAGAGGAAATTTTTTGTTATCAGTTAAATCCGTTAGAGGATTAGTTTTTTTTTGCATGAAAAGTATCACCGGTGAATAAACTGCATTTTGTGTCGGAGTTGAAAAGCTTCCAAACCTGTCTTTTATTAAATACATTTTAAAAAAAAATTCTTCTCAATTAGAAATATTTAAGCTCTAAGATCCAGATTTTACATCGAACAATTGTGGGGTGGGGCAACTGACATTTGACAAATTAAATCAAGCCCTTGAATTAATAAGAAATCACTACGTAATTTATATTGTTTGCTTAATTTGTTTTATGGTTGATACCAGGATAATAGCAGTCACTTAACAAATCCATATTCAGAAATCATTAGTGGATGGCATTCAACAGTTTAGAATTCCTTAATTTTGGGAATAAAAGTTACATAGTTAGAAGTTACTTAAAAGTATTTTGCGTGTCACGAAATTTAATTAAAATTATTTACAAAGTGTTTGAAAAAATAAAAAGGAGTTGTTCAAGTGTTCACGTTTTTGAAGAAGAGCCTTGCAGCAATCATAAAATTGTAGTCGTGGAAGCAGCTACTAATGTTTGCATTAAGGTAGGCTGTCTACATACTCCTAGGGCTGTGGCCCTTTACGGCCCTGGGTAAATGCAGAATGCTTTGTACATCAGGTTGTTCTCTAATAGCTAGTCTCATACAAAATGAATGTAAAAATTATGTCCATCCATATTCAATTGGCAATACAAAATTGCATTCTTCTCTCCTTATATGTTCAGCACATTGAGTGATTAAATACCTTCAATATCATGAACCACTGTTGTAATCGATCATGTGCAATTTACATCGAGAGGAAAAGGGAACTGCTGCTTCTTCAGCAAGTCTTGGTTCAGATTTTCATATCCTTCAATATCATATTTTTTGTAGACAGAAAGCTGGTTTTCTTGCCACCACTTCTTTGCTTCCTTCTCTGTAAACTTTTTCCTACTACAAAATTCAACAAAAAATGCATTTGGTAAGCAGTTTAACATATTGACGATGCAAGCTAATCATCGGCATAATCATAACATAAGTAGAGCTAGATCAAGAATTTTAAGTCAATCCTTTGCTCATGAACTGGCTTCACTCGCTGCTCGAATACTATAGTGCCCTTGCATAAGTTGGTGATTAATAAGATTGTAGCTTGCTTTCCCTCTGAATAAAATTGGTGTTTTGTAGTAAAATGATATCTACCATGAGTTACATCCTTTTAATCAAAAGACACAAGTCCCCGCAACTCGCAACACCCAATTAAATCAAAGAAACGAAATGTTCATCGATGGGACTTGACTTTCAGTTACCATATTACGAACAATGAGAAGGAAAAAGAGATCATACCTGCTACTGTCTCACTGCATTAGAAGAAGTGTAACTTTCATTTGTAACATTTAAATCATGAGGGAGATTCCTGTATCATATACCTGAACCTGACTCGCTTGAGTCCCTTCTTTCCACTTGGAAGCACTGTCAATGTAATGAAGACACCAAGCTGATACTGTTCCACCCATTCACCTTTAGATGTTCTGACCTCAACTTGGCCATGATCGGCTCCTTTATATGATTCTTCTGCTGATCTGGAGTCCACATTGTTCTCTTTGTTATAGAAGGATCTTAAAGTACTAGAGAACACAATCGGAGAACTACATATGCTATCGACGCTTTTGTCTTCTGGTTGTGCTTTTGCAAGAGGCACATATGTAGGCACAACAATTCGATGTCCAGTTATATGATTTTGGCTATCTGAATACGTTGATGTAGTCTGCAGTACATTTGCAGCAGCTTGATCAGTAGTTTCTCTTCCAGCAAAAAAGCTTTCTGACATTGTCTGCAGCTGCAATTTGTAAAACAAGTTTAAGCAACAAAAAAGAACTGTCGCATCCACCAACAGATTACTATCAAATTCACAAAATAGTTTCTTTTTCTATGTTTTTGCTATGAGGTAATATATTGATGGATAAAAATGTTCATGTGAAGGAGACAGCCAAAAGAATTAACTCACAGAAAAGTTACCCGTGATGTCAAAGCTTTTATCACTTCCTTTGCTGCTTTACTCTTGGAAGCTTCCTCTTTAGCCAATGACCAGGCTTCTTCAACTTTTTGTTGACGTTCTTGAATTTTCTCCTTTCTCGTTTCACATAACCTTTTAAGACTTTCAACCTACAGTATATATGCAAAGCAATCAGAATTAATCTTGAGGCACCATAATTAGAACTTGTCACCAATCAAAAACCATTATACGAGAGAAAATTAGCTGTTTATTGGTCTATTTAACTTCCGCAATGCATCAGTCTTTAGTAGGTATGGAGCTCGGAATTGATAGATTTTGTCAACTAATCTATGTTCTTGAACTCCACATACCAGAACACGCCAAAAAGATTGTTTATTCACACAATTATAAACAGCAAGAGATGTGCGTCAACATTTAATAATCTCAGCTTCTCAGCCAAGTATAAGCAATTGAACCATGTAAGAGGATAGGATATTAGGACATTACCTGAGTTCTTAGCTTGGAAACTTCTTCAAGCAGGATCTTGTCTGATTCTGACAAGTTTTCCTCCATAGTTACACCAGTAAAGGGGACTAATTTTGGTTCTTTGTGAATCTGCTGTAAGTAAGTTTGAGAAGCTGAAGTCAGCAAATTTCTTGCATAATGATTTTGGGTTCTCATCTGTCCTTCATAGTCTCTTCTAAAGATTTCAGGACAAGGAACTTGTCCCCATCTTGGAAAAACATCCAGCAACGATGCAAAATCAGTACTTTCCCCTAAACTGTTGGTAGCCCTCCTGTCAAAGCATTGATTGTTCTCACTCAAATACTTTTTCGTTGATATCATTCGACTTGATGTAGTATTTGCCTCTGGACACTCTACCTTCTCGTGAATAAATGCCTTTTGGGTAATAAGTAATGGTCGTGGACTACGATTTTCAAGCTTGGATGGCCTGTTTGACTGAGCAATTCTCTGAAGTTGGTAAAAACATGGATCACATACTCGAAAAGCTTTAGTCTTGTCCGGGGCCAAAGAGGCGTTTGTGGTTTTCTTGCTGCAGCATGTGCGGCAAAAGAGAAGCCCACAATTATAACAATTTTGCTTCTTTCTTGTAATTCCAAAAGACATGCTACATCCTTTACAAGCTGACTGATCAGTACTAGATGCAGATTTGTGCAAACATATTGCTGCTGTAGAACTTGATCCACAAGCAATATGTTCCACCTGCCTTCCTCTCAGTGCCTCAACTAACGTTGGCCAACTTCTATCTTTTGTATCACCTAGTCCTAACTGTCCATTTGCACTTTTACCCCAAGTGTAAACACTTCCCCTTGATGTTAGCACAGCAACATGATATGATCCGGAGGATATCTCTGTAACAAATTCCTCTCTAAGTTTTCCTTGCACAAGCACTAATGATTTGTCTTTGGCTTCTGGATTGCCCAGTTGCCCGTGTACTGCACTTCCCATGGTATAAACTTTTCCCGTGCTAGATAGTGCAATAGTTAGGGTGCTCGCACAGGAAACTTGAACAAAATCATGATCAACAAGTTTCGCCACACAGGTCGGTAAGAGCTTTCTCTCCTCGCCAGGATGACCAAGCCTTCCTTTATCCCCATCACCCCATGTAAACAGCTTCCCACCTGGATTATTGTATTTAAGACGATCAACAATGATTTCCACTACTGCAGCTGTATGCCATGGTCCACATGCAACACTTTTGACCCACAAACCTCTAAGCGACTCAACTTCTTTGGGCTGAGCGACACTTAGGAGATTTCCATGACCAAGAACCCCAAAAGTTCCTTCTCCGTAAGTGAACAATTGTCCAGATATTGATACAATTGCTGTATGCCATTCCCCACAAGCAACATAAGATATTTTCACCCCATCCAAGGAACCACATACTCTGTTAGGTAGCCAATGGCTTCTCTTCTTTCTTTCACCTACTAACTCAGCACCAAAAGAGTTGTCACCCCATGTGTACAGTTCACCAGAAAAGGTCAGGGCACATGTTTGGTATTCCCCACAAGTCACAGATTTAACGCGAACCCCATTAAGGGAGTCGACCAGTTTCGGCCTTGCGGTGTTCATGTCGAGTTTATGTCCAAGCCTTCCATTCTTTCCTTCACCCCAGCAAAAAACTTCACCCTGTTTGGTGACTAAGGAAGCATGACTCCTACTAATGGATAATGCCAGTACATCGAGCATTACAGTAGACTCCAGAAGTTTGGGTGACAAAGCATCCAATTTCACTTCCCCATCCGCAAAGCACCCTCCTTCCGCTCCTTCTCCCCAGATAAAAACATCCCTCAGTACATTCCTCCCAAATGGTCTTGAATCGTGAGTACACGGCATAAATGGAGCTAGTATATCAGTTTGGTTTTCAGTCCCAGCACAAGATGCTCTCTTCTGGGATAAGTTATCTGATTCAAAACATGACGAACATGTAACATTCTCAATTACATTATGCACACTCGAAAGACTTGATTCCGAGAAAAAGCTGTCGGAAGAACATGATAAGCCATCAGTAAAACGCCTTTCTGAATATGAGTGAGTGGGACTCGCCGCTAAGCTGCGAACCTTGATCAAATAAGTATACATCATTTTTAGAGTGATAGAAAATTAAGGATACCTTCTTTTTTTGTCTTCTATCAGAACAATATATTTATTACATTTCTTATGATAGACAACCAAAAAAGAACAGAATAATATAAGGAAGAAAGATAATTCTTGAGAATTAAAAGATGGAAATGTAAGTTTCTTTTTCAGATTGCTGAACTCGCAAAAGAAAAGTAACTGATGTCAAAGTACAGGTGCAACAACTCTGAACACAACACTGAATACGACATAGAACCACATTATGGAGAAATACTAATGATTAAAGATCTTATAAGGAATATAAAAGTTTTAGCTTAATCAGTTACATGTTATAACTCTCAAGCATCTATAGAGTAAAGATTGACCACTGTCTATACAGAGTACTTTTTTTTCTCTCTTATTAGATTTATTATCGCCAGTGATTTGTACTTTTTCTGTTTATCATTCACATGTTATCAAACAGATCTGTCAAATTCAGAGACAACATCACCACTCCACTCAAGTAACAAAACTTAGAATTTATACTGGAAACACAAGCTTTGGGAGTAAATTCATACTTGTCAGGAACTAAGAGAGTCGAACTCCATTCACATAAATCAAGTGACAAAGCTACTAAAGAACAATATCAAAGCTACTTTCCAGACAAGATCAAAATCATAGGACATTCTGAAGTTTGAAGAAGATGCACAAAGGGGAAAATAGCGGTTACAGAAACATATGGTTAAGCATTGAAAACTTAAAAACACAAAGACGGATGTCAAGAACCTGAGAGGATCTGATTGTCTTTGCTGAAAGTCCAAGATTCTGTTTCCTCCGCATATAACCCGCTGGACTGCTGATGCAACTGTGTGCGCCTTTTCTGCTTTTCAGAGGGTCCACCACTCTATGGTGGTGAGTCCTGGATATTACAGCTCTCAAGCCTACAAACCAAGTCTCAGCCTGCATTTTATCCTTGCAAATCTGAAAATGAATTATGGTTTTTAGCAAAACTAGAAATCATGCTTGTACAAACATCGCTCAACTAAACTACACGTAATGTTCAATTTACCATATCAAGAGTACGCTCGCCATTTCCATATATAAGTGATATGCACTGACTTTCCATCTCAGGCTGAAGAATTACCTTAATTTAAAAATGAAACATTCTTGTTATAAAAGGAAATTTCACAGTTTAAGTTTATATCTTGAGAAACGTCATGTATATCATTATATGAGTGGTAGCCTCACTGCTTACAGTACTTTGGCCGCGAATGATATTAGTTATTGAACTTAATCTCAGCTGGTTTTCCTTCTCACCAGTGTACCAAATCAAAAACTTTTCATCCTGGAAACAAGGAAAAAAAACTTATACTTCACCTACAGAAATAGACATGAAATGGCAATGATTCGGCCTGAGGTATGGTGATTAAAACTTTACCGTGGATAACCTTAGAGGGTAGAATTTGGGCTTCCCTCTTCTGCCATACTTTAAAACATGTGCACCCTTCTTCAATGCAACTATTGCCTGGACATGGTTTGAGAGGGAAAGCAACATTTGGAAAAAAGAAAAAGATGTGAGTGGAACAGGATATCTACTGATTAGCCAATTGTATGAATGACCCCGGAAAGACAACATAATTTCTCACAATACAATTTGCAAAAGATTATCCAACAGAAAATTATTAAATCTGCAGTTTAATTGACATGGCAGATAGAAGACTCATGAGACAATCTTCAAATATAGGTGAGCTAACTTATGGTACAAGAAGATTAATTGGTGTTATTGAATGACAAAAATAGAGGATATACATTATTCTAAAGAAACTACAACACAACAACAACAATAAGTAAAATTTTATTTTGTGTCTCATGCAACTGATATTACTCGTATGAGCCAACTTTTTTGTCTTACAATTTTGTGGACCCAGATTTCAGTGGACCTGGAAATCAACAACAACAACAAAAAATGAAGACTAAAAAAGGATTTATAGGAGGAACAAATGTGGTAAATTACTGCTTCCTCATGGAACAAAATAACAACTCAGAATACTTTGATCAAACAACACAAGTGTGCTTATTAAAGATTGTCCTTTTTCCCTTGTTAGTTAACACTACTACTAACACTGAAGTGCCTGGCTGATCATTTGCTAAGCCCAAAGACATAAAACAAAGCGAATACAGCAAATTTCAAGAACCTAGCCCACTAAAAAAAAAGAATTAAAATTGCAGATATGAAAGCAAGAAAGAAAAAAAAAATGTCAAAACTGAGAAGAAAAAAAACCTGTTCAACAGCTCGATCACAAGGAACAATGGGCACGTGTTCTTCGCCCATTATGCCCAAGAATCACATGTAAGTGAAAGGGTTGAAGCAAAAAAACATAAGAATGGCAACAAAAGAAGAAAAATAGGAGACAACTGACTGACAGTAGAAGCAGAGGAAGTAGAATTTAGTAATTCCTCAGTAGAAAACCTTAAAGAACAGTAATGTTTTTAGGACAAAGAATTCTTAGAACACCCAGAAAATGCAACTAATTTAAAGAATTTTAAAGCTTAGTAGTACTTGTAAAAGTATGCTAAATTGATCTGAAATGAACAAGACTAGTAGAAGTTGTTAAAAGAAGAAAGAGTGTGTTTGGGGGGTATGAAAAAGACTTTTTCTTTCAATTCATTGATGTGATTCTACAATGAAGAATCAAAAGTCATCAACCAACTCTTTTTTTAAACTTTTTTTTTAATTAATGATTATATTCTTCCATTATGACTCTTCTTTCTCTTGGGGTTTCGTGCAAATACACAGAGGAAATAAAAATATACTACTAAGAAATATGGTCTCTGAACTGATCTAATTGCACGTGTGTACGGTACGGAAATCAAATTCCATAAAAATACATTCTTTTTTAGCCTTTTTTTTAAATTTTTTAAGAAGTTACACTATGCTCTACTTAACAATTAACACACGAGTAAGTATTTCTTTTCTTTACAAAATGCACTTTTGATGGAGTACATTTTATAAGGAAATACCATCAGTTGATATTAATAAAAATGGCAAATAATTCATTTATTAATAAAGACAACGAATACATATTAATTTCTCCAAAAATACTTCTCTATTTAGTTTTCTTTTATTTTTATTTTGTAAGACATCAAAGAAGGATCAAACTCTTTTGTTTCGTATGAATTATTTTGTTCCTATTTTTGTTTTTTCTTCAATAAAACGAAAGTAAGTACCCCTTTAATAAATTTTGAAGAAACTAGACTTTTTACAATACTTAAAGCAATTGATCTGTCCATGATTGGACATATTTCCAACTTCTTCTCTTTTTTTAGCCATTTCTAACTAAGGTTCAATTGATTTGGCTTCCCTTTTTTTCTGAAAAACCGTTAAGTATGGCCTATCGGTGTTTCATTGAAATTTTTTTTTTTTGGGGTCTGCCTTAATATATCTTCACATACGCAATCAATAAAAGCTTTTAATATTCTCTGTTTTATTGCTTTCTAAGTTTTCTCTTTTCTCCCTTTCTTTGAGGAAAATAGTGAGAGGAATTCTTCAACCTGCTCTTTCTTATTCTTAATTTAATCAACTTACATGCAGATAAAAGGAAGGTAAAAATAAAGAGAATGTTGGCAATTCTTTTTGATAAAAACCTAGCAAGTAAAGTTTTTCTTTTTGGTGAAATAGCAAGTAAAGTAACAAAAAGAGGAAAGAAAGATTCCGATGTCATAAGTTTTTCATACGTGTAGTGTTTTCAGTATTCTTTTTTCGTGAAGAGAGAAAAAAGAAAGAAAATAGTGGAGAGAATGTGTACTTCTGTATAAGAACAAAACGCAAAGTATTAAAGGAAATTGAATTTTAGCCAAAACAATAAGACCACGGAATGATGAGAGGATGTAAATATCAGTAGAGGCATAAAGAGTTAGGTAACTTTTTCTATCTACGCCACCTAAGAATGATAATTCTCTTAACTAGCGATTTCGGATTCGAGTTTTTGATAAAGAAAATATTTTGAGAGAAAATATTTTTTTCCAAATGAAATTCTATATGACACAAATTTGGATATAATTTGACTTTAATACGATATTAAATACCGAATAAAAATTTTATATCTACGCAAATATTGATGGGCTAACTCAGTCACTTATACATGTATTGATAGAAGAATATGAATCCCTAATAAAACTAACAACAACGTAACTGTTTAATCAAAAATTGAGTAATTCGGCCAAAGTTTACTTTAAGAAGTACTCGGGCTACTAATAATCAAGAAATTTTATATTTACTTAAGTATAAAAAAGGAAATTAAAATATGAGATAACAAAAATAGTCAATGGTAAGCAAAAAAAAAAAGTAATTGTATTCTAATAATAATCAAAACGTGTTTGTACAAATTATATCTCTTTCCTTTTTATAGGAATCTATGAGTATAACGTCTTTCCTCTTTTATGATCAAATCACTATTAGCATTAATAAAAGTAATGAGATGTTATAACTAGTAGTCGTAACTGTTCATGAAGATTCTATAACATTTGAGATCATTCATGCTCATTAATTACTGATTCACGAATCTTTTCTTTTTACTGTCTCGATTCATTTCGTTAGTACCTCTTCATGTAACTGTTTAAACTTGAACGACCATATCTTATTCTTTCATGGGTGATTTGCTCCTATCTGTTACGACTCGTGGCTCTTTTAATGCATTTCTCCATTTATCACTTTCTCAATGATCCACATGCCTTGTCTTATCAGCCATTCACATAAATCCACGTGTAATATTTATTTTTACCAATACAGATAGTCCCTCCACTTGCCGAATATTCTACAATTGAATATTTGGGAAGTGATATGTATTTGTGGCGAGATTTTTTATCGTCGTTTCCCATGTATCATTACGTCTTCTTCAGAACCAACATGTCATCCGTCACTTCCATTTAATGCATATGCCACGTGGTCTTCGTTAATTGGATTTGCAACTCTTTAGCGATTTCTAGGGCTTTTTTATGGATGCATCAGTCATGAAGTGATTGTTTCATTATGAAGTTTTCCATCATGAACCCCTTTGCATGATAGTTGCTTCTTCATATACATAACTCATTTGCCTTTATTTTTATGAAAGACTGTCTACGAGGCTCTTTCTACGGGATGTGAGTGTTGCATCAATCACTGCTTCGAGGCTCTTTCTATCAAAGGCTCAAGAAATAATCTTGAGTTCCTCGTCAAAAAGAAAAGTTGATAGACCACATAACTCTAAAGATGAAGAGGAATGAGATGAAGGCTCGTTGGTTCGTAAGCCACGAGCTAGAAGACGCGTTATTTCATATGAAAAAGCTAATCCCCTTCTAGTTTTGTTCTCATGCTCGAGCTTGAGAGTGCCGCCTTAGTAAGTTCTGATGAAGAGACACTTGCAGCACCCTATGACCATGCTAAACAACTCTTTTCTCGTGGATTTAATGAATATTTTGACTTTATTTATGAGGAAACGCCTCTTGCCTTTTTCCTAAGTCTGCTTCAATTGAATCTGAGTTGCATGTACCTACCACTGTTGTCATTGCTTCGCCCAAGGCTATTTTGACTTCCTCGACTGCTCCTACTGCCACAACTTCCCATGCTGAAATTGGTTCCTCTAGTAGCAGTAGAACGATGAAACAAGTTACCATCGAGATTTTTGCAAATGGTAATCTTTTGAAAAAATCAGGCCAAGCTGACATATAGATGAAATCACTAATTGGCCCAGTTAAGAAGTCTAAACTAGAAATTCACAGCTCTCTAACGTGTATGAATGATATTGTGCATTCATCTTTAAAGGTATAGACCTTGTCTTTTTATTTTCGTTATTTTTTTTACTAGTATCACATTCCTCTTTCCATTGTGTAGATCAATCTCATCGGTGCAGAGATAATGAAAAGGATTGTCCACATGGAGCAGTTGATGAATGATTTTCACACTGATGCAGACAATTAGAAAGAACGGTTCGAGGGTCTTCAACTTGAAATGGAGGTTTTAGAGGAAGAAAAGTGTACCTTAGAGAAGCAAGTAAATGTTATGGCAATGGAACTAGCGGTTAAGAAAGCCTCATCTAATCAAGCGGGCAAAGATAAGAATCTTCTTGAGTCTTCATTTGCTGAACAACTTTCCCAGGCTTCTAAAGAAATTAGGAGCTTAAAGGATTTGATAAACCAAAAAGAAGATTACTCTAGGGAGCTTGTTCAGATGCTCACACAAACTCAAGAAGATTTTCGTGCATCTTCAGACAAGGTTAAATTTCTAGAGAGATCTGTTGTCCACTACAGGCTTCTTATGATGCAGCCTTGAATAAGAAGGATGAATTAAGAGCTGAGGTTGAGCAGTAGGAAAAAGACTACGAATCCCTTGAAGATAAAGTTGATGTCAATATTAGCCTGACTTTTTTGAATACTCGCCTAAGATTGGTATTCTATAAGGCAATGAAATTACTCCTGGTGAAGCGATTTCTCAACCTTCTCCTACTCAAGATACTCTTCCTTTTAGTGATGATGCCACTCTCCATCCTATTGGTTCAAATTTTGGCCTACAGTGAAAGTGAAAAAGTTTGAAGTTTTTTTTATTGGTGAAACATTTGAAGGTTTACCTGTGGCCCCATTTTGGGGTAATATTTTTGAAAATATTACCCCTAGCCCATTTGGAGTTATTTGTATAAGACAATCAGGTTAGAACTAAGTTCATACTTAGTTTTAACCAAGTTATTATAATATTATAAAGTTTTGTATAACTCTTACAATACATTTATTTTGAGTTTCTTTTCTACTCTCTTAGCGGTTTATCCTTGTCTTATATTTATAAGTTTGGACTTTATTTTCCACCTATTTTAATGTTTGGGTTTTTATTTTACCCTTTTATTATTTTAACTTTTGCATTTAAAAATGCTTCAAAGCTTCGTGACTCTTTTTAATAAGCACGAATTATAAAAGAGGGCACTATTATATACGACACTTAATAAAGAAGATGTCTCGACTTCATAATGGTGTAAACATACGAAGGAATAAATAGGAACACACACGTTTCTTTGAATAACGTTGAGGAAAGTTTTGTATCATTCAAACTTTCAAATTATATCATATTTTACATGTATTTAAGATCATATATAACTCTTTTGTAACTATTTTCTTTACAATAGATTTGTAACAAATTCAGGGTATATCTTGCAACCCAATATTAAATATTTCCTTTAACCTAAATATTCATAAGATTTTGAAATTTACATCTGTTAGAAACACGTTCTCAATGCAATATACTAAACGTGTACTCTTTTGTAGGTTTTGATGAATAACAAACGAAGCAAAAATTGATATATGACGGAATTCAAGTACAAGCGCACAATGGTTGCGAATAAGATTGAAGTTCAAGATATAACTTTTAATTGTTATTGAGTTGTTCTAAACTGTAATCTCGATCCTATAACTTGACTCATAGTATGGCCTCTCTCATAAAACTATTTTCCAAAATCAAGCATATTTAATTCTGTGTCAAAAAGATTTCAAATCATGCATATTTACATTAGACAAAATGTTTTCTAAACATGCCTCAAAAATCTGGGCTAAAATAATCGATTATGTACTTATGATAATCGATTGTTTCTGAGCCAAGACTGCATGACAATCGATTATGAATTAATGGTAATCGATTGTGAGTAAGACAGTGAAAATCAGGTTTTTCCAAATCTGCATGATAATCGATTGTGAACAAATGACAATCGATTGTTGTTGAGGTAAAGTTTTTCAATACTCAAAATAATCGATTATGAACTAATGGTGATCGATTGTGTTGAGTTGATGTCTTCCAGTGATTTTAAATTTAATTAAGTAATCGATTATGTCTTTAGATAATCGATTATCACTGAGACAGAGTTTTATGATTTTCAGAAAATAACAAGTAATCGATTATGTCTTTAGATAATCGATTATCACTGAGACAGTAAGTTTTATGATTTTCAGAAAATAACAAGTAATCGATTGTTGCAAAGGACAATCGATTGTTGAAGCTGGCCGTTGTCAAATGATTTTCAAATACCATAAGGAAATCGATTATAGATTTTATATAATCGATATTTTGCTTAAAATCTGGAAATGATTTTTAGAACGTTGCTGAAGTAATCGATTATAGATTTGATATAATCGATGTTTTGCTTAAAATCCGGAAATGATTTTTAGAACGTTGCTAAAGTAATCGATTATGGATTTGGTGTAATCGATTATCTGATTTTGAATATTGCCAGTAATCGATTATAGATTGTATATAATCGATTGTGAAGCGTTAAATCTGGGATTGATTTTTAAACTGACTGGCAGATAATCGATTGTTTGGTCTTAATAATCGATTATCACTGAGTAATTTCAGCAACTCTTAATTGGCAATTAGGCAACGGTAATGCCAAGTTTTTCAACTATAAATACAGCTTCATTTCAGTGTTTTAACAACAACAACATACACAAACTGATCATTACATTGCTATAAGCTTTCATTCAATTGTTCTTCATTTTCTACTCATTTCATAAAGCTTTTGAGAGCCATATTATTGCTTAAAGTTGTTGTGATCTTGAACATATTCTTTTACTCATATCTACTCAATAAGGAGTACTTTAGTTAAGTGAGTGTCCAAGTATTTGATATACTTGTAAGAGAATTGCGATTCTCTTGTTTCAAGGAACTTGCGTTTCCTTGGGTGAAGTCTTTGAGATTGCGATCTCCGAGCAACTGTTTGAGGCTTGTGTCCTCAAGTGTGTAACGGTTTGTTGAGCACCCGTAAGCTTAACAAGATAGTGAAAAATCTCGAGAGAGTCTCTCGGGGACTGGACTAACCACGTTGGTGGCCAACCAGTATACATCTTTGTGTAAGTTTATTTTTCTGCATTTATTTTACTCCCTGCAAAGTTTAAATTCCGCAAGAAAACGCTAAATTCTATTAATACGCTATTCACCCCCCCCTCTAGCGTAAAGCGTAGTTTCTAACAATTGGTATCAGAGCCCAACTCTCTGAAAACTTAACCGTTTGAGAGAACCATCCATGGCTTCTACTCTTGACTCTTTTGCAGGAATTGAAGAAGGACAATGCTCTACACGACCTCCTCTATTCAACGGCACAAACTACTCATACTGGAAGGAGAGGATGCAAATCTTTGTGCAATCAAATAGCTTTCATTTGTGGAAAGTATTCACCAATGGAAACCAAATTCCAACCAAGAAGGTGGAAGACGAATGGGTTCCAAAGACCGAAGAGGAATATACCGCGGAGGATATTCGTAAGGTTCAAAATAATGCCAAAGCTATAAATTTATTATATTGTGCTGTTAATGCTAACGACTACAGGAAGATATCATGTTGCAAAACAGCAAAAGAAATGTGGGATAAGCTTGAAGTGACATACGAAGGAACCGACTAGGTACGAGAAGCTAAAATTGATTTCTTAACTCACTCTTATGAACTATTCCACATGAAGGAAGGAGAAAAAGTAGACGAAATGTTTGAGCGATTCTCAATGATCGTAAATGATCTACACGCCCTCAAAAAGACGTTTACGGATAGAGAACTTGTCCGGAAGATCCTCAGAAGTCTCACTCCGGCATGGCGATCAAAGGCCGATGCAATCCAAGAATCCAGTGGCATCACAAATGTCACAATTGACGCATTAAGAGGTAATCTCAAAACCTATGAATCAACTATACTTAACCCGTTTGTTGATGATCAAAAAAGGCAAAGGATTGCTCTAAAGGCTAGCCAACCACAAATTGATGAGGAAGGTGACAACGAGTTTGGACTCGTTATCAAAAGGTTTCAAAAATTCATGCGCAAAGAGTATGAACGCAAGAACAAAAAGCAAGGCGATCAACTAAAATGCTATGAATGCGGAGAAACCGGGCACATAAAATCAAATTGCCCTAACATCAAAAAGGAGAAGAAACCCTTCAAAAAGCAACGTGCATACATCTCTTGGGGAGGAGATTCCGGAGATGAAGCAAGCGAAGAAGAAGACGATGAAGCAGCTAATTTATGTCTCATGGCTCAAGAAGACGGCAAAGACGAGGTAAGTCAAATCACTTCTCAAAATTTCTTTACTCTTGATGAAATGAGAAATGCCTTTGATGAACTATATGCTGAATTTATCAAAGCTTCAAAAACTGTCAAAAGTGTTAAAGAAAACGCCTCTCTAAAAGAAAAAGATTTTCAAACACAGCTTTCATTAAAAGAAAAAGAATTAGAAAAACTGGTTTTCGAAAATGAGAAGCTAAAAGAGGAAAACAAGTTTTATGGAAAAAGAAGTGCTGATAAACCTGAAAGTTCTACTAGAAACTGTTCTTCTTGTGTGCTTCTTAAGAATGAAGTAGCTAGACTTAAAGGCACATTAGATAAGTTTAATTCTTCGCATAAAAACTTGAATGATGTGCTTGTTAATCTAAAATCAACTAAACATGGAATAGGATTCAAGAATGAAGAAAAGGTTGGTGCTAAACCACAACAACTTAGAGCTCAACCTAGGACTAATAACCAAAATGCTTATCCTAGAAGTAGAAATCCTAGAAATAACTTGCATGTTAGACCAAATAGTGAAAATGCTAGAAGACCTAGAAATGATGCATATTTTAGGCCAAACCTTGAACAATTTAGAAGACCAAGAAATGACCATCCACCTAGAAATAGATATTCTAGAAATGATGCATATTTTAGACATACTTGTGAACCTCCTAGAGCTCATAATAGGAGAAACAATGGTGTTCAAAGTAGAGTAAGCAACCTTCATTCATCTAGTTACTATGTACCTAGAAAAATGCATAATCCCAACGTGACTTGTCATTATTGTAGACGTATTGGTCATATTGCTCCCGCTTGCTTTACTCGTCATAGACATATAAATCAATTGCATCATTATAACATGCCTAACCCTCAAGGACCCAAGATGGCATGGGTACCTAAAGAACATTAATTTGTTTTGTAGGTGTGCTTGAAGGGATCAAGTGTACTATGGTACCTTGATAGTGGATGCTCCAAACATATGACGGGAGATGAATCCAAATTCCTTCAACTAGAGCACAAAGAAGGAGGAAGTGTCATATTTGGTGATAACAATAAAGGAAAAATCATCGGCATTGGTTCGGTCGGTAAGGACGAAAACTCCTCTATTAAACATATACTACTTGTGAAAGGTTTGAAGCATAATCTCTTGAGCATAAGCCAATTATGTGACAAGGGAAATCTTGCTCTATTTGATTCGGATGAATGTCTTGTATTTAGACGTAGTGATTTCAAGATCATACTTCGTGGTTTTAGAATTGATAATATCTATATGGTTGATCTTGCAAACTCCTCACCCGAATATGTTGATTGTTTAATAAGCAAAGAGGATAACTCTTGGCTATGGCATCGTAGAATAGCACACATGAACATGCATCTTTTGAACAAGCTTCTTTCTCAAAACTTAGTAGTTGGTCTTCCCCGTTTTAAGTTTGAAAATGATTCTATTTGCGATTCTTGTCAAAAAGGGAAGCAAACCAAAGCATATTTTAAATCCAAGAATATTGTTTCAACGTCTAGACCTTTGCAATTACTTCACATGGATTTATTTGGTCCCTCTCGTATTGAAAGTCTTGGTAAAAATAAATATGTTTTTGTAATTGTTGATGACTTTTCTAGATTTACTTGGACTCTATTTCTTGCAAATAAAAGTGATGCTTTTCAAAATTTCAAGTATTTCCTTAAGCGTGTTCAAAACGAAAAGGAATCGACCGTCACTTCGATTAGAAGTGATCATGGGGGAGAGTTTGATCACAATCTCTTTGCGGATTTTTGTGACGAACTCGGAATCGAACACACCTTTTCCGCTCCACGGACACCACAACAAAATGGGGTGGTGGAAAGGAAAAATAGGTGTCTCGAAGAGATGGCAAGAACCATGCTCGACGAAGCTAAGATTCCCAAATACTTTTGGGCGGACGCCGTGAGTACCGCTTGCTATGTTTTAAATAGAGTAGCAATTCGGCCGATACTCATGAAAACCCCATATGAACTTTATAAGGGTAGAAAACCCAACATTTCCCATTTACGTGTTTTTGGTTGTAAATGTTTTGTTCATAATAATGGCAAGGACCAATTGGGTAAGTTTGATGCTAAATCGGATGAAGGTATTTTCATTGGTTATTCCTCACGTAGCAAAGCATATAGGATCTTTAACAAAAGAACCCAAATTGTGGAGGAATCCCCTCATGTTGTGTTTTCCGAAGATAATACTCGCTTGGCGAGAAAGGAATCCGGTTTTGATCTTGCAGGTATCTTGGATAGCTTGAAAGATAAAATCCAAGAAGAACCTTCAAAGGAAAACAAAAATGAAATTGGGGAACAACCAACGGAAGAAGCGCCACAATTAGAAAAAGGAATAAATACGCCTAACGAGTGGAGAACGATCAAGGATCATCCTCTCGAACAGGTAATCGGCGATGTAGGAGAAAAGGTAAGTACCCGAAACTCTCTTAAGAACACTCTAGAACACAATTCTTAAGAGTTCACGGCATTACTTGTTAACACTAGTGTAATTTATCAATTTCGCTATAAATTACTAACTTGAGCGTCGGAGACGTTTAAATCTATTTTGCAGGTACCACCCCAAAGGTAGGGGGAATTATGAAGTTTTAGCACAAAATAATCGACTATTTCAAGCCACTAATCGATTATTTTCTGTGCAGTACATCGATTATCAGTATCAATAGTCGATTGTTTATGACTGATTATTACTATTATGCATCTGTGTTTAATTTTCTACTTCCTAAATTGCATAATCGATTTCCGCTCAGTCATTCAGCAATGCTTTCTACAACAATCGATTATTTTTTCATACAATCGATTATTTGACAAATTCTGATATTCTCCAAGTTCACTGTATCAAATTAGTTTCCTCAATAATCGATTACCAAGAATTGATAATCGATTACTTCATATTAATTTTTTTACCGTTTGGCTCCTCAATCGATTCCTGTCAGGTCTTAAATGCTCCATAATCGATTACCAAAATTTAACAATCGATTATTTCATTCAAATTTTTTACCGTTTGACTCAAGAATCGATTTGTCAGATTCAAAATCTCAATCAAACAGTAAAAACAATCGATTATTTCAGTTCAATAATCGATTATCTAACGGTCAGTAATTTTAATTCTTACCGTTTTCTGACTGCTCCTAAACCAAAATCTCAGCAAATGTCTCCATTCAATGCTTGATAATCCTTTCCTCTATAAATAGGCATCATAAGAGCTCACATTGACCCACTCAAGCACTATCTCTAGTATTCAAAAGCAAAATCTCTTCTATTTTTCTTTGCCAAATTCCAGCAGTCTTTCTCCTAACATGTCTGGACGATCTTCAAAACGTTCCCGATCCAAACATGGCGCATCAGCCTCAACCGCCCCTCCTCCTTTAAATTTTCCATACCAAGACGGTTCCGTCTTGTTCTTTGAAACTGAAAATGCACTCACAAGGTTCCTATCAAAATTTGAGAAACGCACCATTCTTCCTCCTCGGTTCTCAAATAGTAAACTCCTTGAGCCTTTCACCCCTGCCGCAAATATGTTAAAGGAGTGTCAACTATATGACTTCTTGCTTCTCACTCATCCTCACATAAACACAACTCTCGTTCAAGCTTTTTACTCAAACCTCCATAAAGACGAAGATGGCGAACTTGTCACCTCCATTAATTGGGTTCAAATTCTTCTCTCTGAAGAGAATCTCCACACCATTGCCCGCCTTCCAAACGAAGGTGAAGACCTTTACCGGTATATTGATAAGGCCGGGGCTCTCTTTGATGAAACCATCCTTCTCCACCAAGCCGGTATAACCTCCTATGATCCATCTATCTCTACCCGTCGTCCTACCATAACGGGAATGGATCCAAACTACCGGTTGATTCTTTACTTCATCACCCGAGTCCTCAAGCCTAGACGGCACAATCACACCACCATCTCCCAGGAGGATACCAAACTTCTGCATGCCATTGTCACCGGAGCCAAAATAAATTGGTGTCGGCTCATCAAACTTCATATGCTCGATGCCATCGGCGATGACATGCCTCTCCCTTATACCCTCCTCATTATGAACTTCCTTGAAGCATCCGGATTTGTCACGGAAAATGGTCCTCTCAAAAGGAGTACCAAAATTTGGGAAATCTCGGAGTCCTCTTTCCATCATGATGGTGATCATGCTCCAGCTCCTTCTTCAAGTCGTCCACCCCGTCGTGCTCGTTCGTCCCAAGAGCCTACTCTCCAAACCATATCCGACCAGCTTGCTCAACTCACTCATGAGATCCATGGATACTTTGATCATGTCAATTATCCATATGCAGCTCTCGTTCCTTTTGAAGCAGCGCCGGATAACGAGGCGGACAACGACGGAAATGAATAAATTTTTTTTGTGTGTTTTGTGTGGTTTTGTGTGGTTCCCATTGATGTACCTTTTCTTTTCAATAAATAAACCTTGTTTATTTCATCTTTTTGCCTCTTTCCTTACTATTTTTATTGCTAATGGCAAAAGGGGGAAGAAAACGGGATATCGGGTATGCACCACCTCTTAATTCATTGATTGCTTATAAGCTAAAATTGAGGGGGAACTCTTAAATTGAGGGGGAACAAGAACAAAATTGCATAATTGTTACTTGTCTTGAATTGTCAAATATCTTTTGCCTAAATTGCATATCCCGCTTAATGTTTGCCATTATCAAAAAGGGGGAAATTGTTAGAAACACGTTCTCAATGCAATATACTAAACGTGTACTCTTTTGTAGGTTTTGATGAATGACAAACGAAGCAAAAATTGATATATGACGGAATTCAAGTACAAGCGCACAATGGTTGCGAATAAGATTGAAGTTCAAGATATAGCTTTTAATTGTTATTGAGTTGTTCTAAACTGTAATCTCGATCCTATAACTTGACTAATAGTATGGCCTCTCTCATAAAACTATTTTCCAAAATCATGCATATTTAATTCTGTGTCAAAAAGATTTCAAATCATGCATATTTACATTAGACAAAATGTTTTCTAAACATGCCTCAAAAATCTGGGCTAAAATAATCGATTATGTACTTATGATAATCGATTGTTTCTGAGCCAAGACTGCATGGCAATCGATTATGAATTAATGGTAATCGATTGTGAGTAAGACAGTGAACATCAGGTTTTTCCAAATCTGCATGATAATCGATTGTGAACAAATGACAATCGATTGTTGTTGAGGTAAAGTTTTTCAATACTCAAAATAATCGATTATGAACTAATGGTGATCGATTGTGTTGAGTTGATGTCTTCCAGTGATTTTAAATTTAATTAAGTAATCGATTATGTCTTTAGATAATCGATTATCACTGAGACAGAGTTTTATGATTTTCAGAAAATAACAAGTAATCGATTATGTCTTTAGATAATCGATTATCACTGAGACAGTAAGTTTTATGATTTTCAGAAAATAACAAGTAATCGATTGTTGCAATGGACAATCGATTGTTGAAGTTGGCCGTTGTCAAATGATTTTCAAATACCATAAGGTAATCGATTATAGATTTTATATAATCGATGTTTTGCTTAAAATCTGGAAATGATTTTTAGAACGTTGCTGAAGTAATCGATTATAGATTTGATATAATCGATATTTTGCTTAAAATCCGGAAATGATTTTTAGAACGTTGCTAAAGTAATCGATTATGGATTTGGTGTAATCGATTATCTGATTTTGAATATTGCCAGTAATCGATTATAGATTGTATATAATCGATTGTGAAGCGTTAAATCTGGGATTGATTTTTAAACTGACTGGCAGATAATCGATTGTTTGGTCTTAATAATCGATTATCACTGAGTAATTTCAGCAACTCTTAATTGGCAATTAGGCAACGGTAATGCCAAGTTTTTCAACTATAAATACAGCTTTATTTCAGTGTTTTAACAACAACAACATACACAAACTGATCATTACATTGCTATAAGCTTTCATTCAATTGTTCTTCATTTTCTACTCATTTCATAAAGCTTTTGAGAGCCATATTATTGATTAAAGTTGTTGTGATCTTGAACATATTCTTTTACTCATATCTACTCAATAAGGAGTACTTTAGTTAAGTGAGTGTCCAAGTATTTGATATACTTGTAAGAGAATTGCGATTCTCTTGTTTCAAGGAACTTGCGTTTCCTTGGGTGAAGTCTTTGAGATTGCGATCTCCGAGCAACTGTTTGAGGCTTGTGTCCTCAAGTGTGTAACGGTTTGTTGAGCACCCGTAAGCTTAACAAGATAGTGAAAAATCTCGAGAGAGTCTCTCGGGGACTGGACTAACCACGTTGGTGGCCAACCAGTATACATCTTTGTGTAAGTTTATTTTTCTGCATTTATTTTACTCCCTGCAAAGTTTAAATTCCGCAAGAAAACGCTAAATTCTATTAATACGCTATTCACCCCCCCTCTAGCGTAAAGCGTAGTTTCTAACAACATCCACGAGTGTATTCTTCACATGTTTTTTAATAAGGCTTGCATTTTTGGCTCGTGACTTTGCTCTGAACTTTCTATTTGTGGGTATACCTTAGGCTTGACTTGAATTTTGATTTTTCCAATCTTTTTTGCCTTCCTTATGTATATATAGTCCCCCAAGTATTTGATTTTTGAAGTATAAAATCTCGAGCACTTGATTATTCCTTTCATATGGTCCTTTTTCTGAAAAGGGTAAAACGTATAGGACTCGGAGGTATATATAATTTGGATGATGACTGCTTAATCCTTTATATTTCTATCAGAAAGGTTGTAACCTTAGAACAAAAACTATGTTTCTTCCGCGTGTCTTTCAAGTCTAATATCATTATTTGGTGTGGGCTAATTTTTTGACTATCATCTAAAATTATTAGTATAATTTTAACTAAACAAAATAAATATTGTAATTGAGTGATACCTGATCGTGGGTATTTCTTTTGCTTATAAATAGTATTTCTTCCAATGAACATCATTCTAACTCGAGTGTAGAACCTTGACATCCATGGTTTCTAACTTGTAGGCACCTTTTCCAGCGATATCTCAAATATTGTAAGGTCCTTCCCAATTTGGACTCAACTTTTCTGCATTGGCTGCTTTCGTTTATTGAAAAACTTTCTTGAGTACGAAGCCCCCAATCTTGGAGTACCTAGGATGAGCTTTCCGATAGTAATATCGCTCAACAATTTGCTTCTGTGCACCCATCCTTATCAAGGTTGTTTCTCTCCTTTCTTCAAGCAAATCGAGATTCATTCGCATCTACTCCTCATTTGACTTTTTGGTTGCTTGGGTGTATCTCGTACTCGGTTCACCTATTTTAACTGGAATTAAGGCTTCAGCACCATACACAAGTGAAAATGATGTCTTTCCAGTACTCATTTTTGTTGTTGTTCAGTAAGCCCACAAGACTCCAGATACCACTTCTGGCCACTTAGCTTTTGACTCATCTAGCCTTTTCTTCAAGTTATTAATAATAACTTTGTTTATTGATTCAGCTTGTCCATTCGTCACAGGATGATAAGGTGTTGAAGTAATCCTTTTAATTTGCTAACTCTGAAAGAATTCTATAATTTTCGCAGCTATGAACTTCGAGTCATTATCACACACAATTTCTTTTGGAACCCCAAACCGATATATGATGTTTCTCCAAATGAAGTCCCAGCCTTTTTTTCTCGCACCTATTTGGACGCACCTTCTTCTACCCACTTAGTAAAATAACTAGTGAGTACTAATAAAAGAACGTATACCTTTGGCTTGTGGTAGTGGACTCACGATATCCATTCCCACTTCATAAAAGGCCATGGTGCAATAATCAGATATAATAACTCTGATGGTCGATGCATATTGTTACCATACCTTTGGCATTTGTCACATTTGGCCACAAAGCTTTCTGCCTCTTTTTGTCTAGTAATACCCTGCTCTAATTATAGTTTTTACTAAAGATGATCCTCCTGCGTGATTTTCACAATGTCCTTCATATACTTCTCTCATCACATACTATGTTTGAGAAGGTCTGAGACACCTTGCTAAAGGACCACCGAACATTTTTTGATATATTGCCTTGATCCAAACAATAAAGGATAGTATTTCGTCGAAGTGCCTGAGTCTTTTTCTTATCTTTAGGTAGAATTCCATACTGCAAAAAATTAACGATCTTGTTTATCCAATGCCAGGTTAAATTATTAAAATTCACCTTGTTTTTATCTTGATTGAGTGCCGAATGAAACAAATGTAAAATGGAAACATTTTTTTCATTTGTTATTTCTGCAGCAGATGCAAAATTATCCAATGTGTCTGCTTCGACTTTTTCTTCCCTGGTATCTGCACAATTTTCCAAGATCGTAATTGCCTGATCAAATCTCATGCCTTTTCCAAATATTGTTGCATCCTCGCCTCTTTAGTTATCTAAGTTCTTGCATTTGATTAACTACGAGCTGTGAGTCGCTTTTGATTATAACTTGCTTTATTTTAAGGCCTCGTGCCAATTCTAAACCTGCAATCACATCTTCATATTCTGCTTCATTATTAGTAATAGGATGACACTTTATGTCTTGTATTATAGTTTATCCCGAAGATGGAATTAGAACAATGCCTAAACCCGCTCCTTTAACATTCGAGAAGACATCGGTAAATAGGGTCCAAGTACCTGGATTGGACCCATTAATTACTTGCAATTCTTTTTTTATTCTATTACCATCCTTGGGCTAAAGTCTGCCACGAAATATGCTAAAACCTATGATTTTATCGTAGTTCTAGATTGATATGTGATGTCATATTCACTTAGTTCTATGGCCCACTTGGCTAATATGCCTGATAAGTCTTGCTTATGCAATATATATCGTAAGGGGTAAACGATCACTACAGAAATAAGGTGACATTAAAAATAAGGCCTTAATTTTTTAGATGTTATTATTAGTACCGAAGCAAGTTATTCTAAATGAGGATATCGAGTTTCAACATCAAAAAAGAACTTACTAACATAATAAATTGGAGATTGCTTACTTTCATCTTCTTTAACTAACACTGAACTTACCGGCTTTTTTGACATAGCGAGATAAATAAGTAGTCTTTCGCCATCCTTTGGTTTAGTCAGCAGCGGTGGATTTGACAGGTATTTTTTTTAGATTTTTGAGCTTGTTCGCATTCATCAGTCCACTCAAATTGGCTTTGATTTTTCAACATTGAGAAGAACTTAAAGCTTTTCTCCCAAGTTATAAATAAATCTTCCCTATGATGCTATCCTACATGTCAACCTCTGCACTTCGTTTTTGCTCGTCAGTATATCCAGGATTTCTTCAATAGCTTTAATCCATGTTAGATTTACTTCAATTCCTCTATTAAAAACAAGGAAATCTAAGAACTTACCTGATGACGTGCCAAATGCACACTTTTCGGGATTTAAATTCATATTGAATATGCGGAGAATTTGAAATGTGTATGACAAATGTTGGATGTTATCCCCTGTCTGTGTTGACTTGACTTACATGTCATCAATGTAGACTTCCATGGTTTTTCCCAGGTACTCCTGGAATATCTTCGCTACTAACCTCTGGTATATGGCTCCAACATTCTTTCGACCGAAAGGCATGACTTTATAACAGTAATTCCCCCTTTCTATAATAAATGAAGTTTTTTTTCTCATCTAAAAAAGATCTATTTTTATCTGATTGTATCTTGAGTAGGTGTCTACAAATTTTAATAATTCATATCCTGCAGTACCATCAATAAGTTGATCTACGTGTAGTAAAGGAAAAGAATCTTTAGGGCAAGCTTTATTAAAGTCAGTATATTCTACACAAACTCGCTACTTACCATTCTTTTTTGGTACCACTATAGTATTAGCTAGCCAATTAGGATATTTTACCTCTTGATTAGACCCAATTTTTAAAAAGCTTTTGTATCTCATCTTGAATCGCCTAGTTTTTGAAGGATCCTTGTTTCTTTTTATTTGTTTGACAAGTAGGTATTTTGGATCTTCATTCAGCTTATGGGTCATCACTTCCAGGGGTATACCTGTCATACTTGAATGCGACCAGGAAAAACAATCTGTGTTAGTTAAGAATTCCATTAACTTAATTTTTAAATCTAGCTCAGACTGGTTCTGATATAAACCTTTTGGCACGACCAATCTATAAACAACACCACAGCTTTGAGTACCTCAATTGTTGTTTTGATGTTTTTGTTCTCTTCTGGCTCATGAATAATATCAGGCCTTGAGTCTACATCTGTTTGTCCATCTTCGGTTGAGGTTTGAGTTGTTAAACCCTTAACTGAATTCTGTAATTGCTATTTCACATCTACAATGTCATTTTGTATGCTTGAATCCGCCACTGAATTGATACTTTTAGAAGCCTGCTGATCACCACGGTTTTGCCTAATTCCCCATTGTGAAGGGAACTTAATAACTTGATGTAAAGTAAATGGAGAAACATCTATCTCGTGAATCCAAGGTTTTCCGAGGATAATAATGTACGCATCACTTGAAATTTCATATCTCCTTCTACGAATATGGTGAGTATTATCTCCCCTTTTGTCACAATGCTTGAATTGTCAAATCCAGATAAAGTACGTACTTTGGGTACCAATTTGTCACTTTCTTTCCTTGTTTACCACTTTTAAAAAATGATATTTACAGAGCTACCTCAATCAATCAAAACTCGTTTCACATTAGTACCATGTACAAGTAAAGATATTACCAATGCATCACTATGTGGGATCAATATGCCATCTACGTCTATATCATCAAATGTTATACTGTCTTCTTCCATATCCTGGTGAACTCGCTTTATGTGGGTGATTGTGATTTTTGACACCTTCTTTGTAGCTGTATATGTCACGCCATAGACCTCCTCCCCTCCGCTTATGATATTAACTGTTCTCTTTGGTGACGAAGATTTTGGTGGCTCCTGTCTATTTTTCATATATGCTTGCTTACCCTTCTCACTAAACAAATCGGCTAAGAAGCCTTATTTTAATAAGTACTGCTCTATTCACCTTTTAGAAATCTGTTATTTTTTGTTTTGTGACCGTGATCGTGTTGTAACTCGCACTAGAAATCAAGGTTTCTTCTATTTGGGTTCGATCTCATTTCCTTTGGCCACTGCACCTTATCTCCCATGTTTTTTAAAACAACTACCAACTTAGATGTGCTAACATTGAAATTGTAACCACCAATCTTTGCTTTTGAACTTATGTCGTCCCGCGTATCTCGCGTGTCTAGCTCATTTCCAAACTTGGACGACGAACCTAAATCTTTGTCCCTTGATCTGGAATCGCACCTGGGGTTCTCTTGTTTTGAATGTGATTCCCTTCCTGTTGTTCCCATGTAAGGTTCATACCTATTGTTACCGGACATTTTTCAGTTTCTGGTCGCCTTGAATTTACTCTTTCATCTCCTCGTATTGAGCAACAATATCTTCTTCTATCCGCAACTTCGTGTTATACCTGTTGTAAACATCATTCCAAGTTGTTGAAGGGAATTCCCGTAAGCTTTCTTTAAGTCCCATCGTGGCTTCTGAGTTTTTTCATTTAAATTACTTGCAAATTCCATTGACACACAATTGTTAGATACACGTGGTAACATCATTCTTTCACGCTGTAATCTATTCACGAATTTCTTGAGTAGCTCCATATCTCCTTATTTTATTTTGAAGATGTCTTCCATCATCTTTTCAACTTTTTGAGTTCCGGAGTGTGCTTTTATAAATGAATCTACAAGCTCAGCAAAAGAATTAATGGATTTTTCATGTAGAGAATACCATGTTACTGCTCCCTTTGTGAGTGGTTCTCCAAATTGTTTACCAGCACTAATTTAATCTCTTGCTTGGTAAAGTCGTTGCCCTTCACGCAAGTTGTAAATGCAGTTATATGATCTCCTGGATTGGTAGTCCCATCATACTTTGGGATATTATGCATCTTAAATTTTTTTGGAATAATCAAAGGAGAATCACTTGGCTTCCATGGTTGTTGAGAGTCTTTATCCATATCCACTACTTTGATTTTAGGTGGAACACCAAGTATTTACTCTATGCGATCGTTCTACTCCTTTAGATGTTTTTGCAAAGTTAGTACTAAACTTTGTAAATAAGAATTAATTGGAATACCTGACCTTCCATCATGGGATTTGCTGGGAGTTCCTTCACTTCCCAAATTGGCGAGTCCCGGGCATGGGTTTTCTATGGTTGCAGTGTTATTCAGAGGTGGAGTTGGTGGTACAGTTGGAAACCCACTAAAAAAAGCTTGAAGAGCATTGTTGACCCGTTCTGCGATTAATTGCTTCAATGCTTCATCAATAGCTTGATCATCCCCATGTTGGTTATTCACATGTGATACTAACTGGTCAGGTAATCCTTCTCGGGACTGTTGAGGGGAGTTTCGTTGTGAAGGGACTGGATTTCCATCCCCTTGTTGATTTTGTTGGTTTAACTGTTGTTGCTGATTTTGTCTATCATTAGCAGTCGACATGATTTTTGATAGAAAAAAGAATTTGGAAAGTGAATAGATTATCATATTCCCGGTAATGGAACCAATTTGTTTAACCAAAAATTGAGTAATTCGGTCAAAGCTTACTTTAAGAAGTACTCGGGCTACTGATAACCAATAGATTATATATTTATGATGATAGGCTAGAATTATGTATATTGGTCGATTATTACACTTTCATTTACTGTACTTTAGTTGAGTTTTCGCTTTAATCGCTAGTGTTTTGCACTAATGGTGTGTTTTATACCTTGTAGGAGTGATTCCGAGTTATGTAGATGTTATGAAATGAATTCAAGTGATTTGGAGCTTTAAAGTCTAAGTAAAAGCCCAATGAATTAAGTCGGGATCGTGTTAGGGATCAACTTTGATAGTTAAGAACAAACAAAGACTCGAGTAGGTATATTACGCATTGTCTAGTAAAATATACATAATATTTTACTCAAAATCTATTTGTGCTCTAGAATATATGGTTGGAAAGTTAACTCAAAGAACTATAAGTTTTATGTTCACGTATTTCTAAATTCCAAACAGAATAGGATAAAAAGTGCACGTCAATAGCACGGCCGCGCTCGTCAGGCAGAATACTGGGCCACAAGCGCGGTCACGAGCGCTATCGCGCTAGTCAAACAGGGAAAAATGTCTTTTCTTTACATTGGAGAAGGTATAATTGTTTAGGCCCAACCCTACTTGATATATATACATGGAAAAACAGTATTTTGGGGGAGTTGGACATACTTTTGATACAGAGGAGATCGGAATTCATCGGGTTTTATCTTTTCTTCCACCAAACTTAGTAATTTTTATGTTTCTTTGTGTGATTTGTTATTTTTCTACCATGTCTTGCGGAGCTAAACTTCACGTTCTAGGGTTGTGGTTCTTTCATAATTATTGATATTCAGATATTAATTTTGATTTTTTAGTTTATAATATTGGTTTATTTATTTAATCATGCACTTAATTATTTGATTGCTTGATCACAAATTGAATACTATCTACGAATCTAGAGTTGAACTCGAAAGTGAGAATTCTAGATTGCATATAAGATTGAGTAGAGCAAGTTCTTGAACCTGGGTATACGGATTCGCGGTAGGATAGACATATACCTAATTGCCTTGCTTGGTTGATTTATAGGAATTATAAATACGTTCTTGTTGATTCTAACTCCATAGACAATTAGACATATAGGCATTAGTTTAGCTTGAATAGGCGAGTAAGAACTCGACAGATTCTTATGAGAAATATTAACCATGTCAACCAATAAACTAGATAAATTAGTGAGTCAATTCAAGTGGAGAATACAATAGAAATGTTAGATAGACCATAACCCTATATCGTTTTCATTACATTGATATCATAAAAAATCTTCTCTTCCTCGGTTCAAAGTTTATTATTTGTTTTTATTTATTTTAATTAGTTTAGAATCAAATACTTCTAGGTTTAATTCTTGTTTAGATAATTATGACAGTATGATTTAGTTATAGTTAATCACAAGTCCTCGTGGGTTCGACATCCGACTTTTAGTCACTTTATTACTTGACGACCGTGCATACTTACATGTGCGTTTGGCCGCAATAATTTACTTAAGGATAAGAAAGGAAATTAGAATATGAGGTAACAAAAAAATAGCCAATAGTAAGCAAAAGAAAGTAATTGTGTTCCAATAATAATCATAATGTGTCTGTACAAATGATATCTCTTTCCTTTTTATAGGAATCTGTGAGTATAATGTCTTTCCTCTTTTATGACCGAATTATTATGAACGTTAATGACATTAATGAGACGTTATAATTGGTAATTGTAACTGTTCATGAAGATTCTGTAACGTTTGAGATCATTCACGCTCATTAATTGCTGATTCACGAATCTTTCCTTTTACTATCTCGATTCATTCCGCCGGTACCTTTTCATGTAACTATTTAAACTTGAACGATCATATCTTCTCCTTTCGTGGGTGATTTGCTCGTATCTATTATGACTCGTACCTCTTTTAATGCATTTCTTCAACTATCACTTTCTCAATGATCCACATATTTTGTATTATCAGTCATTCACATAAATCCACGTGGACTATTCATTTTTACGAATACATTAACAACAATTATATTTCTTTAATTAGTTGGGCCGACTTTATGAATTTCATTATCATAAATAGTCTATTTGGTCCATAAACCAATGTAATGAGTGCTCAAGTAATCATACAGATATAAATTACGAAAATTAATCACAAATAAAGACATTTACGTTTGGCTGTCAACAAATCAGAATCATATTAGCTAATAGCTACTAAAAGAATCATGGAATGGGACTAGAATTGATTGCTGGATTGTCGGATACTTGTCAGCTGGACGAGTAAAACCACCAACCAAATCTTTTCCACCATATTTTATGTATCAAATGCTTACAAAATCCGTTTCATTAAAATAAAAAGAATGAAATAGTAACAGATTTCAACTGCCACTCTGTGTAGGACCCTTTATTCAACTTTATTCTATGTTTCTCTATAGTTTTATTTTCATATTAAATTTGATCTCTTTAATTCCCACTTTATAGTGATATTCCTAAGTTGATTCAATCTTTATTCCATTACTAAGTTTTGCCCTAGCCCCCTTTAACAATATGTTGTTATTTTTCTTACCAAAGCCAGCATGTATTAATATTAGACCCCCAATCCCCTCTAGTGTAGTACAGTTATCTAAACAATATTAATGAATATGCTAATATCTCATTATTAGCTATACCTATTACCCAACTGTGCCCAAAAACAAAAACAAAAAAAAAGAACTGGAGAGAATAATGAACTGTGAATGACAAAATATTGATATTACATCATTTTCTCGGATGATTTTAGATAAAAGTGCGTTGCACCTCGGACAAACATATTAAATGCAGTTGTTAATTTTATGGTCTTGAACATCGAACTAAAATTAAGTTTGTTTCAAATTAATAGAAAAAAATTCAAAATCATTTATTTTTCTTTCAAATATGACTTTACCGTTACAATTAGTGAAGTAATAGTTACTTGAGTTAATCCTTAAGAAGACATAGGTAATGATTTACGTAGATACCTTATAATAGGGGTGACAAATAGGGAGGCAGTTCGAATATGAGTAAGTTAAATACGGGTAATTTAAAAAATGAATAAATTGTTCGATCAAGTCTGTATTTATAACGGATAAAAAACGGGTTATTCATAACTTTTTGAATATTATCATTTATGTGAGAATTTCTTGTCTCTCAAATTTGAGAAACCCTTCGACTTTATAAATATAAAACTTAAACATATTAGTTAACCATTTCCTAAGTATTTATTTTTCTTTCAAATTAATTAGAAAAAGATCAAATTATTTATTTTTCTTTCAAATATGACTTTACTGTTGCAGTTAGTGAAGTATTAATTACTTAAGTTGGACGCTTAAGAAGAAGTAAATAGAGATTTACGGTAGATACACTTATAATGATTAATGACGACTATTGAAATTTTTTCAAAGGAAAATACTTCCTTCGGTCAAAATAAGTAATTTTTTTGGTTATTTTCACACAAATTAAGAAATTTATCTTTTAGTATTAATTAGCAATAGAATTGATTATATTAACCTTTACTATCTCATATAAACACTCTAACACATATTCCAACACTATTTACTCCAAGAATAATATAAGGAAAAAATAATTAATTCAATCTTGAAATTTGAAAAAATTATTTAATTTAAATCACAAAAAAAATTAAAAAATTCACTTATTTTGAATAAAAAAAAAAGAAGATAATTATACATATTCTAAACACCATGTGTCCTTGGTACTTGTTTTCAACATCTACGGCCATTTATAATACTAACTCAATGATGATATTCTTATACTTTATCCATGGAACCTCTAATTAAATTAATCGGACTTCTTAATCTTTATGTAAACAATGGCGCAGAAGTAGATGAAACCTTTGGAACTCGCATTAAAAATTAATGACTTTGTGGGCTATATAATATATAATAAAGCTTTTGCCATACCTAAGTATAGTGTAGGAGGTCACGCAAATAACTAAGTATAGGTCTTAGGTGTATCATGATATCATCCATGTTGGAACTTAGGTTGAGTAGACTATAATTATTTGGATTTTCTTAGTGGAATTTGTGCAGCCTTGCTGTTGTGCATGCATGTGCAGACCAAGTATCCTATATACTTTCTTTATATAGGAAAAAAAAATTATATGCTTTATCTCCGTTATTTAGTTGAAATTCTTTTTGAAAACGAAAATTTGAAATGACTTACTATAATTTTCTAATTAAGGATTAGGGAGTAAAATGCATTTTATCTGAAGATCCGCCGAGTGTTAATTTCTTGTGGACCCGTGGAAAATTGGATTGATAGTACTCATTAATTATTTATTATAGGACATAATTGAATTAATCTGTGAGGGTCCAGTTGAGGACACAACACACTGTTTATTTTGAAGAATGAGTCTCTAAAGGGGCCTATTAAGATATTAATGACATGATCTTCCCTTTTAAGGAATGTCATAATGTTACTAATATGGTAAACCACAATCCCCTAGCCTTTTAATTATGTGATTAGGACTTGAAAAATAAAGACAAAACTATCTTTCCTGTGGGATTGGGAGGCTGGGGATTACAAAGTGACACACATTGGTCCAAATATTTTTTGATCAATTAAAAAACAATGACCATAGTACATTTTGGGTCCAAAAGTAAGAAATTGATGACACATAATTTTATTAAAGTAGACAACAAACAACATCAAGTGGGTTCTCAATTACACAGGAATAGAAACTAGAAAGAAAGATGAGTAATTTGATCACCTTTCTAGAGATGATAAGAGTATGGCCTACCTGTTGGTTGAAATTATGTGTTTGTTTGATGGAATAGAGGAAAGTTGGAAGAATATTGGATTTTTTAGTTTGGTTTAAGTAGACTTCTTGTTCTATGAAATGGAACAAAAAAATTATTGTTCCCTCTTGGACCATTATTTAATCTACTTTAATTTATACGAAAGAAAAGAATGGGAAAATCCAAGTAAATATAGGGGAAAATGGCGTTCTTGTACTTGATAGCTTTAATATTTGTTGATTTATGCTACTTCCAGCATAGTTGGTTGAGGTGATTTTGCCAACAATAGATGATGTTTTCTACCCAAGTAAATTTTTGCCAACTGGTTTATGTAGCTAATTACGTTATTTTTATATTATCAATTTTATCATTGCTAACGAAATGTGCAATTCCTTATTGATAAAACTAGTTTCATTGCTTAAAAATTATTATTAAAACACTTGATACTAATATAAGCTACTTTTAACCAATTAAGTGGATGTTTGGACATAGAAATGTGAAATTACGGAAAAAATTAATATATTTTTTCAACTAAAAATAGTATTTGTGTTTCGATATGAATACAATTTGGATATATTTTTGAAATTTTGTAAGTGATTTGAATTGGAAATTTTGAAAAATAGTTTTTTTGGAAGTTTTCAAGTTTCCGAGAAATTTTAAAATTCAACTTCAAGTGAAATGTGAAATTTAAATTTTCATTACCAAATACTTATTTCGAAGATAGTAAAGAATTTTGGAAAAAATAAAATTTTGTTATGCACAAATATATGGGCCCTAAATTAAACGGATGTGGTGGTGGAGAAGGAAGATATATACATGGTAAAAAATAGTGTAATAAAATCAAAGTATAGTTTGGTATGGGAGTTTCTGACAATGGCCATGAGCCCATGACATAAGTAGGTCTACATATTTATTCATACGTTCTTCAATCAAGTAATGTTTTTGGAAACACTGCGACAAGCTGTATGAAACAAACCAAACTGAAACATGGTTTACCCTTATGTCCCATGTCTAAATATAAGTAGTATTTCTTTTTTCATACACCCACTTTCATACAAACAAGAAATAAAGAAATAAAGAGAATCATTATATCATTGAAATTAACTCAGAATTAACTACCCTGTTACATCTTTTATTTTCAGTGAATTTTATTGCTATTTGGACATGTTACGTTCCAATTATGGTACAGTACACAATTTTGACATTACCTTATGGACAAAAGACAGTAAAAAAGCCAACGATTTTCTTTTCTCCTTTTCCTGTTGAAGAACAGTTGGGCATATTTGTTTTTAATGATATGATTACGCAGCTCCATTTTGGTTTGAAACAGGGAACTATCTATTTCATCAAATAGAAGGTGAAAAGTAAAGAAAAAAAGGCAAATTCAAGATTTTAACCAGTTGGCAAAGGACACTTCACTTGCTACGCTATTTTGATATATGATGGATGTTGACTTAACATAAATACATATTTCTAATTTTCTTTTTAATTTTAGTATACATAATTTGAGCGAATAGCAATGAGATAGTACACTTAAAAGAAATGTTAAAAATGATGAATATGTCAATACATAAGATGGTATAAATGTCTAATTAGAATAAGGCAAGAAATGACACAAGACCATGTGGATGGCTGTGTATATAGAGAACAAAGGTCAAGTGTTATATCTCAAAACTACCTAACAAGTTGACCACTTGGGACAAATCCACATGAGGGTTTTGACAAGATCCATATGCTTACCTAATTAAATTGATTGATTTTTATGGGCATTTATCTAAGGTCTGCTACGAGAGTTTCATGTCCACATGATCTTGGAACATGCCACCAAGACATTGGTTTTCACCTTATTAACAATGGCTAGGAGACATGCTTGAAAATTGCCCCAAACCAACACTTTGAAATGCCATGTTTTGACCAAAACCTATGTATGTACATGTTTTTGACAAAGGGAAAAATATAAAACTATGGGTTTTTTGCACTTTGTCCATTGGAAGCTTAGTCCTTTTGACTCGATTAGATTGCATAAATTAACATTAAATACATTCTTACTCAAATCAATAAACTTTGGAATAAAACGTACGTTTCTTTCCGAATTTTCAAAGCTGTTGTCCCCAACTGTTTTCATATCGGGAGAGTACGTAGACACCAAACCTAGTTTTTGTGGTGTCATAAAAGGGGGAAGAAAAGAATGAAATCAATCACTCTCCTTATTAGTGTGTCTTAAAAAAAATTTATATTTGAAAACAATTTAATTTTAACTTTTTTCTTATCACACAAATAACTTTACAAAACTTTTACTCATAAACTTTTAGAATCATAAATTTCAAAACTCTCCTTTTAAAAAAAAATATATTTATCAAGGAACAGAAAGAGTACTTATTTCAATTATTCAAGAGTGACGTACAACTGAAACATCTATTTACTAACTTAACTTTGTTACTTGAAAGTTTATAACTTCACTTCATCTTCTTCAGTTTCAACTTCTTCTTTTTAATTGATGATCTTACTGTAGTGTATTTTTCTATTTTATTTTATAGTGTCATGTCTATTTATTGATTATTGTTATTATTCTCATTCATTTTCTGATTTTTATGATGCTGTTATTATTTCTTTAATTTCTATTGATGGTACTGATATATTGTCTTTTTACGTATTCTTGAGTTAAGGATCTTTTGGGAATAGACTCTCTACTCCTTCAAGATAGATGTAAGGTCTGAATATATACTATCCTCCCCAAACCTCAATAGTAAAATTTTACTGAATCGTTGTTGTTGTTGTCGTCCTCGTCCTACTGTGGTCTTTGTCATATATTATTACATTTAGAGGATAACAGCTGCTATGACTATTTGTTGATCCAAAACTTAACCAATTACTATAAAGATTATATTGTACATTTGATATCGTATTTGATACTTATCTTATAAAAGTAAAAATATAGAATCAAAATACATTTCTGATTAAGCGAAAAGACATGACGAGCATTTAGCAGAAAATTATTCACCGATTAGGGGAAGATATTATTGTCATTTCAGTTTTATCTAGCTAGGGTAGCAACAAGAGTAACACGACATTTTTAATGGGTGCAAGTAGTCTAAATATAACATCATCATAAATTGAACTTGATCAGACTTCTCTTGAAGATGACACCCTATTGTTCGTTAAAGTGGCCTAGTTCCTATTGTCTATAGATTGATAATCTGCATTTTATTGCTTTCAGTTGAATGGAGTAATGCAGAATTTTCTACTACTACGGATGTCTAATGATGTTATTGATTCCTAAAGCTTGCTTTCTATCTCTCCTCAGTTTTTTTTTTCTCTAGACGTTTTTTTTCGCGCCAGAAAATTTCATATTGGGATAAAAAGCGTAAGGTATTACTTCATTAGTACTCTGTCTATACCTACTCCACTTAAAACAACCCTAAGCCATTATGCTGTGATAAACTCCTTTAATCTGAAAGTATAACAACTACCCAGTATACTCTCACCAGGTGGAGTCTGGTTTAATCTGATAGTATAAATAAAGAAAATCAATATACTAGAATATAGGATGTATTTATATGGCTAAATAGCTATGAAGCATTAATAAATTGAAATAATTCATTTCATATGATCCGTTGGCAATTATTTAGACGAAAAGCTAATAAATTGAAATAATTGATTTTCATGATCACTTGGCAATTATTTGACATCAATAATTGCATACAGTACCATCTAGTATATGATAAACAATGGGAGAAATGTTGTGGCAGACCATATATTATTATGCAGCATGCCCTAATAAAAAATTGTTAAATTGATGATCTCAGTCTACAGTTGCCAAAAAGTTGGCAATGTTAATGTTATGGGATTAACACACCAAAAGTAATCAACTGAAAGAAAATAATCAGTCCAGTACGCAAGGCCCAAATCAGCAAGTAGTAGTGGCCCAGTTAATGGTACATCTTTACGTAAATAATAAATTTAAGAGAAACTTTTAGAAATCGTTATGTTTTAGTGGTTGTTAGCTAGTTATAATTATTATTTTACTATATTATTTTTTATAATTATATTTTCAGTATTTTTAGAGTATATTCGATGTATTTAAGTTATTGTATTCATGAATACAGTAGCATTTCTAGGTATGAAACAAGGGATTACAGCTAGACATACGATGCATGTTTGAAGAACCTTGATAGAGTTTTGGCTCGTTGTGAAGAAACCGATCTCGTTCTCAATTGGGAGAAATGCCACTTTATGGTGGAAGAAGGAATTGTACTTGGGCATAAAATTTTGAAACATGGTAATGAGGTTGATAAAGCAAAGGTCGATGTGATTTCAAGGCTCCCTCCCCCTATCATTGTCAAAGGAGTTAGAAGTTTTCTTGTGCACATGGGGTTCTACCGGAGGTTCATTAAAGATTTTTTGAAGGTAGTTAACCCCTTGTTCAAGTTACTAGAGAAAGATGCTAAGCTCGTATTTGATGAAAAATGCATGGAGGCCTTTAAACTTCTCAAGCATACGCTGACCACTACTCCTATCATTAACGCACCTAATTGGAGCTTGCCCTTTGAGTTCATGTGTGATGCTAGCAAGTTGCGATAGGAGCGGTGTTGGGTCAACATATTAACAAAATGTTTCATCCGCTGTACTACTCAAGTAAGACCATGAATGAGGCTCAAAGGAATTACACGGTTATAGAGAATGAGTTGTTAGCTATAGTTTTGCAATGGAAAAGTTTCGGCCGTATCTTATGGGGGCCAAGGTCATAATGCACACCGATCATGCAGCCCTTAGGTACTTGATGACAAAGAAAGACTCCAAAGCAAGGTTGATACGATGGGTGTTACTACTTCAAGAGTTTGATCTTGAAATTGTGGACCGGAAAGGTAGTGAGAACCAAGTGGAGGACCACTTATCCCGTTTGGAGGATGAGGGGAGGCGTTGTGATGGCCTAGAGATTAATGATTCATTTCCCGACGAACAACTCCTTGCGGTGTCAATGACTAATATGCTATGGTTTGGCGATGTTGCTAATTAACTTGTGACCAGAATAATCCCGTGTGAGCTCTCTTCTAACCAAAAGAAGAAGCTCAAGCGGGATAGTTTGGACTTCTATTGGGATGAGCCGTACTTGTTCAAGATTTGCATGGATGGTGTGTTCCGGAGGAAGAGCAATTGAGTATTTTGGAGGCTTGTCATTCCTCTCCCTATGGTGTCAATCATGGAGGGGCAAGGACGGCTTCTAAATTTCTTAGTTGTAGGTTTTATTGTCCAACGTTGTTCAAAGATGCGTGTGATTTTGTGAAGAGATGTGATGAGTGCCAAAGAGCCGATGGAATTTTGAAGAAAGATGAGATGCCTCTAAATACCATTCTTAATGTTGATATTTTTGATATATTTGGAACTGATTTTATGGGTCCATTTGTTAGCTCTTGTGGGAACACTTACGCTCTTGTGGCGGTAGATTATGTTTCAAAGTGGGTTGAATGCATGGCTTTGCCCAACAATGAGGCCCGGAGGGTTGTGGAATTTCACAAGAAAAGCATTTTTATAAGGTTTGGTATGCCGAGAGCAATCATAAGTGATGGGGGTCTCATTTTTGCAATTGGGCTTTTGACTCTTTGCTTTCAAAGTATGGTGTCAAGCACAAAGTTTCTACCCCTATCATTCTCAAGAAAGTGGGCAAGTTGAAGTCTCCAACAAGGAAATCAAAAGCATATAATCAAAGACTGTCAATGCAAATAGGACCGATTGGTCAAAGAAGTTGGATGACGCTCTATGGGCTTATAGGACTACATACAAGACTCCAATTCGTATGTCTCTGTATCGGTTGGTGTTTGGGAAATCTTGCCATCTACTGGTTGAGTTGGAGCATAGGGCCATGTGGGCCTTAAGGAAGTTCAACCTTGAGTGGGATGTAGTTGCTAATCTTTGAGTGGAGCAACTCTATAAGCTTAACATTAGATTCCATGCCTACTTTAGTTCATCCCTGTATAAGGAAAAAATGAAATATCTTCATGACAAGTATACTCGGGGCAGAGAGTTCAAGGTGGGGAGATTTGGTGCTCTTATTCAACTCTAGGCGAAGGTTGTTCCCGGGAAAGCTCAAGTCAAATGGAGCAGGCCGTTTGAAGTAGTATGTGTGACCCCGTTTGGTGCTCTTGATTTAAACAACAAAAATGGTGAAATGTTTAGAGTGAATGGGCACTGAGTCAAGCATTATCTTGGGAATATTGATGACAGCCACGTGGTGGCTCTTGTTCATTTCAAATGATTGTGAAGGTAACTTGCATCGTGCAGCGAAGCTAAATCATGCACTTCTTGGGAGGCAACCCATATGTTTTTCATTCTTGTTTTTATTTTATTTTTATTGTAGTGTAGGATTGATTTTTAAGCTAACTGGTTGTGAAATGTTACAGGATGAGTTGATGTAATGCAGGACATAATTGTGAAAAATGCAGGTCTCTGAAGTTTCTACTGCAGTCGCACTACTATTTTGTGTGGACCGCACTGGTAAAAGTTGATGAGAGTACTCTATATAGTTTGCCACCGCGACCATGGTTGATTTGGTGCGGTCCACGGTGGACCACTGCGGCTGCAATCCATTTTGTGCGGACCGCAGTGGGTTGCTAAGTTGAACTGGTAAAAATAGTCCAGTGCGGACAAGCAGTCCATTTTGTGCAGTCTGCACTGGTAGGTGAGAATGGCCCCCAGGCGTTTCTCAATAAATAGACCTTGGGGGTCTCCCTTTTACTCTTTTTGCACTTTTGCCTCTCAGACCTAAGAGAAACACTGTTCATCACGCCCTTTGATCATAATTAATTGATTGGAATTTAGTTGCTTCACTTCATCTCATTATGTGGTACCATAATCTTCCTTTTACCCATTTAATTTTGTTAAGTTTTGTTTTTCTTAGCTTTTAGTTCTTTTTTCTCCCATAATTTCTTAAATTTCTATGCTAGGTTAGTTTAAATTTTGGATAGGAGCTTCATTGATAAAGACATATTACCCCTCAACCCCAATGTGCAAAGACAATTTAAGACTAGAGCGGGCTAGGAAAATTTTCTAGAGGAGTGTATAGATACTAACAAACACATGGTCAAAGAGTTTTACTGCAATGTAGTCCACATCAAAAAGGGATCCAAAGTGACCAAGGTTTGAATTTTGAAAGCGTTATTTGAATAGAAGTACGTCAATGAATACCTTAGTCTCAATGGAATATGAGACCCTTTACTTGGTGAAGTTTGAAATGGGTGAGGAGGTTCGTTCCTTGCTAGCACAGTACTTGGCAATCTCAGGTACCACCCCCGACCGGTTGATCAAACGGAGTCAAAATCTTGAGACGAACCTTAAACTTTGAGGCACGGGGATGGTAGACCTTTGTGTGTAGCAGGTTGGACCCCACGACACATGAAAATACCCTTCCTCTTTCCCGGGCTGTGTTAGTGGCTTCTATTATGGTAGGGTACCCCATCAATGTGAGGAATGTGATGTCCCGTATCATTTCTATAGTAGGTGCCAAGCATGACCGGGACTATCCTTTTCCCGGCACTCTCACTATGTACTTCCGGGACTTGCAAGTAGAAAAGAGGCCTTTCAATGTCAAAGTCAAAGCGAAGGCCCATTTATCTTGGTATAGTATGCAAGGGGATGACAACCCCAAAAGCAAGAACTTCAAAGCTTCTGCTACTGCCCCAACTGGCCAGTCTGAAGAGCCAGTTGTAGTAGTAGCTCATACTGAGCCTACCTCCACTTCCACAGATATCCCTCTCGATCCATCTACACCCGCAGCCACTCCTCCCACTCCATCCACATCAGCAGGTCCAAAGATCCCATCTTCTCGGGCCCATCCTATTACTGGTTGCCGACTGAGCCATGCCTTTATTAGCATAAACAATTGGATACAAACTACCTCATCCAAGTTTTCCACCTTGACCACCACTGTGGAGGCTCAGTCAGCTCCTCCAGCTCCACAGGTGCCCAGTCGATAGAGGATGCACTCAAGGAGATACTTGACAACCAGAATAACACCCTTGACACTCAGCAATGCTCTCATAGGTAGTTGATTCACATAGTAAGGCTCTTACTATCTCTCCTCAGTTTTTTTTTTCTCTAGACGTTTTTTTTCGCGCCAGAAAATTTCATATTGGGATAAAAAGCGTAAGGTATTACTTCATTAGTACTCTGTCTATACCTACTCCACTTAAAACAACCCTAAGCCATTATGCTGTGATAAACTCCTTTAATCTGAAAGTATAACAACTACCCAGTATACTCTCACCAGGTGGAGTCTGGTTTAATCTGATAGTATAAATAAAGAAAATCAATATACTAGAATATAGGATGTATTTATATGGCTAAATAGCTATGAAGCATTAATAAATTGAAATAATTCATTTCATATGATCCGTTGGCAATTATTTAGACGAAAAGCTAATAAATTGAAATAATTGATTTTCATGATCACTTGGCAATTATTTGACATCAATAATTGCATACAGTACCATCTAGTATATGATAAACAATGGGAGAAATGTTGTGGCAGACCATATATTATTATGCAGCATGCCCTAATAAAAAATTGTTAAATTGATGATCTCAGTCTACAGTTGCCAAAAAGTTGGCAATGTTAATGTTATGGGATTAACACACCAAAAGTAATCAACTGAAAGAAAATAATCAGTCCAGTACGCAAGGCCCAAATCAGCAAGTAGTAGTGGCCCAGTTAATGGTACATCTTTACGTAAATAATAAATTTAAGAGAAACTTTTAGAAATCGTTATGTTTTAGTGGTTGTTAGCTAGTTATAATTATTATTTTACTATATTATTTTTTATAATTATATTTTCAGTATTTTTAGAGTATATTCGATGTATTTAAGTTATTGTATTCATGAATACAGTAGCATTTCTAGGTATGAAACAAGGGATTACAGCTAGACATACGATGCATGTTTGAAGAACCTTGATAGAGTTTTGGCTCGTTGTGAAGAAACCGATCTCGTTCTCAATTGGGAGAAATGCCACTTTATGGTGGAAGAAGGAATTGTACTTGGGCATAAAATTTTGAAACATGGTAATGAGGTTGATAAAGCAAAGGTCGATGTGATTTCAAGGCTCCCTCCCCCTATCATTGTCAAAGGAGTTAGAAGTTTTCTTGTGCACATGGGGTTCTACCGGAGGTTCATTAAAGATTTTTTGAAGGTAGTTAACCCCTTGTTCAAGTTACTAGAGAAAGATGCTAAGCTCGTATTTGATGAAAAATGCATGGAGGCCTTTAAACTTCTCAAGCATACGCTGACCACTACTCCTATCATTAACGCACCTAATTGGAGCTTGCCCTTTGAGTTCATGTGTGATGCTAGCAAGTTGCGATAGGAGCGGTGTTGGGTCAACATATTAACAAAATGTTTCATCCGCTGTACTACTCAAGTAAGACCATGAATGAGGCTCAAAGGAATTACACGGTTATAGAGAATGAGTTGTTAGCTATAGTTTTGCAATGGAAAAGTTTCGGCCGTATCTTATGGGGGCCAAGGTCATAATGCACACCGATCATGCAGCCCTTAGGTACTTGATGACAAAGAAAGACTCCAAAGCAAGGTTGATACGATGGGTGTTACTACTTCAAGAGTTTGATCTTGAAATTGTGGACCGGAAAGGTAGTGAGAACCAAGTGGAGGACCACTTATCCCGTTTGGAGGATGAGGGGAGGCGTTGTGATGGCCTAGAGATTAATGATTCATTTCCCGACGAACAACTCCTTGCGGTGTCAATGACTAATATGCTATGGTTTGGCGATGTTGCTAATTAACTTGTGACCAGAATAATCCCGTGTGAGCTCTCTTCTAACCAAAAGAAGAAGCTCAAGCGGGATAGTTTGGACTTCTATTGGGATGAGCCGTACTTGTTCAAGATTTGCATGGATGGTGTGTTCCGGAGGAAGAGCAATTGAGTATTTTGGAGGCTTGTCATTCCTCTCCCTATGGTGTCAATCATGGAGGGGCAAGGACGGCTTCTAAATTTCTTAGTTGTAGGTTTTATTGTCCAACGTTGTTCAAAGATGCGTGTGATTTTGTGAAGAGATGTGATGAGTGCCAAAGAGCCGATGGAATTTTGAAGAAAGATGAGATGCCTCTAAATACCATTCTTAATGTTGATATTTTTGATATATTTGGAACTGATTTTATGGGTCCATTTGTTAGCTCTTGTGGGAACACTTACGCTCTTGTGGCGGTAGATTATGTTTCAAAGTGGGTTGAATGCATGGCTTTGCCCAACAATGAGGCCCGGAGGGTTGTGGAATTTCACAAGAAAAGCATTTTTATAAGGTTTGGTATGCCGAGAGCAATCATAAGTGATGGGGGTCTCATTTTTGCAATTGGGCTTTTGACTCTTTGCTTTCAAAGTATGGTGTCAAGCACAAAGTTTCTACCCCTATCATTCTCAAGAAAGTGGGCAAGTTGAAGTCTCCAACAAGGAAATCAAAAGCATATAATCAAAGACTGTCAATGCAAATAGGACCGATTGGTCAAAGAAGTTGGATGACGCTCTATGGGCTTATAGGACTACATACAAGACTCCAATTCGTATGTCTCTGTATCGGTTGGTGTTTGGGAAATCTTGCCATCTACTGGTTGAGTTGGAGCATAGGGCCATGTGGGCCTTAAGGAAGTTCAACCTTGAGTGGGATGTAGTTGCTAATCTTTGAGTGGAGCAACTCTATAAGCTTAACATTAGATTCCATGCCTACTTTAGTTCATCCCTGTATAAGGAAAAAATGAAATATCTTCATGACAAGTATACTCGGGGCAGAGAGTTCAAGGTGGGGAGATTTGGTGCTCTTATTCAACTCTAGGCGAAGGTTGTTCCCGGGAAAGCTCAAGTCAAATGGAGCAGGCCGTTTGAAGTAGTATGTGTGACCCCGTTTGGTGCTCTTGATTTAAACAACAAAAATGGTGAAATGTTTAGAGTGAATGGGCACTGAGTCAAGCATTATCTTGGGAATATTGATGACAGCCACGTGGTGGCTCTTGTTCATTTCAAATGATTGTGAAGGTAACTTGCATCGTGCAGCGAAGCTAAATCATGCACTTCTTGGGAGGCAACCCATATGTTTTTCATTCTTGTTTTTATTTTATTTTTATTGTAGTGTAGGATTGATTTTTAAGCTAACTGGTTGTGAAATGTTACAGGATGAGTTGATGTAATGCAGGACATAATTGTGAAAAATGCAGGTCTCTGAAGTTTCTACTGCAGTCGCACTACTATTTTGTGTGGACCGCACTGGTAAAAGTTGATGAGAGTACTCTATATAGTTTGCCACCGCGACCATGGTTGATTTGGTGCGGTCCACGGTGGACCACTGCGGCTGCAATCCATTTTGTGCGGACCGCAGTGGGTTGCTAAGTTGAACTGGTAAAAATAGTCCAGTGCGGACAAGCAGTCCATTTTGTGCAGTCTGCACTGGTAGGTGAGAATGGCCCCCAGGCGTTTCTCAATAAATAGACCTTGGGGGTCTCCCTTTTACTCTTTTTGCACTTTTGCCTCTCAGACCTAAGAGAAACACTGTTCATCACGCCCTTTGATCATAATTAATTGATTGGAATTTAGTTGCTTCACTTCATCTCATTATGTGGTACCATAATCTTCCTTTTACCCATTTAATTTTGTTAAGTTTTGTTTTTCTTAGCTTTTAGTTCTTTTTTCTCCCATAATTTCTTAAATTTCTATGCTAGGTTAGTTTAAATTTTGGATAGGAGCTTCATTGATAAAGACATATTACCCCTCAACCCCAATGTGCAAAGACAATTTAAGACTAGAGCGGGCTAGGAAAATTTTCTAGAGGAGTGTATAGATACTAACAAACACATGGTCAAAGAGTTTTACTGCAATGTAGTCCACATCAAAAAGGGATCCAAAGTGACCAAGGTTTGAATTTTGAAAGCGTTATTTGAATAGAAGTACGTCAATGAATACCTTAGTCTCAATGGAATATGAGACCCTTTACTTGGTGAAGTTTGAAATGGGTGAGGAGGTTCGTTCCTTGCTAGCACAGTACTTGGCAATCTCAGGTACCACCCCCGACCGGTTGATCAAACGGAGTCAAAATCTTGAGACGAACCTTAAACTTTGAGGCACGGGGATGGTAGACCTTTGTGTGTAGCAGGTTGGACCCCACGACACATGAAAATACCCTTCCTCTTTCCCGGGCTGTGTTAGTGGCTTCTATTATGGTAGGGTACCCCATCAATGTGAGGAATGTGATGTCCCGTATCATTTCTATAGTAGGTGCCAAGCATGACCGGGACTATCCTTTTCCCGGCACTCTCACTATGTACTTCCGGGACTTGCAAGTAGAAAAGAGGCCTTTCAATGTCAAAGTCAAAGCGAAGGCCCATTTATCTTGGTATAGTATGCAAGGGGATGACAACCCCAAAAGCAAGAACTTCAAAGCTTCTGCTACTGCCCCAACTGGCCAGTCTGAAGAGCCAGTTGTAGTAGTAGCTCATACTGAGCCTACCTCCACTTCCACAGATATCCCTCTCGATCCATCTACACCCGCAGCCACTCCTCCCACTCCATCCACATCAGCAGGTCCAAAGATCCCATCTTCTCGGGCCCATCCTATTACTGGTTGCCGACTGAGCCATGCCTTTATTAGCATAAACAATTGGATACAAACTACCTCATCCAAGTTTTCCACCTTGACCACCACTGTGGAGGCTCAGTCAGCTCCTCCAGCTCCACAGGTGCCCAGTCGATAGAGGATGCACTCAAGGAGATACTTGACAACCAGAATAACACCCTTGACACTCAGCAATGCTCTCATAGGTAGTTGATTCACATAGTAAGGCTCTTAAGGAGCTTGCTAAGGAGCATAAGAAGCTGAGGAAGACAAGGGCCTCTAAGGAGTCCGTGAAAGAGCTGTGTGCATATTTTGACAGGGTGAAGGCAAATCACCTGCCTTTAGACTTATAGCTTGAGGACCCAGTACTAGAAGCTCATCCATAGCCGAAGTAGTGACAGAAGCCTCTAAAGAGGCGGAGGATGATTCCTAGAGCCGATGATGCCATCATCCAGTTGACGGACCCACCGGAGACTTCCTCAGATCAGCCACAGGATGTACTAGTTTCAGAGCCTGTCCAGGTCCAGGCCCACGAGCACGAAGAGGACCCAGGGACCACACATGAGCCTTTGCAGACAGACATGCCTTAGGGAGTCTTCTATATCCTTTTTCTCTTATTTTTGGTGCTTATCTAGACTAGTTGGAATTAGGGACAATGCGAGCTTTCATTTGAGAGGGTAGGCCCTACTATTCATTTTGGGGTATTGTATATATACATGATACATTTTTATGCTTTCTTTATCTTTTTATCTTTTGTTTGTATATAATTATGATATTTCGTTATATTTATCGTATTTTTTTCACCTTGGGTCTGTGTATAAAGTTTCATCACATTTGTATATATTCATCCCATCCATTGTATCTTCAATAGACCTCTTGTATATATTCATTCTATTTTCCACAAAAAAAATTCGTTTTTAGATTCTTATTTGTGATTCATAGCCTTTTGTTTTCAAAGTTTGCAATAAGCCTTTGGTTTTCTTAATGCCACAGTTCTTTACAAAGATGGTGTTGTGTGAACCGGGTGGTTCTTTCCAATGATGGATGGCTTGACAACCTTCTTAAGGGTTTTATTCCGTTTTACTTTTTATTTTTAATAGTAGTAGTTAAGGGCGCCTCAAGCAAAGCTTCACTTGGGCCTAACACATTTGCCTTTGATCTCATGGTCAAAAACAAATTGTTGTGTTTATGATGGTCAAAGTAGTGACCTTGAGACTTTTGTGTTGACCGATAATCATCAAATGGCTTTTCGGGACCATTGTGTGCTCAAATTGTATCTAAGGTTGTTGTGGGCCCCCGACTCTATGTCTTTAGTGATCTCTTAGCTTGTGTGGTGATTAATCAAATTGCAAGTCCGAGTACCGAGCCATTGGTCTAGAACTTGCCCTGAGTTTTCGTTGAGGCAAAATCTTAAGTGAATTTTGACTTGAGACATATGCATGTTCTAAAAAATACCCTCACTTGGCACCCAATCTTTCCTTTAGGACATGGAAAAAGTATAAGTTTTGGGGGGGGGGGGGGGAGTCGAGGATTGCAACAAGTGGTAAAAAGGCACAAAAATAAAGAAAAGGAAAGGCGATGAAAAAGAAAGAAAAACAAAAGGACAAAAAGAATGTTTAATGTGCAAAAGAATAAAAAGGGATTCAAGAAAAAAAAAATTAAAGGTATAGAAAGTTGAAAAAGCAGAAAAGGTTTGAAATGCATAAGAAAGATTGACATTGTGTCTCTCTAACCCCTTATAAAGAAGTGAAAAATGACAAAAAGAGTCAAGTGAATGGATCCCAAATGAATCAAAAGAATGCTTAAGGGAAAATGGAACCCACTTAGACCAAAACATTTCCTACCCTGAACCAACATCTTCCAGAATAACTCCACAAAAGCCCTACATGATCTTGAGTCGAATGAAGCTTACATTAGTGGATACTCACATAAGGGGCATGCATATGGTACTTAGAGCCAGGCTTGTGACTTTTCTTGAGAGAGATGAGTGAATTCCCATTAACCTTATTTTGTGTGCCATTGTTCTAAAGGTGAGGTTTGCTTAGGGAGAGTTGAGGATGTGTAATTTTGGGATCCACAATGACCAAAGTAATTGAAAGATTTCTTTGATATGTTGAGTCAACTCTTAATGCTCTTGTGTCGCATTTGATCTATGATTTTTCAAAGAGTAAATGTTGTTAATGATTCATTTGTATTGAGGGAAGTTGTTAGTTCCAATTAATGCTAGTTGATGTTGCTTTAGGACAGCTAAAAACTTCTTGGATTTTCCCTTAGGGGGTGGGTCTTATTTTGTTTGCTTGAGGACAAGAAAAAGCTTAAGTTTGGGGGAGTTGATAATTAAGGATTTTGACGCATTTTATACTCCTTCTTTCTTAAGCTTTGACCAAATATTCATACAAAATAGTCCCAAAAGGCTCACAAGTTGTACTTGATTGCAAATTTGATTAACGAAGTGATTAAATGTCAACAGCTCAAAAGCAGTGAAACTTGCACAAGTGCCAAAAGTAAGGCAAGCTCAACAAAACAGGCCCAGTATGGCCGCACTGTGAGACTTAGAGAGGGAAAATTCAAGGCAAACAAGCAGTGTGTCCGTAGACGGTTTTGTGCGGACCACACTGAAGGCAACAAAGGCGCAGTCTATTCTTTGTGGTCCGCGGTGCCAAGATTCAGAGAGGTTTATTTATAGAGTTTTGAGCCTCCTCGGTCCGCAGTCAACTTTGTGGGGACCGTGCTAGAAGCCTCCGCGGCCGCGGTCCATAATGTGCGGTCCACGAAGGCCAAGTTTAGAGAGCTATTTTTCAAAATCCCCAATGCAGACCGCAGTCATTTTATGCTGTCCATACAAACCGCGCAGGGGCATTTTTGTCCAAATTTTTTTAGCTTAGTATAAATAGATCCTTTTTCCATTTTAGGGCATCAAATAGTGTAATACATAGGCTGCGCACGTGAGACGACTATTCTTAGCCATTTTGGGCATTTTTACTTATTTTTCATCACTGAATCTTAGTATTTAGTTTAGTAATTAATTAATATGTATTCATCTACATCTATTTCTTGTTTTTCTTCTTTTAACATAAGTATCTAAACCCATTAGCTAGGGTTGTGGCTTAACCCTAGTGAGGGTAATTGATGGGTCTTGTATTTTGAGGTTATATTGACTATGGGTGTTTGGTATTTGGATTAATTTTTTGGTTTATTTCTGAATTAGTGGTTGCAAACACTAGTTTGTGCTTAGTTGACTTGGGCTTTTCTTGAGAAAGAGAGCCTAAGTCACTGAAATTGATCCAACAAGGAATGGGTATGTACTCAAGAGATTGATAGTCCCAGTTGAAGGGTTAAACCTCGAGAGAGTAATACCCGACTTGAGCCCTAGTTGCTTGTGCAAATTTGCATACCCAATTGGTCTTGAGAATGTCTATTGGGCAAAAGTCACTGGAACCACCGAGAGGTATAGAGTGGGTAAAGTAGTGCAACGGTTATGTCATATTCCCCAATCATGTCAATTGTGCATTAGTTTCAAGTACCCGTCAATTTCCCTCCTAGGCGGATGTCACTACCCTAGTGCCTTTTAAACCATTAGATACATCTTGCAATATTTAAATCTTAGCTTAATCTAGTTGCATTTTCAATTAGTAGTTTGATAAAAAAAATAGAATCATAAAGAAAACCCAAAAATGATAAGAAGATCAATTAAGAACACATACGCAATTCTAAATTAGATAGATACTTAACTCCAATCCTAGCTATCTCTGAATTTGATCCTGACCCAAAATTGGGTGAAAGCTATTGCGACCCTCTCTTGCTACTCTTTATAGTGCGGAGTTGGAAGCGACCAGTGCACGAGTGTTTTCTAAGATTGACTTGTGTTCAAGTTAATATCAGTTTCAGATTCGGGAGCCATATATCCCGAAGACTACTTTCAAGACTCCGTATGGTCATTACGAGTTTGTTGTCAAATAATTTGGGTTGGTCAATGCCCCAAAAGCCTTCATTCATTTGATGCACAGTGTATTTTAGTCATAACTTGACTCGTTCTTCTTTTTCTTTATTGATGATATTCTGGTATACCTTTAGTGTTGAGAATATATGAGCAACACCTGAGGGCATTGCTTCAGACTTTAAGAGAAAAGAAGTTATACGAAAAGTTTTCAAAATTTAAGTTTTGGTGTGATTATGTGGCATTCTTGGGTCACGTAGTATCGAGTAAGGGGATAAAGGTGGATATGAAGAAAGTGGAAGCAGTGCAGAGTTGGCCAAGACCATCCTCAGCTACAGAGATCCACAGTTTTCTTGGCTTGGCGGGCTATTAACATTGATTTGTTAAAGGGTTTTCATTTATTATAGCACCTATGACTAGGCTGACACAAAAAGGTGCTTCGTTCTAGTAGAACGGAAGAGTGTGATGGGAGCTTCTAGAAGCTCAAGACAGCTTTGACTACAGCCCCAGTTTTGATATTGCCTACAGGTTTGAGGTCTTATACTGCATATTGTGATGCCTCTAGGATTGGCCTTGGAGCGGTATTGGTGCAGGACGGTAGGGTGATTTCCTATGCATTCAGACAGTTGAAGGTGCATGAGAAGAATTATCTTGTCCATCATCTCGAGTTAGTTTCTATTGTTCACGCCTTGAAGATTTGGCGTCATTATTTGTACGATGCGCCTTGTGAGATTTATATTGATCACCGAAGCTTACAACATCTGTTCAAGCAGAAGGATCTTAATTTGCGCTAGCAGAGGTAGTTAGAGAGGCTTGAAGTACTATGATATCACTATCTTGTATCATCCGAGCAAGGCCAATATGGTGGTTGATGCTGTGAGTTGATAGGAGAAGAGTTTGGGAAGTTTGGCTTATTTACTAGTAGTGGAGAGGCCTATGGCGATTGATAATCGGCCAGTTTGTGAGATTGGATCTTTCGGAGCCCAGTCGCGTTCTAGCTTGCGTGATTTCTCGACCTTCCTTATTTGATCGTATCAGAGAGCGTCAGTATGATGAACCGTATTTGTTTGTCCTCAAGGACAAGGTCCTCCATGGTGATTCCATAGATGTACTATTGGTGATGATGGGGTATTGAGGATGCAGTGTCGGATTTTTGTGCCCAATATTGATGGGCTTCGGGAGTTGATTCTAGAGGAGGCCCATAGTTTGCAGTATTTTATCTACTCGGGTGCCATGAAAATATACCAGAATTTGAGATAGCACTATTGGTGGAGGTGGATAAAGAAAGATGTAGTTAGGTTTGTATATCGGTGCCTTAATTGTCAGCAGGTAAAGTATGAGCATCAGAGACCGGGTCGGTTGCTTCAGCAGATAGATATTCTGGAGTGAAAGTGGGAGCGGATCACCATGGACTTCGTAGTTGGACTCCTACAGACTTTGAAAAAGTTCTATGCCATTTGGGTTATTGTGGATCCGTTGATCAAGTCCGTGCACTTTATTTATGTGTGTAATACCTATTCTTCGTAGTAGTTGACAGAGATATATATCTAGGAGATTGTTCGCCTGCATGGTATTTCGATTTCCTTTATTTCAGACAGAGGTACTCAGTTTATATCATGGTTCTAGAGGGTCGTACAGCATGAGTTGGGTATCGGTTGGAGTTGAGCGCAACATTTCACCCCCAGACGGATGAACGGTTCGAGCACACTATTCATATTTTTGAGGATATGTTACGTACATGTGTGATGGATTTTGGAGATTCTTGGGATCCATTCTTGCTACTGGCAGAGTCTTCCTACAACAATAGTGATAAGTCTAGAATTCAGATGGTACCGTATGAGACTTTGTCTGGTAGGCGGTGTATATCCCCGGTGGGTTGGTTTGAGCAGGGTGACGCTAGATTATTGGGCAAAGATTTGGTTCAGGATGCCTTGGAGAAGGGTAATGTGATTCAGGATAGACTTCGCACAGCCCAATCCAAACAGAAGAGTTATGCGGACTAGAAGGTTCGCGATGTTTCCTATATGGTTGGAGAACAGGTCTTGCTTCGAGTTTCAATGAAGGGCGTTGTAAGATTTGGGAAGAAGGGGAAATAGAGTCCGATGTTTATTGGTCCTTTTGAATATTGCGGAATGCTAGGAAGGTTGCTAATAAGCTTACTTTACCTCCCAGCTTGGTAGGAGTCCATTCGGTATTTCATGTTTCGATGCTCCGGAAGTATCACGGTGAAATAGAGTCCGTGTTGGATTTTTGTTCAATCCAGTTGGACAAGGATCTATCTTATGTGGAGGAGCCAATGATGATATTGGACAAGTAAGTTCAAAAGCTGAGGTCAAAGAGCATTTCATCAGTGAAAGTTCAGTGGCGGGGTCAGCTGATCAATGAGGTGATGTGGGAGACCGATCAGGATATGCGCCACCATTACCCTCATCTTTTCACTACTTCGGTTATGTCTTTAAGCTCATTCAAGGATGAGTGAATGTTTTAAGAGGGGAGGATCCAATGACTCGACTGTTCGTTTTAAGAATTAACACCCGGATCCTCTATTAATTGCTTTTCCCGTGTCTTTTTCTGCTATTATGATTTTCCGGGAGGGTTCGTTTGGAGTTTTGGAGTATTTTGGGACATATAGTCCCTCAATGAGATTTAAGCATTAGAATTTGGAATGTAGATAGAGTAGTGTGAAAACGGTCTCGAAATGGAATTTTGTTGGTTTCGTTAGCTCTGCTTGGTGATTTTGGGCTTAGGGGCATGTTCGGATTGTGTTTTGGAAGTCCGTAGCTTATTTAGGCTTAAATTACTGAATGTTGAATTTTGAAGTTTCAAGCTTGATAGTGAGATTTTGATATATGGTTCTGAATGGAATTCCGAAAAATTGAGTAGTTCTGAGGTGTAATTTTTGGGACTTGTGTGCAAAATTTCAAGTCATTCGGACGAGGTAGGATAGACGTTTTGATCGAAAGTGGAATTTGGAAGTTTTGGAATCCTTAGGCTTGAATTCGAAAGGTGATTTGGTGTTCCGGTGTTGTTTTGAGTGTTTTGAGGGTTGGTACAAGTTTGAATGTTAGTATGTGACTTTTTGGCATGTTTGGTTGAGGTCCCGAGGGCCTCGGGTGAGTTTCAGGTGCTTAACGGAAGTTGTATTGGACAGAGGAAAATCTGAAGCTCTGCTAAACCTGTGATAAACGCACTTGCATGTATGGGACCATAGGTGCGGCACCGCAGAAGCAGTTAGGGGACCGCAAGTGCGATCTGAGGAAATGTTGAAATTGGTCGCAGATGCGGCCTAGGCACTGCAGAAGCGACAATGCAGAAGCGGAACTGCATCTGCATGTAGGAGGTCGCAGGTGTGGAAGTTGGGCTCTAATGTCGCAGTGATATGCCCCAAAAGCCTTCATGCATTTGATGCATGGTGTATTTTAGTCATATCTTGACTCGTTCTTCTTTGTCTTTGTTGATGATATTCTGGTATACTTTTAGAGTTGAGAATATCATGAGAAACACCTAAGGGCATCGCTTTAGACTTTAAGAGAAAGAAGTTATACGCAAAGTTTTCAAAATTTGAGTTTTGGTTGGATTCTGTGGCATTCTTGGGTCACGTAGTATCAAGTAAGGGGATAAAGGTGGATATGAAGAAAGTGGAAGCAGTGCAGAGTTGGCCAAGACCATCCTCAGCTACAGAGATCCACAATTTTCTTGGCTTGGCGGGCTATTAACATTGATTTGTTAAGGGGTTTTCATTTATTGTAGCACCTATGACGAGGCTGACCCAAAAAGGTGCGTCGTTCTAGTAGAACGGAAGAGTGTGATGCGAGCTTCCAGAAGCTCAAGATAGCTTTGACTACAGCCCCAGTTTTGATATTGCCTACAGGTTTGAGGTCTTATACTGCATATTGTGATGCCTCTAGGATTGGCCTTGGAGCGGTATTGGTGCAGGACGGTAGGGTGATTGCCTATGCATTCAGACAGTTGAAGGTACATGAGAAGAATTATACATGTTTGCGTTTGTTTGTGCACGATTATTTTATTTAATTAATGAAAAATACAAAATACATTTAGGATCCAATTTTATATTTTTTTATGTTAATCATTTAACTAATGTTACAAAATGAAAGAAAATACCAAAAATAGTTTATTTTGCATTTTACTTTTTTTTTGAGTTTGTTATAGTTTTCTTTGGTTTTAGGACTTAATTAATTTTTGAGATAAATAATTAGTTTATTAATTTAGTTTTGGGAATTAAATCAAAATTTATTTTAAATGGTACTTAACAAAAATCTTAAAATGAAAAAAAAGAAAATGAAAAAGAAAATGAAAAGAAAAAAGAGGTCTTTCAAAAAATGATCCAATTTTGGGCCAACCCACTGATTCACACACGACCAAACCCATTCAAGTGGCCCAAACCAGCCCCAATTCCACACCCTAACCCGGTCCAGACTATACCCCAACTAAACGACCCTGTTTGGGTCAAAAATTATCCACCGTTGATCTCACCCAATCCAACAGCCCAAACACGATCTCTCCTCCCATATAAGAGTGTCCAAACGATCAAACACCAAACCTAGACCCATGTTATATTGTCTCATCTCTTACACCATCTACCACCACCAGCTGCCGCCAAAATTTTCACTATGGTGGCGGCAAGACTCCAAACCGCCCCAAATTCATACCAGGCAACCTCCGGACCTTTCTAAATAATATCCCTACCCCTGTTTCCCAAAACACCCAATGAAATCCCTCAAATTTCAAATCTAAAATGGCCAGAATTGTCGAACTTACATTTCTTCGATGCTTTTCGTTGGTTTTGGCATGTTTTGAGTCGAAATTAACATTAGTTAATGGCTTTTGTCAAGAGCCATTGATTAATGTAAGTTTCGACTAATTTTGAGTTTGTCGAGGTCCGATCAAATTGTCTTCGATTGGACAGAGTACTTTCGAGTTCGATTCTCCATCTTTAGAGATGGTATTTTCTTTCACTTAGGTTATTTATTTTTATCTTTTGTTACATCTCATCTGTCTGTCTAGCCCTTTACTTTGTCCATTTTTGTTTTATTTTCTATGCTTGCATGGTTGGTTCTAGACTGGTGAAGTTAGTAATGGCTTCGGAGGCTTAGGTTGAAAACATTTTCATTTTTTTGGGGACCTAAATTCCACGAGTCTTTGAGACTCTGGGGACTGGTTTTTGAATCTTGGGCTTTCAATGACAAAAGAGGGTTCTGAAAATTAAAAGGCCCAGGAGGTATTTAATTTGGGTCTGTAGACCCATTAGTTTGGGCCAGTTAATCCGGTTTGGTCTTTAGGGTAATAAATAAGGTTAAGGTGGTAATTTTGGTAATTTGGGTAATTTGGGTAATTTGGGAGAAGGAATCATTGTATAATTGAAAGAGAAGCTTCTAGGAAGCTGGGTGGGGGTTTAAATTGAATTTCATCTTTTTAACTAAGGATTGGTTAGTTAAAACCAAAAATTCGAAAGGATTAAAATGCAAACTTAATCCCTCTGTTGTTGCTCTATTCCTATGCCTATAAAGGCATCTTTCCTTGCCTTTCAATGGAGGATTGAAAAGATAAATAAAATTCTAGAAAAGAGACGGTTAGCTGGTTCAAATAATTACTGTTCTATTGAACATTTTCTGAGATTTCTCGAAGTTTTGATTTCTAAAAATGATTGATGATTCTGGTAGCTGAAATGGATTAAATCTGGTTTTCCAAAGCTTGGCTTGAAGTTTTCATATCCCCAACTCGATTTGGACTGTTTCTTCTACTACTTTATATCAATCTTCTTTGGTTTTAGTTGTTTTGCTGAAGCTGGTGTTGCTCTACTGTGGTTCCTGTTGATACCTCACTTCTCTGCTTCTTTCTTTTGCTCCCAGGTACACGACCCTGTAACTCCTTCGGGTGTGAAGTGAATTTAAGGAATGATAAATGAAAATGAAGAATTGGGCATAGAAATTATTCCATTTTGTTTTTGTCTGATCTGTCTGTTTTTTACTTAATGTGTCCAAATCAGTTTTAGTGAAGCATGCTATTGTTACTAGTAGATGTGATATGGTTCTTATATGCATATGTTGAACCTTCAGTTCAGCTCATTGGTTTCATAGAAGGTTGAATGATTTATATTTCATTTATAGAGATCCAATAATCTAGATCCATCATTAACTGATCCATTAACATCATATGCTAAAGTCTGAACCATCATTCAATATATAGGCCCCGTATGATGTTTGTTCATGCATAGTCAGTAATTGTACTCAAAGTTCTGTCTAAGTGAGGTTTGTTAAAGGCTTTTATTGTGAAAATGTTAGTTGTAGTTGTGGAATTGGCCTATGGTGGGCCAAGTTAGCAGGTATTGAGTCCATAAATAAGTCTGTGGTGATGTGAGGCTAGTGATTGATCAAGTGTTCATTAGCTGAATGAGAGGTAGTTAATGTTGCCTCTTGGAAGGTTGGATTTGAGTTATTTTGGATTTTACGGTAACTTCTCCACTAATTATCTACTATTTTCTTTATACAATTTATTTCTCTTTAGTTTGGTTCGAAGCCTATTTCTATTTTATGGCTGAGGTAGTTAGATTTGTGATTGGATACGAACCTAATCCAATGAGAAAAGAGAACTGGAACTCATATCATACTGCACAGTCAGTTGCATTAATAAATACCCATATGATCAACATAGCAACAACTATGATGGGTTTGTTGTTGATTGATTTTGGTTTGATTACTGTGTAATGATTGAATGCGCAAAGATAGGCTCCCATGTTGTAGTTATACATATTATTCTAGACCTTTTGTTGCTTTACTTGATATGGAGAATCAAGGCAGCACATATAAAAGTGGTGTTAACTTCGACGAGTTTAGTGATATGTTTGTACAGTGTAGGAGTTCAATTTTTGGGTTTAGTTGATTAGCGATTAAAATGACGTTTGGGCAAGGAATTGAAACTGCTTTATGTAGTGGGCTTACGTCTAATCAAAGTTTGAAAATGGAATTGGCCAAATAACCTATAGTTCATAATAACTGATTACTGAACATGTTCCAAAATCGTTAGTATGCCTTTATGCACATTCTCATAACAAATATATCGTGATTGTGTACACGTTCGAGTGACATGATTAGGATTCTAAAAACTTGTTCGGAATATGCGTTCGCACAACTTCAATCAAACTTTCTTAATAATAAAGTGTTGCTTATTGGCCGTTAAATTAATTTTAGTTCATATAGTCCGAGGTGTGACATCCACCATTCAATCATACATAGCCCTCGTATTAATGTGGACATAAAATGACAAATGTTCGTATTTTGCCGTAGGTACGCTTAATATATTATCGTGGTTACGGACACGTTTGCATGACATGATTACGATCTTAAAATCAAAACCGGAGTATATGGTCACGCAACTTTCGCCAAACATTTCTTAATAATAATAAAGTGTGACTAATTGTGGACACGTTGGGTGACATAATTTTTGACGCGCCAAACAAATGGGTAAACAAGTGCATGACATGTTTCAAGATAAATTTCTTAATTAAAAAGAGGCTAAAGCACATAGGTTCTAAAATGGGCAATTAAACAATTTAATAAGCCAAGTATTATCAAAACAATCATGCTAGAACCACAAAACTCGGGAGTTTCTAACACCTTCTCTTGGGTTAACAGAATTTCTTACCCAGATTTTTGTGTTCACAAACATGAACAAAGTCAAATTTCCTCGATTCAGGATTTAAAATTGGTGACTTGGGGCACCATAAATTATCCCAAGTGGATTATCCAATTTTTAATAAAATAATATCGTTTCGATTGTCACTTTAATTGGAAAAAACTCCCATAATACGCCCATTCGCGAGGGTGTAATTAAAAAAGGAGGTGTGACAGCTCTGGCGATTTTGCTCGGGAACGAACCCAGAATCTCTGGTTCAGGGTTCATGAATTCGAGCTTGTTTTATGATTTTTATTTGGCTTCATTTGTTGTTGATATTACTGTATTCTATGCACCTTTTTGTGCTAAATTCTATCTGTTTACCGCTTTATTATTATTTGAACTGTATATAATTGTCTTCTTACTCCACCCCTCTGAGTCTTTTGAAAATGGAACGAGTCTGGGCAAGCGACAAGGCCGGGTATACTTCAGTTCTCCCGGTACGTCACCCCCTCTTCGGCCCTAGTTGTATGCTCGGGTACCTTAAGTCTAGATCAAAACCCCACGATTTAAACTTAGAAGATCACAACCTCATGTAGGATCCCTAGTAGGAGCGCGTGTTTGCATCATGTGTGTGAGCATGTGATTTTTGCCCTGCTAAGATGACTCCCACAAGACTCTCAGGTTTAGGATTTTCCTTTTATATTTGTTTTTAGGATTTAATTTTAGAATTTAATTGCGTGTGCCAGTGTGTTTGCATTAATGCATGCGTAAAATCATTTAGGATTTAATTTCGTATTTTTGCTAAAATAATTGTTAATTAGGGTTATTTTTACAAATATAAAATACAAAAAATAAATGCAAGTAGTATTTTTGGCATTTTAATCATCTTTGTTTAATTTTAACTTTTTGCATTTTTATTGTTTGTGCTAATTAGGAATTTTAAAATAAAATTGGGAATTAAAGAATAAAACAAAAAGAAAAGAAACAACAATATATGTATGTATATATATATATATATATATATGAGTAACCACCCAGGCTGGCCACAATTGGGCCAGACCTGGGTGGCCCTAACCCTTTTCCCTATAAATATATACAGCACCCATCCCAAAATAGGGTCCCCGACCCAGTCCACATGCAACCTGCCCAAAACGACACCGTTTTAGGGGCAAGCCACCACAGCCATTGATCAACAGGCCATCCAACGGCCCTGAAACCTTGCCCAAGATCATATATATGCGTCCAAACGTTTCTATACACTCAGAGACCAAACAAGCCTCCTTCCTCGTACATACATTCCGGTGTATCACCTCCCCTTGACCACCCTATGACAACCCTTGACCACCCAGCAGCCACCCTAACGCCACCGCCGAAAATCGCCTCACGGCGGCGCCCGTTCACCAAACCACCCCAACTTTACACCACCGGACCACCATGAACCCCTCTTCCCCTTTATGTAGTTGGTTTCTTTCGAACACACGCCAATCTTCTCGAATATTCAAAACAAGGTTCGCCGGAACCACCGTCTCCAGCGACCCAATCCCAAACTGCCCCCAAATTTACACCATAGTACCACCCATACCTCCCCTCCCCCCTCCTGCAATCAGTTCCCTTCAAACATCTCCCCATCGTCTCAAATCTTCAAAAGAAGGAATGCTGGAACCACCATCTCCAGCGACCCAACCCTAAACCTGTCCAAAGTTACACCCCTGAACCGGCTCATCTTCCACTTTCCAACCGTCCATATCACACCATTCGAATTCAAGTGAAGTGCCTAGAATATCGATTCGAAGTCTACCCTAAACCCTAAATCCCATTGGATTCCAGCCAAACCGGCCTCAGATAGTCCCCTTCCATCCTTCTCCCCAACCATGCCACACACAGCCCTCAAATACCACTAACCACCAAGAAAATTCATATCTGAGACCTCACTTGGTCTCAGAATCACAAACTCCCATTCCTGAACCACTGAACCCATTATCCGCAAGGCCAGTTGCCCTAGAGGTTAGAAGCCTCCACAAAAGAGGTCAGAAACCAACAGAATGGACTCAAGTTAGAGTTGCGTGCGTAAAAGCTACGTATTCTGTTTTCCTGTCGTTATTTGTATGTCTATTTGCTTTGTTTTCTTAAGATTTTAGTTGTTTTTCGCAAGTATGATAAGTAGTCTTCTTTGTTATGCTCAATGATTCTTTGAGGTATTACTGGTTGGACTTAAAATAGGAAATAGGGGTTTTCCTCGACGCGAAAGAGCTAGATCAGTAGTTTATCTGGGACGATTTCCTACTTACTTTTCTTAGTAATGGTAACGAAGGTATGGGTGTGCCTAACATCCACTCCTTCTAGTCGAGTGCCTTGCGGCGCCTTTAATGTTGAGAGAAGGCAAACTTCTTCTACGTCGAATTCAGGAAAATAAAACATGGGACAGCCTGGAACGATGACCCTTCTCAAGCCTGCTATATCTTCTATAATGGTCTGATGTTATATTTTACCTTTTGACTTGTTGGATTGTTTTCACATCTGAAGCTTTACATGGCTTGTAGTTTTATCTCTGAAATTTGCATGTCTCGTTGATTTTCATTTGTTTCACTCCCTGAGGTTCTAATTAGTTTTGGTAGATGTTTATCTTTTGGAACATATTTATGCTGCTGCGTAGTTGTTTTCATTTTAGAATCTCATACCCGTCATAGTTCTTTAGTAACTTTAATCTTCAACAATTTGCACGTATTAGGCTAATTCGTTTTGCTGAACTTTTAATTGTTGATATCGGCCTTTAGTTTCCCATTTTTATTCATGTATATACTGAGTGTTCAATTCCTGTTATTCATTTCTCACTTTCAAGTTTACTAAGTACTTTAATTAGGTTATTTCCTATAAGTTAAGCATCAGTTGATGTGTTTTCTTTTCTGGTCACTTTAGTTCATTGGTTTTTGACACTGAACGTTCATATAATCCTGAATGATATTTGTTACTAAAAAGTACACATTAGGATACTTGTTTAAAACTTGAGTTGTATTGGCTAATTCTTAAAGCCTGTTAGTCCAGACTAAAATTTGGCCCATAATTGACCAGTGTCAGTTTCAACCAAACCAAATGAAAGAACAAAGGGTAAAAGAACCTCAGGTTAGTTAATTAGTAGGGGAAACAGAGGCATAGAGGGTATTTGAGCTTGAAAGAATATTGTAACAACCCCTAGAACATTCTAGTGAGGGAGTTAGGCATAATTTCAGCCTCAAACTTGAGGCACAAGTCAGAAAACTAAGGACTATTTAGGTAAAAACTGAATTTGAATAAGGGACTACAATGAAAAAGTGTTGGCCTAAGGCTTCACTATAAAAAAGGGTAATCTGAAAATTTGAAGGGGATTTTTGGATATTCTCGAGCAGAATTTTTCTTTAAAAGCTTTCTAGTGAATTAACGATGCAAAAAGAGAATATACATATTAGTTTTCTCTACATTCTTCAGAAATTCTGAGTATTATCGTATTCCTGTTGAATTTTCTCAAAACCTTCTTGAAATCTGGGTGTTAACTGTTCAATTGGTTGTTGGTTGTTTGCAAAGTGCTTTCATTTACTCATAGGTTGTGTTCCTTGCTGAATTCCAGGTACCAACTCTCACTCAAATAATCTGAGAAGCTATAATGCCTATGTACATTCGAGATTGGGGCCGCTAAGGAGAAATAATATTTTGTTTCAATCCTATATTGTGACTGCATTTACTTGCCTTTTGTTAGTAGACTTTTTATGTTATAATGAACATGAATATGTATTAATCATGGATTGTATCATGACTGTTTTTATTATTTGTCTAAGTTTTCAGTAGATTTTGAAATAATTGATCCAAAGTTAATTTAGCCTTTGCGAACTAAGTTATCTTAGAAATTTGACATTTAAATATGTATGTACTAGGAATACTGTATACTTCGAGTAGTCTCTTCAAATCTCAGGATTGAAATCTGATTTATTACTTATTAATCAGAAAAATCATCCGCATCAATTTTCTCATTTAAATACATGTAATATACTTTGTAATAACCAGGTGTATAGTTTTAATGGTTGTAATACAATTGAAGGAATGACCGTTGTGATTTTCTTATAATGGACTCGTTAGTCCAATATCTCTAGGCCCAATCGGAAAGTCCAATTGCTGCCAGTCATAGCATAAACAATGTATGTTCCTGGGCTAGCCAAAACATGAAGCCCAATGTCTATAATTAGCCATGAATGAGGCTAAAAAGGCAAGTATTAAATTTCCTAAAAATGTGTTACGCATGTATAAGTGATTAGGACATTTAGACACAAGCATGATAGAGAACTTAAAGGATTTAGGATGCCCTTATAAAACAAAGTGAGCCTTGTTAACTAAATCAAACACCACGAGGCTCCTTAAATTGGTAAAATATTTAGAAAATTGGAAGTGCCGTTTTGCGAATTTCACGGTCTCCCTCGAATTTTTAAGACGTAGTTAGTATAGGCGCGAATTTATTAATGAAATATCTTCTTAAACTCGGGTGCACATTTATGTGACCCAAATCCGAATCTCGATGAAGTTGAAAGACATCAAGAACTACGTGCACATTTATGTGACGTGGTTCGCGATATATTTTAGCGACATTTCAAATTTCCTAAAAAGAAAAATATTAAAAGTGGTTAATGATTTAAAATTGTATTATAGGTTTGAACATGTATGACAAATCAGATTTTAGCCACTTATAACAAGTTTAAGCAATCGTGCTAGAACCATGGGATCCGAGGGTGCCTGACACCTTCCCTCGGATCAACAGAATTCGTTACTCAAAAATTTCTGGTTCGCAGACTCCAATTGGGCAGTCGAAATTTCCTCGATTTGGGATTTTAAATAAACCGGTGACTTGGGACACCCAAAAGCCAAACATATCCCAAGTGGAAACTCTTGAATAAATAATTAATCCCATTTCGAATAATGTCACTTTAATTGGAAAAACTCCTATACACGTGTTACCTTTCGGGGTAGCCACACGTAAAGCCAAAAAGGAGGTGTGGAAATGTGCATTTGACTTAGGGGACTCAACACAGGTGTTGGGTCTGTCTAGAACAGGTGTACCTAAAATAATAGACCATCTTGTGCATTTAATGTGTTGTGTGAACATTTGTTCGTTTCGGCTTGCGTGCTGACCGTGTAGGGAAAATAAAGCTAAAGACAAACCAAGAGTGATGTAGATAAGGGAATAAAAACCGATTCTGAAGAAAAACCCCAGTACTTAAAAACATCCCAAAACTCTTACAAAATTTTCAAAAAGGGTTATTTCAAAGAATCAAACACCGTGTCCTTTTCAAATATGCCAAAGTTGACCAAACTACGAAGGTCTGATTCTCACTAGATGTGAGATACATAGGCAACCTATATAAGGTTCGGCCTTATTTTTGAAAGAAAAAAAAGACAAGAAAATGAGTGTCAGTGGTCAACTGAATGTAGTTCAGAGTTTTGGTCAAAACAAGCAAATCTAGCTTCGGCAATATTTTAAACTGTTCTTGCTAGATAGCCTTAGAATATTTTCAATTGTCAAAGGGCTATTTTCGAAAGAATGGACAAGTTTGTGAAGTGTCATGGAATAGTCCTCCCCAGCCTCAAACTCATGTGGAATTGGGAGGGGGCCACGTATGCAAAAATGGTCGTTTGGTTAAAATTGGCATATATGGAAGAATCGTTGGTCCTTTAATTTTTCATTAGAAACTTGTTTTACAAAGGGTTTATTGGAGTCACCCCTGACTTTAACCTTCTATAGGAACAAATGAATATTATCCAGGATTCACTACAAGTAGTTAGGGAGCAAGCTAGATTGCACCTGAGTATGTGGTGGAATCATCTAGACGAAGGCGGTCAGAAATGGATAAAACAGTACCTGGGCACCCTCATAGTCATTTTTGAGATACAAGGCTTTGGTAACATCCTGAGATCTTGTCCACAATGTTTTTTATTTCTCACACTTTGAGATTACCCCTACCTCAGAGGAGATTGATGGGTACATTGAGTTTGGTCGAGATTTAAGGAAGCAGCAGCTTATATTTCCAAGGGCTCCATCAGTGCACAAGTTCTTTGACCTCTTAAATATTAGTAAACAGATGAAGAAGGCCTATGTAAGCAAAGGATGTTGTTCTTTCCATTTCTTGTACTTCAGGTTCGGGCATTCCTCTAGGTTCAAAATGCATGAAAAGGGTCTGAGCAATAAACAAGATAAAGGTCTTTGGAAAATTCATCGATGATTTGCATTTATTGTGGCATTCTTAGGAATCATGGTTTTCCAAATGAGGAAGGGAAAGTGGATACTCGTATGGTTAGAATTGCACAAGTCCTCAGTACAAAAGAAGATCACACACTTGTCACATTAATGTTGCCGGATATTTATCGAGCATTGACATTGTGTAAAGCTAGGGCTCAATTCTTTCAAGGTTGAAAAATCCTTCTACAAATATGGTTGATCGAGCATCTACGCCATCACCCCAGATTCATGAGGTATGGTTCGAACCCGAGTAACTCCATCACTAGCTATGAAGAGAGGGTAAAGGATCGCAACATGCCAGAAGGGTTTGAACAATGGGTCTCCCACTTGAAAGCTCTCAAATAAGAATAAGTCAAGTGGACTATAAGGTGGCTTCTGAGAACAGAATCCATATACATCACTTCTACTAAGGGCTACTTAACGATAATGGGGGTAAAAGGTATCCAGCCACATGCATCGCAGAGGGTCTTGAGGCAATTAGGATGATATTAGATTGTGCCCGAAGAAGAGGATCTAAGCACCCAGGTCATAGAGCTGCATCCAGAATCTGTATCGCCCGGGGCTTTAGTTTAGAAGGGTTGGAATAACTATCGGTATCTAAAAGATGGCACTCATGTACCGGATATGGCAAAGGGGGAAGTAGATCCAAACTATGCTGCTGGGTTTAAGAAAAGGTCTTGCGTAAACAATGAGCTGGAGCCCGAGCTTGAGATGCCTGCCAAAAGACCTCATATCCAAGCTTTTGACGACAAAATCCAAGAAAGTTTGGCATAGGGAGAAAAAGAAAAAACATATAAATCGAAGATTCACACCTTGAAAGAGAAGTTGAGAAACGTGGAATTTAACAATGATCTCCAAGCACAAGAACCGAAGGTGTAAAGAAAAAATTGGTTAAAGAAAATGATGCCATTCGGGCCTAGATTCGGGAAATGCAAATGGCAGCTGAAAATCCTACCAGAAGTGTAAAAGACGAAAAGCTAATAAACAACCTCAGGCAAAAGGTAAGTAAGTACGATTTTGATCTAAATAAAGCAGAGGGTGAACTGGCCAGGGCTTGAAAGCAATTAGCTAAAAATGTGGAAGAATGAGCACGCCTGATTAAACAGTTGAAAGAAAAGTATTGGGATCAAAGAAAAGGGTCATCACCATTGAGAACAAAATGGTCAAGCAGGGAAGGAATTTAAGGTTGAAATAGAACACTATTATACAACAATGGGACAACTAGAAAAAGATTTTCAACAATACCAAGAACAGAGTCAAGTAGACGAACAAACTTTGGAAGCCAGGGCCTTGTAGATTAGGTGTTTGCTGCAAGAAAAAGGTATCATAAGAGAGAGAGTCAGAAGGATTGCCGATTACATCGCGATGAAGTGCAGTAGTTGTGAAGATATGACTAGGTCCATGTTCCTTGCCACTATGATGACCTTTGCCCGTCAGGTAATGGAAGAACCCCACTACCTCCAAGGGGATTTAGCACGCAGGCCCGTGGTGAGGCTGAATGATATCCCACGGGCCCCAGGAGTAGTAGAGGCATTGATGTATTTGTGATTATCATCAAAGTCTGTCCTCGAGTCTGTTGGAGTCTATTAGTCTATTCCTCAAGTTTGTATTTTCACCTTCTGTTGCAGTCTGTCAATTTGTTCCTGAGTCTGTACTTTTACCTATTTTTCAATGTCTGTTAGTTGCTTTTGAGTTTGTTAGTTACTTTTGAGTCTGTTAGTCTTTGAATTATTGTAATAAAAGCATTTCTCCTTATGAACATTTTAAATTCTAGAATATGTTACTACTTATTTTATACTTATCGCTAGAACTATGGTCGGTCTGATTCATTCCGGGTCATAATACGTAAGCAATCTCCATTGAATTCGACCGTAACAAAAAGAGAAAAAATAGAAAAAAGGAGAGAAAAAGAGGGAGAAAGGGGAAGAGGAAAAACAAAGAAAACTAAAAGGAAAAGAAAAGAAAGGGAAAATAAGAACCTGTGAGAAGAAAATGATGGAGAATAAGAGAGAGAATAAAAATAAAGAAAGGGCATGAACAAAATAGAGAAAGAAAAAGAGAATCTATAAATAGAATTAAGGAAAAGTCGGGATGATGCAAGCAGCCGATCAAACGCATGATAGAAACCGATAACTGCTTAGCTGCATTCATTCTCAAATGTGCGGTTGCTTGTCCGTTAAACCCTAACTACTAACAAGTTTGTTGTTGATATTCCTGCAGCAGGCAGATAGTTAGTTTTGTGGAGTTCTGGCAACCCACCCAGTTCCAAAAACAAGTTGGCCATGGTCACTCAGGAGCCTGATGCGAGTATTGTCGATCCCTCGAGAGAAGTGGAAGAGTTGGATGTTAATGCACTGAAAAAAGATATGTATAAACTGAAATAACAAATGGATTAAATGCACCAAACATAGGCAAAAAGTCCACCACCAACAGCTTACCCGGCCAAGCTTGCCTTCATCCCGCCATTGGCTTAGTCACCGGGTCATCCTGCCACCGATTCATCCCCAAGCTTTCCCATCCACCGACACTACCAGAGCACAACCTTCAGTTCCGTACACACCTCCACCAGCTACTCCTATCTTCGTGGAACCCCACCCGCTACACTTTGCATATCTTCCAGCGAACCTTCGTTCCAAGCCCATGATAATCAGTATTACCCCCAGAGCCTACTTTTGAAGCCCTGGAACCCTATCATACGCCCCTCATTTTGATCTCCCAACAAAAGCTGAGAAACCAGCCAAAAATCCCAAACATGAGGAGATGTTTAGGAAAGTTAAAAGGTTAGAACAATCATTCAGAGACATGCGAGGACTGGGAGGTCAAGTAAGTGTAGCTTACAAAGATCTATGTTTGTTTCCAGATGTGCAATTGCTGGCAGGGTTTAAGATGCCCAAGTTTGATTTATACGATGGGCACGGTGATCTAGTGGCACACTTGAGAGGGTTTTGTAGCAAAATGAGGGGAGCTGTAGGGAAGGACGAACTGCTAATGGCATTTTTCAGTCAAAGTCTGAGTGGTTCAGCATTAGAATGGTACATCCAGCAATACCACGGAAGGTAATATACGTGGGATGATTTAGCCCATGCATTTGCTTGCCACTTCCAGTACAATCTTGAAATTATTCCGGATCGTTTGTCTTTGACGAATCTTGAGAAAAATCACAATGAGAGATTTAGGGAGTATGGATTTCATTGGTTAGAGCAAGCAGCGAGGGTTGACCCTCCAATAACAGAAAGTGAAATGGTGGAATACTTCTTACAAGCCCTACAACCCATCTATTTCGGTCATTTTATATCGGCTATAGGCAAGTCCTTCAATGAAATGGTGAAAATGGGAAACATGGTAGAAGAAGGGCTCAAGTCTAACAAAATCATGAGCTATTCAGCGATCAAACCACCCAGGCCATTCAAAGAGGCACATGGAGTGATTGGAAAGAAGAAGAAAGAGGATGTAGCAACGATTGATTCAGGAGCTTGGTTTGGATTTAGGGGCCCATCACATTATTATAACCAGCTTCGACTCCACCACCAACCTTACCCCCACACTCCGTATAGCCCCCTACAACACTACTACCCACCGACAAATCCCCGTTTTTCCATCCATCACACACCAACAGACACTCAACCTCCCACCCACACACAATGGCATGTGCCAACCACACAAAATACTTACTCAGCTCCGCAAAATGCCTATCCACCCCCAAAAGCCTACCAAAACCCCCTGAGAACAGCTTTCCAGGCCAATCAAGCATCTAAGAATGAGAGGTTGCAGAAGAAGAAAAACTTCACCCTATTGGGAGAGTCCTATACTAGTTTGTTCCACAAGTTGAGACAATTGGATATGCTGAGGCTGGTCGAGTCAAAATTTCCTAATCCTCCGAGAAAGCTTAATTATTGTGTCAGTTGTGAATATTATTCTGGCGCTCCGGGGGATGACATAGAGAAATATTCGCATTTGAAAAATGCTATCTATGAGCTCATTGATTCACATCAGATTGAGGTCCAAGCTCTAGAAGCACCAATATTAACCAGAAATCGCTGCCAACCCATCAAGAAACAAACATGATTAATACAGTGCATAAAGAAGGGGATCCCAAAAAGCCTTCGCAGACCGTCATGATGATTCGAGCCAGTGAGGTAAAGCCGATTGAAAACTAACAAGCAAGATATAGATGCTCAAGTTGAGAAGAAGAAGCAGTGAGCCTTCGACTATAATAAAAAAAGGGTCGTCAACTAATGGTTCAGTGAAACAAGAAAAATCAAAGGCAGTGGGTCCAGTGATGGCAAGCAAGCCTATTGTGGTTGTAGAAAGTGATCACACAGAGCCCGTCATTATGAAACATGCAACTCAGCTACAATAGTCAATAACAGGGCCGTCCCTCTAATTATGAGCGAGTGACAGTGACTTACAAAGGGAAATAGGTTAAAGAAGAAGTCTGCGAGACCCATGAATTGACCCGGTTGGGGAGGTGCTTTGCCCCCGAGGAGTTGAGAAAACCTAAAATCTCCAAAGATAACCCAGTATTGGTGAAGAAATCTATGAATGAAGAAGAATAATATGAAGAAGAAGAGTTTTTGAAAAAGATGAAGGTGCAAGACTATTCTATTGTGGAGCAATTCAGGAAGATGCCTGCCCAAATTCACTATTATCATTGTTACTTCATTCAGACAAGCACCGCCGGACACTGATGAAGATCCTGAATGAGGCCCATGTTCCTAACAAAATCTCAGTCAATCACTTGGAAAAGATAGCCAACAAGATTTTTGAGGTAACGGAGTCACTTTTTATAATGATGAATTTCTTGTAGAAGGTACTGAGCACAATAGAGCCCTTTATCTTACAGTGAAGTGCAAAGATTCTGTGGTTATTCGGGTATTGGTCGACAATGGTTCTAGTGCAAACATTTTCTCTCTCTCCACTCTGAACAAGTTGAAATTGGACAATGAAAGAATTCATAAGAACAATATTTGCGTGTATGGGTTCAATGGTGGAGGACAAGATTCGATCGGTGACATCGTACTCGAACTGACAATCTGACTGGTTGATTTTACCATGGAATTCCAGGTGTTAGATATGGTTGTCTCTTACAATCTGTTGTTGGGTCGACCCTGGATTCATGCCGCCAAAGCGATCCCTTTTACTCTTCATCAAGTGGTAAAGTTTGAATGGGACAGACATGAAATAGTTATGCACGACGAGGACAATTTGTATGCCCATAGTGATGCCATTGTACCATTTATCGAGGCTGAGGATGAAAAAGGGCCTTGGGTCAACCAGGTTTTTGACACGATATCGGTAAAGAAAATTCCAGAAGAGGAGTACATTTGAGTTCCAACAGTAGCTGCTGCATCAGTCATGGTAGCACTTTAAATGTTGAGAAATGGTTTTGTCCCAAAGAAGGGTTTGGGTGCAGCGCCGCAAGGTATCGTGCAGCTAGTATCTCTCCCCAAAAACATGGACACTTTTGGTTTGGGATTCAAGCCCAAAATTGCAAACGGAAAAAAAGCCAAAAAGATGAAACAGAAAGCATGGGTCCTTCCAAAGCCTGTCCCATGTCTCTTCAGATTATTTGTCATGCCTCGCACCAAGAAACGCCCTAAACAACAATTTCCAGTTATGTGGTCGGTCCTGATATGGAATTACTTGAAAGGTTTGAAAAGCTGTTTGAAGATGCGAATATGGTGGAAGCTAGAGAGGGTTCTATCAAGGCGGATGTGCAATTTGTTGGGCCCAGTGCAAAGATCAACAATTGGGAAGCTACTCTTCTCCTAACCAAGAAGGAGTTTTGATAGTTTGCTTTGATTTTCTTTCAGTTTATCTGGATTATTCCTTTGTAATTCAGATTCTATGTTACGTCCATTTGGATGTATAAACCTTGCTATCTTTCAATTTCAATGAAATGCAATTTCCCTTTTTCATCATTTCTGATAGTTTTTATTTTATTTTCTTTTCTTTTCCTTCTTGTACAGTTATTTTTATGCTGGTTTCAATGAAATGACATGTATTGGGAATCTTTGGCCCAATCTTGAAAGCCAATCTAATTCTGAAATAATAATTCAAGAAATAGAATGTGATGATGGATCAAAGTATGATGAGGATGAGGCATTCAAAGAAATTAGTAACGAATTAAGCCATTTTAAAGAAAACCCCAAACCAAACCTGAGTGACGTAGAAGCGAACAATTTAGGGGAACCAGATAATATCAGAGAAACTAAAGTAAGTGTCCATCTTGAAACGCAGCTTAGGGAAGAGATAATCAAAGAATTGCTTGAATATAAAGATATTTTTGTTTGGTCATATGATGACATGTCGGGTCTAAGCACTAACTTGGTGGTTCACAAATTGCCCACTGACCTGGCATGCCCTCCCATCAAATAGAAGTTAAGGAAGTTTAAAACATACATGAGCGTAAAGATCAAAGAGGACGTCACAAAGTAGTTCGAGGCAAAGGTCATTCGAGTCACGTAGTATCCCACTTGGTTAGCAATTGTTGTTCATGTACCAAAGAAGGATGGCAAGACTAGGGTGTGTGTCGATTATCGCGATCTCAATAGGGCAATCCCAAAGGATAACTTCCCACTGCCAAATATCCACATTCTAATTGATAATTGCACCAAACATGGTCTTTGTGGATTGATAAGAAGACTATCATCAGATTCTAATGCATGAAGAGGACGCAGAAAAGACGTCATTCATCACACTGTGGGGAACATACTACTACAGGGTTATGCCCTTCAGGTTAAAACATGCTAGGGCAAATTACATAAGGACAATGACAATCATATTCCATGACATGATACATAGGGAGATCGAGATTTATGTGAATGATGTGATCATAAAGTCTATAAATAATTCTGACCATGTCAAAGATTTGAGAAAATTCTTCCAAAGGATCCGCAGGCACAATCTTAAGCTCAATCCTGCAAAATGCGCATTCGGTGTGCCGTCTGGAAAATTTTTGGGATTCATAGTCAGTCATCGAGGTATTGAGTTGGACACGTCAAAGATTAAAGCTATCCAAGAATTGCCACCTCCGAGGAACAAGACTGAGGTAATGAGTTTTATAGGGAGGTTGAACTACATTAGCAGGTTAATTGCTCAACTTATGACAACTTGTGAGCCTATCTTTAAAATGTTAAAGAAGGATGTTGCAGCCAAGTCGATATATGAGTGTCAAGAAGAATTTGATAAGATAAAAGGGTACTTGTCAAACTCACCTGTGTTGGTGCCACCAGAACTAGGGAGACCTTTGATTCTATATTTGACGATTTTGGACAGTTTATTTTGTTGTGTATTAGATCAGCATGATATCACCAATAGGAAAGAGTAGTCCATCTATTATCTCAGCAAGAAGTTCACATCTTATGAGGTTAAGTACACTCACCTTGAGAGGACATGTTGTGCCCTAACTTAGGTGGCACAGAAGTTGAAGCATATTTTTCATCTTACACCACTTACCTCATCTCCCGTCCAGATCCATTAATGTATATCTTTCAGAAGCCTATGCCTACAGGAAGGATTGCAAAGTGGCAAATCTTGCTTACGGAATTTGACATCGTCTATGTGACCTAGACTGCGATGAAAGCCCAAGCATTGCCGACCATTTGGCTGAGAATCCAGTGGATGAATAATATGAGCCTTTGAAGACTTACTTCCCCGATGAAGAGGTAATACCCATTGAGGATTTAAAATAAGGTGGAGAGCCAGGTTGGAAACTTTTCTTCGATGGAGCTGCTAACATGAAAGGCATTGGGATAGGATCTGTATTGATTTATGAGACAGGACATCACAACCATGTTACAGCTCAACTTTGTTTCTACTGCACTAACAACATAGCTGAGTACGAGGCATGTATCTTGGGTCTGAGGTTAGCTGCAGACACGGGTGTCCAAGAAATCTTGGTCTTGGGGGACTCGGACCTTTTGGTGCACCAGGTTCAAGGGGAATGGGAAATACGAGATTTGGAACTCATACCGTATTGGAAATCTTTTCATGATCTTTGTCAACGATTTCGATCAGTAGAGTTCAGGCATATTCCAAGGATCTACAATGAGGTTGTTGATGCTTTGGCTACCTTAGCGTCAATGTTACATCATCCAGAAAAGGCTTATGTTTACCGTTGCATATCCAAGTACCTGATCAACATGCTTATAGTAATGAGGTGGAAGAAGAACATGATGGAGAGCCTTGATTTCACGATATCAAGGAATATATCAAGATGGGGGTGTGTCAAGTACAAGCTATAGGTGATCAAAAGAGAACAATTCGGTGGATGAAAAGCGGATTTTTCTTCAGCGGAGGGGTTTTATACAAAAGAACTCCGGATCTTAGATTGTTGGATGCATAGATTCTAGACAGACCACGACTAACATGAACAAAGTACATACTGGAGTCTGTGGACCGCATATGAGTGGGTATGTTCTGGCAAAGAAGATTCTCCGAGTAGGTTATTATTGGCTCACCATGGAGTGAGATTGTATCAGCTATGTGCACAAGTGTCATCAATGTCAGGTACATGGAGATTTAGTTCATTCCCTACCATCTGAATTGCATACAATATCTGCACCATGGCCTTTTGTTACTTGGGGCATGGATGTCATTGAGACCATCGAGCCAGCAGTGTCCAATGGACAAATGTTCATTTTGGTGGCCATCGATTATTTCACCAAGTGGGTTGAAGCTAAAGCTTTCAAGTCTGTGACCAAGAAAGTGGTGGTCGATTTTATGCATTCAAATATCATTTGTCGATTCGGGATCTCGAAGGTAATCATCACAGATAATGGTGCAAATCTCAATAGTCATTTGATGAAAGAGGTATGTTAGTAGTTTAAGATTACACATCGCAATTCCATCCCATACCGCCCCAAGGCAAATGGATCAGGCGAGGCAGCCAACAAGAACATAAAAGGTGGAGGGTTCCAGAAAATGGCATGAAAAGTTACCTTTTACATTATTGGATTATTGCACTACTGTGCGTACTTCAGTAGGGGCAACTCCTTATTTGTTGGTGTATGGCACTGAAGTAGTAATACTTCTAAAAAGTGAAATCCTATCCCTTCACATCGTCATTGAGGCCGAAATTGATGATGACAAGTGGGTCAAAACCCGTTTGGAGAAATTGAGTTTGATTGGCAAGAAAACATTAGCAATGGGATGTCATGGCTAGTTGTATCAACAAAGAATGGCAAGAGCATATAATTAGAAGGCGCACCCATGGAGGTTTGAAGTGGTTCAGTTAGTATTGAGACGTATCTTCCCTTATCAGGCTGAAGCAAAAGGTAAGTTCACCCTAAATTGGCAGGGGTCGTTCATTGTGACGAGAGTGTTGTCCAGTTGTTCTTTCTATATAACAGATGTAGATGGAAAATGTGTAGAAATGACCATCACTTCTGATGCAGTAAAGAGATATTATGCATGATCTTCTTTGATTAAATTGTATTTGTACTTGGCATGTTTTGGAGGTTGAAATAAAAAAGGCATTTTGTTCTGCTATCGAAACACTTTATCCTTTGTTCCCCTCTTTGAGCCTTATCTATTTCCTTTCATACCTTTCTTTCGGAATCAATAGCAAAGATCAGAAAAACAAGCATAGCAGATAAGAAAAGAATAAAGGGAAGAGAAAAGAATGAAAAGAAAGAAAAAGAAAAAGAAAAAAACAACAAAAACAAAAAAAAGGAAGAAGAAAATAAGAGAGAAAAGAGAATCATAACAAAACAAAGCAATTCCTATGACATGAACTGCGTCAACCTGATTCCTTTTTAAGGATATGTAGACAGCCTCACTGTTCGATCTCATCAAAACAAAAATCCAAAAGTCCCCAAGCGAGAAACTGGGGAAGACGTTGTGGTTATTGTATGAAATCTGATTCCAAAAGTTGTAAATTTTAAACTCATTTGAATTGTTTTGAGCCTCTGACACCCTTTCTTTATAGCCCTATCCAAAAGCCCACATTATGGTCCAAAGAAAGACTTTCTGATCAGTAGTCGAGAGATTCCAAGTCGAGCAAGTAGAGGTGATTCATGTTGGGGGCAACACTCTAGTCCGAGCAGGAAAAATAAAAAATGAGAGAGTCTTATTGGATAAAACCCTCACGGGCACCATAAGGCGACGGGAGCTGAGAGAAATCAAAAATGAGAGAGTCTTACTGGTGAAAACCCTCACGGGCACCGTAAGGCAACATGAGCTGAGAGAAATAAAAAATGAGAAAGTCTTATCAGTGAAAACGCTCACGAGCACCGTAAAGCGACGGGAGTTGAGAGATGAACAAATAAATGAGAAAGGTTTGTTGGTGAAAACCCTTCGAGGAGCTGCAGGCCGAACAAGGTCGAGGTTTTTGGAAAGAAATTGGGTTTTGAAGATCTGGGGGCACAAAGTGCGAAAACCTAAATTCGATTGGTTGGATAGATCAGGCTGATTAATCCGAAGTGTGTATCATGGTAATTGGCGCTAGCTGCTCCACTCAGATAAGTCTCTTGCCTTTTTCCCTTTCAAACAGTTTTCTAGTTGTGGATTTTTCTTATCCTTAACTCTCAAAGTCATTGCATGTCATTTCTTTTGGGTCTATTCCTCTAAGATGTTCCTAGTGTTAGTATTGATTAAGCAAATAAGAAGGGATTTCAAAGCTTACTACTAACTTCAAAATTCACACAGGGCTTAGGGCGGCAAGGCAGTGCCAGGGATAGTATGATGTGAAGTAGGATATAAAATATCATGGGAGTTCCACTAGTGAAATGGTGTAGTGATTTTGTGGGAAATGCGGAGGTTTAAACAAATGAATCAAAAATGTAACACAATTGTTTGGGCATAGAATATTCGGGTCACCCAAGGTTATGGGGGCCGAAAGCCAGTCGGAAAGTCAAAAGGGGTTCCTGGTCAGTTCGACAAAGTCAGTCAAAATAAAGCATGACATCGGGAAGGATACCATCAGCAATAATGCCACAAACTAACCACTACGTTTCAAGCTGACAAGATTTTTTTCATTGAATTAGGGGCAGAAAATTTTGTTTGTTTCGGAGAAGCCTCTGTAAAGGAAAAGCAAGCACCAGACAGGTATGATCTTAAAACTTCAGGACCCTTCTTAAAAATGGGACCTAGTTTAAAATTCAAAAAAATCATGAGTAACATAAGCTAGCATAAATGTACGCCCAGGAGATATAAGTTGGTTTTGCATGTTTAAGATAGGATCCAGTCATGAGTTTTTAGGACCCTCCTGGACAATGAGATGTAGCTCTAATACTTTCTTAGGTAATAAGATATAGTGGAAGTAATACCTTTAGAATATATAGCTTAGAGTTGTCAGGACCCTCCTGGATAATGAGATGTAGCTTTAATACTTTTTTAGATAACAAAATATAGCGGAAGTAATACCTTTAGAAGATATAACTTAGTTTTAAAATTGTCGTGTAATTAAGAGTTGTCAGGACTCTCCTAAATAATGGGATCTAGCTTTCAAATTCTTAGTAATATTTGGTAACATAATTCAGCTTAACACGTACATATGTGCCCAGCTACCGAACTGGGGCAGAAAATTTCCTTTATTTTGTCTATTTTGTTGAAATCAGGTACCCACCTAGAGAACAAGGAACACAATCCAAGTTTTGGTAATTAGGCACCAACCTGGAGAACAAGAGAATACAATCAGATTTTTGGTAATCAGGTACCCACCTAGAGAACAAGGGAATACAGTTCAAGGTTTCAGCAATCAGGCGCCCACCTGGAGAACAGGGGAAGATAGTCCAAGTTTCAAGGAATATAGTTCAAGTCTATTAATTAGGCATCCACTTGGAGAATAAAGAAAGATAGTCCAAGTTTCAAGTAATATAGTTCAAGTCTATTAATCAGGCATCCACCTAGAGAAAAGGAAGAGAATTCCATATTGCGATTCAAGTCAGCAACAAAGGCACTTCACCCGGAGAATACAAGTCAACAAGATAACAAGAATCACAAGATCAAGTTTGTAGATGTAAATATGACTTCTGTAATTCATAGATCATAGTTTAGTCTAGCTTCTTTTATTTTATCATGGTATAATAAGGGGTTCAGTAAGCCGCAGCAACGGCAACAGCAACAGTGAAATCACAGCTTTATGGTAGTCCCAGCTACCAAAACCTCCCGAACTACACTCACCTGGTTCCTTCATAGCCAACGATATGTACGCAACCTCAAAAGCAGGGTGCGATCAAATCTTTCAAAAATGCTTCTCACAGAGTATTCAAAGCAGGAAAAAATCGCTCATAACCGTTCACTTTATCTTTACACGAAAACTCTTCGTGTTTCCGAGTAAAGAAGGACAGTTGTGAGCATGTGATATTTGCCCTATAAAAACTTCTCCCACAGAACCAAAACAAAATAATTTTTTTAAATGTTTGCAATTTTGTGGATTTCGTGGCATTTTTTGTCAGTTGTTTGCGTTTATTTGTGCATGTTTATTTTATTTAAGTAATGAAAAATAAAAAATGCATTGTATTTAGGATCCAATTTTTTTATTTTAGGCTAATCATTTAATTAATGTTACAGAATGAAAGAAAATACCAAAAATAATTCATTTTGCATTTTACTTTTATTTTTCGAGTTTGCTATAGTTTTCTTTGGTTTTAGGACTTAATTAATTTTTGATAAAAATAATTAGTTTATTAATTTAATTTTGGAAATTAAATCGCGTATTTATTTTAATTGGTAATTAACAAAAATCAGAAAATTAAAAAAAAGAAGAAAATGAAAAAGAATATAAAAAGAAAAAAAAAAGAAGTCTTTTAACAAAAGATCCAAATTTGGGCAAACCCACCAATTCACACGCACCCAAACCCATTCAAATGGCCCAAACCCACCCCAATTCCACGCCCTTAACCTAGTCCAGACCATACCCCAACTAATCGAACCTGTTTGGGTCAAAATCTTCCACCTTGATCTCACCCAATTCAACGACCCTAACACGATCTCTCCTCCCACAGCAGAGTGTCCAAACGATCAAACACCAAACTTATACCCCTGTTATATTGCCTTATGTTTTACACCATCTGTCACCACCAGTCGCCATCGGAAATCGCCCCACGGGAGCGGCGAGTCTCCAAACTGCCCCAAATTCATACCAGGAAACCTCCGAATTCCGATGGTGGCGAGTCTCCAAACCGCCCCAAATTCATACCAGAAACCTACGGGCCTTTCTAAATCATATCCCTCCCCCCGTTTCCCAAAACACCCAACGGAATCTCTCAAATTTCAAATCTAAAATGGCCGAAATTGTCAAGCTTTCATTTCTTCGATGCTCTTCATTGATTTTGGCATGTTTTGAGTTGAAATTAACATTAGCTAATGACTTTTGTCAAGAGCCGTTGATTAATGTAAGTTTTTTTTAATTTCGGATTTGTCGAGTTCCGGTCAAATTGTCTTCGATTGGACAGAGTACTTTCGAGTTCGATTCTCCGTCTTCAGAGATGGTATTTTCTTTCACTTAGGTTATTAATTTTTATCTTTTCTTACATCTCACCTTCGTCTATCTTAGACAGTTACTTTTTCCATTTTGTTTCATTTTCTATGCTTACATGGTTGGTTCTAGACTGGTGAAGTTAGTAATGGCTTCGGAGGCTTAGGTTGAAAATATTTTCATTTTGTTTGGAATCCAAATTCCACGAGTCTTTGAGAATCTGTGGACTGGCTTGTGAAAGTTTGGATTTCAATGACAAAAGAGGGTTTTGAAAACTAAAAGGCCGAGGAGGGATTTAATTTGGGTCTATAGACCCATTAGCTTGGGTTAGTTAAACCGGTTTGATCTTTAGGGTAATAAACATGGCTAAAGGGGTTAATTTGGGTAGTTTGGGATAGGGAATCTTTGTATAACTAAAAGAGAAGCTTCTAGGAAGCTGGGCGGGGGTTTAAATTGAATTTCAACTTTTTAACTAAGGATTGGTTAGTTAAAACAAAAAATTCAAAAGGACAAAAATGCATACTTAATCCCTCTATTGTTGCCCTATTCCCTTGCCTGTAAAGGCATCTTTCCTTGCCTTTCAAGGGAGGATTGAAAAGATTAAGAAAAATTCTAAAAAAAAAGAGACGGTTGACTAGTTCAAATAACTACTGTTCTATTAAACATTTTCTGAGATTTCTTGAAGTTTTGATTTCTAAAAATGATTGCTGATTCTGGTAGCTGAAACGGATTAAATCTGGTTTTCCAAAGCTTGATTTGAAGTTGTCATATCCCCAACTCGATTGGGACTATTTCTTCTACTTCATATCAATCTTTTTTTGTTTGAGTTGTTTTGCTGAAACTGGTGTTGCTCTGGTGTGGTTCCTGCTGATACCTCACTTATCTATTTCCTTCTTTTGCTCCCAGGTACATGACCTTATAACTCCTTTGGCTGTGAAGTGAAATTGAGGAATGAAAAATAAAAATGAAGAATTGGAGCGTAGAAATTATTCCATTTTGTTTTTCTCTGATTTGTCTATTTTTTTACTTAATGTAATTACTTTGTCCCAATCAGTTTTAGTTAAGCATGTTATAGTTACTAGTAGATATGATATGGTGCTTGTATTCATATGTTGAACCTTTAGTTCAGCTCGTTGGTTTTATACAAGGTTGAATGATTTTTGTTTCATTAATAGAGATCCAATAATCTAGATTCATCATTAACCGATTCATTAACATCATATGCTAAAGTCTGAACCATCATTCAACATGTTAGGCGTTGTATGTTGTTTGTTCATACATAGTCAGGAATTGTACTAAAAGGTTTGTCTAAGTGAGGTTTGTTAAAGGCTTTTATTTTTAAATGTTAGTTGTAGTTGTGGATTTGGCCACTTATGGGCCAAATTAGCAAGTATTGAGTCTAGAAATAAGTCTATGGTGATGTGAGGCTCGTGATTGATCAAGTGTTCATTAATATATCAATTTTAATAAAAGTTGAATGAGAGGTAGCTGATGTTGCCTATTGGAAGGTTGGATTTAAGTTATTTTGGATTTTAAGGTTACTTCTCCACTAATTAGCTATTGTTATCTTTATACAATTTATTTCACTTTAGTTTGGTTCGAAGCCTATTTTTATTTTATGGCTGAGGATAGTTAGATTTGTGATTGGATACGAACCTAAACCAATGAGAAAAGAGCACTAGAACTCATATCGTACCGCACAACTAGTTGCATTAATAAATACCTATATGATCAGCATAGCAGCAACTATGGTAGGTTTGTTGTTGATTGATTTTGGTTTGATTACTGTGTAATGATTGAATGTGCAAAGATAGGCTCCTCTATGGTACCCCATGTTGTAGTTATACATATTATTCTAGACCTTTTGTTGCTTTATTTGAAATGAAGAATCATGGCAGCACATATAAAAGTGGTGTTAACTTTGACGAGTTTCGTGATATGTTTGTGCAGTGTAGGAGTTCGATCTTTAGGTTTAGCTGATTGGCGATTAAAATGACCTTTGGGTAAGGAATTAAAACTGCTTTGTGTAGCGGGCTTAGGTCTAATCATATAGTAGTACTAGTTAATAAATGGAAAATATATGATTCTTGTTATGAAATAGAAGATTCTTACACTTCTATTTAAGGTGAATGTCTTTAATGTACTTAATTAGAGAGATTTTAGAGTCCTATTATTGGTAGCAAGATCTTCCTCCTCCCTATAAATAGAGGTGCTCTCTACCATTGTAATACACCCCTCTCAACACAATAAGAAGAACTCTCTCTACTCTTCTCTCTATTGCTATTGTTCTTGCTCTATTGTTCTTGTCTTTTACTTTAGTTTATAACACGTTATCAGCACGAGACTCTACCGTCTCAAGTATCATTCTCGAAAATCCAAGGTATTTTCCCTCTTTCTAATTTAATTTTCGAGTATGTCTGACATTATGAAAAGAAAGTTCGTTGCCCTTGAAATTTCGGGCAAGAACTATATGACATGGGTGTTGGATGCTGAAATCCACCTAGATGCTATGGGTCTCGGAGACACCCTCAAAGATAAAGAAAAAGCATCCACCCAAGATTGTGCGAAGGCCTTGATTTTCTTGCGCCACCACCTTGACGAAGGTTTGAAGATTGAATATCTCACTGTCAAGGATCCACTCGTTTTGTGGAACAGCTTAAAGGAGAGATATGACAACCTGAAGTTGGTCACTCTGCCACAAGCACGATATGATTGGGCCCATCTGAGGCTACAGGACTTTAAGTCCGTTTCTGAATATAATTCTGCTATGTTCAGAATTACTTCTAAACTGAAGCTATGTGGAGATAACATCTCCGATTACGATATGCTTGAGAAAACGCTTACAACGTTTCATGCCTCCAATATGGTACTGCAGCAACAGTACCGAGAGAAAGGCTTTACGAAGTACTCTGAACTGATTTCTCTCTTACTAGTGGCTGAGCGAAATAATGATCTGCTCACGAGAAATCACGAAAATAGACCAACTGGGTCTACACCACTGCCTGAAGCAGATATGGTGCACTCGCATTATGCCAAACATAAAAGGGACCATGATCACGGTCATAAACGGGGTCAAAGCCAAGGACGTGGACAAGGAAGAAATTCCAAAGAAGTCCGTCACCCCCCAAAGAGAGATAATCACCGAAAGCAGAAACGGGGTCCAGAAGATCCTAAGGCAAAGAGTTCAGAAACTATATGTTATCGTTGCGGTGGAAATGGGCACTGGTCTAGGATTTGCCGTACACCAAGACACTTGGTTGACCTTTATCAAGCATCTCGAAAGAGAAAAGGCCCTGAAACAAATTTTGTCTATGACGACAATGAAGATATCACCCACCTGGATGTGGCAGACTCCTTTGAGCAACCCGAGGGGAAAATAGACCACCTAATCGGCGATGGGACCATGATGAAAGAAGATGGAGTTATTTGATTTTATTCTACTTATTTGTATTAGTCAATGAATAAATCAATAGTCATTAGTATTAGCTCGTATTAGCTAGTTTATGATGCAATGTTAGCAGTAGTTCTTTAGAATATCTTCAATATGTTCAAATATCAATAAAACTTTTATTTTCCAGTGGGGGTAATCGACTAGCCTGAAAAACTAGTCGATTATCAACTATTTTCGCATTAAAGTTGAAAAACAATTGATCAACAATCGATTGTCTTTGGCTAACAATCGATTGTCTTGAAACAGTGTGTTCTGGAATTTTTCAAAAATAGCCAACAATCGATTGTCTTTGTCTAACAATCGATTGTCTTGAAACAGTGAGGTCTAGAATTTTTCAAAAATCACCCACAATCGATTGTCTATATCTAACAATCGATTGTCGTTAGGCAGTGTAATCTGGAATTTTTCAAAAATCATCCACAATCGATTGTCTATGTATAACAATCGATTGTCTATGTTCCAACAATCGATTGTTCGGGTTTAATAATCGATTGTCTTATGAAAAACGCTGAAATTTTCAAACTGCAAAGTAATTGATTATGGACAACATATCTGATTTTGTTAGTCAACTGTTAGTAGCAGATCTTGAAAATATTATGTGACACAAAAGAATTGAACTTGTTTATTCTTATGTTCATGTATTCCTTTTGTATGTCATACCATGGGAAGTAAATTGATTGAAAGGCTCCGGAAGAGCAAATGTAACTCTGCCCAAAGGCATGACGTTTATCTTAGAGAATGCAATATTCTCCTCCAAGTCTAAGAAGAAACTTGTAGAGTTTTAAAGATGTACGCAGGAATGGCTACAATATTGAGACAATGGATGAAGATAATCTTGAATATCTCGTCCTCACTTTAAAGAATGTCTCCGGCCAAAAGAGGGTTATTGAGAAATTTCCGTCTCTATCTTGTGGCCTGTATTGGACAAGAATTAGTGCAATTGAGGCACATTCAACAGTAAATCTAAAGAATACTGAGTCCAATACATTTGTACTTTGGCATGATCGACTGGGTCACCCAGGATCAACCATGATGAGACGGATTATAGAAAGCTCATATGGGCATCCGTTAAAGAATTTCAAAATTCTTTCAAGTAATGAATATCCTTGCACTTCGGGTTATCAAGGCAAGCTGATTATCAAACCATCCCCAACAAAGGTTGGGACTGAGTCACCCCAGTTTCTGGAACGTATACAAGGGGACATTTGTGGACCTATTCACCCACCTAGTGGGTAGTTTAGGTATTTCATGGTCTTGATAGACGCATCCTGTAGATGGTCAAATGTGTGCTTATTGCCATCACGCAACCTTGCATTTGCAAAGTTAATGGATAATAGATGAGAATAATCTTGAAGTCTTCATGAAAACGAGGCTGCCCATTTCGGTTTGGGTTCACGCCATTTTGCATGCAACAATACTAGTTTGTCGGCTGCTTCGGTTTGGGGTCATGCCATTTTGCATGAAGCAATGATAGTTCGTCGGCTGCCCACTTCGGTTTGGGGACACGCCATGTTGCATGCAGCAATGCTAGTTCGTCTCTGACTGACGAATTGACACAAATATTCCCCATTGCAATTGGTTTTGGGTCATGAACCCAATATATCCCATTTAAGAAGCTTTGGATGCGCAGTATATGTGCCTGTAGCACCGCCATCCCGCACCAAAATGGGTTTGCAAAGGAGGCTAGGAATATATGTTGAGTTTGACGCGTCCTACATTATTCTCTACCTCGAAACATTGACAGGAGATTTGTTCACTGCACTATTTGCAGACTGTCAATTTGATGAGACACTTTTCCCAAAATTAGGGGGAGAAGTCGGTGAAATCAAATGGGAAATTTTGTGGAAAAATGTATCATTATCTCATCTTGATCCACATACCTCTATTTGAAAGAAAGAGGTACAAAAGATTATCCATTTGCAAAGAATAGCAAATCAAATGCCTGACGCATTTACGGACTTGAAGAGGATAACGAAATCCCACATTCACGCGGAAAATGTTCCGATCCGTATTGAAGTCCCTATTGGACAAATATCTAGTGTCATATCCAATGAGTCAAATGCACGCCAGAAGCGTGGCAGACCATTAGGTTCCAAAGATCGAAATCCTAGAAAGAGGAAAAAGAACGATCTAAATGACACTATGAAAGAATCACATGAGGACGCTCATGATTTGATTAATTCCGAGATTCACGAAGAATCTATTGAGCCTGAGACTCTTGAAAATACGGAATGCAAGAATGTGAGGATCTCGAACCTCAGTCTGTGGTAGTACAAAATTAATTGAGAGCTCTCAAAGAGCCAATTATTACTATGTTGGAGAAACACAATTGAGTATTGTGCTGTAGTAAGTCTCAAAGAAACTTATTCAGTTTCCAAAAGTACACGCGAAGGTGATTGATGATATTGAGACTATAAATAAAGGAAGGCTTTGATTCTCCTATTACTACAACTTGTAGCGGGGTAATTTGTATATGAAAAGCTACCCGCTTTGTTCTCCAGTTTGTACTACACAAACGAAAGAATGCCACAATAAAGTGGATATCTATTGGTATAAAACCCATGTCATAATAAACCCGAAGTTTATTGATAAGTGCACATGTCATGGTGTAAATTTGAAGTTTACCAATATTGATAATTTATTCAGTTGACATTCGTGTTAGCCATCTCATTTGAAGTATGATGTGCAAATTCACATAGGTGAATATCAAAGAACTAGAAGTTCTTGTTCTCAGTAATGAACTGACCAACTAAAGAGTTCGGGTTGAAGCCCCTTGATTCTGGAAATATCAAAGGTGAATATGGGCCCATTCACCTGCCATGTATACCACATATGATGCATCTATGATATGGTTACATGCGCCATTGTTATTAACCCGCAGCCTGGCAGTGCTTGCGAGGTAAATCGCTCAGTAATCTAACTTCGAGCATAGTTTCCAGATTCTCTACTCAAGACAGTTCATCTTGATAAGTTGGTTTATATTAAAGTTGGTTTAGCAAGATAATTATTGAGTGCTTCCACTTAATAGCTAAACTGTTCATTATAAGAACGAAGTTGTATATATCAGTTTGATATAAGTTGTATACGAGAGTATATTCTCCCCTCACAAGTGGTTCAAGGTCAGGAACCAAATAATTTCATCTTATTACTAAGGTGCTGTGTATATTGACATAATGCACAAAGATGATTTCCCAAAGTTGAGGAAACATGTTAGCTTTACTAACATGAGGGGGAGACATGATAAACACTTGAGAAAGTGTTACATGGGATGAATTTTCATTTGCATATGTATATCCCCGAATATCATGATATGAACCTGTAGTTCATAAAAAGGAAATGCAATTGCAACATATTGCAAAGCATGCTATACGCATTTGCTGACTCAAAGAAAGCAACTAAATGGAAGAGATACAATTCAAGAAGAATTGATTCCATATGAAAGACATGTAGCTTTGAACCTATAGTTCATATGCTTGAAAGTATAAAGGCAAAGGTATGTATAGTCAATTTTCGATATCTTATTTGTTTAGCATGACATGAAACTTTGATATGCAGCTAAAGTCTATTATGTGACTTACATGACTTAACTTGAAAGATTTAAGTTGCTTGAAGCATATGCAATTCTTGGTCCTGAAGTACCACATCCTAAGTACAATTTGTGTACATATGTATCTTGCTATAACTATAAGCATGATGGCATTAAGAATGCATCTATGGAGATATTGAAGAGCTATTCCACGACATTATATGAAGATGTTCATATCTATCAAGAGTGATGATTTCAAGGTGCGGAATATTTATTCAAGTCAACATGGTTGATTTATTTATCAAATATCTACCAAAGATCGTTTTGAAGATGATGCACAAGATTGGAATGCAAATGCTCAAGGATATAAATCGATGTACTCATTAGGGGGAGTCAATGCGCGTTGCACTCTTTTTCCCTTACAAGGTTTTGTCCCACTGGGTTTTCCTTGCAAGGTTTTTAACGAGGCAACCAATAGGCGCATATTCAAACATGTGTACTCTTTCCTTACTTTAATTTTTCCCATTGGGTTTTGTTTTAAGGTTTTAACGAGGCACATCATTGAATAGACATTCAAGGGGGAGTGTTATGAAATAGAAGATTCTTACACTTCTATTTAAGGTGAATGTCTTTAATGTACTTAATTAGAGAGATTTTAGAGTCCTATTATTGGTAGCAAGATCTTCCTCCTCCCTATAAATAGAGGTGCTCTCTACCATTGTAATACACCCCTCTCAACACAATAAGAAGAACTCTCTCTACTCTTCTCTCTATTGCTATTGTTCTTGCTCTATTGTTCTTGTCTTTTACTTTAGTTTATAACAATTCTGTCTTTTTTTTTTATTTTGGAAAATGAATATTGGAACACCATTATGTGTTATGATTTACATGGGATTACTTTCTTTGTTATAGTCCAAAAGATATGGACTAAGCCTAAAAGGAAAAATGCATCTCTTGAGTCTCTAAGTTTGAAAATGGAATTGGCGAAACCAACTTTAGTTCATAATAATTGATTACAGAACATTTTCCAAATTCGTTAGTATTCCTTTATGCACATTCTCGTAACAAATATATCGTGATTGTGTATATACTCGTATGACATGATTACGATTCTAAAAATTTATTCGGAGTAATGGTCCGCACAACTTCAATCAAACTTTCGTAATAATAAAGTGTTGCTTATAGGCTGTTAAATTAATTTAGTTCATATAGTCTGAGGTGTGTCATTCACCGTTTAATCATACATGGTCCTCGTATTAATTTAGATATAAAATGTCAAATATTCGTAGATTGCCTTAGGACATTTACTATATTATCATGGTCACGGATACGTTTGCGACATGTTTACGATCTTAAAAACAAAACCGGGGTATGCGTTCGTGCAACTTTTGCCAAAATTTTCTTAATAACAATAAAACGTGACTAATTGTGGATACGTTTGAATGACATAAGTTTTGACGCGCCAAATAAATGGGTAGACATGTGCGTAACCCGTTTCAAGATAATATTCTTAATTAAAAAGAGGCAAAAGCACATAGGTTTTAAAATGGATAATTAAACAACTTAATAAGCCCAGTATTATCAAAGCGACCATGGTAGAATCAGGAAAGTCGGGAGTGCCTAATACCTTCTCCCGGGTTAACTGAATTCCTTACCCAGATTTCTGTGTTCGCAGACATGAACATCGTCAAATTTTCTCAATTCAGGATTTAAAACCGGTGACTTGGGACACCGTAAATTATTTTAAGTGGCAACTCTGATTTTTAATAAAATAATCCTGCTTCGATTGTCACTTTAATTGGAAAAAACTCCTTAATTGCCCCTTTACGGGGGTGTAAGTAAAAAAAGAAGGTGTGACCCACATGGCCGCAGAAGCGGATATCGCTGGTCAGAAAAAGGGAAGAATGGGGGTTTGAACTCAATAATTGGAAAAGGGGTTAGAGCTCGGCTGAGGGCGATTACTCAAGGGTTTTTGAAAGAGAAACATTGGATAACAATTTTTATCTTGATTTTGATCCTAGAATAGTCTATTGTTGGTTTCCTCATCTAATTAAGCAAATTGAGGGGTAAAAGTTTGAAAATTTGAGGAAATTTTCCCCAATTGAAAATCCGAGTTTTGAGTTAGGTTTTGACATGGGATTTTGGTGATTTTTGTTTGAGTGTGTTCGTGAGTGATTGGAGGTTCTGAATTTATAAATTTTATCCAATTCTGAGACGTGGGCTCGGGGGACTTTTTAGGCAATTTTTTTAATTTTGCTTGTTAACTTCGAATTAATTATTTAAATTAGTTACTTGAAGTTATATTTACATTATGCAATTAATTTGAATAGATTTGGACCATTTGGAGTTAGGTGCTCGTGGCAAGAATGTGATTTTGAGTTGATTGAGCTAGTTCGAGGTAAGTTGCTTGACTAACCTTGTGTGGGGAACTCCACTTAGGATTTGTTATTGTTTTTATATGATTCTGCGGACGTGAAGTGACGAGTTCATGCACGTACTAATTGTTGAAACCCCCATTTTCATTCAGCTAATACCTGTGTTTTCTTGTAATTTAGCAAATACTTGTACTTGAAGCCTCGTGTTTAGATTCAGAAAAGCATACTCATGTGACTTAATTGTCTTACTTGCTTTAATTTCCTACTTGTACTCTGGGCAGCATGTTAAGAGTAGAAATTCCTATTTAATTTTTGGATAAAACTGTATTTTTCTGTGATCCTTGTGTGTTTACTTTGGGAGCACGGGACAATATCCCGAGAAATCCCCTGCTTATTTACTTTAGGACTGCAAATCGGTATTTCGGTAGATCCCCTGCACATTTATGATTGGGACTGCGGGACAACACTTGGTAGGTTCCTCGTACTGGATATTTACTTTGAGACTGCGGATTGGTATTCGGGGAGTTTCCTTTGCACATTTATTTGGACTATGGGACAATATATACCACGAGATCCTCTAAATATTTACATTTGGGTACTACTGGACGATATCCCATGAGATCCCCTGTTGCTATTTCTGTATACCGAGTTAGATTATTTATGTGATTTTATTCGTTATAAACTGTTAGCATTTTAATTATATTGTCGTATGCTATATTGCTTTACCTTGTTTCTCATTTATAACCAGTAGGGTCCTGGCCTTCCTCGTCACTACTCGACCGAAGTTAGACTTGGCACTTACTGGGTATCATTACGGTGTACTCCTTCCCTTTCCTGCACATATTTTTCGTGTGCATATCCAAGTTCTTCGTCTCAACCATACTATTAGTGAGGCGAGGTCGTCTTTAGAGACTTCCAGGTATATCTGTCACGTCCGCAGATCGAAGAGTCCCTCTCTATTCTCTCTTTTAGCTATAGCCTTCTGTATTTTCCTTTGACTAGATATTCTGGATTTAGAATACTATGTAGTATCCCTAGCTTGTGATTTGATGAGATTCTGGATTTTAGGAGTGTTAGTACTGATCCAGGGTGCTGTTATTGTATATGCCGAGCGACATCTTAAGCTTTTATATTTTATTACTCGTATATTGCTAATTTTCGTATCTTTGCTTTTATTTTTCGCAAATTTTTAGGCTTACCTAATCATAGAGACTAGGTACCGTCACGACAGCTCAGAGGAGAAGAACTTGGGTCGTGACAAGAGATAGGCTTTGTTTGACCAAAAAATATTGAGCTTTTTACTAAACTAATTAAAGAAGAAGACTTTAGGTAAATCTTAGCCAACGATAATTTATTCCAGATCTATAATAGATGATAAAAGTAAGCAGGCATAGCACATATAGTATTTAGCTGTAATATTGATTAAATCACAATATATGGGAAGAAGATGATGATTTTTATAATGTTTAACAATTAATAAGGAATACATGGATGAAAATGTTATCGGTCTTTAATAAGGTAGAATCCCATATATAGGGTGTGAGGTGACTAACGATCTATGTTAAAGATCTTAGCGCCCTTGCTTTTTTCTCCTTCATGGAGAAATAAAGATGATGATTCCTCCTCTCTTTCAAGGATGTGCCCATGTTTTTATTTTTTCCGCCCCTTTTCTTCTTCTTCTTCTCACTTAGTTTATATACTAGATCTTCTCTCTACCCCAGTGGTCATTGACCATAGTATTTGAGTCATTTGACTATATTACGAGTTGAGCCCTTGAAATGGCATAATATCCAATTCGCCTCTCAGATATCCCGAATATACGACGTCAGTCGTGGTCGAGGTGCGTGTTGTTACAATGTGGCAGGGGCACAGTAGTTCGAAGTAACCTTCCGTCGTACCTTCCCACACCGTTCTTGTCTGGTCAGATTTTGACCTATACATGCTTGTTTAATTCTGAAAAAATATTTCACACTGCTGAAATAGTTTCTTAAGACAATACCCAATGCGGCTCAAGTCAATCCGTATATTTGCTTATAAAAAATATTGAAGTAGTATTATTATTGAATTTGTTGCTCTCATTTCCTACTATTTTAACCCTCATGCAAATGATCTTGCCCAGAAATCCAATAGACGTAAATCATCTTTTGATGACATCTTTACTTAATGCACTCTTCTAGTGCTTTTCCTTTTTTTTAAATTTCTTTATCTGTTTGCTGATGATGGGAACTGGGCACATATGCTAGGCTTTATATAAATGCAAGAATTTTGAAGTTCCAAAGTAAAATCTACTTGGGCTGAACTTCCAAGAAAGGCTTTGAAAATCTCGTCATTTGTCTGTTGGTTACGTGAGCTGTGATGTATATTATGTTAGCTTGTCTATATTACCAGCGCCATTACGTTTTAATTTGCCGGCATTTCAAAGTTTTTTATATTCCCATCCCTTAAAATACAATAATAACAACTACTATTCAGTAAAATTTTACCATATAGGATCTAAAAAGGATAATATATATGCCGATCTTACCCCTATTCCGATAGAACATAGAAGTTGTTTCTAATAGACCCTCAACTCAGAAAAACAAAAAAAAAAAAGGTAATTCATTGGTAACTCCAATAGAAACCATAATAGTAACAGTAGCATAACAACCAAAAGATGAATGGCATGCAATAATGGTAACCAGTATCTAAGGCCCGGGGCTAAGATAAACAACAAGGATAGTGTGGATTCAATGTAAACTGCAACTCATTTAAGATCAACCCTAATCCAACCCACCTCACCCTTGATTTGAAGTAAGCAAAGTTCTATTACACCCTAACCTACAACCCTAATGCTTGACCTTCAGGCCTTCTTATCAAGGACTATGTCCTCAGAACTCTATAGTAGTACCATGTCCTGTTTGATAACCTCTTCCCAATACTTATTAGGTCACCCTCTACCTCTTCTCGTATAGACCACAACCATCATTGAGAATACGAATAATTTATTTAGCCGTGTTATGCATGAGGATATAGTACGCATATTACCATTTTGCTAATTAATAGCTAGACTTAGGCCTCATTTGTTTTTTTTTAAGATTAAGACGTCTGAATCTGAAACACATCTGAATATCAAGATGTGTATTAAGATTAAAACATATGAATCTGAATATACATTTGAATATATTAAGATGTATATTAAGATTTGATAAAAATAATTAAGACTATTTGATTTTGCCATCTGAATGTATAAAATTTATCTTTATTTGAAAATTAATAAACATAAAATTCAAATGAAATACTAACTAATCTAATATTCTATCAATAATATATATATATATATATATATATATATATATATATATATATAAAATATAATAGTTGTTGGGGGTGATGGCTAACGGGTGAATGTCGACTAAAGGCGGTGGTTGGTAATAGTTTTGATTGATGATGGTGATAAATGCTAGTAGCTAGTAGTGATTGGTAATGGTTGCAATTATGATTGAGGATGGTGGTGAGTGGTAATAGTTAATAATGGCGAGTGGTGGTAATAGTTGTGACTGAGGAAGGTGGGTGAGTGGTGGTAGGTTATAAGATAAGCAGTACCAATTGTGGTTGTTGATGATGATGGGGTGGACAGTTGTGGTAGTTGAGGTGGATGCGTGTTGATTGTGGGTGAGAATGATGGTGGCCGGAGTGGTCAGAATAGTGAGTGATGATGGTTGATAATGGTGGCAGCTATGATTAAGGATGATGGCAGCATGGTGGTGATGGTGGGGGTGATGGTGGTGGTTGGGATTGAGTATGGTGTTTGTAGGGGTGGGGGTGGTGGTTGAGCATGGTGGTGGTGGCAGTTGATAACGGTAAATGGTGGCGGCAATTAATAATGAATATGTGATAGCATCTTAATGAAATTAAGTTTCTGTTATAGATCTTAATCATATAGACCTATTCAGACATATTAAATGGTTGTGAAGTAAAAAAACACATTTAATGATTAATATATGAATAATGAAAATTCAGGCTTTAAAAACAAACAAACTTAAAAGATTTGAATAATTAAGATTCAGACCTCCATTAAATACAAATAAATAAGACGCTTTTGAATATTATGCCCCCTGACTTCGACCTTTCTATCCATTTTATTCTCTTTAATTTGAAACTGCATGATGTTTAACATATATATTTGAAGTCCGATTTAGGACTTACAAGAACTCATGCAAAAAAGATTTATAGGAGAGATGAGGAGAGAAGTTTTCTGTTAAAAACTATTGTATTCCTATGCCTCCATGAGTCTACATATGGAGTAATTTTACGGAATTTTTTATTTCTATTGAAGCAATTAACAATGATTTTGAAGTTAATTGAAGATCTGCAGGCTTAATGAATGTAGAGCATATTCTTAATGAATCAAGAAAAATCGAATTAATTAACATCCAAAACAATCTGAAGTTGAGAACAGACTTTTCGCTGGTGCGTAATCTATTGAATAAGTAGTTAACACAATATCCCTGACTCCCAACCCTATATGGACGATTTCAAAACTTAAATATAGTCTTTTGGATTCAAAACACCGAAAGAAGTCGGAAAAAAATTAAGCGACCAAATCATTTAATGCACGCTTTATTTTAACGTTCGTTCTAAACGTTAACATAAAATATGTTACAAAACCGCATTATACATAAAATGTATTTTCGAAATACGCTTTACCTCAAGCTGATTAGACATTCATATAAAACGTGGGTTAATAATGCGCTATACATAAAACGTCTTAATAAATCACGCTTTTCATCTTCAAATACCCGTCCTCTTCCCTTCCCCCACGTTCAAACTAGAATCATCCCCCCCCCCCCCCCCCCCTTTCTCTTAAAATTCGATCCAGCGCTTCCCCCATTTAACGAGATAAAAAATACGAGTAGACCCCACTCCTCCCATAAAAAGTAAAGAGTGTTTGTCCCACATCCTAACTAAGACTTCTCTCGTTGTGGTTGCTCGCTCGTTTCGGATTAAAATCTTCAATTCCTTAACTTTCCAAAAAACATAAATCTAGGTATTCCAATTTAGTTTTTCTCAAAACTCTTATAAAAATGGCATATTAATAGTTTTAAATGTGTTCTATATTGTTTTGTATTTTTTTGTAATTAAACTGGTATGTTATTTTTATCCGGACTTAAATATTAGTGTGCTAAAAAAATATGTTTCAATTAAGAAATTATTATTATTTGTTAAAAAAAGTTAATAAGTTATTTTTTATTGGTGTATATGTATTTTCGTGAATGTTTTGTGATTAAATATATTTGTTATTTTTACATCATTTTATATTATTGATTTGCTTAAAGACTAATAATATAGTGCCCTTTTAGGATAGTGAAATATAATGCCTTTTAGCATAGTAAAATGTAGTGCCTTTTGCCGTAGTATTCATGTAGTTTAATCATCTCTTTTACTGAAAAATACATCAAAATAACTGATCGGTAAAACACAAACTCTGTTCAATTATAGTCAACGATCGTAAAAACATAACATGAGAAAAGAGTAATATTTTTTGGATATCTTGGTTCTACTAGGCAGCAAATATCGATCTTAGAACCTATATGTGAATATTTAATAATTAAATATTATATAATGATAAAAATTAATTATTTAATTTACAAACAAAACATATAAAATTAAAAACTAATATGTAAAATAATAAACCAATGCATACAAGAATTCAGGATATTTTGGTGCTACTGGGTATCAAATATCGAGCCTGAAACTCATATGTGAATACTTAATAATTAAATATTCTATAAATATGAAAATTAACCATTTAATTTTAAAACAAACATATAAAATTATAAAACTAACATGTAAAATAATAAAACTAACACATACAAGAATTTAGGATATCTTGGCGCTACTGGGCCTCGAATATCGAGCTTGGAACCCTTATGTGAATTTCTAATAATTAGATATTGTATAATTATAAAAAGTAATTATTTAATTTACAAATAAACATATAAAATTATAAAACTAACATGTAATTAATGTTGTTTTATTTACAGTAGATGGCATGGAGGAGCTACCTATTCATCCCAGACCTTCCAGCGATGAGCAACTGCCATTACAGGGGGATCATAGGTCTACCCACATATGGGAGGGAGAGTTACTGGCCCAGACTCTCCACAGCAGGAGAGTGGACGAGATGTGGGACTTTCTGAATGGTAAAGTTCTCTATCCTCTGTGTAGTCAAACGCCTGCGGGATGCAGGCTTCTACAAGATTTTGGAGATCGGGAAGCTGCAGCTCGATTGGTCTTTGGTCACGACCTTGATAGAGGATGTGGAGGTTATATATGGGCTGCCCGTTGATGGACACCCCATTGCTCTGCCGTAGACTATGACAGAGATGACATGTGCGCAGTACCTGGACATGTTGCAGCAGCTTAATGGTTTCCCGCCACAGAATGAGAATGTTCTAGTTGGGCCAGCCGCTTTCCATTGATGACTATTCGAGAGTATTTGGATATATTGCATCCTAACTTCATTGGCGATACACTTGATTATCATATTCACCGGTATATGAGTATGTTGTTACTCCATATGTTTGGAGGGGTCTTGTTCCCGAACACTTTGGGAAACCTAGTCACCTTGAGATTTCTTCATCATATTGAGTGGCTAGATGATTTATCCCAGTACAGTTAGGGTGTTGTTATTCTCGCCTACTTGTACAGGTATATATGTTGGTTGTGCATGGGCACTCATCGTGACGTTGCTGGATGTTTGCCACTACTACGTATGAAAACATATTCGTATACTCTATTCATTTTAAATACCTAGTAAAATTATATCTTAAATTTCACGACAACTTTTTATGCTAGGTTTGGGCCTGGGAGCGGTTCCTACAGTTTCAGCCACCTCTACCACCATTAGCTCCGGATGTACCACCTACGTTGTTCCCTCTAGCTAGGAGGTGGGTCCTCCGGCGGGGATATATGCGTGAGTACGAGGCTCGACATAATCTCCCCTTGTGCAGGGATATCTTGGATTTGCTGGAGGGCACACACGTAAATGTATACCTAAGTTTACTCATTATAGCTTCACATGTGTTGCATATACTCACGTTTTCTATTGTTGCTTAATAGTTTATCTGGAGGCCATACAGTGACGCGCTGATAGCTCGCTTGCCCGAATATTGCTCGGACAGCCGACTTATGTGAGGCTCTTCCGTCATATTGATCTGCCTTGATATTGTGGAGCATCATGCCATTGAGCGGGTACTTCGCTAGTTTGGCCGTCCGTAGCTCGTAATGGTACCAGCCACCTGGCAATCCACATATTTCTAGAGGAATGATCATTCCAGGGTGGACTAGGCATATGCAACATGGATAGAGGAGCAGTTCGATACTTGGGACCGGCGATTTGACCTAATTCTACCCCCCCCCTCCTTCACCGAGTCGGTAGGATACTAGGCATGATTATATAGGCTGGTACAGTGGCATTACCCGACTTCTCGTAAGGAATCCCATTCATCAAGCTGGCGTTCGGTATGTTCCATATGCCGGGAGGCACGAGGCACTGGCATATTATTTGGTATTCTTACTTATAAATGTAACCTAGCGTTTCGTGATTTATATTTTACACATTGTGCAGACTATTGGCCTACATTTATTCCACCACTTGGGACTGCAGAACAGCAGCATGCCGGCGAGGGAGCAGCCATTTTGCACGAGCATGGCCGCCAAGTTACAGAGTTGGATGCCCGGACACTACCGCGAGCTCGAGAGGATGAGCGCTTAGTACACGACCCTACTTATGTGGCGCCAAAGGATTGCCATCGAGGTAGCCACGAGGTAAGGGACAATGAAGTAGGGTTGTCCCACGATGCAGGGCTATACTACAGGGTCGTGGGGGATGGGGAGGAGGTGGTCCCCATCAAGGGGGCATTGAGGCACCCGTTGAGGATGTTGGAGCTGATCTGGCGGGTGACCTCCATCAGCTAGACGAGCATCACAGTAGCATGTCATCATTCAGTTTTCAGTTGTCGCTCACTCCAGTGACTTCGCATGTGACCCTGTCAGATCCATTGTTGATCACGGGCACGAACATTACCGAAGAGGATTGGGATGAGTACTTTTCAGACCCATCGACTGTTGTTGAGGATCGACCGACCCGAGATGTAGATAGTGGGCAACGACTAAGTTATGGCTCATCATCGACAGGTGCTGGGGATCTTTCATTTATGTTTGTATTACTAGTAAATTTAAATTTGTTTTTATCTCATTGATTCGCCATAAATAACTTTTCAATTTTCTTATTAAAGTTTCATCATTGCCCGTCACGGAGGTCACTTTGTGCGATGCTGACCTGGATGCGATAGATGCTTATATTCAGGAGCTCCACGAGACCATGGTAAGACAATTTAATTTTGTTTACTTAACACGTACATTACTAATATATATTTTCATATACTGAGCTAATTTATTCTTCTGTAGGTTCCTATTGAACCGTCAACCCCTACTATCGATCATGCCAGCACTATTGACGATCATGCTGTAGAACATCCTGTGATAAAGAGGTGACGTGATAATGATCCTGATAGCATAGCCGGCCAAGATGGGATGCGCCTGAGGCCAGCAGCTGCATTGAAGCACACAGGCTGTGGGACATATTAATTTTTTTATATATATTTTATGTAAATAATAACAATGATTTTTATGTTTACATTATATGAGCATTATGTTTTTATTTCCTCGGTTCTTCTTTATTTTAATACTACAACACAAACACAAACATAGCAACTTAACATAATTTCAATTCAGTACAACTAATGAAAACACATGACACGGAAAATATAAAAATAAAGTACTACACTCAACACGTTACATGTCATTGTTTAGTCAGGACCATCTAGTATTCTCTGCTCCAACTACTTAAATTTCTCTTCCAGCTTATTTTTTTCTTCTTCTGCCTCTTTTAGTTTCTCCTTCAATTCCGCAATTTCTCATTTTGTTTCAGTCTTATCACATTCATATCTTTTGTTCATATCATGGTAATACTGAAAAGATCATTTGTAGCATTTCTGCTTGCTGGGTTCATCAAGCCATACCTCAATTGCAATAATTTTCGTTGTTACCTCCCTACCTGTTTACACACATCCAGTATTTGCGCCCAACATAACCATCCTCCCAATAGTTTGCTACCATACAACGTTTGCTACAATAGCACATTGATATATAAATGCGTTCATACATTTGTTAATGTGAAAAAACCCCCTCTTTATGACAGAAATGTTTTCTATTTGTTTTGGTTAAGCGGAGATAATAACTAAAATGCACTAGTTATTTATAGCCAAGGCAATACACATATTGTGGTATATAACTGCACTATGCTTTGCGTGCTAATAATTCTTTACGGTATTATACAACTTTTCCAGGCGAACAACTTTTGTCGAACGGAAGCTTTATCAGGTCGACAAAACAATACACATAACATAGTATGTAACCGTGGTATGCTTCACGTGTTAATGGTTCTTTATGGTACATTACAACTTTTGAAGAACGACAGCTTTATCAGGTCGACAAGGCGATACACATAATGTGATATATATATATATATATATATATATATATATATATATCAAAGACCTTTTTAATAAACATTACAACATCCATTAAAAAATGTCACTAACATTTAACAAGCAGTTCAAAAAGAGGCAAAAGGGTGAAGGTAGTTCAATAGACAATTTTTTGGTTGTTTAAATGAGTTTATGTTAGATTGTTGCACAAAAGTACTAACTTTAAATATCAAAAAGATATAATAGCAATGGAAACATAATTTTCTTTTATATATTCTACAAGATAACAAGTACATACACTTCTTAAAAACACATTACGAAAAACAAAACACTACGTGTATCCTTGATAGTTGGGCACATTAGATGAACTTCCACCAGGAGTTGAATTACGACCACACCCAAACCAGCTAAAGGACATTTATGACGGTCATGTCCTGTTTGCAAGCATATGCCACATTTACACGCATAAATAGTATCAATAGCATCCATTTAGTTCCGTATATGCGTTCTTTTCTGCATATGTCACTGACGCAAAAAATCCTAGTTACACACCATTTTAATGGTTCAGGCGGCCAATAATGCTCAACACTCATTTCCTGCAACTGCCACTATAGGTGTTTAAGTATACAGCAATACTATATTGTTTATCAACGTAGTTGGTCGGACCTAAACCTGTATGTTGAAAGCACCTGATTGAATGTGAGCATTGCATGTGGTAGTTAAACCATTTATGGTGTGTACATTATTCCCCCGATTTTCATAGATAGCGACACGAACTTCAAAAATATTTTGGTCGTGATCATACTGTAAAAATGAATGCCAATGTGCTCGCCGCCTGTATTTCTCAAATCCTTTCATTGGTAATGGCATAAATTCAACACTCAATTCCATTAATGAAGTTGAACCTACAGCCCTTTCAACTAACCTCTCCGCCATCTTCTTGAATGACATCCACACCATGGTAGTGATAGGCAATCCTCATGCAGATTTCAATAATCGTTGAAAGACTCTGACACATTTGTAGTCAGAATTCCCCATCTTATGCCACCATCCGTACGCAAAGTCCACTTTTCATGCTTATGTCGTAGTAACCAATGACACGCTACCTCGTCTTCCCGCCTAATAGATTCCATGTGCCTTTAAAATTTATGCTCTTGGTAATCTGTTGTAGCCATCCACAATAAATCATGCAGATCCTTGTTAGAATATGCCTTATGGAAATTGGCCTTTAGGTGTCTCACATTGTAACGGTGGTCTACATACGGTTCCTTCCATTCAGGAAAATGCTCTACAGACCTTAATATACACCCATGCTGACTAGATATTACACAAATACCTAAATGATGTTTGACAACGTGCTCCTTCAAGTAGTTCAACAATAGCATCTACGTCTCTTGGATTTCATTGTCACATATGAAAAAATCTAAGGGAAATATTTGTCCATTGGCATCTACTGCAATGACGATCAACAATTTAATATCATACTTTCTATAAACATGAGTACCATCTATGGATATTACCAAACGACAATGCAAAAAATCATCAATCATTGGTTTATATATATATATATATATATATATATATATATATATATATATATATATATATATTCGTATATTCCCAAACTCCGCTCAAGTTTCCATTCAACAATGGTCCTATGGTTAATGTGTTGCAATGCGGTCATGTACCTATGTAGGGCTGTAATCGTCTTATCCTAGTTATTATAAACAATTTTAAATGCACGTTTGCGCCCGAGAAATGCCTTTCTTTTGGTAATGGTATGGCTATATTCCTGGTGGATCGATGTAATAACTATTTGATCTTGTACCATATGGATGCTTCAATGTGTGGAATCAGGACAAGAGAAATCAAGTCAACATCCAAGTTCAAGTGATTTCACAAGTGTGGACGCCAATATGTTTACCCACTTTTCACAAACCTATTTTCTTCTTACTCGCATGCAACATCCAATGACAACCTGTAAACCATCTCAAACAACCTTGTATACATCCGAACATGACACACATACCGTCATCTCACGACACTCTTTTACGTTGTACATTTTTGTCGCCCTACTTAGACGCACTTTATCGGGAAAAATCATGCCTTTTGCGAGCACCATTGCTCTGGACTCATCCCACATTTCTGTTCGAATTTCGTCAAAATTCCTTGTGAGGGCATCCACATCCGGCATACTTGGCAAATGATTAAGGTAGGGAATATGCCTTGAATAAAAGGGTACATGGAACTCGTACACTTTTGGTCTAACAAGGGCTGAGCATGCTCCCTCGGCAAATCATGTCCATCATTCTCTTCCTCCTCATCACCACCCTCATCGGGGAAGGGTGTGTCATCTCTGGACTTATCGCCATTGTTGCCATAATTACTGTTTTCTTTCTGAAACTGTGCATATGCCAGATCCTGATTAAATAAGTTATCTTCGGGCAATAGAGTCAAGGCAGGTGGTTCATCTTGCTCGTTTTCACTGCATAAATAATAAAATAATAAACTACTCAAATTGATAAATATCTTACATATAGCTATATCACTTCACTTGCAAGTCGTAATGTGTTGATATTCCATGATGGACATTATCCTGTTGGTGATGACTCCTGGATGGACCACCATGATCCAACACACCAAAACTACGCACATTTCAACTGAGTGTAGGTTCATTACTTGTAAAATTTATATCTGGACGGTACCCCCTGTGGAATACATGAGTGTTAATACAAATTTAATATAACAAAAATAAATATCGTAACACAAAGAAAAAATAAAGTTTACCACTCATCTAGTGGATTATGTAAAGCATGAGAGAAATTATTTTCTCGCTCCTCATTCGTCTGTAGAGATAAGTTTAGATCCGACAAAACTCTTTCAATCGGAACCTGTTCGGCTAAACTGGTCCATAATAACTACCCGACGATTAAAGGTTATCCCTGCTTGGCGCAACGTCATTATTATGAACGTCTTCAACCCTCACGTACATTTCCAACATTTTTATCAAAATAAATTCCCAGTATTCATTCGGAATCCCCAAAAAATCTCTCAGAGTTTCATCATCCTCGATGTTAAACTCAGTGTAACAAGCAACTTCTTACGAAGTGACAGAGTGCAGATATCTTCCGGTTACTTTAAGGTTCACGAAACGTTTGCTCGCTCTCATTTTATTACACAACAAGGATACCAGTCTATTGTACTCCGTTGTAAGTAGCAACTTAACATGTTTCTGTGGAGATAAATTATAGCTCAATGAGTTATTCGGCACCACAACCTCACCCCTCCGCCCAATATAATGAAACTCTTACTTTTCGCTCTTCTGACATTACGACAAAATGCTTGAGAATTTAACAAGAAGAAAAATTTAACAGGAGTTGAGAGTATTTCTAAATGAATTTTTGCAAAACCCTTAACGCCTTTAAATAAAGCAATGCTCAATTCGTGGGTAAATTTTTTTTTAGGTAAAACACCCTTTTAAAACACGTTTACCCATTTGAATTATTGTTATATCATTTGAGCGTACAAAAGTTATTGGTGGGCCCACAAAATAGATATAGTGTATTTCGAAAATATTTTTTTACAGCGCGCTTGACTTTAATATCCAAAACAAACGTTAAAGTAAAGCACGCTTTAAAATTACATTTTGTTATGAAATAATATAAGAACAAGAACAATAGAGAGAAAAGTAGAGAGAGATGAGTATTCTTATTGATACTTTGGGATGATTTACAATGGGGTAAGACCCCTCTATTTATAGGAAGAGAAAAGACTTGGCCTCAAAGTAGAACTCTTCTATAAGATAGACATTCACTCTAATTAGAGTTCTATTTATAACACTCCCCCTTGAATATCTATTCAATAATGTGCCTCGTTAAAACCTTAACTAAAACAAAACCCAATGGAAAAAATTAAAGAAAAGGAAAAAGAGTACACATGTTTGAATATGCGCCTATTGGTTGCCTCGTTAAAAACCTTGCAAGGAAAACCCATTGGGACAAAACCTTGTAAAGGAAAAAGAGTGCAACGCGCATTAACTCCCCCTGAAAAGAGCATCAATTCACATCCTTGAGCATTTGCATTCCAATCTTGTGCACCATCTTCAAAACGATCTTTTGTAGAGATTTGATAAATAAATCAGCCATATTGATTTGAATAAATATTCCGCACCTTGAAATTATCATTCTTGATAGATATGAACATCTTCATATAATGTCGTGGAATGACTCTTCAATATCTCCATAGAGGTATTCTCGATGCCATCATGCTTATAGTTATAGCAAGATACATATGTACACAAGTTGCACTTAGGATGTGATACTTCAGGACCAAGAATTGTATATGCTTCAAGCAACTTCAATCCTTCATGGATTGTCATATAAGTTAAGTCATATTATAGATTTTAGATGCATATCAAGTTTTCATGTCATGCTAGACAAATAAGATACGAAACCTGATTACACATACCATTGACTTTATACTTTCAAGTATTTGAACTACATGTCCAAAACTACATGTCTTTCATATGGAATCAATTCTGCTTGAATTGTATCTCTTCCATTTAGCCAATATTTTTGTTTGTATTCGACAAACATAAGATCCTCATCGATATTTAGCGCTATCATAGATGTCGTCGACGAACATTTTATATCGGTTCCAGTAAATTTTCATAAAGACATAACATGGAGATCTCTTTATTCATATATTCAGGTACCTGAATCTCTCATGAGATTTTATGAAGTGTTATGTCATGTGATCTTCTAGATCACTTGCCTCCCCATTATGATCACTTTGATCATTTGCTCATCTTCTTTATTAAGAAGTTATTTTGAAACCGATTTGTCTATACGCTTTAAGCGTATCAAAGACTTTATCCTTCTGGGACTTAATATGAGCATTTGTAGTGAGAATATAGTTACTTTCTTTGGGTCAGCAAATGCGTATAGCATGCTTTGCAATATGTTGCAATTGAATTATCCTTTTATGAACTTCAGGTTCATATTATGATATTCGAGGATCTATATATACAAATGATAATTCATCCCATGTAACCTTTTCTCAAGTGTTTATCATGTCTCCCCCTCATGTTAGAAAAGCTAACTTGTTTCCTCAACTTTGAGAGTCCATCTTTGTGCATTATGGTGTTAATGAAAATATACACCGCACATTAATAATAAGATGGAGCTATTTGGTTCCTGACCCTGAACCACTTGTGAGGGGAGAATATAATATACTCTCGTATACAACGTATATCAAACTGATATATATAACTTTGTTCTCATAAGAAACAGTTTAGCTATTAAGTGGAGGCACTCAATAATTATCTTGCTAAACCAACTATGATGTAAACCAACTTACCAAGATGAACTATCTTGAATAGAAAATCTGGAAATTATGCTCGAAGTTATATTACTGAGCAATTTACCTCGCAAGCACCGGCCAGGCTGCGGGTTAATAACAATCGCACATGTAACCATATCATAGATGCATCATATGTGGTATACATGGCAGGTGAATAGGCCCATATTCACCTTTGATATTTCCAGAATTTATGGGATTCAACCCGAACTATTTAGTTGGTCAATTAATTAATGAGAACAAGTAATACAAGAGAATTCGTAAAGAACTTTCTAGTTCTTTAATATTTACCCATGTGAATTCTCTATTACTGCACATCATACTTAAAATGATATGGCTAACCCGAATGCCAACTGAATAAATTATCAATATTGATAAACTTCAAATTTACACCATGACATGTGCAATTATCAATAAACTTTTTATGATATGGGTTTTTATATCAATAAACATCCACTTTATTGTGGTATTCTTGTGTAGTACAAACTGAAGAATAAAGCGGGTAGTTTTTCACATACAGATTATCCCGCTACAAGTTGTAGTAATAGAAGATATCAAATCTTTCCTTTATTTATAGTCTCAATATAATCAATCGCTTTCGCATATACTTTGGAAACTGAATAAGTTTCTTTGAGACTTACTACAACACAATACCTTATTGGTAATCAATTGTGTTTCTCCAACATAGTAATAATTGGCTCTTCTAGAGCTCTCAATTAATTTTGTACTACCACAAATTCATCAACATCCATGTGGTGAATATCTCTTTTAATGAGAAAGTTATACCATTATGGTCATGTCAAAATTATATGCAAGATATGTTTCTTGCATTATTATTGTCCTTTGATAATCACATTGACAAATTATTTTGGCGTACAATAGGTACGTGACCAATGACAATTCATGCCATAACAATGACATTATTTTCATATATCATCTCAAACCTCCTTCTAGGGGTGAGTGTGGTATATTCAATACCAATTTCATGTTCATATTCTTCCAATAATGAATATGTATTCGTGAATCAGATGTTGTCACATTCACTGCGGGGATATGTGATTTTGTTATCCTTTTCAAATCTGTAAATGCGTCTGGCATTCGATTTGCTATTCTTTGCAAATGGATAATATTTTGCACCTCTTTTTCACAAATAGAGGTATGTGGATCAAGATGAGATAATGATGCATTTTCCACAAAATTTCCCGTTTGGTTTCACCAACTTCTTCCCCTAATTTATGGAAAAGTGTCTCATCGAATTGACAGTCTGCAAATCGTGCAGTGAACAAATCCCCTGTCAATGTTTCGAGGTAGCGAATAATGGAGGGCGATTCAAACTCAACATATATTCCTAACCTTCTTTGCAAACCCATTTTGGTGCAATATGGCGGTGCTACAGGCACATATACTGCACATCCACAAATTCTTAAGTGGGATATATTAGGTTCATGATCCAAAACTAATTGCAACGGGAATATTTTGTGATAATTCGTCAGTCAGAGACGAACTAGCATTGCTGCATGCAAAATGGTGTGACCCCAAACCGAAGTGGGCAGCCTTGTTTTCATGAGTAAATGAGGTATTCAAGATTATACTCATGTATTGTCTCAATCTGATATCCATTTTGAATGATATCTTTAAAACTCAACAAGTTCCTTTTAGACTTGGAGGAGAACATTGCATTCTCTAAAATGTTGTTCCTTTAGGCAGAGTTATAGTTGCTCTTCCGGAGCTTTTAATCAATTTATTACTACCAGAAATTGTAGTAACATCTGCCTTACACATACTTAAATGAGAGTAATATTTCTTCTCTTTGAATATCGTATGTGTGGTACATGAATCAATTAAACAAATATTTTTACAATTGAATTTTGATCCAACTAAAATGCAAATTAAATTTGAGAGTTGTAGTTGTTGTTAACATAACTGACGCACATACAACAATGCGAAGTGGTGTAAGTAAATAGATAGGATATCATTATCTGGTTTAAAAAGTGGTTGTACATTTAATATATTGTAAATATACTGAGTAATGTTTACATCTCAGAGCAACTAACCAGAGTATTTTGAGATAAAACAATCTCAACCAAAATTATTAATAATTAGATACAACTGTAGCGAATATGGTACTATACTACTCGTTTGCTTGTGATAACATCACTGATACATATATAATTTATTTTTACTCAATGACAATTTCTTAACAACGCTTTAATTAGGCATGGTTATTGTATTCAATACAATGACAGATACATGTGTTCGGTTATTCTGTATGATATAGTAACCCAGTGAAAATATAAGGTAGACATTTATGTATAGAATATATCAAGACTAACAGTGATAATCATGTTATATAATATTAAGATGTCTAAAGACTTAATTTTTGACAATGTTGAACATTACAGAATTATATTCAGAAACAGACTTAAAGTCTTGGAGCCTTAGCACAGTTTCAAACCTTCATCAAGGTGATGGCGCAAGAAAATCAAGGCCTTAGCATAGTCTTGGGTGGATGCATTATTTCTGTCTTTAATGGCGTCTCAAGGACCCATTGCATCCAACTGGATTTCAGCATCCAACACCCATGTCATATAGTTCTTGCCCGAAATTTCAAGGGCAACGAACTTTCTTTTCATAATGTCAGACATGAAACAAAATTATATCAAGAGCGTGTTCGTACTTATGGGCTTTATTACAATTATCACATTCACTTCAGGGAATGGATTATAATCATATGTATGTGCTATACACAATCTCATGTCAAATATTACTTTCATAAAGTGAAAGATTATTTTGAGAATCTTTATTATTCTCATTATCACAATGATGACAATTATAATTCCGTCTATTGCCTCGTCCACATTCATTGATACCTTCATGGTAATAATTTTGTCTTCTTTCAGACTTATCACATACTGCTACCACATTCTCTAAAGGGAATGGAGCAAATTCAATTGGACGAATTTTGTCTTCTTTCAGACTTATCACATACTGCTACCACATTCTCTAAAGGGAATGGAGCAAATTGAATTGGACGGATTTTTTAATTCGTTGCCCACAATCATACATGAATTTGATCATGGCAAGGCATAGAAATTTTACCACTTCATGTGAGTGTAATTTCTTACAAACTCCATTAGAGTTATAATCAAACTTTGTTGTCTTTGTTTGTATATGAAATCAAATCGTAGAATTTCAAGAATTTGAAAGAGAAAAGTAAATTACTTACCTTTAAGGTATACCAATAAATGTTGTGATATCAAATATAACTCTTGAGTTTCCATCCCGTTGCATTACTTTATGATGATACCATCTCTTCTATTTTTCCGTAAAGAAATTCTTGAACAAGTTTGCTTCCAAATCTGATTGTGAGACATCGAGTAGGCTGTTGTCAACAAGAAGCTTCTTAAGCTCAAGAGCAATTTTGATAGCCACATGATTTGGAATCTTAGTGACAGTGAGCATTCTGCTGAGCAAAAATCTAGAGAGAACATAGTAGTGATCGGCATTGTCACCTAGCCATACTTTCACCTTAACGAAATCAAATTCAATTGGTTAGAGACTCGTGCTGATAACGTGTTATGAAATAATATAAGAACAAGAACAATAGAGAGAAAAGTAGAGAGAGAGGAGTATTCTTATTGATACTTTGGGATGATTTACAATGGGGTAAGACCCCTCTATTTATAGGAAGAGAAAAGACTTGGCCTCAAAATAGATATCTTCTATAAGATAGACATTCACTCTAATTAGAGTTCTATTTATAACACATTTTATGTAATTTGGTCATAATTTTTTTTTTTAGTTATTTCGATCTTTTAAGTCCAAAAAAGCTAACATTTAAGTATTGGACTCCTATAGGGACCCAAAAAAAGAGTACATTATTATATCTCCTTTTGTGGGTGCGCGAGCGTGTTTTGTTATTTCTCTCCTTTCCTCTTTCCGTGTGTTCGTTTCCGCATTTGGAAAGTGTTCTTTTTCCTCTTTCTCACGCATTTGCACTATAGCTATCGGCCTATCACCTCTTCCATTTCCTTCATCCAGTATTCATACCATCTCGACTGCCTCACAATTATTCAATTTCTTCCCCAAAGAATAGAAAAACAAGACTATTCTTCTTCAATTGGATCTAAATTTTCCAATTATTGAAATATGCTGTCAAAGCTCGATTTTTTGTTTCTTTGTCATAATTTTGCTGCAAAATAGGAATGATTTAACAGTCAAAAATCAGAGAAGAGTAATGTGGGGGGCTGTCCAATTGGCAATATTGGCAGCCTTTCTTGTACTCTTTGTCCCTATAGGTATGGCAGGTTGGCACTTGAGCCGTAACAAAATGTTATTTTTCAGTTGTGCCCTCTTTATTACCCTTGCTGTTTGTGTTCATTTGACCCCTTATTTCCCTTCAGTCTCCTCTATGCTTTATTCACCAAGTTCAGTACCCTTATCATCATCATCAATTGTAAATGTTGATTCTTGCATTTCTTTACTTCACCAAGTATCATTTGATTTTCAAGACTTGAATAATAATAATGAAAATACTAGTGTGGAAAATACCAATTCTTGGCAGTGGATTAACTCTGAACCTGTTGTTCAATGTGATTTCCAGAAGTTGACCAAGTCTGATGCTTCAGATTTGCTTAATGGGTCATGGGTTGTTGTTGCTGGAGATTCACAAGCAAGGTTATTTGTAGTTTCTCTGTTGGAGCTGTTATTGGGGGAAAATGAAATGGAGGTGGTTAACGCAGATTTGTTCAAGAGGCATAGCGATTATAACATTTTTATTGATGAGATTGGGATGAAGTTGGAATTCATTTGGGCACCTTATGTGAGTAACTTGACTGATTTGGTTGTAGGATTTGAAGAAAAACATAGCTATCCAGATGTATTTGTGATTGGGGCAGGGCTATGGGATATATTACATGTAAATAATGCAACTGATTATGGTGTTTCCCTAAAGTTGTTGCGGGATTTGGTTGTATTGCTGTTACCAGTACCTTCAGATTTTGTTAGTGATGGAGTTGGCACGAATTTAGTCTCTATTCGATCACCCAACTTCTTTTGGCTGGGAATGCCAAAGCTGATAAACTCGATGTTGAATACGGATGAGAAGCGAGAGAAGGTGACTGATGTGATGTGGCAAGCTTATACTGATGAACTTTATAGCAGTAAGCTGCTGCGACAATCTGGTGGGCCCCTTTGGTTGCTGGACATTCATGTGTTGAGTAATAGTTGTGGAGCTCGTTGTACTACTGATGGAATGCATTACCATGGGGTCGTATATGAAGCTGCAGTACATGTAATGCTAAATGGATTGCTTATAGAATCTAATCAGAAGCTGTAATGTAGCCAGGGACAGGGTAATTGAATTAGTTCTGTAATTGCTAGAGTTTTCTTCGTTATTCGGGATTATTTTCCTGGGCTACACTCAGTAACTGAAGATCAGTAGCGAAAAGTTTTTGATAGTAATTCATACTGAGGTTCATATTCCTTTTCTCCTCTTTCTTCAATTGTATGATTACTGATACTCTCATAACTTGTATACTGGAGGAAACCCCTAATGTCTCACTGCCAATTTTAATGCGAACATGTGTAGAGATTCACATCAATGTTTCTGATAAATGTTTGATGGTTTTAACGTATATCATACTAGTTGCATCCATATTCGTTTTTCTCTTGCATCCCGTATAAAGTTAATCTAATTTCTCCTGAAGCTAGGAAAATATTTTAAGATACATATCTGTGATTCTCTTTGTGCGCTTTTGTTCCTTCCTCGTCAAGTGAAACAGCTCCTCAATTTATACACTTTCAACTCCTGCTATTCTGTGTCATCGTTGTTGATAGTGTAGTCCGAACATCCAAGATACTTACACTGTATAGGATTATATCCAAGTAAAAGTATAAAATGAAATTTCTTTGCTATATACCAATTTCCATCTTAAGCAATCTGCTATCACCTCCTATTCAGGTCATCAGATTTAAACTTCACTCAGTAATTAGTTGCTGCTATCCCCAAGCGATCTTATGTCAATTAGTGGAATTATTTCTTTGCTATATTCCAATTTCCATCTTAAGCAATCTGCTATCACCTCCTATGCAGGTCATCAGATCTAAACTTTACTCAGTAATTAGTTGGTGCTACCCTCAAGCGATCTTATGTCAATTAGTGGAATTATTTTATTTTCTAGCTCCATACATAGAATGCATTAGTGGAAGATAAGCTGCTAATTTACTTTCCAGCTTTTGTTGGTTTCAGAGCCAAAGGTAGTACCATAGTTCTATTTGTTGGAAAGTCTGAGCTATATGGGTATTTAATACATTTGATGCTTCTACTTTTAAACTAGAATTACTTTCCAGACATGTATGTTTATAGTCCGTTAAATAACCATTAGTGATATTGTCCGCTCTGGACCTAGGCCCTCATGAGTTTAAAACGCGTCACTAAGGTTTAAGGCTTGTCAATTGATATACCCAACATCGCTCTTGTGTTTTCACGATGTGGGACTCTATCTAAAGTCTGGGGTGTTACATACACCTTATTGTCCGCTCTGGACCTAAGCCATCACGGGTTTAAAACGCGTCACTAGAGTCTAAGGCTTATTAACTTATATATGCAGCATCCCTCTTGTGTTTTGCTGATGTGGTACTTTGTGTAAAATTTGGGGGTGTTATATGCATTGTTGTTATGAGTTCCAAATATTAGTAAATTTCCTAGCTGCTTGAAGATCATTGGCTAAAGACATTTGAAACAGAATTCTGTTGTCACACCCGCGTATATCTCTTATTAAGTAGTAATGAATTTATTGATATAGCACTAGCACTAAGTGAACACTAAAGAGCTAGCAGTTTAATCAATTGGCCCAAAATTCTCTCTACTTCAAACCATAAACTGACAAGCCGTAATCTCCTTCTTCTAATCATCTTGCACCTGTAATATTTGAAGGAATGCAGCGAGTAGCGGATGTTGCAAATACTGTATGCTGAATGGATATCAATGTGAAAACTTCTCCTTTGATTAGAAAGAAGGTAGTTAGACCGTTATAACCCCCCCCCCCCCCCCCCCCCCCCCAATGAAAAAAGAGGAAAAAGGAAAAGAGTACTATAGATTCTGTTTGAGACTATTAGGATGTATGGGAATTGATAAGGTGTGTGTTGCTTGCATTTCTTAGTCCCTTGAAGCAAACTGGACTCAACGTAAAAAGGAAGGTGCACATTCAAATTATATAGAAGATTGTCTCTAGAACTAATCTATCAACAGAATGAAATATGCCAAAATAAAATGACTTTGTGGAAATAGTGACTCCTCAAGGTTGCTCATACATCATCATGTTCTGATTGCCCCTATAGTTGTACTCTACGCTGCTAAAGGTGGGATGCTTTGTTCATTCCAGAAGAAGTTATCAGGATCGACCAAAGTCTTGACTTTGACCAATTTATTAAAATTACCCTTGAAACACTTGAGTCCATAAACACGGCCTTCTATGTAGCGGTGATTTCCATTATGATTGACCCCTATGTCAAGGTCTCTATAATTTAAAAATGCGCATCTCGGGGATTTTGAGACAAAAGGAGTCATGTATTTGTACAATACTCTGGTCTGGTTCAAATAGAAGTTCTCTGCTTCCTTTCCTTCTTCCTCCCAATTTGCTGCATACTGGATTTTAAATATATTTCCTGCTCTGTGGAGAAATGGAGTTTCCTGTTCTGGGATCTCATTCATCCTTCCACCGTATGGATTGAATACTAACTCTGTGTCTCCTAATTCAATCATTTTATCGAATATAGATTTCAGTTTATCCTTGGGAATGGGTTTCTGCAAATAATCTGACTTCCGCTTCAGAAACTTCGCTCCAGGAATTCGGTTGAGCAATGCATCAGGTGGTGTTCCATTAGGGAAACTTGACCAGAAAAGCTCAGATTCTATCCAACTCATCTCCTTGCAATCCTCAATATGTAAGCCCAATTGTGGAAAATCCCTATCCATGACCGATAGAAGTTTTCTGGAATCTCCTAGATATAATGCTACAAATGTTGCTGCAATTGTCTTAGTTCCTTTTTGCTTGTCATTAATAGGTTTACAGTTAATCTTATAAAGAGATTGTTATCTATATTATCTGCAATGAATTGCCACCTGTAAACGATGTCAATTGCATTTTGTTTAAGGGTCCTCATTACTCGGGAAACAGTAACAATGTCAGGAACTTTTACCAGCTTGATTTTGTAGGTCGTTAATCACTCCAAAGCTAACTCCACCCCCACCACTTATCGCCCAAAACAGGTCTTCTCCCATTGATTCTCTGTTCGGAATTTGACCCTGAACATCTACTATGTGCGCATCAATCAAATTATCGACTGACAGTCCATATTTTCTCAACAGGTTACCATATCCTCCTCCCGTTATGTGTCCGCCAACACCAACAGTTGGCAAAATTCCAGCTGGGAAGTCATGGATTTTGCTTTTTTCCCAGATTCTGTAATAAAGTTCGCCCAGAGTTGCACCAGCTTGGACCCAAGCAGTTTCATTATGGATATCTACATCAACAGAACGCAGGTTAGACATGTCAAGGAGAACAAACTGATGTTGGCAACATAAGAAATGCCTTCATAGTCATGCCCTCCACTTCGGATCTTTAGGTACTTGTCAGTTTTCTTGCAGCAAATTACAGCAAGCTGGACGTGAGATTCTTGCAAAGGAGCAAAAATAATGTCCGGCTTTGGAGTGGTTGATCTACTGAACCTCTTGTTTCTGATGTAGTGTTGTAGCACAAACTTATATGAGGAATTGTTTGGAGTGTAAACTCTAGACAGTATGTGGTCGGATGGATCTGAATGTTTGGATAAGCACTGAAGAAAACTCTGGTATGATGGATCTGAGGCTGCCAACGGAATAAAATAGACGGCAAAAAGAAGAGGAAGAAATGCAAAAAAGGTTAGATAGAGAGAAGTCTCCATATCAGTATCCCCGGTTTCCTTTTATGTTCCTATTTTCCCCTCTATCGGGTTCTGACAGATAACACGACGAATTAAACTACTCTGTGCTAACTAGAAAGATAACAAGAGAAGTTGCCAGTGAATTGGCTCTTAGAGATATACGTATAAAATAGTTCATCAAGCAGACTACGTGTGCCTAGTTTTCTTCTTCATACTGTTGTGAACTGGTTTTAGTAGAAAATGATAATTTTTGCCATCTTTCAGTTTGCCAGTACCCAGTGAATGTAGATCCTCTCCATATTTACTTGACTTGTCTTAAACTATAGAGTTCTGATTGCAACCTTGATTTGACTTATATAACTGACAAAATGCATGATTTGCCATATGCCAGGTCTCAAGAAAACTACAAAAGGAAAATGGCAACCTGGAGCTTTGGGTGTCATGATGAATGACAAATAATGTTATACTACTATTGAACAGGTTGTATATATTTATAGCCTTGTGCCTTTGATTACCTAAGGTTGATAGTATTAACTGATCTGCTTAACTTAGATGACTACACTGATGAAAAATCAGCCGTCATATAGTGAATGCCAAAGCAAAAAATCTGTTGTATAATGCTATCCGTGGAGAAGAATATGAAAAGATATCAAGCTATGAAAATGCTAAGTAAGTGTTCACGTATGAAGGAATTACCAACAAAGTGAAAGAAACAAGGATCAATCTTCTTGTTCGGGCCTATGAATTATCTCAAATGGAAGATGGAGATTCAGTGGAGGAAATGTTCTCCAGACTTAGAAAATCCTTGGAGATTTAAAGTCATTTGGGAGACCAATAAAAATTAAAGAACATGCCCAAAAAATTCTAAGAAGTCTTTCCACGATTAGGCAACCCAAAGTTACTGCTCTGAAATGTCAGGATCTTGACAAGATGTCATATGATGAACTTAGAGATGATCGAATCGCCTTTGAGAAAACTCACTTGAACAGGCGGATTCAATAAGAAAAGAAGAAAGCAAGCATTCACAATGGCTGTGGCTGAACCAGAAAATGAAGAGGAAAAGGAAGAAGGAGAACAGGATGAAAACATAACCATGCTCTCTCAAGTTATAACAAGCATGATAAGGAAAAACAAAAATAGCAGGAGAGGTAAATCAAAATTTAGAAAAGGTAGAACTAATAACGACAATGAAAAAATTGATAGAAGATATTATGAATGTGGAAAATATGGACACATTCAAGCTGAATACTCGAACTGAAGAAGAAACTCAGCAGGAACTTTCAAAAGAAAAATTCCTTTGGAGCCTTGGGTGATGAAGAAGAATATGAAGAAATGTATTTCATGGCCGTAAAAGAAGAGAACAATGATAACTTAGGGGAACTTGGGCTCATGGCAGACGAATAAATAGATGAGGAAGGGAACTCAAGTGAACTTGTTCTTATGGAAAACGAAGGAAGTAGTGAGCTACGTCTTCCCAAATGTCATAGTTATTATGACTCCAAGATATTGTTGATATTATTCTTGCAGATATTGAAATAGCTCTAAATGAACTCAGAAAAATCAAAAGAGAAAAGAAATACTGGGCCTTGAAGTTGGAAGTCTGTGAAATTGAGCATGATATGCTTCAAGATGAAGTTAATGAACTTCAACTTCAACTGAATGGATTGCAAAAATCCTCTAGTCATAGTTCTGCCAAATCAAATCAGATCGCTTCTCATACTTCTTTGATTAGAACTAGAAATCCTACTGTATGCTCTTATTATGGCAAAAATGATCACAACACTAATCAATGCAGGAATAGAATCAGAGCAAAAAGAGTCTTTGAAAATCCTAATGATCCTTCTCGCTTTTACTGCGGAAAACATGAGCACGCTTCTAACTATTACAGGCCCAAGGATAACATGAGATGATCCTGGCCACCTAAATCTTCTAGCCAAGCTAATACTAAGAAATCTAACCATTCAGGACCCAAGGAGGCTTGGTTACCTAAAAACAAGTAATACTATTTTTAAGGAACACCACAAGAAGGATCAAAAAGGAACATAGTATCTTGACAGCATGTGTTCCAGATATATGACTGGTGACAAACAATTATTCAAAACGGTCACCAAACTAAATGGAGGAACAGTTACCATTGGAGATAAATCAAAAGGAAACGTATTTGGAGTTGGAAAGGTTCCTCCCAGCTCAACATATGATGTAGATGAAGTATACCTGGTTGATGAACTTTGTTATAATCTTCTCGGTATCAGTCAACAATATGACAATGATTATGAGGTTCATTTTAAAAGACAGTTGTTTTATAAAAGATGAATCAGGTAAAGTTATTCTTTCTAGTAATAGAGACAGGAATGTCTATACTATCAGTAATGTAGATAATATTGGTAATCAAATTTATCTAGCATCTATGATTGATTATCCCTAGGTACGGAGTAGAAAGCTTGGCCATGCTAGTATGAATACTATTCAAAAACTTTCCAAACAAGATCTTGTCATTGGTCTTCGAAAACTAGATTTCCCAAAAGATCATGTTTGTGATGCATGCATGTCAATTAGGAAAACATACTCGTTCATCTTTCAAAATAAAAAACATTGTCTCTACTACTAAATCTCTTCAACTCTTGCATATGGATTTGTTTAGACTGGAACTACTAGTATTGGTGGTAGAAAATAATTTTTTTTTTATTTTAGATAATTTTTTTCGTTTCACTTAATTTATTTTATAAGTCTTAACTATGAAGCTCTAAGAAATTTTGAAGTTTCTGTAACAAGGTTCAACTTGAAAAGGGATACTACATTTTCACTATCAGAAATGACCATAGAGGAGACTTTGAAAGCACGGCATTTGAAAAATACTGCAATTATTAAGGAATCTCTCACAATTTCTCTTCACCAAGATCGCCTTAACAGAATGGAGAGGTAGAACATAAAAATATAACTTTGCAGGGCATGGCAAGAACCATGATTGTGGAAAACTCTCTACTCCACCACTTCTGGGTAGAAGCTGTGACCACAACATGTCATATTATTAATAGATGTCTGATTTAACCCATACTTAAAAACACTCCATATGAGCTATGGAATGGTAAGAAACCCAATATTAGTTACTTCCACCCATTTGAATGCAAATGCTTCATCCACAATAATGAAAAAGACAATGTGGGTAAGTTTGATCCAAAAAGTGACGAATGTATATTTCTTGGGTTTTCTCTCTCAAGTAGAGCATACAGAGTTTATAATAAAAGAACTTTATGCATTGAAGAATCAATTCATATTATTTTTGCGGATACTAACCCTCCCTCAAGGAACGAAAAACTTCCTAAAAATGAAGAAATTTCTATTGTCCCAAAGTCTATTGTAAGAAAAGACAATCAAGATGAGTCGACCAGTCAGCATAATCAGTCAACTGAGGAGCACATTAAAATTCAGACAGTCAACCACTAGGGAAAAGGATCCAATCACAAACGTTCCAAATGAATGGAAAAGTGAACTGGAATATCCTTACAAATTCATTATTGGAAATCTACATGAGGGTATCACTACCAAAAGATCTCAAAAGTTCAAATCTCACATGGCCTTACAGGGTGTTTATATTGGCTTATAAAAAGTAGTTTTTAAGCTAAAATCCAAAAGACATAAGTTGGTAATACCTAACTTTTAGCTTTTGGCTTATTTTTATACTTTTTATACCTAAAAGTAAGTGCTTTTAAGCACTTTTTATTATTTCCAAATATACACAAACCAAGAAAGTGTTTAAAATCCAATAATTACTTAAAATAAGCTAATCCAAACACCCTCTTAATATCTCAACTTGAGCTAAAGAAGGTGGATGAAGCCCTTAAAGACGACCGTTGGATCAAAGCAATGATAGATGAACTTAATCAATTTGAAAGAAATAAAGTGCAGGAATTGGTTCCAAAACCATCAAACATTTCCATTGTAAGAACTATATGGGTCTTCAGAAACAAGTTGAATGAATCTAGTCAAGTAGTTCATAACAAAGCACAGCTAGTTGCTCAAGGTTACTCTCAGCAAGAGGGAATCGACTACGATAAAAATTTTGCAGCTGTAGGAAGATTAGAATCTATTCAAATACTATTTGCTTTTGCTGCTCATAAAGGATTCAAACTTTTTCAAATGAATGTAAAAAGTGCCTTTCTAAATGGATATGTTTCTGAAGAAGTATACGTGAAGCAACTTCCTGGATTTGTAAGTGAAAGCTTCCCAAATCATGTATTCAAGCTTTCTAAAGCTCTATACAGACTCAAGCAAGCTCCCCGAGCCTGATATGAAAGATTAAGCTCTTTCCTTCTAAATCAATGTTTCAAACGAGATAATTTCGGCATAACCTTGTTTATTAAGCACTCAAATTCAGGTAATCTTATTACTTAGATTTATGTTGACGATATTATTTTTGGAAGTCCTAACTCTGTACTATGTTAAGAATTTGCTCACGCTATGAAAGGAGAATTCAAAATGAGCATGATAAGAGAGCTAACATTCTTTCGACAGCAAATCAAAAATCTTCCAAAAGTATCTTTATCAGCCAAACCAAGTACACCAAGGAACTTTTAAAGAAGTTTGGCATGGAGAATGCAAAGTCCATTAGAACTCCAATGAGACCAACAACTTCATTTGAAGAAGATAATAATGGCAAAAGCGTGGATAAAATGATGTATAGATGAATGATTGGATCTGTATTATTTCTCACTGCTAGTTGACCGGATATAATGTTCAGTGTGTGTAAATGTACAAGGTTTCAGTCGGCTCTAAAAGAATCATATCTTACTGCAGTTAAACACATTATTAGATATCTTATTGGGACGTCTGAATTAGGATTATAGTATGCCCAATCTAACAATTTTGTGTTAAAAGATTTTTCAGATGCAAATTTTGTAGGTGATAAGATTGACAGGAAAAGTACTTGTGGCACATGCCGACTGTTGGAAAATGCTCTAATTTCCTGGCATACCAAGAAACAAAATTGCATTGCTACTAAAGCAGAATATTTAGCTATTGGAAGTAGTTGTACACGAGTTCTTTGGATCATGCATCAACTTCTCAACTAGATTTTTCTCTTAATTCTATTCCTATGATTTGTGATAATACTAGTGTTATATGTCTGTCAAACAATTATGTACATCACTTTACGGTAAAACATAAAGAAATCGAGCATCATTTTATCTGTGATCATGTTGCAAAAGGTGATATTGCATTAGAATTCATTAATATTGAGTCTCAACTTGCTGATATTTTTGTAAAACCTCTTTTCAAAGAAAGATTTTGTTTGCTGCGTAAAACGATTGGCATTATGTCTATTTTGTAAAATAATCTTTCGTATCTATATAAAATATTTTACTTCCTTACTTTAGTTTGCTTAATTGATGAAGTGTATTAATTTTGTTGTGACTGTAACTATTACACTTCCATTGGTGCCGCCAAAGTAACTCCTTAGAAGTGCCACTTCCTTTTGAACCTGAATTTTCCTTAATCGAGGCAACCCTTCAATATTCTAAATGCCTAGATAAATACCCTCTTATCATGGCAAAAAGAAACCTTTCATCTTCCACTACCACCAGACGAAGTAGATGATTTCAGAAAATTCACAACCCCAAAGAAACCATAGACCTGGAATTATCCCTCGATTCAGACTTTCTTAAAACCCACAATGAAAGTAGTAAATAATAGGAGGATCTACCTATTAGCCAAAATAACGCAGGAAAGAGGCCTATGGAGCAAACCCCCAAAAAGCATGCGTGCAAGAAAAGGGAAAGTGGGAAGCATAGATTTTGGGCCGGAGGATAAACTAAACTTCTATGGAGCAAGTGATAAATCAATGCTTGAGTTCAATAAGTTAAAATCTATGACTTATGGATGCTCTGTAAGTCTTTCTCTTATGAAAAAATCTGCATTGTGATGTGGTTGCTACTTTTGACTTTAAACGTCTTGTTTCTCTGTTTGATACTATCAGAAATTCTGTGTATGAAGAGCATGTGAGAATGTTCTATGACAATGTGTTTGTTAATGAAAAAAATGACTTGGAATCCATTGTTTTAGGCACTCGAATTGTTCTTGACTCTTATCAATTTGAGAGAATATTTTCTGGTAAGTTTCATGGGTATGATATTTTTGTGCAAAATTCCTGGCCAAAAGATTTTAAAGTTTCCCTAAAAGAAGCAAAAGCCTTTCTGTCGGATAACCCCCCTACATTGATCCTAAAAATCTAATGTTTGAACACGAGTTTTAGCCCATATGATAGCCACCACTTTATTTCCTAGAATTGGGTCCCGCAATACCTTGACTACTTGAGATATTTTTGTTCTTTACTGTCTTTTGAACAATAGAAGACTCAACTGATTTGTATGGATTCGTCAGTATATGCTTGAAAGTATCAGGGATATATTCTCTCCTACTATTTGTCAACCCTATAGTTTGCTCATCTTACACATTCTTGAAATTATGAAGGTTGATTTGGCACATTTCTCACCCAATTACATTACCAGTACCTATGATAAGTCTGCATTTGCTATGACAGGTTACACCTTAAGTGATGATGGATAGGTCAGGTGTGCCAAAGTTGAAAGTGCTCCAGTACATGTTGAAGCACCCATTGAACCAACAGAGATTAAGTCGACTGCCACTAACAATCTATAGCAGATTCAGCAAAATCTAGATGGGGTAAAAGTCTTGCTTATTAAAATGAAAGAGCAGGTAGACAAAATCAGGGAAGTCACCATGGAAACAGGTACGAAATGTGGCTAATATCAAGATGGACATGGGATCCAAGAGGAGGAAAGGGATCAGGCAATCAACTCCATGACAGAAAATATGGACATGTGAGCCACGAGAAGGCAAGGGATCGAGGCATTCAACTCCATGACAAAAAAGACGGACAAAATCACCAAAGAAGTTGAAATCTCCTATGACTCTTTCTGCACCAAAGCGATCAATACCCTGAAGTACTTTCTAAGAGAAACTAAGACAATGTATTTGTGTTAAAAACAATATTTGTTTTGCTTGATTTTATTTTGTGACTTATTGTTTTGCATTGGTTTGTAAGACTTATCATATATGCCTCTCTTGAGGCATAACCTCTGCTACCCTAACTAGTTTGTCTATTATCTCCTATTATCTATTATATTTTTCATGTTTTTATGCAGTTTTTTATCTTTTCGATTGATGTCAAATGGGGAGAAAAATCTGAAGAAGAAAGTAAACAACCAAAACAGCAACTCAAGGGGAGCAAGCATCTCAAGCTATAAAAGGGAAGTATACTCTGTTTACTTTCTCTTGATTATCATCATCAAAATGGGGGAGATTGTTACATTTATGTTTCAATGATGACAATAGTGCAAATCTAATCGTATTTTTTTTTATTGCAGGAAATCAAGTAGTATCACTACTTCAAGAGAAGTTCAAAGGCAAGGATATCATAATGGAAATAAGATCTAAGGTAACATGAAAAATACTAAATCAAAGGAAGTCAAAGTCATTGAAAAGGAAATTAAAATCAGTCTAGACGATTTAGTCTCTACCAAAGAACATTGAGGTTTTCTCAACAAGGAAACATATCAAGTGCAGCTGCTAGCGAATATCATGCCATACTTCAAGGACTAAATTAGAATCTGAAGATTGATAAACCAAATCGAAGCCGTAAATCACTCCCTGAAATTTGGATAATAAAAGGGAAGGACGTAAACTAATCCATCCAATCTTATGTGCTGGATTCGGAGGAACCCCTTGGGTAATATCTTAAAGGATTTTGTGCCTCAATCAAACATTATTTTGCAATGACTATTCAAACTCTCCTATAAGAAGACTGGCTGTCTCAAGAAAAAGGCTTACGCAACTATACAAACTATTTTCTAAGTTTTCTAGTTCTTAGTACAAATAATGTATTCTTGAGTCTACAAGTGTCACAAAAGATAGAAAGAGTTAGAACACAAAAAGAGAATTGTGTCAATATTAGAAAAACCATTGTTGTAGAATATCTTTGATGGTGAACGTATTAAAATCATCACTATGGTAATCCTTTTTCAAAGATCTAAGAGAGCCCTTGTGACCCAAGGGAACTGGAAGAAGGTACCACGCCAGTATTGTGATGTGATTGCTATTTCCCACTTTCAATGTCTTTCTTCTTTGCTTGATACTATCGGAAATTCTATGTATGAAAAGCCTATGAGAATGTTCTATGACAATCTGTTTGTTAATGACAAAGATGACTTGGAATCCATGGTTTTAGGCACTCGAATTGTTCTTGAATCTCACCAATTTGAGAAAATATTTTCTGCTAAGTTTCATGGGCATGATATTTTTGGTCAAACCTGGACGGAAAATTTTAAAGTTTCCCTAGAAGACGAAAAATCTTTTCTGTCGGATAACCCCATGACATTGGTCCTAAACATCTAATGTTTGAACACCGAGTTTTAGCCCACATGACAGCCACCCCTTTACTTCCTAGAATTGGGTCCCTCAACGCCTTGACTACTAGAGATATTTTTATTCTTTATTGTCTTTTTGAACAATAAAAGACTTGACTGGTTTGTGTGGATTCTTCAATATATGCTTGAAAGTATCATGGATATATCCTTTTCTGATGCTTATCTATCCTACGGTTTGCTCATTTCACACATTCTTTAAGTTGTGAAGGTTGATTTGGCATATTTCTCACCCAATCACATTATACAGTACCTATGATAAGACTGCATTTACTATGATGGGTTACACCTTAAGTGATGATGGATGGGTCAAGCGTGACAAAGTTGAAAGTGATCTAGTACAGGTTGAAGCACCCACTAAACCAACAGAGATTCAGTCGACTACCGCTAACAATCTATAGCAGATTCAAAAAAATCTAGATGGTGTAAAAGTCCTGCTCAATAAAAAGCAAGTGGACAAAATCAGGGAAGTCGCAAAGGAAATAGATATAGATGTGCCTAAGCTTAGTATGAACATGGGAGCCGCGAGGAGGCAAGGATCAGGGCATTCAACTCCATGACAAAAAAGATGGAGAAAATCACCAAAGAAGTTGAAACCTCCTATGACTCTTTCTGCACCAAAGTGATCAATACTATGAAGTACTTTTTGGGAGAAACTACGGCAGTGTATGTGTGTTAAAAACAATATTTTTTTTGCTTGCTTTTATTTCGTGACTTATTATTTTGCATTGGTCTATAAGAACCATCACTGTATGCCTCTGTTGAGGCATAACCTCTGCTTCACTAACTAGTTTGTCTATTATCTGCCTATTATCTACTCTATTTTGTATGTTTTTTATGTATTTTTTTATCTTTTTGATTGACGCCAAAGGGGGAGAAAAATCTGCATAAGAGAATAAACAACCAAAGCAGCAACTCGGGGGGAGCAGTGATGTGCAACAACTCAGGGGGAGCAAGCATCTCAAGCTATGAAAAGGGAAGTATACTCTGTTTACTTTCTCTTGATTGTCATCATCACAAAGGAGGAGATTGTTACATCTATATTTCAATGATGACAATAGAGCAAATCTAATTGTATATATTTGATTGTCGGAAATCAAGAAGTCGCATTACTTCAAGAGAAGTTCAAAGGCAAGGATATCATAATGGAAATGAGATCAAAGATAACATGAACAATATTAAGTCAAAGGAAGTAAAAGTCATCGAAAAGGAAACAAAATCAGTCCATACGCTTTAGTCTCCATCAAAGAACATCGAGGTTGTCTTAACAAGGAAACATATCAAGTGCAACTGCTAGAGAATATCATGCCATACTTCAAGGACTAAATTAGAATCAGAAGATTGATAAACCAAATCAAAGCCGTAAGTTACTCCCTGAAATTTGGATATGAAAAGGGAAGGACGTAAACTGATCTATCCAATCTCATGTTCAGGATTCGGAGGCACCCCTTGAGTCAAATCTCTTAGAGGATTTTGTGCCTTAATCGAAGAATTTTCAACGACTACTCAAACTCTCCTATAAGAAGACTGGCTATCTCAAGAAGAAGGCTTATGCAACTACACGAACTATTTTATAAGTCTTTCTTCTTCTTACTACAAATATTGTATTCTTGAGTCTACAAATGTCACAAAAGATAGGAAGAGTTAGAACATAAAAAGAGAGTTGTGTCAACATTAGAAAAACCATTGTTGTTGAAAAGCTTTGATGGTGAACGTATTAAATTCATCACTATGGTAATCCTTTATCAAAGATCTAAGAGAGCCCTTATAACCCAAGGGAACGGGAGTTAGGTACCACACCAGTATTGTGATGTGATTGCTATTTTTGGCTGTCAATGTCTTTCTTCTCTATTTGATACTATCAAAAGTTCTGTGTATGAAGAGCCTGTGATGATGTTCTATTGCAATCTGTTTGTTAATGACAAAGATGACTTGGAATCCATTGTTTTAGGCCCTCGAATTGTTCTTGACTCTTATCAATTTGAGAAAATATTTTCTGCTAAATTTCATGGGTATCATACTTTTGTGCAAAATTCCTAGACGAAAGATTTTAAAGTTTCATTAGAATAAGCAAAATTCTTTCTACCGTATAACCCCCTGACATTGGTCCTCAAAATCTGAAGTTTGAACATTGATTATTAGCCCACATGATAGCCACCACTTTACTTCCTAGAACTGGGTTCCTCAACACCTTGACTACTAGAGACATTTTTATTCTTTATTGTCTTTTGAACAATAAAAGACTTGACTAGTTTGTGTGGATTTGCCGGTATATGCTTGAAAGTATCAGGGATATATCCTCTTCTATTGCTTGTCTATCGTATGGTTTTCTCATCTCACACATTCTTGAAGTTATGAAGGTTGATTTGGCACATTTCTTATCCAAGCACATTGCCAGTACCTATGATAAGACCGCATTTGCTATGATAGGTTACATCTTAAGTGATGATGGATGGGTTGGGTGTGCCAAAGTTGATAGTGATTTAGTACAGGTTGAAGAACCCACTAAACCAACAGAGACTCAGTCGACAACCACTAACAATCTACAGAAGATTCAGCAAAATCTAGATGGGGTAAAAGTCCTACTCAATGAAAGAGCATGTGGACAAAATCAGGAAAGTCACCAAGGAAACAGATACAGATATGGCTAAGGTCAGGATGGACATGGGAGCCACGAGGAGGCAAGGGATCAGGGCATTCAACTCTATGACAGAAAAGATGGATAGAATCACCAGAGAAGTTGAAACCTCCTATTACTCTTTCTGCACCAAAGTGATCAATATCCTGAAGTACTTTCTGGGAGAAACTAAGGCAGTGTATGTGTATTAAATATAATATTTTTTTGCTTGCTTTTATTTTGTGACTTTTTTTTGTGCATTGGTCTGTAAGAATCATCACTTTATGCCTCTGCTGAGGCATAACCTCTGCTACCATAACTAGTTTGTCTATTGTCTGCCTATTATCTAATCTATGTTGTAGGTTTTATATGTATTTTTTTTCTCTTTTAAATTGATGTCAAACGAGGAGAAAAATTTGAAGAAGAGAGTAAACAACCAAAGCAGCAACTTAGGGGGAGCATGTCACGCCCCAACCTTGGGAGGCGCAACTGGCGCTCAATCGCGTAAACCCAACTGAGCAAGCCTTATCAAGAATTCTCTACCCAACCCGATATGAATAAGGAAACCATGCTTTCGTTCATTTATTTAGAGGAGAAAAGATAGTATATTCCACATTGCTAGTTCATTTAAAATCACAACATTAAACCGTAGATAAGTTCCAAGATTCCATAAGATTACAATTTAGAGAAACAAGAGTTAGAAGTTACAACATAGTTCGTAGACCCATCCAACACCCATACATAACCCACACATATGTCTACGGAGCCTCTAAGGATGCAAAAGACAAGCATGACAATGCCGGCAACAAGGCCCCGGTTATACCTAAAAAGAAGAAGTCAACAATAAAAGTGCACAATATAACCCCTCGAAGGATAAAGGGGCTCACCAAGACTTTGAGAAGAAGGTACTCCGCTACGCGCAATCACCACTATCCGCAATAAAGATACCTACATTCACATAAAAATGTAGCGCCCCCGGCAAAAGGGATGTTAGTACCATGGAATAGTACTAGTATATATCACTAAACTCCATCTAGTTACAAATAACTCTCATATCAAGCATAAGGAAATCACAAGTATAACTCAAAGGCTTTAAACGATCACAACATTATCAATATAAAAGAATCATACCATTTTCACATTATGTTTCCATAGTCTTTAGTTTGGGGCATTCCATACTATTCGCCATTTGTTTCCAATAGCAGCGCTATCTTGAGCAAAGTACGATCTCGACCCGATCGGCTATGTTACCTCACTCGAGACATACATACATTTCCGATCTCGGCCCGATGGAGTAGGCCGCCTTGACAAGGCGTTGTTCCCTTCTCATTAATCATTTCATTTCATAATAACATCTCATAGGCACTTGGGGCCACAACTTATCATATCATTCTTGACATTAGGCCGCATTTTACATTATTTCCAATTACAATGTTAGCTTTGTCATTTAGGGCAGTAGGTGCACACAAGATCAACTTGAATTGTAAGCATGGACAAGACTTCACAAAGATGGCACAATATATTCAGCTGTAACATCAATTTAAGGTCTAGACAATTTTAATTCATAATTCATACCTTTGCCCATTTGAAGTTGTCGAGATAGCACGTTGATTATGTTGAGACACATTTTCACGCATATAAGGTTACAAAACCAACTCATAAAATAACAAGCAAGTCAACAATTCAACTTTATTCTTACCATATTTACACAACCACCGATAAAGCTCAATTTCTAAAAGACGGGTTTTAGCCATACATACCTCAATATAGCTTTCCTTAATCCTTACAAAATTTTGAAACTCTTAGCACTTTGATCTATTGTGCAAGAATTACAAATTAAATCGAGAATTAGAGACGAGATTGAGATTCTAGCTTGTTTGAGCATTTTATCAAACACTAAAGGTGCATTGTGAATCTTAGGTCCTTTTTTAGAGAAAGTTCTATCATTTTATACCTCAATTGCTTTCTATTTAGTTCTCATCCTCCCCATGTCCCATTATCTCCTATGCATGCAAGATTCCTAGCCTTATATCCATGTGCCCATTTGCTAATTACTTATCTTAGCAGAAATTTTGAAATTATTGAGGAGGGTACAGTTCTTACCTCTTAGGTTGAAGACCTAGTAGCTTCAATTGACAATCTTCAAGGATCTGGGGCAAGGATTTAGAGGGAACTTGATGGAAACTACTCCTTCTCACTCTAGAACTCCCTTTCTCTCTCTCTCTCTCTCTCTCTCTCTCTCTCTCTCTCTCTCTCTCTCTCTCTCTCTCTCTCTCTCTCTCTCTCTCTCTCCAGGTCTTGAAAAATAATAGTAAATGGTCTGTTGGGGTATTTTTAATGGGATGGGTTGGGGTTTTAAAAATTAAAAAATAGGAGCCCCGAGTCAGATTTGCGATCGAAAATATGCGGCCCGCATAATGGACTACGAAAATGCTCCCCAAAACCTGAACACCCTATCTGGGTATGCAGTAGAAATGCAGTTTGTATACCCGTTCTGGGCCGCATAATGCACCGCAGAACTGCCCCTTACAAAATCCCAAGGGAATTATGTAACGACTATGCGATCCGTATATCAGTTATGTGATCGCATAATTTACCGCATTATTGACCTCAATTTGACTATCATGCTGACTCGCTTTGCGGTGAATATGCGGTCTGCATACCTAAAATGCGACCGCATTATCGACCACAAAATCGCGCTTTTCTGGAAAATATTACTTCTTGACTTCTTAATTCAGAGATTAACTCAAAAGGATCGAACCGCGGCTTGCAAACCCGCTGCAAAGAATTTTTTTTATGAATTTCTAACACCTGACCCTAACTTGGCACTACGAGATTCAGGTTCTGAGTGAAAATTTTCACGGGGCCTCACAGAGTAGTGATGTGCAACAACTCAGGGGGAGCAAGCATCTCAAGCTATGAAAGGAAAGTATACTCCGTTTACTTTCTCTTTATTGTCATCATCAAAAAGGGAGAGACTGTTACATCTTTGTTTCAATGATGAGAATAGTGGTAATGTAATCATATTTATCTGATTGTAGGAAATCAAGAAGTAGCACTACTTCAAGAGAAATTCAAAGGCAAGGATATTAGAATGGAAACGAGATCAAAGATAATATGAACAATGCTAAATCAAAGGAAGTCAAAGTCATCCAAAAGGAAACAAAATCATATCAGACGCTTTAGTCTTAATCAAAGAATATCGAGTTTGTCACAACAAGGAAACATATCAAGTTCAACTGCTAGAGAATATAATGCCATATTTCAAAGACTAAATTAGAATTAGAAGATTGATAAACCAATTGAAGCAGTAAATCACTCCCTAAAAATTGAATATGAAAAGGGAAGGACGTAAACAGATCCATTCCATCTCATGTGCAAGATTCGGAAACAACCTTTGGGTCAAATCTCTTAGAGGATTTTGTGCCTCAATCGAAGATTAATTTGCCACGGCTATTCAAACCCTCCTATAAGAAGACTGGCTATCTCAAGAAGAAGGCTTACGCAACTACACAAACTATTTTCTAAGTCTTTCTAGTTCTTAGTACAAATATTATATTCTTGAGTCTACAAATGTCACAATAGGAAGAGTTAGAACACAAAAAGAGAGTTGTGTCAATATTAGAAAAACCATTGTTGCTGAATATTTTTGATGGTAAACGTACTAAAATCATCATTATTGTAATCCTTTATCAAAGAGCTAAGAGAGCCCTTGTGACCCTAGGGAATTAGAGGTAGGTACCACACCGGTATTGAACTAGTATAAAAATTGTTGTGCCTTCTTACCTTTCAGTTTGTTTAGTTCATTCCTACTGTAACTGTTTACTGTGCAAAACCTAGTCGACTAAACTTACACTTAGTCAAGTAAGATTTTAATTGGCAATAATTCACCCTCCCCGTACTTTCACTTCTTGTTGTTATTTTTATTTGTTGTAATTATCTTTTCTTTTTCGGTCATTCTATATCATAGGGTCTATCAAAATAATTTCTATGTTCTTCCAGCGATAACGCTACGTACATCTTACCCTTCCCAGACCCCACTTGTGGGATACTACTGGGTTTGTTGTTGTTGTTGCCAAATATCTTAATAGTGTTTTTGTCTATCTAGAAAACTTCTGCTGTGGCTTAACATGTATTTTTTTGGGGTTTTCCACTCGGTGGTTTCCCACCGGGTATCCGGTACCCGCATTGGAGCTCGACTATATCCGAAACTCGCACTGCGTAGGACTCCACTCGGAATGAAGCGCTTCCTACCAAGGATTTTTTTCGATTCCAAGGCTCGAGCTCGAGACATCTGGTTAAGAAAAAAATAACTTCATCCGCTACACCACACCCTTGGTGGTGCCTAACAGGTAAGTAGGGGTGGCAAAATAGTTAAAAGAAAATAATTAATCACCCATATTATCCATTAAAAATGGGTTGGATAATAAAATTTTTGAAAACGGATCAAATATGGATAAGAACCGTATTATCCATTTAGAAAATGGACAACCAATGAGTCTAACTTTTATATTTGTAAAGCCTCAAACTGGGGATTCCTTAAGTTAGGAAGACTAAAAATTCTTTCAAAATTGATCATATGCAAGAAGTTATTACTCATATTATTCGCCGATTAATTTTCTTATCTGTATTAAATATAAATCGGACCGATTTATTTATTTATTTTATTATCCGCTTTCGATCTAAACCATATTCAATCATACTCGCCCGTTTTTCTCTCCCACGGTAAGTATTACTTATGAGGTAAGTAGGCCAACCTTTTTAATTGGAGCAGATATTGAATTCATGGTCAAAGATACATTAGAAACATCTTGATGATGACAAATACCTCTCTTGTATGGAATTCCTAGCCACTACTTTTTTCTCCCTTTATACAAATTAGTGTATTGTTAGTGTTGTCACGAGTCTGACTCTTTAAGTACTTTACCAATATTTGCCAAACTCGCCAAAAAGATTTTAGAAAAAAAGTAGGGGAGGGTTCGATATATTAAATTAATGATTTGAATAGAAATGTTATCATAAAAAATTATAGTTTAGTGATATTTATGAGTTTTCTCTATGATAAGTGTGCATTTGACACTTACCAAGTGGTATTTTCTTTCCTTCTACGGCCTTCCGTGTTCTTGTCAAATCTTATACCCCTTTATATAATAGAAAAAACACTTATAGAAAATGTCGAAAATATTACGTCAAGGACTATTCAAACATATAAAAAAAAATTTTAAAATTTATTTCTCCAAAACTTTCTTACAACCTAATATAGTAATCTTTCATGTTTCTTTTTATTTTTCTGTTGTACCAAAATTTATGAGTGGTCCCGCAAATTTGTTTTATTACTATAATAAAACTTTTGCAAATATGACTGGAAAGTTCTTTGCACAAAACACCTGGCGATGCTTGGAATACTTTAATATGTCCAATCTTTTTCTACCAGATGCATCTTCCCTTGAATCCCAAGGCCAAAAGGAACCCAAAAAAATCGTAAATTTGTGGCCACCAAAATTGTACATTATTTATTTCCGCTCCTACAGTTCTGGCCACATATTTATGGGTCCTAAAAGGATCCATTTAACTCCCCTCCCCCACCTCCAAACGCCCAACCCCGTCGCCTTTCCCTTCTACATGAATAAAGGCAATCCGATTCTAAAAATATTCTATATTTATATAAGATTGAGGAAGTGTCTTGCACTTGAGATCATGTGAACGGCTTACACTAATATAAATATTAGTAAATATTTTTATTGTTTAAAAATGCAATTTATATGTCACACCATATAAATAATTTTATTATTGTTTTAAGACTGCCCTTCCATACGTATCAAGAATGTAAAGGAAAAATACCTACTTATTCATATTCAATATTTATACTAAATTATATTGACTTATCAAGGTTAAATAGTAAAATAATGTACTATTTAATTATAACTAAATTAAGTAAAAGTTTATGTGCAAATAAAATCCTATATTTATTGATTTAGTTTAAACATTAAGTGCGACACATCATACTTGAGCGATTAGATTTACATTTTATCCATTTTATAATATTAGTATTTATAAACGTGTATTGCACGTTAATAATAGCACGTGATGATTTAAACATATATTTATATGAAGAAACAATAAAATTTAATTATTAAGAGAAATTTATACATACTAATACAACAATCACCTAAATGCCGAAAAATATTATAGCATTAGTATAATACATGCTTAAAATAAAAGGACATCATCTAAACTTACACAATGATCAATTTTATCATGTTAGTTAGATAATTATGTATTATAATTTAAAAGTATTTAATATGATGGTATCTTAAACAATACTTCTTGTGGACAATATTTTTTTGTGTATGTTTTCTCCTAATACTTTGGTTGCTCTGCCTTAACCAGAACTCTTATTGTCGGTCTTGATATCCCTCTTGAAAGTGCAATATACAGTTGTTCATGTAAGAAAATAAATTTTTGTAAATATATTTCAATATTTAGGATGTTTGTTCTTGTACTTTATTAATTATATTTGCAAAACATAAACATGCTAAAATTATTTTTACAAATATTTAAAAGGATATTCTTTAGTTGCGAAAGTCGAAAGTTGAAAGTTGAATTTAGAGATAAAAATATACTTAGAAGCACATTGACCAATATCATAATTTTTGTATGTATGATGTTATTGTCAAAACTTCTATATATCATATGTGTGCTATTATATAAGCTATTCGGCGTATTTAAATTTTTCAATAGCATGACCTTCATATTTTTCTTCAAAATCAACCTATATACAATGAAAGATCAACTTAATCTATTATATATATGGTGACACTAACATACATAAGAAATAATAAACTTGATAACAAATAGGTATGGTAGAAGGCCATTTGGTATTAAAGTATTTAAGTATTCTTCTTGGTTGAAGTTATTGGTATCATTTTCTGCTGAGTCAAAAACAGAAAAGTATTTTGTTTTGCTATAAAATTTTGTAATCAACCTTTTATTTAGTTGATTAACATATTTATTTTTGCTAGCTAAAAAGTCCTTTTAATTCTATCATGCGATTTGCATAAATTGTGTTTTAATCTAATGATAGAAATATTTCTCTTATTAAATGCATACTATTACCACTGGGATTGATAACCAAGTATTCAGGAAGAACCAAATCATCTTTTTTTAGATGCTCTTATTCGTTTCCGACACGAAGCAAGAAGGTACTGAATACCGGATCCACTCTTACTTTATATTTCTTGTCAGTTGAATCTTTTTTATTTGAGGCCAGAAGTATAACTCTGGCAAGCTAGTTTTTACAGTCTCTACTTTTGTCGATTTTAGAATTAATGGTAGTACTTGATGTAAATTACCTCCTAACCTATTAATTTGTTACCAAACGGTTCATTAATATCCAATATATCTCTAAAACTCCTTTTGACACTTAGTCGTAAGTGCTTCATCCCATATTATTAGTTTTGCTTTCCTTATAATTTTGCACTATTGCTCTGCTTTTATATATTTGTAATGTTTATTTAGTTGTTTGAAAAGGTATATCAAATCTAAAGTGGGTGGCCTCACAATAAAATTATTGTTGGTACACCACTTTCTATTATTGCTAACAGTGTCACACCTCTTGATATGATATTTGCAAGTAATACATGACATAAAAATATTATTTCAATTCCGGTGGTGTCATCTACAAAAATATCTCATTATAGCAGAGTCGACTCTTTAAAATATAGTCTTGAAAGCTTGTTCTTGTTAGGATTTAGCTTTGATTGTGCTTCCTCAAACACTTGTATCGAATTTTGATTCTTAATAATATATTAACCTTTTTACTTTGTGTTCTAACGCCCTTTTATGGAATATGTACCCTAAGATTTTTTTTCAACTTGAATAAGAATTTTACTCATGTGATGAATTTAAAAATAAATTGAGAATTGAATTCTCTTGCTAAATAATTAATTAAAAGATTTAATTATATAATTTTAACATAAAAATAATTTATTTTATGTTGATCCATATCTTAATTTTAGTTCATATCTTGTTTTGAATATTTAATTTTAGTTATAACTTTATCCATCATAATTTTATTTTCAAAGAGTAAAAGATTGATACGACATTTCACTTTAGATATTTATGTTTGTACAATTATTAGTGGTATTGACTCTTACCAATCATATTTTTCTCTTTCTCATACATTTATATTCTTAAATATTTTCTTAATTATTGTTTAATAATTGAGTATTTTTTAATATTATTAGAAAATTTAATAAAATAATATTGTTTGAGCAGAAAAATAGCTTAAATATAATATAAAAATATATTATCATGAGGATATTTTTCTCGAGGTTAACTCTTTATGCAGTCCATTTCGTATTACTTAATTGTTTTTGGTATTGGACATTATAAAGTGGTAATGTATTGCCAATACGGAGGATTCTGATGAAATTGATTTTATTAAATTTTCTAAATGAATTTGGACAATATTATACATTCTCAAATTAATATGTCATTATACTTTTTCAAATTAAATTAATAATAGTAATTTTTAAGAACTATATCCTAAAAGTAATAAGATTACATGGCTAAAGATATTTATTGTTCAATTTTATATAAATTAGGCAGCCGAAAAATAATTATACTGATGGGATTCCTTAATGTAATCAAGTATGATTACTAATGTGAAGTATTATATCCTAAAACTAATAGGATAAGAAGACTAATACCTAGAATTCCGGTTATATCCTTTTATTATGAATTATTATGCGTAATGGTATATGGTTATTTTTATAAACCAATATTATTTTTATACTTTTATAATAATATAAATATAAATTAATACTAGTATGAAATGCATGTTTTAGATTAATATTTCCTACATTTATACACTAATGAATCTAGCTTTAGAAGTAAACCTCCTTGATTTTACTTTCTATATTTATTAAAATATTAGTTGTGTTATGAAATAATATAAAAGACAAGAACAATAACTCAAGAACAAGAGCAAATAGAGAGAAGAGTAGAGAGAGTTGTTCTTATTGATACTTAGAGAATGTTAGGAGTGATTTACAATGGTAGAAGACCCCTTTATTTATAGGGAGGGGGATGATTTATCTACCAAGAATAGAACTCTAGAATCTCTCTAATTATAGACATTCACCTTAAATAGGAGATTTCATAACACTCCCCCTTGAATGTCTATTCAACAATGTGCCTCGTTAAAACCTTAAAACCAAAACCCAATGGGAAAAATTAAAGTAAAGGAAAAAGAGTACACATGTTTGAATATGCGCCTATTGGTTGCCTCGTTAAAAACCTTGCAAGGAAAACCCAGTGGGAAAAAACCTTGTAAGGGAAAAAGAGTGCAACGCGCATTGACTCCCCCTAATGAGTACATCAATTTATATCCTTGAGCATTTGCATTCCAATCTTGTGCATCATCTTCAAAACGATCTTTGGTAGACGTTTGACAAATCAACCATATTGACTTGAATAAATATTCCGCACCTTGAAATCATCATTCTTGATAGATATGAACATCTTCATATAATGTCGTGGAATAACTCTTTGACTTTAAACTTTCAAGCATTTGAACTATAGGTTCAAAACTACATGTCTTTCATATGGAATCAATTCTTCTTGAATTGTATCTCTTCCATTTAGTTACTTTCTTTGGGTCAGTAAATGCGTATAGCATGCTTTGCAATATGTTGCAATTGAATTATCCTTTTTTATGAACTTCAGGTTCATATCATGATATTCGGGGATATACATATACAAATGATAATTCATCCCATGTAACCTTTTCTCAAGTGTTTATCATGTCTCCCCCTCATGTTAGTAAAGCTAACTTGTTTCCTCAACTTTGGGAAATCATCTTTGTGCATTATCATGTCAATATACACAACACATTAATAATAATAAGATGAAATTATTTGGTTCCTGACCTTGAACCACTTGTGAGGGGAGAATATAATATACTCTCGCATACAACGTATATCAAACTGATATATATAACTTTGTTCTCATAAGAAACAGTTTAGCTATTAAGTGGAAGCACTCAATAATTATCTTGCTAAACTTACTTTGATATAAACCAACTTATCAAGATGAACTATCTTGAGTAGAAAATCTGGAAATTATGCTCGAAGTTAGATTACTGAGCAATTTACCTCGCAAGCACCGGCCAGGCTGCGGGTCAATAACAATTGCGCATGTAACCATATCATAGATGCATCATATGTGGTATACATGGCAGGTGAATGGGCCCATATTCACCTTTGATATTTCCAGAATTTATGGGCTTCAACCCGAACTCTTTAGTTGGTCAGTTCATTAATGAGAACAAGTGATACAAGAGAATTCGTAAAGAACTTTCTAGTTCTTTATTATTCACCTATGTGAATTTGCACATCATACATAAAATGAGATGGCTAACACGAATGCTAACTGAACAAATTATCAATATTGGTAAACTTCAAATTTACACCATGACATGTGCACTTATCAATAAACTTCAGGTTTACTATGACATGGGTTTTTATACCAATAGATATCCACTTTATTGTGGCATTCTTTCTTTTGTGTAGTACAAACTGGAGAACAAAGCGGGTAGCTTTTCATATGCAAATTACCCGCTACAAGTTGTAGTAATAGGAGATATCAAAGCCTTCCTTTATTTATAGTCTCAATATAATCAATCGCTTTCGCGTGTACTTTGGAAACTGAATAAGTTTCTTTGAGACTTACTACAGCACAATACTCAATTGTGTTTCTCCAACATAGTAATAATTGGCTCTTCTAGAGCTCTCAATTAATTTTGTACTACCACAGATTCATCAACATCCATGTGGTGAATATCTTTCTTAAAGAGAAAGTTATACCATTATGGTCATGTCAAACTTATATGCAAGATATGTTTCTTGCATTATCGTTGTCCTTTAATAGTCATATTTCCAAAATACTTTGGCGTACAATAGGTACGTGACCAACGATCATTCATGCCATATATCATCTCAAACCTCCTTCTAGGGGTGAGTGTGGTACCATCTCAAACCTCCTTCTAGGGGTGAGTTTGGTATATTTAATACCAATTTCATGTTCATATTCTTCCAATAATGAATATGTATTCGTGAATCAAATGTTGTCACATTCACTTCGAGGATATGTGATTTTGTTATCCTTTTCAAATCTATAAATGCGTCAGGCATTTGATATGCTATTCTTTGCAAATGGATAATCTTTTGTGCCTCTTTCTCACAGATAGAGCTGTGTGGATCAAGATGAGATAATGATGCATTTTTCCACAAAATTTCCCGTTTGGTTTCACCAACTTCTCCCCCTAATTTTGGGAAAAGTGTCTCATTAAATTGACAGTCTGCAAATCGTGCAGTGAACAAATCTCCTGTCAATGTTTCGAGGTAGCGAATAATGGAGGGCGATTCAACCTCAACATATATTCCTAACCTTCTTTGCAGACCCATTTTGGTGCGGGATAGCGGTGCTAAAGGCACATATATTGCGCATCCAAAAATTCTTAAATGGGATATATTGGGTCCATGACCCAAAACCAATTGCAACGGGAAATATTTGTGTCAATTCGTCAGTCAGAGACAAACTAGCATTGCTGTATGCAAAATGGCGTGACCCCAAACCGAAGTGGGCAGCCGACGAACTAGTATTGCTGCATGCAAAATGGCGTGAACCCAAACCAAAGTGGGCAGCCGACGAACTAGCATTGCTGCATGCAAAATGGCGTGAACCCAAACCAAAGTGGGCAGCCGACGAACTAGCATTGCTGCATGCAAAATGGCGTGAACCCAAACCGAAATGGGCAGCCTCGTTTTCATGAAGAATTCAAGATTATTCTCATCTATTGTCTCAATATGATATCCATTTTGAATGATATCTTTAAAACTCAACAAGTTCTTCTTAGACTTGGAGGAGAACATTGCGATTGATATCATTAAAACTCAACAAGTTCTTCTTAGACTTGAAGGAGAATATTGCATTCTCTAAGATAAACGTCATGCCTTTGGGCAGAGTTACAGTTGCTCTTCCGGAGCCTTCAATCAATTTAATTCCCATGGTTTGCTATACAAAAGAAATACACGAACATAATAATAAACAAGTTCAATTCGTTTGTGTCACATAATATTTTCAAAATCTGCTGATGTCATTGACTAAAATAAATCAGATAGTCGATTATATGTTTTCCATAATCGATTACTATGCAGTTTGAAAATTTCAGTTTAAACATTTTCTTCAAACAATCGATTGTTAAACACAAACAATCGATTGTTGAACATTGACAATCGATTGTTAAACACACACAATCGATTATTTGCTATTTTGAAAAACTTCAGATCACACTGTCTTAAGACAATCGATTGTTAAATATAGACAATCGATTGTTGGCTTATTTTGAAAAATTCCAGAGCACACTGTCTTAAGACAATCGATTGTTATGCATAGACAATCGATTGTTGGCTATTTTGAAAAATTCCAGAGCACACTGTCTTAAGACAATCGATTGTTATGCATAGACAATCGATTGTGGATGATTTTTGAAAAATTTCAGATTACACTGTTTTAAAGACAATCGATTGTTAAACATAGACAATCGATTGTTGACTGTTTTTGTAAAATTCCAGATCACTGTTTTAAAGACAATCGATTGTTGATCATTGACAATCGATTGTTTTGCAGTTTTTATGCGAAATATGAGATAACCGACTAGTTTTTCAGGTTAGTCGATTACCTCTACTGGAAAGTAAAAATATTATTAATATTTGAGCATATTGATACATTTTAAAGAACTAATACTAACATTATATCATGAACTAACTAATACGAGCTAATACTAATGGCTATTAGTTTATTCATTCACTAATACAAACAAGTAAAATAAAATCAAATAGCTCCATCTTCTTTCATCACGGATCCATCACCGATTAGGTGGTCTATCTTCCCCTCGGGTTGCTCAAAGAAGTCTGCCACATCCAAGTGGGTGATGTCAAAGTTGTCGTCAGAGACAAAATTCGTTTCAGGGCGTTTACTCTTTCGAGATGTTTGATAAAGGTCAACCAAAAGTCATGGTATACGGCAAGCCTTTGACCAGTGCCCGTTTTCACCGCAACGATAATATATAGTTTATAAACTATTTGCTTTTGGGTTCTTATCGTATCGTGCTTGTGGCAGAGTGACCAACTTCAGGTTGTCATATCTCTTCTTTAAGCCATTCCACAAGATATGTGGATCTTTGACGGTGAGATATTCAATCTGCAAACCTTCATCAAGGTGATGGCGCAAGAAAATCAAGGCCTTAGCGTAGTTTCAAACCTTCATCAAGGTGATGGCGCAAGAAAATCAAGGCCTTAGCATAGTTTCAAACCTTCATCAAGGTGATGGCGCAAGAAAATCAAGGCCTTAGCATAGTTTTGGGTTGATGCATTATTTCTGTCTTTAATGGCGTCTCCAAGACCCATAGCATCCAAAATGGATTTAAGTATCCAACACCCATATCATATAGTTCTTGCCCGAAATTTCAAGGGCAACGAACTTTCTTTTCATAATGTCAGACATAAACCAAAATTACATCAAGAGCGTGTTCATACTTACGGGCTCTATTACAATTATCACATTCACTTCAGGGAATGGATCAAAATCATGTGCTTTACACAATCTCATGTCAAATATTACTTTCATAAAGTGAAAGATTATTTTTTTTGAGAATCCTTATTGTTCTCATTACCACAATAATGACGATTATAACTTCGTCTATTGCCATGTCCACATCCATTGATACCTTTACGGTAATTAGTCTTCTTTCAGACTTATCACATACTGCTACCACATTCTCTAAAGGGAATGGAGCAAATTCAATTGGACGGAATTCTTTGCCACGTCCACATTCATTGATACCTTCATGGTAATATTTTAGTCTTCTTTCAGACTTATCATATACTGCTTCCACATTCTCTAAAGGGAATGGAGCAAATTCAATGGGACGGATTTTTAATTCTTTGCCCACAATCATACATGAATTTAATCATGGCAGGGCATAGAGATTTAACCACTTCATGTGGTTATAATTTCTTACAAACTCCATTAGAGTTATAATCAAACTTTGTTTGTATATTAAATCAAATCGTAGGATTTCAAGAATTTGAAAGGGAAAAGTAAATTACTTACCTTTAAGGTATACCAATTATATTTTCAATGTTTTCTTCCTTTTCTCCACTGATGCAGACGACGGCGGCTCCGATGCGGGGAAATTGACGGCGGCTTAATCTTCTTAAAGAGCTTCTTGAGACGGTAGAGTCTCGTGCTGATAACGTGTTATGAAATAATATAAAAGACAGGAACAATAACTCAAGAACAAGAGCAAATAGAGAGAAGAGTAGAGAGAGTTCTTCTTATTGATACTTAGAGAATGTTAGGAGTGATTTACAATGGTAGAAGACCCCTTTATTTATAGGGAGGGGGATGATTTATCTACCAAGAATAAAACTCTAGAATCTCTCTAATTATAGACATTCACCTTAAATAGGAGATTTCATAACAGGTTGTGATTTTTATCACGATCACAAAAAAGATACAAACATCAACATAACCCTAATGTCATATACGGTGAACGCTAGTTTAGATATAGCCTTATCTGGGGGCAGACATAGAGCATTAACTATTAAGTATGGGTTATGGGAAATTCAATAACTTTTACGTAAATTTATATTTGTATTAAAAACTAATTAAATACTTATAAATATTTAATTAAGTTCTAACTTTAAATTTAATTATTATTACATATTAATTTAAAATTATAATAAAAATCTATAAATATTAAATCATAAATCTGTCCATGGCCTTATCTATATATTTTATATCTCTCTATGTGGCTTTAACTTTGTTGACCAAAATTTAATTCAATGAAAGAAATAAATGAAAAAATGGGTGACGTGTATAAAAGACAAAGTGTAAGACAAAGCTGATGTGAATAGAGAGTATTGTAATACTCCTTACAACTCATCAAACATCTCATTCTCATTCCCCCCCCCCCCCCCCGCCCCCAACCCCCCACACACACAAATAAATACACCACACTTTCTTCTTCCTTTTCTTTTTTCGGTATTCTTTTATCTACATTATCCACAACTATTGGCTTTCCCTATTCCCCTCTCTTTTTAAGTTATTGTCCCCTAAATACTATCACTATTTTTTGGAAAAAGAATAAATTAACAAGTACTATTTGTTATTTAGCTGGATATTTTTTGTGTCTTTCTTGGGGTGCGGAAGGTTTTCTACGGTCCTATGAAGTTAACATCTTGGCCTTAGAACTTTTTTTAAAGATTAATCCAAAAGATCGTCTAGCCTAATGTAAACCAAAAATATTTCTGAATATATGTATATAATTTATTTATTATATATATAATTATTTATAATAGTAAGTAATCTATGGACAAAACAAACAAAAGCAACGCCGTCTTCTTCTCTCCTCTCGGCGCACGTTAGTTAACGTACGCCGAGGGTGTTCCCATGGCGAGAGGGAGAGGTCGTCCTCGGAAAGTACCACTTGCTCTCATAGATCGTGTTATTCCCACCGTCAAACAACCAGTATGCGCTGATAATACAATCGACATTGTTCCATTGCAAAACAGTGTCGACATTGTTTCATTGCCTCATGCAGCTGCAGAATCAGAGGCATCTGGTGTTCCTTTGCTTGCAAAACTTACTGATAATGTAGATATCAGTCCAGATCCTAAGATTGTTCCGTCGATGGCACCGATGGTGCAAGGAAATAGGGGTATCGAGCACATGCAGCAACCTCCACAACCAGTCGTGACAAAGCCCAACACAGAAGAGGGGTCAAAAATTGAAGTACCCAAAGGGTGGGCAAGTTTATTTCAGAAGAATCGACTTGCTGCTAACGGCATGTCTCTGGAGTACATTCCACCAACGGTGATTAATGGCAAACCAGTGGGTCAACAGATTAAAGATGAAGTGGAAGAAGAAGAACAAAAATGGAAGTGTGCTCTAGTTGTCTTTGTTCTAGGGAATGGCCCAGGTTACAATGCTATGAAAAGGTTTATTAATCTACACTGGTCTCATGTACCTGAACCAGAACTCTTTTACCACGACGAAGGCTATTACATTGTTAAATTTCAATCCCTGATGATGCCAAGGAAGTCTTATGTGCAGGACCATACTCTATTGCAAATAGACCTATGATCTTGAAGCAATGGTCTGCTGATTTTGATTTTAAAGCTGCTTTCCCTACGGAAATTCCTCTATGGATCAAGTTCCCTAACCTTCCTATGTCATGCTGGGGCAGCAGGTCTTTGAGTAGGATTGCAAGTGTGTTGGGTAAGCCCATTTTTGCTGATGAGTGTACGACTAAGCAAACTAGAATCTCATATGCTCGTATGCTTATTGAGGTGAATGTCTCAAAGGAATTGCCTAGTGAGATTGAGCTACTGGATCCAAATGGGAAGAGTTTTATGTAATATGTGACCTATGATTGGAAACCATCATATTGTGAGAAATGCCTTATGGTGGGGCACAATTGTCTAGCCAAATCTACTCAACCCAATCCCATACATAAGACTAAGGTGAAACAGGAATGGAGAGTTAAAGCTCCAGCTCCTGTGGACCAGAGTAAGCAGGGAACTCAAGTACAGCAGCCAATCTTTCAGAAGGAACCCTGTGCCCATCCTGTAGTAGGTGAAGAGTTGAATAAACAGAAAGGTATTGATACACAGGTCTCTCCAGTCTTTAACATCACAAACTTTCCACCATTATCTCCTATTGTGATGTCTAATAGATTTGAAGTTGGGCCAGTGAGTTGGGCAGATCATCCCCTGGATGAAGGGGGAACCAGCTATACCCAATGAAGTGGTTATTTTGGAATATTAGGGGTGTAAATAAAAGGTACAAACAGAAGGAAGCCAAAAAATACTTTAGAATCAATAAATTTGACCTTGATGGTCTGGTAGAGACAAAGGTTAAACAGAAGAATGCAGAAAGAATATCTAGTTTCTTGTTGCCTAAGTGGAATATACTAACTAACTACAGGGGTGCCATGAATGGTAGAATTTGGATCTTATGGGATGCTACAAAATTTTTGATCACTGGTTTACAGGAGGAGGCTCAATACATCCATTGTAATGTTAGGACCCTCACTGGTGGACTTATCTGCTGTCTCACAGTGGTCTATGACTTCAATGACATTGATCAAAGGAGGACATTGTGGAAGATAATCCAGAACCTTGCTACTGTTACTACTGACCCCTGGCTAGTAGCAGGAGATTTCAATGCCATTATGTCTAGTAATGATAGACAATCCTGTCACCAAGTTAAACAAGTTGAGGTTGCAGATTTTACTAAGTGTATCCAGCAGGCTGGTCTGGCAGAACTTCCATGGAAGGGGGATTATTTTACCTGGACCAATAAGCAAAGTGGCAATGATAGAGTGTGCAGCAGATTAGATAGAGTGTTTGGTAATTATGACTGGATGATTAAGTGGAGCCATGTACACACTGTATATGGAGTGCCACTCATATCTGACCATAATCCCATGGTGTTAACCCTGGCAGAAGATAACAAACTCAGGAAGATTCCCTTCAGGTTCTACAATGCATGAACTCAGCATAAGGATTTCCAACTTCTGATCAAGGATAACTGGAATGGCAATGCTCAGTATACCCTTCAAGGGGTGTGGAACAACCTGAAGTCCCTTAAACCAGCCTTAAAGTCTCTAAATACTAGAGATTTTAAGAATATTACACAGAAGATTGAGACTAGCAGAAAGGAACTGGAAGATGTCCAACACCAGATGACTTTGTCCTATACAGATGCCTTACAGCTTAGAGAAAAGGAACTGGTGCTGCAATTAGAAAAATGGTCATTGATTGAAGAATCAGTATTACAACAGAAATCTAGAGCCAGATGGATCCAACTTGGGGACTCAAATAACAAATATTTCTCAGCTGTAATGAAGGAGAGAAACCAATATAAGAGAATTACTGAACTGATCACAGAGGGGGGTTTGAAGGTAACTGATCCAGATGACCTGAAGAAGGAGATTAAGGACTTCTATAAATCACTCATGGGGACATCAGCTACTTCCCTTCCAGCTGTTAACAGATTGTACATGAGCAATGGACCTAGCCTAACACATCACCAGAAGATGGAACTGGCTGCTGACATCAGTGACACTGAGATCCAGGACAGTTTAAAAGCAATTGGTAATGACAAAGCTCCAGGAGTAGATGGTTATAATGCCCTGTTCTTTAAACAAACTTGGCACATTACTGGAAAGCAAGTACTTCAAGCAGTCAAGAATTTCTTTGAGACTAACAAAATGCATAGACCAACAAACTGTGCCTCCCTCACTTTGATTCCTAAGGTGTCTAACCCTCAAACAGTCAAAGAGTTTCGACCAATAGCTTGCTGTTCAGTTCTGTACAAAATCATTTCCAAGCTTCTGGCCAACAACTACAGAAGGTTATGAGTAGTATCATCTGCAGTGCACAAGCAGGTTTCATTCCAGGAAGGAGGATTGCAGATAATGTCATTCTAGCACATGAATTAATAAAGCATTACTCTAGATCACATATATCTCCCAGATGTATGATCAAAATTGATCTACAGAAGGCTTATGATTCAGTTGAATGGTGCTTTTTGCAGCAGGTAATGGAGGCTCTAGACTTCCCTAACAGGTTTACAAGATGGATCATGGAGTGTGTCCAAACTGTCAGCTATACAGTGGTTGTAAATGGAGAAACAACATAACCTTTTCAAGCAGCCAAAGGTTTGAGACAAGGGGATCCCATATCTCCATTCTTATTTGCTATTGTGATGGAATACCTAAGTCGATCGCTGGTAGAACTGAGGCAAGGTAAAGATTTCACATTTCATCCTGGTTGTAAAAAACTAGGAATTACTCATCTAAGTTTTGCTAACGACCTCTTGCTGTTTGTCAAAGGAGAAGCTCAGTCTGTACGTACCATGTTTACATATTTCTCTCATTTCACTGCAGCCTCTGGTATGAACGCCAATTTGCATAAGAGTGCTGTTTACTTTGGGGGGGGGGGGGGGGGTAAAACCTGAAGAGCAACAGCAAATTATTGATCATCTTGGATATGTACGTGGAGAACTACCTTTTAAATACTTGGGTGTACCACTATCTACCAAGAAGCTGTCTGTTTTCCAATGGCAACCACTGGTCGACAAGATTACTGCTAGGATTATATCCTGGACTGCTAGACAACTGTCATATGCTGGTAGAATCCAGTTGGTGCAATTAGTAATCTTTGGTATTCAAGCTTATTGGGCTCAACTCTTTCTCATTCCTTCCAAAGTTATAAAACTGCTAGAAGCAATATGTAGATCCTACATATGGTCTGGCTCAGTTAATGTAACAAGGAAAGCATATGTGGCCTGGGAAAAAATCTGTCTGCCAAAGTCTGCTGGAGGCTTAAACTTGACCAATCTCTTATTGTGGAACAAGGCTGCTGTTGCAAAACTAAGCTGGGATTTGGCACACAAGAAGGATGTATTATGGGTGAAATGGATTCACACAGTTTATATCAAACAACAACAGCTGGAGACCATAAATGTGCCTTAACAAGCTAGTTGGATGGTTCGGAAGATCATTGAAGGCACTGTTCTATTGCAGCAATATCAATTGTTACATAAGTCTGATTGTTCTATAAGAATGCTCTATCTTCAACAGATTGGAGAGGCACCTAGAGTCCCTTGGAAGAACTTAACCATACAGAATTCTGCTCGACCTAAAGCACTTTTCAACCTTTGGCTGCTTCTACAAGACAGGCTTCCTACTAAAGATAGGTTGATCAAATGGAACTTGACTGTGGATGGCACTTGTGTTATGTGTCAACAAACTGAGGAAACCAGAGACCACTTGTTCTTGGACTGCACCTTTGCTACTCAGCTGAGGTATCACACACTGCAATGGATTGGAGCTACACAACCTGTTGGACAGAACTGGCCACAGTTTGTCCACTGGTTCATTGATCAGGCTAAAGGGAAATCTCCTCGAGCTCATATATTCAAAATGACCTTGGCAGAAATGTTCTATGTCCTATGGTTGGAAAGGAATGCGAGAATATTTGGAAACACCTTCTGTACTAGTGATAAACTGCTTAGAAGCATTGCTTACACTTGTAATGTTAGGGCACCGCCTAGAGTTAGAGTACATCTTCAACATTACCTTCTATAATGTTGAACTTTTGGTATAGTATAGTTTAGTCAGTTTTGTTTACCCTTTGATAGGCAGCTGTGTATAAAGCTGAACTATGGAATTGTATGGCAACCTTTAGTGATTAATACAAAGTTTAATTACCAAAAAAAAAAGTAATCTATGTATATAATTAAAAAATTAAATAATTAATATGGCCGAATATTTAGGTAAAAATCTCAATTTCTTTCCCTTCCTATAATAGTACTATAACAACTTCTGATAGTATAAATGAATAATAAATATCTGAGGTTCCAAAATAGGAAATTATTATCCACCCATGATAAGTGAATATATTGCTGGAAAATCAAGTTGTATGATGTTATTGAAGATTATTGCTATATATTACTCATTCTTATTCTTATAATTATAAAATAAAAAGTTTGCACGTCTTATTTATACATACATACAACGATACAAAGAAATCTTATAATTATTTTATATTTGTTAAGAATAGAATTCTAATTAAAGTGAATGTTTATCTTGTAGAGCGTTTTACTTTGAGGCTAAATCATTTTTCCTCATATAAATAGAGGGGTCTTACTATATTATAAATCACCCCAAATATCAATAAGAATTTTCTCTCTTCCTTTGTAATATTGTTCTTGTTCTTTTATTATTTTATAACACGTTATCAGCACGAGACTCTACCGTCTTAAGAAGTTCTTTGAGAAGATTATGTACACTCTTGTTCGATTGGCTATATATAGGATTTTCCGCCCATCACTTTAATTTTCAGCTCCCATCAAATCATATTCGGTGAAATTCTAAAAAGGTTATGGTTTTTTTGCCTCTATCTCTCATTTTTCATTGTAATTTCATACGGGTATTGATCAGTTTAAGCTTTACGATTGAATTTAAGCCTTCTTTTTTTTTTTTTTTTTTTTTTTATCGTTGTGTAGTAATAGTCACGTGTATATGTGTGTTGCTATGTCACTGAAAGATCTTGAAAATTTCATCATTGCTGGCTATGATTCTGGTCTTTCAAATTGTCAATAACAAAATTCAGTTGTAAAAATATTTATTTAATTGATTCATGTATCACGTATACATTATTCAAGAAAAGAAATATTTCTCTCATTTAAATATGTGTAAGGCAGATGTTACTATAATTTTTGATAGTAGTAAATTAATTGAAGGCTCTAGATGAGCTACTATAACTCTGCCTAAGGAAACAATATTTATCATAGAGAATGCAATGTTCTCCTCCAAGTCCAAGAGGAACTTGTTGAGTTTTAAAGATATCCGTCGAAATAGATATCATATTGAGAAATAGATGAGAATAATCTTGAATATCTCATTATTACCAAGCATGTCTCTGGCGAAAAGAACGTTATTGAGAAGTTCCCATCTTTATTTTGTGGCATGTATTAGACAAGAATTAGTGCAATTGAGGCACATTGTACCGTAAACCAAAAGGTTACTGATTCCAATACTTTCGTACTTTGGCATGATCGATTGGGACATCCTGGATCAATTATGATGAGACGGATTATAGAAAACTCAAATGGGCATCCATTAAAGAATTTAAAGACTCTTTTAAATAATGAATTTTCTTGCACGGTTATCAAGGTAAGTTAATTATTAGACCATCACCAACAAAGGTTGGAATTGAGTCCCTTGTATTTTTGGAACGTATACAAGAGGACATTTATGGACCTATTCACCCACCTAGTGGGTCGTTTAGATATTATATGGTCTTAATAGACGCATCTTCTAGATGGTCTCATGTGTGCCTATTGTCATCTCGCAACCTTGCGTTTGCAAAATTAATGGCACAAATAATTCGATTACGGGCATAATTTTCCGATAGTCCAATTAAGTCTATTAGACTAGATAATGCTGCTGAGTTTTCATCCCAATCATTTAATGATTATTGCTTATCAATTGGGATAAAAGTGGAACATCCTGTAGCTCATGTTCATACTCAAAATGGTCTTGCAGAGTCATTAATTAAACGTATGCAGTTGATAGCAAGACCGAGGCTGCGCACTTCGGTTTGGGGTCACGCCATTTTGCATGCAACAATGCTAGTTCGTCTCAGACCGACAAATTATCACAAATATTCTCTGTTGCAATTAGTTTTGGGTCATGAACCTAATATATCCCATTTAAGAATTTTTGGATGCGCAATATATGTGCCTGTAGCATTGCATATCGCATCAAAATGGGTCCCTAAAGAAGGTTATGAATATATGTTGGGTGTGAATCACCCTTTATTATTCGCTACCTCGAAACATTGGCGGGATTTGTTTACTGCATGATTAGCAGACTGTCGATTCAATGAGACACTTTTTTCCAAAATTAGGGGGAGAAGTTGGTGAAATTAAACGGGTAATTTTGTGGGAAAATCCATCATTATCACATATTGATCCACGTGCCTCTATTTGTGAAAAAGAGGTACAAAAGATTATCCATTTGCAAAGAATAGCAAATCAAATGCAGACACATTTACGAATTCTCTTATATTGCTTGTTCTCATTAATTAAGAGACCAACTAAAGTTGGGATTTAATCCCATAAATTCTAATAATATCAAAGGTGAATATAGGCCCAATCACCTGCCATGTATACCACATAAGATGCATCTACGAGATGTTTACATGTGTGATTATTATTAACCTGCAACCTGGCCGGTGCTTGCGAGGTAACTTGCTCAGTAATTTAATTTCGAGCGTAATTTCCAGATTTTCTATTCAAGATAGTGCGTCTTGATAAGTTGGTTTACATCATAGTTGATTTAGCAAAATAATTTATTGAGTGCCTCCACTCAATAGCTAAACTATTGCTTATGAGAATAAAGTTATCTATATCCGTCTGATATATGTTATATACGAAAGTATATAACATTCTCCCCTCACATGTGGTTCAGGGTCAGGAACTAAATAACTCCATCTTATTATTATTGATGTGCAGTGTATATTTTCATTAACATCATAATGCACAAAGATGGATTTTCAAAGTTGAGGAAATAAGTTAGTTTTTCTAACATGAGGGGGATACATGATAAACAGTTGAGAAAAAGTTACGTAGAATGAATTATCATTTGTATATCTAGATCCTCGATTACGATAATATGAACTTGAAGTTCATAAAAGGATAATTCGTTTGCAATATATTGCAAAGCACGCCATAAGCATTTTCTGACCCAAAGAAAGTAACTATATTCTCATTGCAAATCCTCATATTAAGTCCTAGAAGGACAAAATCTATCGTACGCTTAAAGCGTATATACAAATCAGTTTCAAATAGAACTTCTTGATAAAGAAGATGAGCAAATGATCAAAGTTATCATAATAAACGAGGCAAGTGATCTAGAAGGTCACGTGACATAACACTTCATAATATCTCATGAGAGATTCAGGTACCTGAATATATGAATGAAAAGATCTATATGTTATGTCTTTATTAAAATTTATTGGAACTGATATAACATGTTTGTCGACGACATCTATCATAGCGCTAAGTATAGATGAGGATCTTAAGTCTATCGAATATAGACACAAAAATATTGTCCAAATGGAAGAGATACAATTCAAGTAGAATTGATTCCATATGAAAGACATGTAATTTTGGACATGTAGTTCAAATACTTAAAAGTATAAAGTCAATGGTATGTGCAATCAGGTTTCGTATCTTATTTGTCTAGCATGACATGAAAACTTGATATGCATCTAAAATCTATAATATGACTTATATGACTTAACTTATATGACAATCCATGAAGGATTTAAGTTGCTTGAAGCATCTACAATTCTTGATCTTGAAGTACCACTTCCTCAGTGCAATTTATGCACAAATGTATTTTGCTATAACTATAAGCATCATAATGTGATAGAGAGGATACCTTTATGGAGATATTGAAGAGCCATTCCACGATATTTGTGAAGACATTATATATCTATCACGAGTTAGGTGCAAATATTCATTATAGTTAATATGGCTGATTTATTTATCAAATCTCTACCAACGATCTCTTGAAGATGGTGCACAAGATTGGACTGCGAAGGCTCACGGATGTGAATTGATGCTCTTATCAGGGGGAGTTAATGCACGTTGCACTCTTTTTCCCTTACAAGGTTTTGTCCCACTGGTTTTTCCTTGCAAGGTTTTTAACGAGGCAACCAATAGGCGCATTTCTAAACATGTGTACTCTTTTTCCTTTTCTAGAATTTTTTTCCCATTGGGTTTTATTTTAGTTAAGGTTTTAATGAGGCACATTACTTATTGAGTAGATATTCAAGGGGGAGTGTTAAGAATAGAATTCTAAGTAGAGTGAATGTCTATCTTGTAGAGAGTTTTACTTTGAGGCGAAGTCATTTTTCCTCCTATAAATATAGGGGTCTTACTCCATTGTAAATCACCCCAAATATCAATAAGAATTTTTTCTATCTCTTTCTCTGTGATATTGCTCTTGTTCTTTTATTATTTTATAACAATATTAAGTTTTGTACGTCAAATAGAAAGAGATAAATCAAACTACCTTACATCTTAATGTTGCTCCAACTTTATTAACCTCCAATCAATCATATCAGTTATCAAATACTGCTATAAAATTGAGTTTACCATTTTTGCTACCTTAATCAAAGAATTCATTAAGATAAGAACAATTGTGTTTTCATGTGTTTATGGATAGACACTTTACACATAATTGGAATAACATTGATATCTAAGGATGATAGATACCCTCACTTTTGTGCTACTGTACTAAAATTTTCCATTGCAAAATAATATTTACAAGGTATAAATTAATAAATGCTCCCAATAAAAATAAACCCCCAAATTATCTTAGAAAAAAATAAAGGGGACAAAAAGTAAGAGTGTAGTGTGCTCCGGGCCGTACCGGGCCCGCAGTTCTGGCGGGCCTGGTGAGCCGGTCCTGGCGGGTCTGAGCCTGGTGGGACGTATAGACCCGCGACGAGCCGGTCTTCGTAAAATGGCCCGTGAGCCCGGGATCGCTAGGCCCGGGACCGCCAGCCGGTCCTGGGCCGTGCCTGGCGGGCCCAAACTGGCATATCAATATATATGCTACATGAAATTATATAAGAGAATATATATATACATAACATACAATATATACTACAAGAAAATATACAATATATACTAATTAGTACAACACAATATACTAATTACTAGTACCAATATTGGCACATCTTCTTTTAGTTTTTTTTCCTTTTAATGGTGGTATTAGTACCTTGTTATGCTCATTTCATTGCGGGAAGGAAGACTAAGAAAGATATGCCATTTTGGGTAATACTATATACATAATATACAATATATATTAATTACTACAACACCATATATATATATATAATATACAATATATACTAATTACTGTAACACAATATATAATAAAATATATATTATATATACTATACTAATAATTTAATATACTATACTAATAATTACTATATAAAATATTACCTTAAAAAAAATCCTCTTCCTCCGAACCCCACTCAAGAAGTCCAAAACCGGAAAACCCGACCCATAAGGCCCGCCGGGGACAAAATACACCCTTAACAAAAAGTGGACTAGTGTGTAAGACTAAGGTTTCAAAACAAGGCTCCACATAGGAACAAATAAAAATTTTCATCCACCACAAAACGAGTACCTTTTCCAACTGTCAACTCACGAGTAACTTCTGTCAAACTCGCAACATAAAATTATTTTTTTTTAATTTTTTTTATAAATAATGTTAAAGGATTTCGAAAATTCAAAGAAAAGAAAAAAAACAGAGTCACGTGTCGATGTTGTCTTTGAACGTGAGCCACAAGATTCCATTAAACTCTCGAGCTTTCTAAAAAAACAAACGGGGAATTCCATTTATACCCTCTGACGTGGCACCCCCTCCCTCCTCCTTCTTGTTCTCCTCCTCCTCTTTTAACACAAAAATATTTGTTTCAATGTTTGCCTTTGTCGCTTCTCCTTCTTCTTCCTCTTCATTTTACACTCTTGTGTAAAACTGTAATTTATATTGGGTTTTTTTCTGAGAAAGTTTCTTTTTTTTTTGTCAGCGCACTCTGTTTTGAGACTACCAGCTTGCGAGATCGAGACTTTGAGGTGTTATTGGTTTAAAAAAATCATTTTTAGTCACTTCCTATGCTGTTTATAAGCAGACCCTTTTGTTAAAGTTTCCAACTTTATTCATTCTTGGGGTGTTCTTTGCTATTGAAGAGTCCAATATTTCTCTGAATTTGAAGCAATATTTACTAGTAGTAGAATTTTTTTGTTCTTGGGTTTTCTCTGAGTTTATGTTTGAATCAAGGATTGTGATTCTTCGCTTTGGTGAAAAGAGTAATTGGTTTCATCTTCAATTGGGAAAGTTAATGTCTCATAGTGGTGACTCTGTTGTGTGTGAACATAGTTAGAGAAGTATTGAATAACTTACTGTGAACCAGTGAGAGTGACTATTGATATTTTTGGGATCTGAAACTCAAGAGAATTGATTGGCTAAACAGTAAAACTTGGGGTTCTTTTTCTTTATATATTTTTATTTTGGGAAAGTGTGAGGATAGATTTTTCCAGGATATTTTGGTGCTTAAGATTTTAGCAGTTGTTGCTGATTTTGGCTGTGGAGGAGTTCTAACATCTTCAGATAAAATTGATGGCATCTGCAGAACTGGCTGATCAGGTGTGACAATTTTTTCTTGTTATAGTAATTTTCAGATGCTATCTTGTGTGGTTCTCTGTTTTCTGTATGGTTAAAATAGATGTAAAAGTATAATGGGTTGATGGATTTTGAATTTTCTAATAGATGACGAGTTAGTGAAATTTTGATAGTTGATTGTTTTGATTAGGTGGTATTAACCATTTTAATTCAGAGTTGTCTTAGGTGGATGGAATATGTTGCTGTAGCTTTATTGTTTTCTTTTTTGCGTGGGGGTTAAACTGCAATTTGTTTTAACTGTAGTACCTAACCAATCTATAGTGGATGAACTATGATTTTGATACCAAAGTTGTGTACGGGCTTAAGAGTGTTAGTCCAGTAGTACAATAATTTGTGTCGTGTTTCGGCCAGTTCAGACTTATCAACGGCGAGCTTGACATTGATGTTGATTGTTGAAATAAAGAAAATAGGAGAAGAAATTTGCAGGTTTTAATAGTTGTCACTTGTTATTCTGTTGTTCATGTATTTGTATTAAAAGAATTTAAGCTAATGGCTATATGCTTACAAAGACTTCGTACACAATTTTGCTAGGAGATAATGTAGTAAGACTGTTAAACATCAAGATGGGAGGGAAGATTGTCAGTTCTATATGTTAGTTTCACTATTTAGCCATATACAAATATTTCATTCTTTTGCTGCTGATGAATGGATTGTTCATTTGCTAGACAACACTGAATGTTCTTTTTTTTGTCGTGTTCTTGTGTATTCAACTTATAATACACCTTGACTGTAAGCAAATACACTGCAACATGTGATTTAGTTTGACTTTAATCTTTGGCGAACTTTGGAATATCACAATAGAGCTAGTAGGCATGGTCCTCTTTAAATTACAATGTATTGAAGTATTTGAGTTCTTTTTGGAGAAGCTTCATCTTTCTCTCTTCGTCATTTTAGGATCAAAGTGGAGAAAGCGGGGTGGACTCGATCCGTTCCAGCAGGAACGGAATTTCATCAGATGTGGGAGAATCATCAACAAGGAGCATCCAGCTGAAAGAGCAGGTTGCTTCTGCAGATAAATTTGCTCCCAAGGTTTATTGTTTTCCACATTCTCTGTGTCAACTACTTTTTCCATACAAGGCTCATATCTGTGTTTTGTCCATCGTTCTTTTTGGCTTAAAATAGGCCAGGAAACCATACACCATCTCCAAGCAAAGGGAACGGTGGACAGAAGAAGAGCACAAAAAGTTCCTTGAGGCTATAAAGCTGTATGGTAGGGCATGGAGGCGCATAGAAGGTAGAAACAGAAAAAGATTAATGGCTTGTTAGAGGCATCTTTTGGTTGTCATCGCATATTTACAATGGTCTTGATTAATTTTCAGAGCATGTGGGAACAAAAACTACAGTACAGATAAGAAGCCATGCTCAGAAGTTTTTCTCCAAGGTTTACTGCTCTTATATACCCCCATTATATCTATATGCCGCCTTTTGATGTAAGTCATATTCTTTTATGGCTCTAAGGCGTGTAGTCATCGTTACGGGTTGATTTGTTATGTGAATGCTTTTGTTGATTTCCATTGTGTTTGTGGTGGCCAGGTTGTTCGTGAATCTAATAGTGGTGATGCAAGCTCTGTGAAACCAATAGAGATCCCTCCTCCTCGACCTAAAAGAAAACCAATGCACCCTTATCCACGTAAATTGGGTACTCCAGTTAAAAGTGGAATCCTAGTCCCCGAGACATCGGCGAGGTTGATCTCACCTAATATGTCTATGTCTGAACAAGAGAATCAATCTCCTACTTCTGTGTTGTCTGCACATGGTTCGGATGCACTGGGCACGGCGGATTCAAGTAAGTGCAGTGGTAGCGCATCACCTGTTTCACCAGCTGGTGGTGGGAATTCTGATGGTTTTGTACTTTCTGAACCGCCCAATTTCATCACACAAGATAGCTATTCGCTTGCCCAAGCAACTGCTAGTACAAATCCAGAAAACCAAGCTTGCGTGGTACGACTGCCTTTGCCACTTTTTTTTTTGTTTGCATGATGCTGCTAGAAAATTTTCATTTGAAATCACTGCTTATAATTCTCCTGTTTGATTCGTATTTCAGAAACTAGAGTTGCTTCCCCAAGAAGTTAATTTTGTTAAAGAAGGCTCAGCTGAGACGTCTTCTACTCCATGTCTGAAGCTATTTGGTAAAACTGTGCTAGTCACTGAATCTCAGAGACCCCGTCCAACTTCTGGCACGTGCAAAATAGAGACAGCCGTGAATGATGAAGCAGCATTGCCAACAGCGTCTTGGAACTTAATGCCAATGAAATTTACTGCTTCTGATTCAGATTGTGGGTCAAGTACCTTAACTATGGGAACCCCACCACCATTTGATTATTTGCCATCACAAAATGAAAACCAATGGCCTATTGGATGTGTTTCTGCCACTCTTTTGCCATGGGGATCATCATGTGCATCTGTTTTGTTTCCTTGCATTCAAGTGCTTAACCCAATTCCAATAAAGGGGCGTCCACTCTTCAATGACAACGATCTGGAAGATAAACAAAATCAGAAAGTAGGATCTTCCACTGACCCAGTAAGTGCGGAAATGGGTGAAGACAAAAATATGGATATCGAAGCTCAGAGTAGACAACATCCACTAGAGAAGGTGAGGAAAGTGAGGAAAGAATTATCCTCTAGGCCTAGCGAAACCCCCAGCTTGGTGCGAAGAGCAAGTTCCACCAACCGCATTAAGGGCTTTGTTCCTTACAAGAGATGCTTAGCAGAAAGGGGCACCAATCCCTCAATGCTAAGTGGTGAGGAAAGAGAAGATCAGCGAACCCGCCTTTGCTTGTAGCTGGTTTTCTTCTGTTGTTGCTTTAGCTCATTAGCGTAGATTTTCCAGTAGCAGGGGAGCATCTGATTGAGGTTTTGCATAGTCCTAGAATTGCAGTTGGGGATTGTCTTGACTCAATCGGCACTCCAACTGGCTTGGTTGGAAGAGGCTATAAAGGACCTGATCGAGATCACACTTCTATTGGCTTGGAGAAGAGTCTGATGTACTTACCAATACTCAGAGAATGCTTAAGAACTGGCCAGCAAACAAAGGGATCTGATGCTCGAGTTCTTAAAAAGAAAGGAAGCCTGGTATGGATTTTCATTCTGCTAGAGCAAAGGCACGAAGTAAAGGAGGCTGCTAAGGTTGAGCCTTACTAATTTTAATGAGTCATATTCAATCACCCCCGAAATACATGGTGGCAGAAAATGTAGCTCTTCCTTTTTGTTTTGGCAGAAGCTGAGAAGCACATCTTTATCCCCCTCGATTGTTCAAATGTGTTCTCATGAATTTCAATATTGTAACTTCATGCTCATGAGCTTCTGCTCTTGTAGAATTACTATTGCCAAGTTGCGGATGCGTCTCATGTATGATGATTTTTGCCTGTGGAATTCACTCATCTTATATAGTTACTGTACCAGTTGAAACTGTGAATTGCTAGTGTTCAGCTTCAAGTTTGCTGTGCGAGAGTTGGTTGTCATTTTGGGGACTAGACCAAATTAAAGTTTTGCACTCTCTTTTGAACTTCAACGTTTATGCAATGATTGGTATCACTCAGTTTTTCTCCAGCTTGTTCACCTTCATTTATCATAGTTGCAGATGTTTTTAGTAAGCAGGGTGAGCATCTGAAATATCAGGGATCCTAATGTTGCCATCGATTGTTCAAATCTGTGCTCGTGAACTTAATCGTGTAACTTATCTTATTGATGAGCTTTTGCTCTGGTAATACAACTATTTCATCATTGTGGATGCTCCACACGTATGGTTTTGGTCAGTGCATCCATTCATCATAGTCTCATGTGAAACTGTGAAGTCAAATCTTGTGACTTGAATCTCTGTTGACGGTATTGTTGTAGAGGCGACACCCTTTAGAAAGGAATACAGTAACAGATCTTTTGTAATACAACAATTTATGCGTAAGGAGGCTGACTATATGGTTTATTTAGTTGTTTTGTTCTCTAAAGCAAGTAGGATGAAATGCACTGTTGTAGCTTCCTTTAGCAGATTTTATAGTTGTTCCAAACACTAAGTAAAGGTATGTATGAAAAGCCTATAATATGATACTGAAGAATATTTCAGCATTTTACAAAATTGAATTTTATTTGGTCAAATAAACAAGAAAAGATGGTCACCTACACATTGAGCTCCTACATATTTCGTCCTCCAGTTAATCAATCAATCTAATGAAATATAGATCACCAATCAGTCAATGAAAAGCATGAATTTTAGGCGTTTAGACGTGATTTAATTGAATTTCTTTTTAAAAAAACTCCAATATTCAACACTTTAAAAGAACCGATAAGGATCAAATATATCCTTTTACTATTCGAAATAGTTTAAATATATCCTTTGTTTGATTATCTAGTCAATTATATCTCTACCATTATATTTTGCACTAATTTATCCCTAATTTTAACGGAAAGACATGTAATAACCTAAGAATCAAATAACCCACCCCCAATTTTAAAATATCCTATTCACTTTACAAACCCACCTCTTAACTTGAACCATACTCGACCCATTCTCCTCTAAAATTCTCTTTATTTTTCTTTTCATTTTCTTTCCTTTTTTACTTGACATCCTTCTCTCTTCCACACTCCAAGTCAATATTTTCAATGGATGTTAAAACCCAACCACTTTCAGTCATAAATTAATTAATCCCCCAACCTAGTTCCTTCCATCAGTTCAAATCTCAGGAGCTATAGTGATAGAGCTCAAACTTTTAAGCCCCAAAAGTTCTTTTCTCAATTATCAAATCTAGTTACTTTCAATTCAAATTGTAGTTTGATTACGTTCAACTCTAGTCCTAAAAAGCATAAGCGATTGCTGTAAATATAATTTTAGTTTAAAAATCCAGAGTCGAATCCCACAGAGAACTGACAAGATTGAACAATTTTCTAAATTATAAAGATTGAAATTTATATTTCTAACTAATTAACTAGCAAATACTATAAAGCAGTAAAATTATCAACTAACGAGACAAATGGTTAAAGACTAAATTATGGAGGTCTAGAGTTATAATTTTCCCAATTATCGGAATCCTTTTAGCCATATTCCCTACAATTTTGCCAATGTATTCTCTAATGATCGTGAGCATTTTATGTGTCGTAATTCTCTCTCGAGCGACCACAATAACTTACTAAACATATTCTCTCGAACTACACTAGTTGGTTTTATCTAACCACTTATTATAACCACGTCAAAGCTTTTTTATTTCTAAACCTACATTTAAACCCGCTATATTGATTTCTCACATACGTTAGGATTGACGTTGTTCAACAACCACCTAAATATGTATCCTTTCTCAAGAAACATATAATAAATAGGCACATTGAATCGATGGTATTCAATCAACAACAATAAACACGTAGTTGAACAAGTAGAGAAATTCAACAGCTCAATTATATAAAAATATAACAAGAATTTATCCTATAAAAGGTTCCATCAAAACCCTATATAGAAAATTAGCTATTCATAATATTATGTAAAACTACAATACTAAAAGTCATAAACAACAATGAAAAAATAGGACGAGGAAGGAAAACTCGTAGAAGAATTTCCGCCTTGATCCTATTGTGTCTCTGCCTCCTTAGGTCAAATTTGTGTTAAAAATTGGTCTCCTCACGTCAAAATATCATTTTTCCATGTATATATACCAAGTAGCCCAAATAATTATAACTTTTCCTACGCAAGGACAAGTTCTCAGGCCTAGACAGCCGCGGCTGCGGTATTTGGCAAGTATACTGCCTCAGCCCGTTTCAGGTCCGCGGTTGTAGTTTTGACTGCGTTTTTCACCTTGTTCAGTTTGGAATTTAGAAAAACATAAAACATGAGAGTGGTAGCCCTTTGAGTCAGCTTTTTAACTATATAAAGCGGAGCCCGAATGGAATTTTGAGAGTAAAATTATATGTATTTTCCTAGACAATATGAAAAATGCCTACTCGATTTTTTGTTTTATTTCTCTATCATCTGTTGATCCCTGAATACGATTCCGGCTTAATTCCTTGGGCTTTTACTCATACTTCAAAACTCTAAATTACTGCGATTCATTCTATAATATCTATATAGCTCGAAATTACTCCTTCAAGGCATAAAACCTACAATTAGTGTAAGACACTAGCGATTAAAGCTCAAGCTCAATTAAAGTGTAGTAAATTTGAGTGTAAAAAGAGACTAAAATACGTAATTATAACCTATCATCAATATCTCACACTTAAATCATTGCTCGTCTTCGAGCAATCTAACTACACTTTTTAATAAACATGGCATTTTAAAACAGTTCTCCTAGCCCATCACACCAACAGTATTTTAAATAGACTAAGCACAAAAGTGTAACATCTTCACCTCAAGATTTGACTTACAAGTACGACGCATTATTCACAACTCACCCACTTACTCTAACATAGAGGTCACTGACATTATCTTTCCTTCATGAATCAAGTGTCCTCAGAAAATAAAAGAGAGTAGTTTCACACAATAAACTTTAAGAACACTTAGGAACTCAAGATAGAAAGAATTCACTCACTCTCAAAAATAACATTCATATTCCACAAAAGATGCACCATAAGCTTTCCCATAGTGTACTACTCCATTAATCGAGCTTATTCAATCCACGATCAATTAGGACTTTATTTGGCTGTAATGTAGGCTACGGGACGGGTATGATACATTTAGATATAAGAGTGACTACACCTCCCTGAGCACTTTAATACATATATTTTAACATTCAAATCTCATACTTATGTCAAACCAAAATTTTACCTTCACATCAAAGTATATTACCACATTCTTCTTTAAGCACACGTACATCAAGAGCCACCACTTATCAATGAATTATTTTTCATAACTATCCAACTATTTTTTTTAATTCAAGTGGCTCTTACTTTTTCAAAACAGTGCACCTTTCTCCTTATTTAATTAGTTCCACTCAAAAGCCAAACCACCATCCCACATTTTAACATTTACAAAGTTCACAAATAATTCAAGTGCTCATGAGAGGTTACTTTGGTTCAAATAGATGGTTAATTCAAACAAATGTGTTAAGGCTTGTAACGTAGTTATCAAAGAAACATGATTACATGCTCAAATGAGTTAACTATGATACATAATAATTAGACAGGTAAAATATACATATATGGGTCAATAAAGAAATACCTATATCACTTCCTAGACTGAATAAAACTACTATTTCACTTTGCAAACACATGGGGCAAGTTCTAGGCATCAAATGTAATGCACAAAATAACACCCAAACCTCACACACACACATGACACATAACTCACTCATGATTGGATTCATCAAGATACTCTAGTCAAAGTATTCAAATTAAATTATACAATTTAAGATACTTATACAAGAGTTAAAAATTAAGCCTAAGCGTCACAACCAAAAGTACTCACTATTCTCAAGGCATAACAAAGTCAAGAGATATTGCTTCAATTCAAAACACAACACGATGACTCCTATCCCTTAAAAAAACTAACGATACCCGGTTAAAATAAAACCCTTTAAAAAGAACCACGACACAAAAAAAATCAAGGGGAAATTGCTACACTATCTAACAAAAGAAAATTGTTTTATTTTATTTTTCTTTAGGCTTAAATCCCTCAAGAAAATTTTCTAATAGATCCATCGTCGGGAAAAGTCCAAATTTTTATTAATTTTTTAAATAAATTTATTCAATTAAACTAATACAACTAAAATAGCATAGAAAGTCACATAGACAATTTCCTCACCACACACTTAAAATTGTGCATTGTCCCTAACACACACCATAACTAATAAAATGGTAAAAGAGACTCCCTGGTAGGCCAAAGGCCAAAGAACTAACAACTCATGGGGTACTCAGACTTCTCCCAAGCTTGGTCCTACGTGCGGGTACCTCACACTTAGTTCCAACCATTTGGTTTGTTGTTGCATCCTTCCAATACCGTTGCTTTCCATGCTCCTACAAAATAAAATATTCACTACAAAAATAATAAAATTAAAAAAACAATAATAAATAAAAGAAATCAATAAAGCTGGGTTGCCTCCCAACAAGCGCTTGATTTAACTTCGTGGCACGATGAAATCACTTTTTGCCTCCACGTCGAGTTTATGAATTGAACACCCAATTTGGCATTAAGTTTTCGGCTATATTCCAGGGGTGGAGGAACAAATCTAATTGGCCCAAGCAACCATTGTACTATTCTATACTTCTTGGCTTTTAGATGAGGTATGTAGTCTATCTTTCTTGCAAGAAAAATTCCAGAATGTAGGCACCTTGTTCCTCATTCCTTGACTTCTAAATCGGCTCGGATGACTCTATTTCCATATCGTCATCCAAGCACAATGTAAAAAAATATTTGGAATGAGGACCAATGCACTCACACACATGAACTTCAGGACTTTCAGCATCTTCGACATCAATGATACTAGAGTCAACAAAATTTGTATCCTCAATGTCCTTGGACGACTCTAGTCTCACTTCTTTAACATTGACATCCTCAAATTGTAGTTGGCTAGGTTGTGATGTTCCACTCTGACCTGCTCAATTAACACCTCAAATTTATACTCTTCTTGGCTTCTATTATTAATATTAGCTTGTTGAGCATTAAAAACTCTAATCACTTGACTCAATGGAGCCTCCAACTTGTGAATAGTTCCCTCTTGCCTTTCTATCTGTAATTTTTTTTATTATTTTGTTTCAGAAGATACTTTAAAATATCCTTGTTCTTTTTCAGGTCTGCATCCCCAGGTTCTTTGTTCCTATTAACTTCACAAGAAAAGGTAGAACCGTCATAATAAGGGGTTGGGGGAAGATAAGAAATCTAAGCACAACCGTAAAAGTGACCATTTTTACCACCACACACATTTCACAAATAAGATTGAGTTGGTTTACATAACTCGCTCTCAAGAACGTTTTGAAAATTTTGCCACGGGTGGTTTCCTTCACAATATGTATAGAGATCAATAGTAGGATTATCTACACCTAGATTCCCATAATTCAAAGATGTCATGTTTCTCAAATCAATAGTTATAAAAAATACAAAAAACAAAACAAAAGAAAATAAAATAAAATAAAAGTTCAAACTCGAAACTTTGCAATATATACAGCTACAACTACACCATTAGTTCCTCGGCGGCCGACAATGGATAAGCGGTCGCTGAAAATATAAGCGGTTTAAAAGTCTAGAGTCGAATCCCATAGAGAACTAAGGCTTATAGTTGTATCTGTTTAATATCACTAAGAAGACAAGATTGAACAATTTTCTAAATTATAAATATTAAAATTTATATTTCTAACTAATTAACTAGCAAATACTACAAAGCGATAAAATTATCAACTAACGTGACAAAGGGTTAGAGACTAAATTAAGGAGGTCTACAGTTATGATTTTCCCAATTATCAGAATCCTTCTAGCTATATTTCCTACAATTTTTCCAATGTATTCTCTACCGACCATGAGCACTTTAGGTGCCGTAAATCTCGCTCGAGCAACTACAACAATTTACTAGACATATTCTCTCGAATTACGCTAGTTGGCTTTATCTAGTAGCTCATTATGGCCACGTCAAAGCTTTGTTATTTCTAAATCTCTACTGACCATGAGCACTTTAGGTGTCGTAGTTCTCACTCGAGCAACTACAACATTGTACTAGACATATTCTCTCGAATTACGCTAGTTGGCTTTATCTAGTCGATCATTATGACCACGTCAAGGCTTTGTTATTTCTAAACATGCCTTTAAACCTGCTGTATTGGTTTCTCACATACGTTAGGAATGACGTTGTTCAACAACCACTTAAATATGTATCATTTCTCAAGAAACATATAATAAATAGGTAGTTGAACAAGTAAAGAAATCCAACGTCTCAATTATATAAAAACGTAACAAGAATTTATCCTACAAAAGATTCCATCAAAACCCTAGATAACAAATTAGCTAGTCATAATAGTATGTAAAACTACAATACTAAAAGTCATAATCAACAATTAAAAAATAGGAGGAGGAAGGAAAAACTCGTAGAAGAATTCCCCGCCTTGCTCCTATTGTGTCTCTGCCTCCTTTGGTAGAATCTGTGTTAAAAATCGGTCTCCTCACCTCAAAATACAGTTTTTCCATGTATATATACCAAGTAGGGTAGGGCCCAAACAATTATACCTTTTCCTATGCGAAAAAGAACAAATTATCAGGCTTGGACGGCCAATGACGGGGTCCTGGCGCGGCATGGACGCAGTATTTGGCTAGTATAATGCCTCAGCCCACTTCAGGTTTGCGGTCACGATTTTGACTGCGTGTTTCAATTTTTTCCGTTTGGAATTTGAAAAATATAAAACATGAAAATTGTAGCCCTTTGAGTTAGCTTTCCAATCATATATTATGAAGTCCAAATGGAGTTATGAGCAAAAGGTTATGTGCATTTTCCTAGACAGTATGCAACATGCCTACTCGATTCTTTGTTGCTCTATCATCCGGTGATCCCCGAATATGATCCCACGCTTAATTCTTTGGGCTTTTAATCAGACTTCAAAGCTTCAAATCACTTGAATTCATTTCATAACATTTTTATAGCTCGAAATCACTTCTATAAGGCATAAAATACAGAATTAGTGTAAGACATTAGCGATTAAAGCTCAAACTCAATTGAAGTACAGGAAATTAGAGTATAATAAATGACTAAATTACGTAATTATAGCCTATCATCGTAGCTCAAGCACAAAATTCCATTTTCAAACCCAAATGATTTTTCAAGTTCAAGTGTAATTTCCATATTACCAATCACGTCTTCAAATTTTGGATGCAAACTCCCAGAATCAACAGCCCAAGAGGTTCAATAATCAAGCAATTAAAATTTCTCTATGTGCCACATTTTTGTTGCTTGCATACATAAAACCCCTAACTTGAATTCTCAATCACCCATGGACATGAAATACAAATATGACTTGAAATTGGCTCTAGACACTATTGTTTCCATGAAGCCTACAAACTTTACTCCAAATGCACTGTAAATGTTTGCCATTCGCTTCTTAAGGTGTATACTTCTTTCTTAGTGTTCACTTCCCAGATCTTAATCAACGAGGTAGTTGGATACGGGTCTGATTTCGACTTTACGTATCCAAGAAAAGTTCGCCTGACGCGTATAGTCTGATCAATTCTCCTTGGCATCCTTTCACCATCTTCGATTCAACTGTTTTGGGGCTGTGACGTTCTCGAAAATGCCTGCAAAAAGGAAATCAAATGAAGGGGGATGAGATGGGTATAAGTCAAGTTAACGGGGAGATTGTAAAGGGATCCATGTATTTAAAAGAGATTTTTTTCTTATATATACCATATATGAAACTCTATTATTAAAAATGTACATAGTTTGTATATTACCAGCCCAGTCCATACTTTAACTACAATTTATATACCAATTTTTAATTAGGCAGATTTTGGAATTTATATCGCGCTTAAAATCAGCCACAAAATCTGGGCTTGATTTATTCCACATTAAAATCCCAGTTTGAAACGAAAAGTAAATATCTAAAGCTGTGTAATTGTCTCTTCTACTACAATTCGAAGAATTACGCAGAGCTTCATTCAAATTGGCGATCGTTCAGCTTCAAATTATGCAGAGCTGCTCTTCTACATACAGCTTCAATCAGTAATACACACAGTGCTGCAAATTTTTGATCGTTCTCTGTTGTTCATCTTTTTTTCGTTCTTCATCTTTTTTCTATAAACTACACGAAATCATGTCAAAAATCTCAATCATGTTAAAATTTAATGGGAATTGGGATAATTATGGCAGATTTAGAGATTTTGAGGTTGATGCAATTATGGTAGATGACAATGCAAGCTACATAATTCTTATTTCTACAATTGTAGAACAATAATCGATTAATACATCAGATAAAATTGTAGAAATCAAATATAGGTTGAACGATAATTATCCTCCAATGGAGATTAGGAGTGATATGGGTGTTCGTGTTTATATAGAGACCAAAAAGGAGAATAAAAACTTAGGTTTGTATCCTTTATGTATAAGTGTAAGAGATTTTAATATGGAATTGGCAATCACCAACGAGAGCACAAGCACAGGTTTGTGTAATTAGACATTGCAGAGTTATGGGTTTTGTGTGTTATCTACAATGTTACTACAATTATATACAATTAACTACAAAATAATGTAGTGAAGATTTTAGAGCAGTGTTGTTTTCAAAACTATCTACATAGTTAATACATTATCTGTTGTTGCAGGTTCGTCTGGATGCCTACAGTTACTTGATATTCCATCCTCTACAGATATAGAGGAATATCACGGTGAAATAATAACAGAATCTATGCAAACATATATTGATGAAGGACAAGTGTACCAGGACAAACAAACTATAACTGATGCAATGAAGAAATTTTCTGTGATGCATAAGTTCCAGTTCAGAGTAAAAAGATCTAGTCATAGAAGGTATGGATTTTTACTGAATATATCTGGTCTTTACAAATTGTAGTTATAGTGTAGTATAATTGTAGTTAAATAGTATTTCATAAGGATTTATGTGAAAACAATCCTTTTGTTGCATCTACATTTATATTATATAATTAATATTGTATTTTTTTGTATCTACTGTCTTGTATGCGTTGATGAAAACTGTAAATAGCACTTCAAAGCAACGTCAATTAATAATTTAGCATTTTTCAAGATAAGGAGTTTCATCCGACAACACACATGCTCATTACTGGACGAAACCTTCATACAGCGCAAACGTACTGCAGTTGTAGCTGGTAGCATGGTTGTTCCAAAGTATTGTGATCCTAAGACTATGTACACCCCAAAGGACATACAAACTGACATATTCTCCAAATATGGACTAAACCTAAGCTACATACAAGCATGGCGAGCAAAGGAAAAGGCTTTACAGTTTTTGAGAGGGAACCCGGCTGACTCCCACAACAAATTACCCAAATATTTTTATATTTTTAAGGAGACTTATCCTGGTTATGTTGTTAAATTGAAGAAGGCAGCAGATGAATGCTTTTTATACGCATTTGTTGCTCTTTGTACATCAATTAGTGGTTGGCAACATTGTAGGCCGGTAGTAGTTGTTGAAGGAACATTCTTAAAGTAAGCATACAGGGGTATTATGCTGACAGCAAGCACCATGGATGCAGCAGGTAAAAATTGTAAAAATTTTGTAGTTATTTGTAGCAATTATATAAAATGTAGTTAAATTGTAGTAAGTTTGCAGTTATTTTGTAGTTATAATATAAAATGTAGATAAATTGTCTATATTATGAATATAGATTGTAGTTGTTATTTAATAATATTTTTATATACATTTTCAAAGCTTCCAATTAATAGTTTATGAACTAATAATGTAGGTACAATATTGCCCCTGGCATATGCTGTGATTGATTCTGAAAACGACGCATCTTGGCAGTGGTTCTTTGAGAAATTCAAGCAGGCATATGGTGAGAGACCTTCAATGTGTGTAGTTTCATATAGGAATGAGAGTATACTGAAGGCAACATCAATTGTCTATCCTGGCATGCCACACTACTCTTGCATGTGGCATATTTGGACAAATATAAGGTTCAAATTCAAGATGGGACATCTACAATTACATGAATTGTACTTTGCTACAGCACAATCATACACGCTGGATGAATTTAATGAAAGAATATCGAAGATTGAAGAGGTAGACCTGCGTGTGAAATCCTACCTATATGATATTGGCTATCATAGCTGGTCAAGAGTACATGCAACGGTGAATAGAACTTTTACTATGACATCGAACATTGCCGAGTCGTTAAATGCTGTAACAAAAGAGGCAAGAGGGCTGCCAATATTTGAACTATTAGGGTATATGAGGACACTTCTTGAACGTTGGACGAAAGAGAAGTTATTGAAGGCAAAGTGTACTTTCATATACCTTGGGCACAAATACAACAAAGAATTGCATGACAACAGAATATTATCTTACAAGCTTAGGGTAAGATCTTTCTATTTGGTGCAAAAAAACAAATTAACCAACACACAGTGTTTCCAGATTGTAGATAACTTGTAGGCAAATTGTATATAATTGTAGGCAAACTGTAGTCAAATTATAGTCAATTTCTGGGCAAATTGTAGGTTGTAGTCATATAATATTTTTTCTTTTTGTTCTGCAATTGTAGGTGATGGCTTCAACAGATCATATACATACTGTGTTAGATGGTGTGAAGAGGTATATTGTGTATCTAGAAAACAAGAAATATAGCTGTGGACAATTCCAACCTGAAGAACTTCCATGTGCGCATGCGTTGGCAGCAATAAGGCACATGACACAAAGAAGAGCCTTCTTTTCCAACAAGAAATGTAGCTGTGGACAATTCCAACTTAAAGACTATTGCTCGCAGTATTACACAAGGAAGAGCCTTCTGCGTACCGATGAAATAACAGTAAATCCTCTTCCTGATTAAAGCAAATGGAATGTGCCACAACATATTTTGGATGAGGTAGTAAAGCCACCGGCGAGAGATAAAAGGCAGCCAGGGAGACTTCAAAAGGAAAGATATAAAACATACGATGAAATAAAGTCAAAGAAGTACAAGATGTCATGCGGAAATTGTGTAGGTGAAGGCCATAACAAAAGAAGTTGCAAGAATGCACCCAAAAAGAAATGAATATCATGTAGCTAGAATACTAATTCAATATAAGTGTTAGTGAGTTCAAATTAGCAGATTTTTGGTGTAATCGTTTAATTTTTTTAAGATCATTATGAAGTATGCTACAATTTGTGTATGGCGCTTGACATGATTTTATGTAATATGTCTGGCATCTAAATTTGTCTTTTATATAGTTTAGCTAAACTTCAATATTTACCATCTAAGGAGCCTTTCTATGATTTATTGTATTATCTTATATTTACATAGTTTAGCTAAACTTTAATATTTATTATACAGTATAGCTAAACTGATTAATAAAGTAATCTTAATGTAAAGTGATCCCAGATTGTATGTAAAATGTAGGGTAAATGTAGTTAAGTTATATTCTATGTTGTAATTTGTAGATGATTTGTAGATAAATTGTGGATAATTTATTTCTACCGTTTGAGTATTTACTTCATCTGTTTGCTGTGTAATTTTAATTCAACTGACAGTTATATATAGATATTACATAGTACTTGAAGGTATTCCATAAAAATTATGTGAAGATTAATTGTAGGAAATTGTATAATAACAAAACAGAGTAATCATGTATAATATAATGAAGATACAGTGTTGTAAAAAATAGAAATGGAATATTTTCTACAGTGTATTCTCCGTCAACTGCAAAATGGCTTCAACTAAACTAGGAACACAAGAATCTATTTCTTCTTTCTCTGTACTCTTCTTCTCATTTTTAGCAGGAGCACCCTTCCTCCTTGCTAATTTGCCTGTTACCTCACTTTCACTGAATGACCCATCTTCTTGCTTCTTTGTAGCATAGTCCCATAGGAGATCTCCGTAGCGTCTACAGTGTTGGTCGATATATGAAAGGTCTTCTGAAGGGATTGACAAATCTCCAAGGCTAACTTACTTCGCAAAAGCAGCCACAAATACATCACAATCGCTGCATAAATTTAAAATATTTAGTTATTTAACAAATGATTATAAAAAATAATAATTAAATATCTAGAAAGAGAGAATAGTTTTTTTACAGTGATCCTTCCTTTTGCTGTGGAATCTCCGCAACCATCCACTGTATGGTGAGAGGCTCGGTAACTGATTTCTCAATGTATGCCTTTGTTGTCTTGAAGTGAATGTCTTTACGTTTTCCGTAGAAACAAGTGAAAGACAAATACATAGGGATAATGATTGAAAACTTATCAACTAATGATTCAACAACATTATGATGGTGTGAAGACACCATGGAATCATACACGTAAAGTTGCCTATCCGCTATGTCGAAAACGAGCAACAACACATGGAAATTCTCTACAATGTTCTTCAACTAGATCCCAGGAAATATTAGCAAGAAGTCTATACACAAGAATATATTTTGCAACATCATCATCGGGTTTAACAATCGAATACTTTTACTATGGCGGAGAAGTTATGAACTTGTCATAGTTTTGTTCAATCTTGGTCTTGAACAAGCAATTTGTTGTTGTGAACCTAGTGTTGTCGTTGGGGCCATATTTACCTCTTTTTCTCAGGTAATACATAATAACATCAATGTGTTGCAAAATAAAATATAATCTACTATAAGCTACAGTGTTACCACTTATATATATATATATATATATAGAAAAGCTACACTTTAAACTACAATTGGAGCATTCATAATAATATCCAAATTCACACTGCAGTTACTATTATAAGTAAGGATTTAACTACATTCACTATAAATTAACACTGCAGTTACTATTATAAGTAAGGATTTAACTACAAATTCACTACAAATTAACTATAGTTAACTACATTGATGATATACAAAGATTCCAGTTCTGTCCAAAATAACAAAAATACAATTTGTACATACAAATCATCGTCAAATACCAGACATAAGGTCCAACAACATCACAATTACACTATAAATAATAAGAAGCAATATTTATATGAAATGTCTACATTATAAATATAATACATAGTAAACAGCATGGTCACATATATCTCCTATCTACGATATAATTACAATTACACAAAACAACTGCGAACAAAACATATATTGTGACTTATTCTTTATACTTACGGTGTTATTGATGACTTATCTAGGATGAGCAAGGGAATAAAACCAGTCATTCTTATCTACCTTTTCAAAATCAAGGTCTAACCAAGGCTTGATTTGGTTATCCTTTTTGGAAAAGTATTCCATCCTCCTGTTACAACAAATAAATATCAAATCATATCGTTGAAAAGACAGAATTAATTACATATTTAAACTTTAAAAATGTTGAAAGTGTCAAATTAAGCATTCACACCTCTTAGATAATTTGTCATTACAGTGGTATAACCACTTGATGAACCTATCTATCAAATCAACATCTACATTTTCACCTATAACAGTTGTGAAAGGGTGTTTGAGGTAGAAAATCTAGGTCCAATAGAGCTGCTGCCTCCAGAACTATATAGAGGTGTGAAAGGTGATCGTGCATGTTTCCCCGGTTGCCTGGTTCTACCGGGATGAATGGGGGTTGCTTCATCTGATATAGGCTCACCATACATAACCAATTGTGTTAAGTTGTCTGGCAATTCAAAGTCATCTAATGTCACACCCTTACTGTCAATGCCTGAACCTTCAGGAACAACTCATTTCACATGGTCTCCATCTTCGCTTTCATTTATTGGATTCTTAATGACTTGTTTTGCCCGTGCTGCAACAGTCACACCGTGAATTGAGGACTGTGCATTGTTATCTTCAATATCTATTACATAAAAAATAACTTACTTAACTACAGTTCAAATTTGTTTAAGCAACAATTATCTATTCATAATGATATTATGATGCTACATATGCTTGTTCTGCATCAGGCTCAATTAATAATGAGGACAATGTAAATAACAATAGCTAATGTTGCCTTTTAAAATGTAGATTTATGTAGGTATTTGTAGATAAAAATGTGAATATAATTACAGTATGGTATTATACCTGCTTGTTTGACCTCAACTACTTTTTGAAATTCTATTTCTTCCTGAACATATGCTTGCACATGTTCTGTTGAAACTTCAGCTTGAATGAATAATTGAAATATTGTCAATTGTAGATATATGTAGGAATTGTAGTTAAAATATGAATTATAAAATTTAGTATTGTAAACTTATTATAATGAAACTATGATATTATACCTGTTTTATCTACATCGGCTGCTTCTTGAAAATCTGGATATAAGTCAACATGTGCTTTAACATGTTTTCGAGAAAGTGCAGCTGCAACTCATAGTGATAAGGGCAAATATAATTAGATAATGCTCCTTTTAAAGTTGTAGGTATATGTAGGAAGTTGCAGATAAGAATGTGAATAATAAAACTATGTTCTATAAATAGCTATATTAACTGTATATGTTTGTAGGCATTCTGTAGATACCTGTATTGCTTGTGTATGCATGCAATAGATCACCAATATTTTACTGAAATTGCTGGTCGTTCTCTCCTTGTTTTTGTTCATTTTTTTGGTTGAACTACCAACAAACTAAAGATTTTATATCAGTTTGAGTATATTGTTTCATATGTCATAATTTGTTTTGGTATATAAATATATGCCAGCTCTTACATTTTCCTCATCCACATCATATCTCTTGTTTATCAGTGTCATAACACTTTTCACAGAAACATCTATAAACACATGAAAGTCACTGAGTTTCTCAAATACATCCTTCCTAAAATCCTCTAACTTTCCATTGACCTAAAAGTTAAAAATATAGTTAGTTGATCATTTTATTTAAAGTGCTACATTTCTAGTACAATTTAAGTAAAATGAGTGCCATGTCAATAGGGCTGACTATAGAAATTCACTACATTTTAAATAATTTAAATATAACTACATTAATTATTTATGGAATGTAGATAAAATGTAGCAAATATAAAAAAATATTGTAGTTATTTATATTACCTTTTCAATCCCCTTTTCTAGCTTATTGAGCTTGCTAGCTAGAGATTCATTATCCTCTTGACAATCAGTGTTCTTGGGTTGCAATGTGGGAGAACCAACATTTGGAACATGTGATGATTGTGCACCTTATTCATCTTGATAATGAATCTTGTCTGGCAGAGTAAGCACTCCAATTTCTTCACCAGTTTCACTCATGCTTGTGAACTAAATGATGGAAAAACAGTTAGTTAGAGTAAATAAGTAAATGTAGATTAATTGTAGTTATTATGTAGGTAAATGTAGAAACATAAAAAAATGAAAAACATACCTTAAACCACTCAGGCTTGATCATCTTTTCTTCAAACGCAGTTAGCCAAATCTGAACCTTATTTGCTGACCATCTTAATATGCGAGGTATTAAGTCAGAACACCTCATAGCAAGCTCAGTACTGACGGTCGAGCAACACTCATAAAGACACACTTGCAAGGCTAATGAGCATCTCCGTATGAGATAAGAATGTACACGGGGATTTTGATGATGTCGGACAGATCCAATAACTTGATTGAATTACTTAATACCCCATGGGTATGACTCAAAATTACCAGACTCTACCAAATAGAACCTAAACTTATCTATGAAAAACACATGGTCTTTATCAGAAGGACAAACAAAAATTTTCAAAAGATAAAGAATGCACAACTTCACTGCATCCTTATAGTTTTCCCAAGATCTATTTGTAGCTACATTTTTCAAATGCCACTTTTCAACCCTTTGTTTGTTCAGAAAATAGGTATTCATTAAATGGCTATCATAAGTAGAAGTATAACCATAATCAGAAAACTTATTCACACAATTTAGACCAGTAATTAAACCAAAGTCTCTCAATCCAAAATTCAATTTTTCACCCTTCAATATGACTGAAAAAAAGGATTCATTAGACTGGGACAACTCATACTTCATCAGAAGATGAATTGCTTGATTTTTCAATGCAAATTTAAGGGAGAGAAAATAAGTAACCAAAAGAAAGTGTTTTTGAAAAGATTTAAAGCATTTGCAGAGAGTACCGCTTTATCTGGTTAGGAATGCTCGGATCACACAAAGTGTGGAATCTAAGAACCCCATATTCCACATTATATGGTGCAAAATAATGGCCATTATGCAGAAAATAATAAATTATTTAACATTAGTATCCAGCATAAAAGAGAAGCATTAAACTTGATATAACTACACAATAACTACATATATACCTTACAAAAGAACGGATTACCCACAATTTCCCTACAAAACACTATAGGACATCTTCATATATAAACATTATCACAAAACATGAAGAAAGAAAAAGGTAACCACTTCTCTGTTTCAAAAATATAACAGCTAACGATAAAATAAGTACCAAATGACTAGACAAATAACTAGATTTATGAACTGTAGACAATGAGAATTAGAAATAATGTACACAGTTTAGATGACTTATCTACAATGTACCCCAAAGTAACTACAATTTAACTACAATGAACGATAATATAAGTACAAATACTTACAAAAATAACTACAATTATGAACTGTAGACAATGAGAATTACAAATAATCTACACAGTTTAGATAACTTATCTACAATTTACCCTATTTTAACTACAAATTAACTACAGTTTAACTACAATGAACGACAAAATAAGTTCAAAATGACTACAAAGATACCTACAATTATGAACTATAGAAAATGAGAATGACAAATAATCTGCACAGTTTAGATAGCTTATCTACAATTTACTACAGATTAGCTAGCCATTAACAATAATTTACCTACAATGATGATATACAAAGAATACAATCTGTCCAAAGTACGAAAAATACAGTTAAGATAACTTATCTACAATTTACTCAATAGACTACAAAACGACTACAATATAACTACAATTATGAATCGTATAAAATCACACTTACAAATAATCTATAAAATTAAGACAAAAATCTACAATTTACCAAAACAGTTAAAGAATAAATTTTTAACTACAAAAGCAACCTCAAAAACTGGAAAGGAAAATAATTAATGTTTACCTTCACCAGATTCTTTTTCTCAACAAATTTTGGGAATTTTTTCGAAGGTTTCTTTTTTTTATTTTGTTTTGATGAAGCAGGCGACACCTTGGCTTTTTCAACAGATGGAATTTTTGGGACATCTTCAACAAAATCATCATCATCACACAACTCTTTCCCTTTACGTTTCAGTGTTTTGGCGACATGTTTAGCACCTCTTGCGGCATCTTCGTCATGCAATGTCTTTGTTCTCATCTCGACACGGAGCATTCTACGAGGTGAAATGTCAGTAGAAGATTCCATTGCATGTGTATATTTAGCTTTTTTTGGGGGTGATTTTGGTGTTAAAACACCCAAATCAAAAGAGGGACTATCACCTAATGTAGATTTTGTAGGTATGTTTTTCATTGTTTATCTTGAACTTGAATCGGATGGAACTTCAATTTGCAAGAATGATGTCTTTGAGATTTTGTGAGAAGAACTAGAGAAACCTTCGTTTGGTTCAGAACAAAACAGACGGAAAACGTGGGAGGTGTGGGGAGAGAGAAGGGTTAAGTTAAACGTGGGTAGATACGGTCCTAAATTAGAGCCTAAAATAAATGCCCCATTAATTATATCCCTAATTTGAATTATGATATATAAATGGTAATCTGGTATGCTGAAATGTAATTAATTGAAACCTTTAACATTGATGGTAATAATATTTCATATATGATATAGGAAGGTAAAAATCCCTATTTAAAACCAGGGAGGGTTATTTCTTTTTCATATTGCCACGTGTCCTTCCATCTAAGTTAGTGGCAAATCAGTGCAATAGTATAATAGTAAGGATATAATCGATCAAATATTCAAACAAAGAATTTATTTAAACTATTTCAAATAGTATAAGAATATATTTGATCTTTTTCCGTTAAAAAAAAGTATCTAACGTTATACTAGGTACTTATGAAACTGTATAGGATAAAATATGATATGACGCGTGGTCATCTAAAGGAAGGACTCGTGGAACTCAAGACGGGGATGGCCAAAGACCTAATGCATGCGGTTATTCCACTTGTCACCGGAAGGGGTAACGTTCATAAAGGTGTGTTAAATGCTATGTGTTCGGTAGCATTTAATAGAGAATATTCTATGACATTAAGAGCAACAACCCGTTACAGAGAATTTGATATTTATGTTCACTGTTACATCTTCATCAATAACCTTCATAATTGGCATTAAAGTGGGGCACGATCCTAGGACCTACTTCCTTAGACACGACTATAAATAGTGAGCTCAGTTATTATTGTAAAGGATACAAATTTTCTGACAAACTTACACTATATTCTATACAAAACTTAATACAATTTTATTTTCTGGCTTTTTGATTTCATTATTGTTGTGTTTGAAAACCTTATTCCTGGAACCATCATTTCTACTATTTCATTTATATTTTAAGGCTAAGTACTATATAGTTTTTTAATTACTTTATTTTTTCAAAATTAAATTAGTTTACTTATTTAAAAATCACATATAACTCAAACTTTATCATTTTACGAGTAAACAGAAACCTTGGGCTGATTCTTTTTCTTTTACATTTGTAACAAACTCCACCTAGAGTACGTTTTCTCTTTTTGAAGAAACTCAAAAGGTCTACGTTTCGGGTCTACCTTACTCTTTTTTCTAATTCAACAAATTCAGATCTTCAAGTTAATACATAAGAGCATCTTCAAAAATATTATCAACACACAACGTCTACCCTAGAATATAGTTAATATAACTTTACTTGGATATACTCACGGGTTGTGTTAAGTTTGTCTTTTAATTTTTCTTTTTTGACTAAGAAACATCCTACAAGTTCTAAATTTTTATTCTACTATTTGAATTAGTTATTTTCTCCACTTTTAAAAATAGTATATGACTCTGATATATTAAAGTTAAAGTGGTTTACTTAAACTAGTGTCCAGCAATAGTGATGCATCAATTTTATTCGAGATCCTCTGTGATTTTGTCGGATGGTTTCACTGCCCCCTTTTCCCTTCTATAAGTTCCTCGTTAAATTAAGAGTTACAGATTATAACATATAGGAAGTATTTTACCTTTTTAGTAGGCTTATTATTAAGTACTAATTAAATTAATTAGTTGGATCGATGATATTAAAGGTTACGAAAAGAAAGAATTACAAGAAAATATACGTGACTTTACACCATAATAAAAAATGGCCAAGTTTTTAAGTTTTACCAAACCTAGCTCACATTATACATATTTTGTAAGTATTTGCAAATTCAAGAAATGTGTTTTTCCAACAATTGCTTCTAAAAGCTATAGAGTTAATTCGTTGTTATCACAACTATTGATTTCACTTTCTTTTTTTCTCATATCTTTTACATATGCTTCAAAGGTCCGTGTATTTCTGCTTCTCCTCTTGTCTCACCTGCCTGCAATGAAAGAGAATTGAAGAGTAGAAGTCCACCATTGAAGACCATTCAAAGCTTTGCTTTTGAAAATGAGATCTTTTAAATTTGTTAGTTGTTTGGATTGAGTATTATTTTAATTGATTGAAAATACCAAAAGGAGTTCATAATTTAAATTTGAAGTGATTTGGAGTAGATTTGAGCAAGATTTGAATTAAACTTAAAAAAAGATGCAAGGAAGAAGACGAAGTCAGTTTTTTGTATAATTATGTATAATCTTGTATAATATTGTATATGAGTGTAGAAACACCCCTTACACTATTATACATATTTATACAAGCGTCTGTAGATGTATTTCTTCTACGATTTTCAGTTGTAATTCTTATTCAAAACCAATCAAATCTCCATTAAATAATTTAAATTTTATATACAACTTACTTATACTATTTCTAACAAGTCTAAGTAACACCCACTTCAAATTTCACACAAAATTCAATTTTAAATTTAAACTCACATATTTAATCTTGTTAAAAATTTAATTTTCACTATCCAAATAAATTTATATATTGAATTAATATTTGAGTCACAATTACTGATTCAAAAATTAGTTTAAAAGCTTGAGTAACTTTTTAAAAATTATATAATAATCTTAAGAACTTATTGGAATTAAATATTAAATTTTAATCTATTATTTATGGGTTAGTTAATTATAAATTAAAATATGAGTTATAAAATTAAAAATTATAGAGCCCGTTGATCTAATGTGAAATTTCCCTACGAAAAATTCGAATGCTTATCGTAATAAATGAAAAAGATTTACGGTGATTCTAGAATTTGATCAACCATCACATGGTTCGTAATAGACCTAAGTAGTGGGGCCTACAATTGGATACTCAATCCAAGCACCTAACTGAGCTATCTATCTAGGGTTTTCAAACCCAAAACCTTTTGTCACCCCTTACAGTGCTTCTCCTCAAACAACCCTTCTTCAATTCAGCTTCTGGGTTTTCAAGATTCATTCAGAAAATTCTAAATTCTGCACCAAAGGTGTGAACTTTATATCTGTAAGTAGCTCTTCTGTTCTCATTTCTTTTCACCAGCTCTGTATGAAGGATTCTTGATTTATACAGCATAAAAAAGTGCAATAAAGTGGTTTATTTGTCTCACTGGTAGTAAAGATTGAATCTTCTTATAAGTTCCTAGAGGAATTATTAAATGGGGAAATCAGGTGGTAGGAAGAAAAAGGGTGGTGTTAATCAAAATCAAAACCAAAACCAAAACCAGAATCAAGGGGCTGTGGGGGAGATCCATAAACCTGTTGTTGTCAATGGTAGTGTTGATTTGGACTCATCAATTTTCTTAAAAAGAGCCCATGAACTGAAAGAAGAGGGAAACAAAAGGTTTCAAGGTAAGGATTATGTGGGTGCTTTACAACAATACGAGAGTGCTCTCAAACTTACCCCAAAGACACACCCAGAAAGAGCTGTTTTTCATAGCAATAGGGCAGCCTGTTTGATGCAAATGAAGCCCATTGATTATGATTCTGTTATTTCTGAATGTACGATGGCACTTCAGGTTCAGCCTCGTTATGTTAGGGCCCTTCTACGAAGGGCTCGTGCATTTGAGGCTGTGGGAAAGTATGAGATGGCGATGCAAGATGTGCAGATTCTATTGGGTGCTGATCCGAATCACCGAGATGCTTTGGAGATTGCTGGACGATTGAGAATGGCCCTTGGTCCTCGTCCAGAGGCCCAACAGGACCTCCAGAGCCGCCCATCTCCAGCTGCACTTGGTGCTTCTGCAGTGGGTGCGGCTCCTATTGCTGGCTTAGGACCATGCTTACCTGCTCGGCCAATGTCTAAGAAGCCAGCACCTTCAGCTGGGGCTTCAGCTATATCAGTTAATAATAAGCCAGAGAAGCCATATCAAGTCACATCAGCTGAAAATGGTCCTCAACCTAAAGTTCAGTTGCCAAAGGTTGTTTTGAAGCCCTCAAATGGTCCTTCCAAACCACGTCCAGATCACAATAAGGATGACCAAAGAGAGCAGGCATCTTTATCAGTATCAAACGTTGTTCGTGGACATTCCAAAGATGTTGTGATTCATTGGAGGCCTTTGAAGCTTGTTTATGATCATGATATAAGGCTTGCCGGAATGCCTGTGAATTGCAGCTATAGGGTGTTGAGGGATATTGTTAGCAAACGCTTCCCAATGTCAAAGTCTGTTCTTGTTAAATATAAGGATAGTGATGGTGATTTAGTAACTATTACCTGTACGGCTGAGCTTAGGTCGGCAGAGTCTTGGGTTGATGGTCTACTACCAAAAGACCCTGACGCTGATAAAACAGACTCCATTGGGATGTTAAGGTTGCATGTTGTTGAGGTGAGTCCTGAACAGGAGCCGGCTTTGTTGGAAGAAGAAGAGGAGAAGCTTGTCGAGAGCGAACCAAGTAAAGGGGATGATAGTGGATCCCATTCTTCAATTAGTGATTCTGTGGTTGAAACTGTGGATAATGAGAGCAACAAGGCAGAGAAGGATGCTACCAAGGAGAAAGTGGCAACAACAGAAAATCCTGACTGCAAGGAGGTTGAAATGGATGACTGGCTTTTCGAGTTTGCTCAGTTATTCAGAACTCATGTGGGCATCGATCCAGATGCTCACATAGATCTGCATGAGCTCGGGATGGAGCTTTCCTCTGAAGCCCTTGAGGAGACTGTGACTAGTGAAGAGGCTCAAGCTCTTTTTGACAAGGCTGCCTTGAAATTTCAGGAAGTGGCTGCTCTTGCTTTCTTCAACTGGGGAAATGTACACATGTGCGCAGCAAGGAAACGAATTCCAATTGATGATTCTGCTTCAAAGGAGATGATGGCTACACAGCTCCAAGCAGCATATGACTGGGTAAAAGAAAAATATTCTCTGGCCAAAGAGAAGTATGAGGAGGCACTCTTAATCAAACCAGACTTTTATGAGGGATTGCTTGCATTGGGACAGCAGCAATTTGAAATGGCAAAACTTTACTGGTCCTTTATCTTGGCTAAGAAAGAGGACCTATTAAACTGGGATCCTGCTGAGACTCTTGCACTCTTTGACAGTGCAGAAGAAAAAATGAAAGCTGCAACAGAGATGTGGGAAAAGCTGGAGGAGCAGAGAGCTAAGGAGCTGAAGGATCCTAGTGCCAGCAAGAAGGATGAACTATTAAGGAGAAGGAAGAAGCAGGGAAGTGGTCCTGAAGGTGAGGCGTCAGCTGCCGGTGGTCCAGCTGAAATTTCGGCTGATGAGGCCGCAGAGCAAGCTGCTGTTATGAGATCGCAGATCCATTTGTTTTGGGGTAATATGCTCTTTGAACGATCTCAAGTTGAATGTAAGTTAGCTTTGGCTGGCTGGAAGAAAAACCTCGATACTGCAGTTGAGCGGTTCAAGCTAGCTGGAGCTTCTGAGAGTGACATCTCAACAGTTTTGAAGAACCATTGTTCCAATGAGGAAGCTGCAGAGGGATGTAAGCAAACGGTTGAGAGCCTGAACACTGACGAAAGCGCTGCACTTGATCTTACCCAAAAGGCCAACACTGTCAAAAGTGCAAATCACAAGAATGATGCTAGTCAAGCTTAGGGCAGTGACCTTCTTTCTATTTTTTCCGATTGCACTGGCTATCACCTGCATTGGCATTTTCTTTATGCAAGTGCCTAAATTGGAGCAACAGAAGGTTTTCAATTTTAGAAGAGTAGGTATCAGTAAGTCTTCCCTCTCGTGGCTGGTGGATGACTGGCATCATAATGTTCTCTCTCTGAAGGTTCTGGCTTATGTACGTGTTCCAACAACTTTTGACCGTCAACCCGACACTAATTTTTCTATATTGAGTATCCTTTATGAAAAAATTATATTGATGCAACTAGAAATTTTTTGCCTACATTTAAATCTGCAGTTATTATGATAGATGCAGCTCACTGTTTGAAACCATTGACAATCTGTGTTTCCAGCAGATATTTGTTCTCAAAGTGAAGCTTATCAGGCATTTGTTCGTGAACTGAGAGACACGAATCTAATTTCATGTTTGCTTTCTCGCCCTTTTATTCGCTCTCCTTTGCAAGTTGTAATTTCAGATTTGAATGTCAGTATCATGGCAGAGTATCAGGATTGTAGGATAGGGGCTCCTAGAGTTTTTCTTACTCCTCACCCGGGGTTGGGTGAGGCTTGGCAGGGCTATCCATAGATGATTTGTGTTTTGGATTGTGTCTCCCTTATGGTAGCTATTTAAGGTAGTTAATGTATGATATTATTGCATGCTATTTTATTTATGGTTCTTATGTTTAGATAATTATTTACGATATTTCTGCTGGAGTTACTAATGCTCTTTTGTTTTGTTTTTGTTTTTCCTTTCCTTCACTGAGCCGAGGGTCGATTGGAAACAGCCTCTCTGCCCTTTCGGGTAGGGGTAAGGCTTGTCTACATATTACCCTCCCCAGACCCCACTTCGTGGGACTATACTGGGTAGTTGTTGTTGTTGTAATATCAGTATCATGGCGGAGTCTTTTGGGTAGTTGAAATGTAGATGCTAATGGTTGAGCTTCTGATAGATAGCAGCTTTGTCTGCTTCAGCGTCCTGTTTTAAGATTGATTGATTGCAAACCTACTGCTTTTGTTGCTCTTGCTTAGTTGTTTAGACATTGATTTTCCAACCCTTTATCAGGTTCTCTTTTAATCGACTAGCAAATTGATTCGAGTGTGATGTTTATAGTATAATATCCTGTTGATTAAGCTTTCTTCCTAACTGCGCCTTTCATTTCTTACTTCTCAAAAAATTTCCACTTCAAAATTTTGATTCCATGCTTGAAATATAGAAAGATGAAGTAGGCTCCCACATTCCATAACCTGTGCTAATGATTGTCAGTGCCGGCTGTGGTTGTTGATAGTGATGGGGTGGTCAATTGTTGTAGTTGAGGTGGAGATGAATGTTGATTGTGGGTGAAAATGATAGTGGTTGGAGTGGTGGAGATAGCAGGTGGTGATGGTCAATAATGGAGGCTATGATTGAGGATGATGGTGGCGTGGTGGTGGTGGAGGTGGGGGGGGGGGGGGTTGGTGGGGGTGGTGGTAATGGTTGAGTATGGTGGTTGTGGTTACATGGTGGTAGTTGATAATGGTAGGCGGTGGAGGCAGTTAACAATGAATATGTGATAGCATCTTAATAAAATGAAGTCTCTGTTATACATCTTAATCAACTTAATATCTGATATCTGAATAATTAAGATTCAGATATTCATTAAATTCAAACAAATAAGGCCTAAGGAGCTTTTCTTATTTCCCCTTCTTTCGAAATTTTAGCTGTCAAAAGTGTTAAGACAGCTAAATAACGTCTAACTTTTTGCATTTAACGAAATTTCTAATACTGCAAGTAAATCTTAGGTTACTAATTCGGCAGTGGTTATTTTCTTGAACTGCTCCACTTCCACAAGTAACACACTTAAAAGGAACGTTAATACGTGGGATAAGTGGACTTCTCCTGAATAAAGCGTCCAACGTCTTCCTGGAAGTAAGGGTGGTAAATGAGCTAAATTTGAACGAGTCAAGATGAGTTAGGTTAATAAATAGGTTATTATCCAATCCAATTCAATCCAAAGTGTATTTAAGCTAAGATGGGCTGGGTCAAGATAAGTTATACAATAAGCCATAATCTAACCCACCTAACTTGAACTATGTTTTAGAACCATACTCATCGTACATAAATTTTTTTACCTTAAAATATGTAAGTTGAAAAATATTTTGTGGGTGTGGGTGGGGGTGGGGGTGGGGAAGTTGGGTGGATTGATGGTGCACAAAAACAAAAAAATAAAAATTCAAAATACAAAAAAAAAGAAAAAAAAATTGAGGGAGTTTGCATGAGAGGGGGGGGAGGGGATGGGGTAGGGTGGTGCAGAAAAAAAACAAAAAAGTAAAAAAATTGAGAAGGTTTACGCCGGGGGTAGAGGGTAGAGGGTAGAGGTAGGATGGATTGTGCAGGAAAATAATAATAATAGAAAACTAAAAATAGAAATATTTTTTTGAGGGGGTTTTGTGGGGGAGGGGGGTTAGGCGTGGGAGAGGGTCAGGGTAGGTGGGTGATGCAGAAAAATAAAAAAATAAAAAAATAAAAAATTAAAATTAATAAACAAAAAAATTAAATTTTTTGAAGGGTTTGGCGCCTAGGGGGGGGGGGGGGGGGGATGATGAGTGCGTGGTGTAGGAAACAAAAATCTGGACGGGTTGTGGGTTTATACTCTAATTGCCACCCCTACCTGGAAGCATACACATAAGAGCTTTTCAGTTCATATTCTTTATGGATTTAACTTATATATGTTGACCGTATAAAAAGTTTTAAACAGTGTATTTTAATCGGTTGTAAGAAGTTGTCTAGTATATTTTAAGTACTTTATCTGTTCACTTTTACTTGTTCAGTATTCTAAAAATAGATTTTTCCTTGTCATTTTTAGCATATTAAGAAAAGATAATTTTCTTTTTATGTTATACCCAAAGTATTAATTACTCATTTAAAATCATATTCTCAGATCTATTAAAAATATGCATAAATTTTATATGGATATCATAATAAATTATGCACTTTATTTATTACTTTAAGGGATATATAAAATCTATAGTGGATAAGTAAAATGTGACGAAGGGAGTAGTATATATTAGGATAACCATAAAATGTTACTAAAGTTCCTGTGTCTTGTTTTTGTCCTATCAAATGGGGCTATCCCTTTTCATAGGGGAATTTTAAGGTGGTTATTACCATAAAAACAGCTGGCAAGTGGCTATACAGTAACACTCAAGGAATCAACAGATAATGCAGAAAGTAAAAGAAAAAGGTAAAACAGAGCAGCTGAGTATCTATAGATTATTTCCATTTTTTCTTTTAACATCAGCGCACTTCGGTGTCTATATTAAATATCAACTCACAATCCCTGGAAAATGACAGTCATGATAAAAAGGAAAAAAGAAACAAATAGTTTGAGACTGTAAATTTTGCTATGTCGTCCAAATTCTTTTTCAACAGAGTTTCGATTCTTTTTCTGAATTTAATTCAGTTGTGCTGTAACACATTCCGCTTGAGGTAAACGTGTACGGAAAGAACAAGAATTAAGTGATGAGTTTAACATATATACAACAACAACTACTACCGAGTAATATCCCATAAAGTGGGATCTGGGGAGGGTAATATGTAGACGAGCCGTACCCCCTACCCGAAAGGGTAAAGAGGCCGTTTCCAATCGACCCTCGGCTCAATGAATGAGTTTAACATATATATACACAAACGATATAATTTTTTTTTAACACTGTCAGTGTAATTTTATGTGCTGTAATAAGTCATTTATTATAATTTGCATGTTTCTAATCCATGTTCACTACAAAAAATTTGTTTGTATAATTATCTTTTAGTTGACTTATAATGTAAAATCGTCACTGATGATGCAAACAGGTTTATGGCTACATAGATTTTATTAAAGTAAAAAATGCAAGTTTTACAATATACTGCTTCATAACACCTTCAGACAGGACATGAGACAACGACAGATAAAGTAACATATGTTCCACAGGAACCTTACTATTAATTTACTTCTTTCATAATTAAGGAAAGAAGTAACCATTAGAAGCCTCTTTAACCCTCTTAATTAATTTCTTATTAATGCATAAATATAATCCCTTCAGATTAACTGAAATACTATCAAACAGTTTCAATTGGACTTATGTTGACAGTAGTCTCCACAGCTTTCATAGCCTCAAACCTAGGCTCCTTAGCCTGGAATTTGAGACCTGCATACAGCTTCATGTAATCTTCAAACACAAATTTGGGATACTTCAACTTGTTCTCTTCTTCTGCCTTTTCAACCAATTCTGGTGCTGGAAATATCACAGCATCACTTCCTGGATTATAAAATGAAGCAATTGACATTCTAGTGCCATCTTGTTGTGCAATAACTCTGTGCTCAATACTCTTGTACTTTCCATTTGTTATGACCTTCAACCAATGAAAAAAACTAGGATTAGTAACTTCAAAAGTTTACCAGAATACCTGCTACAACATGTTAAAATACAGACCTCCAGCTGGTCGCCAAGGTTGATAACAATCGAGTGTTTCATAGGTGGGACATCAATCCAATTACCGTCTTTCAGTAACTGAAGACCACTGACTTTGTCATCTTGGAAAAGCAGGATTAGGCCACCAGCATCAGTGTGAGCACGTAGGCCTTTGATCAGTTCTGGTTTGGGGCAAGGAGGATAGTTGCTAACTTTGGTACCAAAAGTTGGACCCTTTGAACCATAAAATGCTTTCTTCAAATAACCTTGCTCGAGCCCGAGATTTTCACACAGCAAATCAAGAAGATCTTCAGCTAGTTTCTCTAGCCTCAACGCGAAGTCTTTCATAACATTTCTGTTATGAGGTAATATAAAGTTAGTAAAAATAAGCAGAGCCATACCAAAAAACCTTATTCTTAAATTTGAGGATAGGGTAAATTCTTTGAGTTGGAAATTTGGAACAGTAATTAAGCATTGTCATTTTAATTGTGGTCCTACATCAGGTTAAAAAGGATGCAGGTTGAAGTGGTACAAATCCCAGATAATTGGAACAATCTAGCTCAGTTTCTCTTCATGTAACAAAATATTTTTTAAAAAATAGTGAAAAGGGAGATGTTAATAAAAGGACAAAGATTGGATTGTTTTTGAACCTGTATTTATCCTCTAAGTCTGGAACTTCATACACAGTGGAAACAGGGAGGTGTTTCAAGTAAAAAGTGCTTTCCCAATCCAGATCATCAATCTCAGTTTGGACAGCCTCAAGACCTTTACTTGCCACCATTTCCTTGAACCTTTGCTCCATGCATTTCTTGTAATGCTCCTTAGTAAGCTTCTCAACTGTGTCCAGCACTTCATGGGAAATCCCATGATTCACAAGCTTCATATATCACAACAGACAAAAAGATACAAGTCATTAGAAAACAAGATTATTCTTATAAAAAAAAACTGTGAAGATCTTGTAGTGTAGTTAATATAATGTTACCTCAAAGAAACCCCAGTTTTCACATGCATCTTTGATTTTATCCAATGTTTCAGCCCTTTTCCCAGTTTGAAGCAACCCCAAATCAACAACAGGGAAAGTCGCCATCTTTTCTGGTTATCTTTTGCTGTTTGTTTAGTAGCTATTTCTGTTGTGAGTGGAAAAGAAGTGTACCAATGAGAGGTATTTATAGGCCTTTGAGGGGTAGGAATACAGAATGAAATGATAAAGGATTCGCTAAATTTAATTAAAAAAGATTTTCTAACGTATATACATTTACGGTACAGATAATTTTTCTACAATAAGTGCACTTTTATTATGTTGTATGATTACTATTCCACCCATTATGAACAGAGTTACTTGTAGTATCTTTTAAGCATGTATATATTTTTTTCCACTCTGTCCGTATATATAAATTAAATTCATTAAATATTTTACATGTAATAAACAATAAAATATAAAGTGGGAACAAGAGTCGTGGATGATGTGTGTACATCCAGATGGACCCCTACCAAGTTTGGAAAGAATGTTTAGCTATGGCCAAGTGGCAATGGTCAATTCCTACTTATTATGGCTTCATTTGTCTCTCTCTTTTAGTGGGTTTACACCTAAATATCTTTTGGACATAGAATTGTAATTTTTGAAAAAAATAGTATTTGAAATGAAGTTAAAAAATAATATTTATTATTTAATATTATGTTTGAATATGTATTTTATTTGAAAAAATATTATAGTTTTGCAAGCGAGGAAAAAATATTTCTAAATAAAATTTGAAAAATGATTTTTTTGAAAAGTTCATTTTAAAAAACTTATAGAAAATATATAAATTTTCAAGGACAAACACGTTTTGGAAGAAATTTTTTTATCTATATACAAACGGGTCCTTAGTGTAACTTTATCTTTGCTTTTCTTTGCTCTTCTTTTTCCATGCATGCCATTCGATCGCTTGCCATAGTTAACGTCTTTTTAGATACTGTATAACTGTATTTTACTCCTACGGAAGTTTTTTTTATTTTCTTGAGTCGAGGGTCTTTTTAGAAACAATTCTACTTTTTTGGGTAAGAATAGGGATAGGATCTGCGTACATACTAATTTCATCAAATTTACTATCTCTCACTAGTAAGATTTTATTGAATTGTTACTGTTGTTGTATAACTTTTGCGTAGCGAGTAAATTTTATGTAATCATTCCGTTTCTACCTGAAAAAACATTCTTTATTCGTTGTTGTGTTAAGATACATCAAAATTAAGTTACATTCAGGCGGATAAAAAATAGGTCGATTAAAAATGGGAAAGTTCGATAACTAGCAACGTAGATAGTGAATAATTACAATAAGTTAGTGGTATTAATTAATTAATTAACAAATATAGCTTCAAATAATATGGAAACAGATCAGATACCAACCAAAATAAATAGGCGAGACTCTTTTTAGGATTAGTATTAACTACTATTCACCTTCTATATATAAGGATTTATGTACAGTCCTATAGTTGATAGAATTAGGATTTACAGTCCTATAGTTGATAGGATTAAGATTTTTGTACAGTCATATAATTGATAGGATTAGGATTTACAGTTCTATAGTTGATAGGATTTGATACCTCTCTATACTCTATATATATACTTATGTGAGCAATAGATAATTGGACTTCTCCCAAAACTCTCTAAATGGTATCATACGCCAGTGGCTTATCGCCAACGAAACGCTCTCCGCCGCCGCCGCCGCTGCACTAATCGGCAGCCCTCTCCGGCGTCCCTCTCCGGCATCTTGCGCCCCTCTCCGGCAAAGAAGATCAGTCGCCGACCTTCACGGTCCTCTCTGGCCTCTTGCTGCGCCGCCGCTGCACTAACCGGCAGCCCTCTCTCTCAGCGCTTTTTCTCCGGCGTCTTGCCGCGCCGCCACTGCGCTAACCGGCAGCCCTCTCTCAGCGCCTTCTCTCCGGCGTCTTGCCGCGCTGCCGCTGCACTAACCGGCAGCCCTCTCTCCGGCGTCTTGCCGCACCGCAGCTGCACTAATCGGCAGCTCTCTCTCTCGGCGTCGATCAACGTCTCCTATCCTTTGCCTCGCACTTCATGGCCGCTACGACATCAAACGATCTTCTCCAGCCGATTGCCATAAATGCATCGGCTCAGATCCCACTGCAATTGGATTCCACTAATTACCTGGCGTGGAAATTCTTCTTACGGGTTACGACCTCCACGGCTTCTTCTGCTGGTGTCCAAGATTGGCGTGTCCTCCGGCCCTCCATCTTGAGGGGGCGTATTAGGATTTATGTACAGTCCTATAGTTGATAGGATTAGGATTTATGTACAGTCCTATAGTTGATAGGATTAGGATTTACAGTTCTATAGTTGATAGAATTTGATACCTCTCTATACTCTATATATATACTTTTGTGAGCAATAGACAATTGGACTTTTCCCAAAACTCTCTACACCATAATCTAGCTGTCTCATCTCTCGCTAATGCATTTTCAGATTTTAATCCACATTCATTCCCTTTCATTCACTTCTCTCTCCAACACATTGAAACATAATGATACCTATTTATATATATACCAATTGTGAATAATTAAATATAAACGTGGAATAAATATATACATGATACTACAACGGTAATAAATTTTGTATAAATGTATGTTATTCACTGTATAATCACGGTATTTGATAATTCTTATAAAATGACATTTGTATTCTAGTATACTGGTATTATATATTATCATAAATTCTACAGCCGTTGTATATAAATATTATACACACACTATAATGACGGTATTTATAATAATATATAAACGGCAATGGTATTCTAAGAATTTAATGTTATATTTTATCATATTAGTCTGTCTTTATTGTGTCATTGAAGAACAAAAGTACGTTGAGAATAATGCAATAATCCGGGTAGAAGAAGATGGCATAAATTGGCGATATAGGAAGAAATTCTTAGAGATATTCGGTAAATTTTTAGTTTATGTAAAGAGAGAGAAATTATGGGATCTTTTACATGGTATTTTGTCGTTTATATGTGATCCTTGCAATTATATTTTCACGCATGATCTGTAGTAAAATATATTATATTTATAATATTCAAAAAGTCCTATTATTCGCGTAGTTAACTCTTAATAATTTATAAGCATAAAAACCCAATTAAAATTCAGAGTTCTAACTGGCCAATACTTGCTTGAATCAACATGGGCTAATTTGATTGATGACCAAATTATGTGTATATGCATAAATGCAAGCTCTAGAAATTGTTTATACATGCATGAGATGTTTAAGAAATTAACTTTATTAGTAGTATTTATTATGGTGAATATTCACTAATTGCATCAAATTCATTATATATATATAAGCTAAATTCAATATATTTAATCAAAACATAGCTTACACAATTCATGGGCAATTTGTCACCAAAATATATTGCAATTAACAATCTCACGTAGAAAAAAAATAAAGCACGATCGGTCAATCAATCGACCAACAGTATGGCATCAGTTCAAAATATAATTAAGGTTAATCATATGAGCTTTTTAATTGAATTTTTATCTTACTTGAAAAGACTATTTCTTCGTGGTGGAAAAGAAATATCAGTATTACTTAGTGGGAGAGTGTCACCTTTACCTGATACAGAAGAAGGAAAGGGTACTCTATTTCTTGAAATATTTGTTTAGTAATGAAATAATAAATTTGTAGCTATTGATAGGCTACAAGGAAAAGGAATTTCCTTTTTAGTCTTAAAGGTAATCTTATAGTCTTATTATTATTATTATATTAAGAAGCCCTTAGATTCATCTTTTACGTAATTAAATCCCTATGGAAAGCATTAGATGCAAAAAAGCTAATGTCGGCATTGGCAATCCACCTGAGATCTTAAAAAGTGAGATTTTTGAGCTTAATATTGCAAGTCCCGCCGCCTTAAAAGTTGAGTTTTTGGAATCAAATGACAACTTTCGAAAAATTCCATTAGTCATCGTACAAGTGCTATTCGAACACTCCAACTGATCATTATTTCTTCAGCTAAGTGATTTCCCTGTTTCATATAAATTGAGAAATTGACATTTTTTTATATAGTAGTAGAAGATTCGTCGACGTTTCCTATGCTTTTGGAAATGTTTTCAATTCATTAAAACTTTGTTGACGCACAACATCGTGTTGTATAATACAAATGCATATCTAGGATTGTAAGTTAACGGATACAAATTAGTTTTGCTCGTATTTTTGATCGCATATCAAGTTTAAGAAGAAATTTAATAATACATGCCAGAAGCACTCTCAAAACTTTTATATGACGTTATTTGATTGCATATTGAGTTTAAGAGAAAATAATAATACTGTATACGGTTAAAGTCAAGTCTATCCGATTCTACTATTCAATCGAGATCAGGGAGTTGCGTCGAAGGTCGGCTTCGTACTGAATCATGCCAGAGCACGAAAATAAGATATCGAATTCGAGAATCGAGTTGCCTGTCGAGATCGAGGCCAGTAGAGATCGAGGCCAGTAGAGATCGAAACCAAATACGGCAGACTTCGAGCTAAGTGTAATAATAGAAAAGCGAGATATCTGTGACCGATCGAAAATCATGGAAAAAATCTCAGAACAGATCAAATCAAGGGCGGTTGTTTAGGCTAATCATGAGATTTACTTCCGTAGTTAGATTTGTACCATAGATATGATTCATCTATTATGTAAAGAGAGTTTTAATCATTTTGTAGATACCTTACACTTTGAGATATCAAAGCAATATAACGCCTTTTCTCTAGTTCATATTCTTGTTCATCAGCTTGTTATATTTTAACTATTCTTGCACAAATCAGTTCGAGGGTATTCAAGCTCGATGGTTGGATTTCGTTCAAACACTGGTTTGTTTTAACCTATATTTAATTTCCATTACTACTCTTTACATTTATCAATTGGTATTAGGTGAAATCACATGTCCTTAAAACCACATTATAAGTTTAATTGTTATCTAATTTTAAGGGTAAATAGTTTGGCGCCCATCGTGGGGCTAAGAAAAATGGTGATTTTCTGGTATTAATTCTCGTAACACAAACTACTTTACGCTTGTTTTTGTGAGTGTTTTTTATTTTAGGATCAACATGTCTAACTCGCAACCAGTACCAACTCGCAACCAGTACCCACTCACGCCGATAACGGCCTTGGTTTCCATGGAGAAAATGATATAGTAGCTGCCCAGGGATCGAAGTGCCTCAGACTGACTACGAGGGGGTACCGATCGCAGATACCGTCAATGTCAGTTTGCATGTCGCCCTAAATGAAACCCTGGGCGTCGACCCTGAAAATAGTGTCCGCAGAAAAATGCCTGAGCAGCCAATCAGAATGCACAGAGCGGTGAAGAATATAGAATTAGCCTTCGAATAATATTTGAAATGTTACAAACTCAACAAACTACGATAGCGCAACTCCAAAATCATAATCGAGCACCAAGCATAATTGAGCTTGAAGCATCACAAGAGGTTGTTCATTGAGTCGTTCCTGTACCGGAGAAATCGAACGCCAATGATCGGGGACTGACCCCGCCATTCTGAAAATGCTTGAGGAGCTCACTAAACGGATCGAATCAGGTGAAAAGAAAATTGAGGCTAATGAAAAAAAGGTATAAATATACGACTCATAGGTTGACCAAATACCCGAGGCACCCTCGATCCTAAAGGTTTTAGATTCGAAGAAATTCATGCAAAAACCTTACCCTCCAAGTGCGGCTCTGAAGCCCATATCGAAGAATTTCCGTATGCTAGAAATTCCCAAATACAATGAGACCACTGACCCTAATGAGCATGTTAGTTCTTGTACATGCGCAATAAAGGGAAATGACTTAGAAGACAATGAAATTGAATCTGTTCTATTGAAAAAAATTGGATAGACTTTATCAAAGGGAGGGATGATATGGTGCCACAATTTGACGCCCAATTCCATAAATTCCTTCGCATGCTTGCTGACTCGTTCGATAAGGCACAGGCCGGAGCAATAAAGGTTATGCTTAGGAAGTCAGACATCTTCAAAGTAAGATAAAAGGACAACAAAATGTTAAGGGAATTCGCCTACATCATGCTTCCCCTACCGTATTGTTTACTTATCTTGTATCTTTGATTCCGTTGCATATTTATAAATGAACAGGTTAATGTGGTAGTCCAACCTAACCTTGTCACTACTTCACCGGTGTTAGTCTAGACTTTTTCCAGCACATAGGGTCGGCCGTGCTGATGCTACTCTTCTGTGCTCTTTTGTACAGATCACGGTGTTGGAGCAGCTTTCAGAGAGCAGCCGTAGATTGGGAGCAGACCTTCAGTCCAGAGACACCGAGGTAGCCTTGCTAACGTCCGCAGGCCCGGAGTCTCCTCTATCTTTATTTCAGTTTATTATCCTTGTACCGAGACAAACAAATTATTACTTCTTTCAGTCTATTGTATTTAGTAATCTTAGAAGCTCGTGAGTATTGTGACACCAAATCTTGGTCCAGTTGGTGGGCCTCATGGAGGGTGTTACCTGGGCAGGATTGCTTCCTGTAGCACAAGCCACTTCTTAGGTTTGAGAAGGAGCCGAGACTCCTGCCGCACATACTCCGGAGCAGGTAGCTCCCCAGGCTCAGATTCCAAGGGTTTAGCCAGCTATGGCAGTTTAGCCGGGGGTAGTTGCACAGAGCAGCGATGGTGCGGCGATTCTTATGAGGACCCCCAGGATTACTTGTATAGCTACCACGAGGTTCTTCAGAACATGGGCATTGTTGAGTCCGATGGAGTGGATTTTGCTGCATTTCGCCTATCTAGATCCGCCAACACTTGGTGGAGGGATTTATATTTAGCTAGACCAACATGGTCATCGTCTTTGACTTGGGATCAGTTTTCAGAGTTGTTCCTAAAGAAGTTTCTCCCCGTTACTCAGAGGGATGCTTATCGGAGGCAGTTTGAGCGCCTCCAGCAGGGTTCTATGATGGTAACTCAGTATGAGACCATGTTTATCATTCTAGCTCGCCATACTCCTGTCACACTTCCCACCGAGAGGGAGAAGGTGAGGAGGTTTATGATGGTTTGATTCAGCCGATTCTATTCCAGATGTCTAGGGAGACTGGTAGTGGATTAGCTTTCAGGAGGCAACCAATGTGGCCTGCAGAGTTTAGATGGTTCTGACACAGGGAGGTTTTCACGGGTGAGACAAGAGAGCCCGTCATACCGGCAGATTCACTGGTACCTCGTCAGGAGGTAGAGATTCATATGGTCGAGGCCATCCTCCCACGCCCTTCCAGTCGACCCTTCAGGTTTCTCACAGTGCATCAGGTGGCCGTAGTTCTCACGCACACTATTCTGATAAGCAGTCATTCAGTGCACCGCCAGATCCTATCAGCGCACCGCCACTTCAGAGTTTTTGTGGAGGTCATTTGGTTTGTCAGGGCAAGCCACAGTTTCCTCAGCCATAACGTTTGGTTGGATTTTATGAGTGTGGTGAGTATGGTCACATCAGGAGGGTTTGCTCGAGGTTGAGAGGTACTTAGTCATAGTAGCAGGGTCTTCATCCTATGATCCAGGCACCGAATGTTCCGCATCCAGCTAGAGGCGGGGGTAGAGGTGGTAGAGCACGAGGTAAAGGTCATAGATGCGGAGATCAGACCGCCGGGGGCGGAGGTCAACTAGAAGCAGATTGACTTAGGGATTGAGTTCAGGGTGGTAGGGCTCAATCCCGTTGTTATGCTCTTTAGGACAGGCCCGAGGCTGAGGCTTCGTATGCAGTCATCACAGGTACTATTGTGGTTTGTGATCGAGATGCTTTGGTACTATTTGATCCACGATCTCCGTGTTCATATTCATCTTATTTTGCACCATGCTTAGTTATGCCTAGTGATGCATTGGGTGTCCCTGTATATGTGTATATACCGATGGGTGACTCTATCATGGTCGGCCGAGTCCATCGTTCGTGTGTCTTAGTGATTGGGGGTCTTGAGACCGATGTAGACTTGTTGCTCTTAGATATAGTTGACTTTGATATCATTTTGGGTATGGATTGGTTATCACCCTATTATGCTATTTTAGACTGCCATGCCAAGATTGTGACCTTAGCTTTGATGGATATGCCTCGTTTAGATTTGAGAGTCACTCCAGGTCACTCTACACGCAACATCATTTCGTACGTAAAAGCTCGACGCATGGTCGAGAAGGGGAGTCTGGCCTATTTGGCCTATGTTCACGATTCCAGTGCTGAGGTCCCTCATATAGATGTGCCTATCTTCCGGGAGTTTCCAGATGTTTTCCCCTCAGACCTGTCGGGTATTCCACCCGATAGGGACATCGATTTGTATTGATTTGGCTCCGGGCACCCAACCCATTTCTATTCTGCCATATCGTATGGCCCCGTCGGAGCTAAAGGGGTTAAAAGACCAGTTACAAGATTTGCTGGATAAGGGTTTCATTAGACTCAGTGTTTCACCATGCGGGGCGCTAGTGTTATTAGTCAAGAAAAAGGATGAATCGATGAGGATGTGAATAGATTAACGACAATTGAACAATGTAACAATTAAGAATGAGATCCACTGCCAAGGATTGATTATTTGTTCGACCAGCTTCAGGGTTCCATGGCATTTTCCAAGATTGACTTGAGATCTGGATACCATCAGTTGAGGATTAGGGCATCTGATGTCCCTAAGATAGCTTTTCGCACTCAGTATGGGCATTACGAGTTCTTGGTCATGTCATTTGGGTTGACCAATGCCCTAGAAGCCTTTATGGAGTTGATTAACCGAGTGTTCAGGCCATATTTGGACATGTTCGTGATAGTCTTTATTGATGATATTTTGGTGTACTCCCGCAGCCAGGAGGAGCACGAGTAACACCTTAGGGTGGTTGGTCAGACTGTGAGGTATAGTCAGTTATATGCTAAGTTCTCCAAGTGTGAGTTCTGCTTGAGTACAGTAGCGTTTCTGGGTCACGTTGTATCAGGTGAGGGTATCCAAGTGGACCCGAAGAAGATTGAGGTAGTCAAGAAATGGCTTAGACCAACATCAACAATAGAGATTTGAAGTTTCTTGGGGTTGGCAGGCTATTATCGTCGGTTTGTGGAGGGGTTCTCGTTTATTGCAGCCCCAATGACCAAGTTTACCCAGTATGGTGCCCAGTTCAGATGGTCGGATGAGTGTGAGGCGAGCTTTCAGAAGCTCAAGACAGCTTTGACTATGGCACCGATGTTGTTTTTTCCCACGGGATCTGAATCTGATACCATTTATTGTGATGCTTTCCGTGTTGGTCTTGGCGAAGTGTTGATGCAGGATGGCAAAGTTATTGCCTATGCTTCGAGGGAGTTGAAGATTCACGAGAAGAACTATCCAGTGCATGACTTAGAGTTGCCAGCTATTCTTCATGCCTTAAAGATTTGAAGGCACTATTTGTATGGCGTGGCATGTAAGGTGTTAACTAACCACAAGAGTCTTCAGTACTTGTTCAAGCAAAAGGAGTTGAATTTGAGGCAGAGGAGTAGTTAGAGTTGTTGAAAGATTATGATGTCAACATTTTATATCTCCGGGAAGGCCAATGTGGTAATCGATGCTTTGGGTAGGAAGTCAGCCAATATGGGCAGTATTGCTTATATTCCAGTCAGTCAGAGGCCGCTTGCTTTGGATGTTTATGCCTTAGCCAATCAGCTTGTGCGCTTGGATGTTTCCGAGCCAAGTCGTGTGTTGGCTTGCACAGTCACGCGTTCTTCATTATTGGAGTGTATCCGTGATCAACAGTTTGATGATCCCCATTTGTGTGTCCTTGTAGACACGGTGTAGTGTAGAGGTGCCCAGCAGGTTACCTTAGATGCAGATGGAGTGTTGAGATTGCACGGGCGAGTTTGTGTGCCCAAAGTGGATGGGCTTCGAGAGTTGGTTTTAGAAGAGGCCTATAGAAGGCTATTGTAGCATATGTGGCTCGTTGTTTGAATTTTCAGCAGGTTAAGTATGAGCATCAGAGGTCTGGTGGTCTATTTTAGAGGATTGAGCTTCCCGAGTGGAAGTTGGAGAGAATAACTATGGATTTCATTACCGGACTTTTGTTGATTCGGAAGAAGTTTAATGTGACATGGGTTATTGTTGATAGGCTGACAATGTTAGTGCATTTTATTCATGTGGCAGTCTTCTATATTCCTGAGAGATTCGCCGAGATCTATATTCGAGAGATTGTTCACTTTAATGGTGTGCCGTTGTCTATAATTTCGGATCGGGGTACGCAGTTTACCTCACGCTTCTGGATGGCAGTTCAGTGGGAGTTAGCCACATGGGTAGATTTGAGCATAACATTTCATCCTCATTCGGATGGCAGTTCAAGTGGACTATTCAGATTTTGAAGGATATGCTCTGAGATTGTTATTGATTTCGGAGGATCATGGGATCAGTTCCTACCTTTGGCGGAGTTTTCTTACAACAACAGCTACCAGTCGAGCATCCAGATGGCTTATTATGAGGCTTTGTATGGTAGGCGATGTCGGTCTCCGATTGGATGGTTTGAGCCGGGGGAGGCTCGGTTGATAGGTATGGATTTGGTTTAGGAGGCCTTGGACAAGGTCAAGAATATTCAGGATAGGCTTCGTCCAACTCAGTCTAGGCAAAAGAGCTATGTAGATCATAAGGTTCGAGATGTATCTTTCATGGTTGGTGAGCGGGTATTGCTTCGAGTGTCGCCTATGAAGGGCGTGATGAGATTTGGGAAGAAGGACAAGCTTAGCCCTAGGTACATTGGCCCGCTTGAGATTCTTGATCGAGTGGGAGAGGTGGCTTATTGACTTGCATTGCTGCCTATCTTATCAGCCGTGCATCCAGTTTTTCATGTATCCATGCTTCGGAGGTATCACGGTGATCCAACCCACGTGTTAGACTTCAGTACTGTCCAGTTGGAAAAGGATTTGTCCTATGATGAGGAGCCAGTAGCTATTCTAGACCGAGAGGTTCGTCAGTTGAGATCCAAGAGTTTTTCTTCTGTTCGTGTTAAGTGGAGAGGCCAACCTCCTGAGATATCGACCTGGGAGTCCAAGTACGATATGCGGAGCAGTTATCCTCATCTATTTCCCGACTCAGGTACTTTTTTCTTTTGTCCGTTTGAGGATGAACGGTTGTTTTAGAGGTGGATAATGTGACAATCCGAAGGGTCATCACCTGTGTTTTACTCATTCTGTATCTCCAAGGCCTTGAAAACCTCATTTAGAGTTGCATTTATTGCGTGCACAGTCCAGGCGAGTAGTTGGAAAGCTTAAATATGAATTTTGTGAGAAAAATGATGAATTTTGATATTAATATGATTAATATTGACTTCGGTCAATATTTTGAGTAAACGGACACGGACCCATGATTTGACAGTCTCGGAGGGTCCGTCAAAAATATGGGACTTGGGCGTATGCTCGGAATAAAATTCCGAGGTCCCAAGTTCGAGAAGTAAATTTTATGTGAAATTGTTTCTTGAAAATAAGTAAAGAAATTGGAAAATTAAATTGATTAAAAGAGTGTGGTATCGGGATTGTATTGTGGTTCCGACGCCTGGTACAAGTCATATATGTGATTTAAGCGCTTTCTGTAAAGTTTGGTTGAAAATGGACGTCATTTGACGTATTTCGGACATAAAATGGAAAACTGGTGCTTCGTGAAAAATTGAAAGAATCTTGAGGTTTTGAGGCTTAATTCTATGTATGTGATGTTACATTGGCGGTTTAATCACACGAGTAAGTCCGTAGGATGTTTCTGAGGTGGTGTGTATGTTTGGTTTGGTTCCCGAGGGCTCAGGTGAGTTTTGAATAGGTTCCGGGAGGTCTAAGACTTAAAAATAGCAGGTGTTGCAGGTTTAGGAATTTGCAGGCTCCAGCGCGCCAGCGGTCGCCCTAGTATGATCCACGGTGCGTGCTGCGGTCGCCTTAGCACGGTCCGCGTAGCCGACTTCATCAAGCCAGCAGTGTTCCAAGTTAACAAGCGCGGCCGCGTTCCTTATCAGTGCGGTCCGCGCGGGAAGAATCAGAGAGTTGTAATGTGGCAGGTTCTTCAGTGCGGCCGCGTCCATATTTGTGCGGTCCACGCTAGAGGGTTCAGAGAGTGGCACTTTGGTCCAGTCCTCAGTGCGGCCGCGGTCCGTGCTGGGTTTTCAGGGGTTATATAATGACCGGAATTTCATTTATTTTTCACTTTTTCAAAAAAAAATCGACAACATAAGAGGCGATTTTCCAAACAATTCTTCTTCTTCAAAACGATTGGTATGTGATTTCAAACTTATTTTCTTCACGCCTTAACATCTTTTAACTTAATTTCAACTTCAAAACATAGATTTTAATGGGAGAAATTTGGGAATTTTGGGTAGAACCTAGGTTTTCTAAAATTGGAGGTTTTGGACCTCAATTCGAGGTCTGATTCGAAAATAAATTTCTATATTTGAGTTAATAGGGGAATGGGTAATCGGCTTTTTGTTCAAACCTCGGGATTTGACCATGTGGGCCTGACGATATTTTTGACCTTTTGGGGAAAGATGATGAGAAAGCTATAAGTTGACATAGGATTTGATTTATTTAGCATTTATTAATACTATGAAGTCATTAGTGCACAGATTTGGTTGAGTTGGAGACAAATTCGAGAGGGAAATCGATTGTTGAGGATTGAATTGGCCGTGGAAGTTTGAAGTAAGTGTTTGGTCTAACCTTAGCTTGAGGGAATAGGAGTTGTGTCTTGTTTGGTAGTTGCTAATTGATCGAGTACAGCGTACATGGTGATGAGTTTCTATACATTGGTGTCTAGCATGACCGTGAGTACTTTTGTTGCAGATATTTTGTTTTGGTTATAACTTCCATGTTTGATCGATGACTTCGACATGTTGTAAAGGGTATGATAAAGGAAATGGTGATATTGAATTTCGTGGAGCATTGGCTCGTGTTGAAATACAAATTGTGAGCTACATGGGATAAGTAAATCCGCGGAGCATTGGCTCAAGTGATAAAATAAATTTTGAGATGAAAGTGAAAAAAGAGAATAAGTTACCGAGTTGCTCCCTTGCCGGGATTATTGTTTAACTGTGTTCCCTTGCCAGGATTATTTTTTAACTGTGTTCCCTTGCCGGAATTTATTGTTTGACTGTGTTTCCTTGTTGGGATTCCCATTATAAACTATAAATTCCCTTGCCCCTTTGTTTTGTTGATTGGGTGAAGAAGAGTGTTGAAGAACAAAGGGTGATGCTGTGCATTGAATGATAATTGTGGATCGAGTTGCACGCCGCAACAATGTTAAATGTTAAATTATATGGATCAGGTTTCGCGCCGCAACTATTATATGATATGGATCGGGTTGCACGCCGCAATAATGATATGATATGGATCAGGTTGCACGCCGCAACAATGATATGATATGGATCAGGTTGCACGCCGCAACCGTGTTGTTATATATTGGGGTCGGGTTGTACGCCGCAACAAATATTGATACAAGTTTGTCTATTTGGGTATTTGTTTCTTGTCCCCAGTAAATTCTACGTTTCCCTTAGAATTTTATTATGGATTTACTATTAATATTGTTACCTCCACATAGGCTCCCCCTACCGTATTGTTTACTTGTCTTGTGTCTTCGATTCCGCTATATATATATATATATATATATATATATATATATATATATATATATATATATATAAATGAACAGGTTTATGTGGTAGTCCAGCCTAGCCTCGTTATTGCTTCGCCTGGGTTAGGCTAGACACTTGCCAACACATGGGGTCGGTTGTGCTGATGCTACTCTTCTGTGATCTTTTGCATTATCACAGTGTTAGAGCAGCTTTCGGACAACAAAAATAGATTAGGAGTAGACCTTCAGTCCAGAGACACCGAGGTAGACTTGTTGATGTCCGTAGTCCCGGAGTCTCCTCTATCTTTATTTCAGTTTGTTATCCTTGCACCGAGACAAATGGATTATGACTTCTTTCAGTCTATTGTATTTATTAGTCTTAGAAGTTCGTGAGTATTGTGACACCAAATCTTGGGTAGAGTATTGTATTGGGATTCCACATTCCTTTCAGTTATTTACATTTGAGACTTCGCTTTTATCATTAAATGCTTCTTTTTTTATAAAATTTATTGATGTTTGCTAAAAGAGGTAATTAATAATTGGCTTGCCTATCTCCTAATAGTTGGCGCCATCACGACTCCCGAGGGTGGAAAATATGGGTCGTGACAATAACCCTACTGATCAATCCATATCAAAGGAACCCTAATAAAATATGCAAATACCAGGGTACCTATGGTCACAAAACTGAAGACTGCAGACACTTGAGGGAAGAGGTAGCTCACTTGTTTAACAAAGGTCATATTCGAGAATTCATAAGTGTCCGAGCTAAATATCACTTCATAGACATGGATGAAAATAGGAAAAATGAATAGGAAGAACCACAACACGTAATTTATATGATCGTTGTTGGTGTCGATATTCCTCAATGACTGGTATTTAAACGCACCAAGGTGATAATCACGAGGGAGAAGTGACTCGGGACTACTTACCAGAAGAAACCTTCTCTTTCAACGATGAGGATACAGAAGATATTGAATAACCTCACAATGAGGCACTGGTAATATATACCCTTCTGAATAAAATTCTAGTTAAACATGTATTGATTGATCCAGGAAGCTCGGAAAATATTGTTTGATCAAGGGTCGTGAGCAACTCGGCCTCCAAAATCAAATCATGCTTGCAGCTTGGGTACTTAACGACTTCAACATGGAAAGTGATACCACCAAAAGGGAAATCATTCTACTAGTAAGCGTGGCCGGGACTATCCAGGAACAAAGTTCCATGTGATCGAAGGTGATAAGAGGTTCAACGCACTGCTCGGAAGGCCTTGGATTCATAATATGAGAGCAGTCCATCGACGCTTCACCAAGTCTTGAAATTCCCAACATCATAAGGAATCAAAATGGTATTCGATAAACAACCTTCCACCCAAGAAGTATTTGCAATCAATGAGGTAATACCAGTATCAGCGCTGTCATCAACAAAAAGATTACAATTGAAGGAAAACAAGAAATCAAATGGCAATCACAAGCGCCGGCCTCAGCCCAATCGGAGGAGAAGGAAACATTCAAGGATGATGATTATATGATACCTCAAATATTCATAATCCCCAATGATTACAATTCAACAAAGTCAATGGTCGATGAGCTAGAACAAATCATACTGATCGATCATTTGCCTAATCGAAAGGTATACTTGAGCACGAGGTTAGATCCCGAGCTTAGGAAAAAACTCGTTCAATTCCTTTTAAGTAACATGGATTTTTTGCTTGGTCCCACTTATATTTGACAGGGAACCTACCAGAGATCACTACGCATCGACTGAGCTTAGACCCGAAGTTTTGCCCGGTGAAACAAATGACAATACCTCAGTCCGAGGTAAAACATGCATTCATTAAGGATGAGGAAACAAAACTTCTCAATATGGTATCCATTCATGAGGTAAAATATCTCGAATGGTTAGAAAACGTAGTTGTAATCCGTAAAAGAGGAGCAAACTTAGAATGTGCATGGACTATATGGATTTAAATAAGGCATGCCCCCAAGATTCTTTTCCTTTACCGAATATTGATTGCATTATCGACACCACAAGCGACTACGAGATCCTTAGTTTTCTCAATGCCTACTATGGGTACAATAAGATACAGATGAACCCGGAGGATCAGGAAAAGACTTTGTTTTTCACTAAATACGAAAAATATTGCTATAATGTAATGCCGTTTAGATTAAAAAATGTTGTTGCTATTTCTCAATGAGTAGTAAATTGAATGTTCAAAGAACAAATAGGTAAATCAAAGGAGATTTATATTGATGATATGCTAGTTAAGTCCCTGTGAGCAGAGGACCATTTGAAACATTTACAGGAAACCTTTGACATACTAAAGAAATACAACATGAAGCTCAACCTAGAGAAATGTGCATTCGGGATCGGATCGGGAAAGTTCCTTGGCTTTATGGTATCAAATTGGGGAATTGGAATCAACCCCGATAAAATATAGGCAATCAAAGACATCACAATTGTTGATACTGTCAAGGTTGTACAAAGGTTAACAGGACGCATAGCCGCCCTGGGTCGATTTATTTCGAGGTCCTTAGATCGTAGCCACCGGTTCTTCTCATTACTTAAGAAAAAGAGTAGTTTCGCATGGATCCCAGAATGTCAACAGGTCTTGGAGGAACTTAAGCGATACCTATAGAGCCCGCCATTGCTTTAAACCCCAAAGGCATAAGAGCAACCTTACTTATGCTTGGCGGTGTCAAAGATAATGGTAATTGGGGTTTTAGTTCGAGAAGAGCAAGGTACGTAATTTCCTATTTATTATGTTAGTCGTATCCCAGGTGAAGCTATGACCTGACACCTACACTTAGAAAAATTAGCGCTTGCTTTAATAAGCGCCTCTAGAAAATTAATACCATATTTTTATTGTTACCCAATTTGTGTTATAACCACCTACCCCCTCCGTTTGCACACGCCTGAACTCTCAGGTCTATTGGTCAAATGGGCCGTCGAGATTTGCGGGTACGATATTGAGTATAAACCTCGAACAACCATGAATTCTCAAATCTTGGCAGACTTCATGGATGACTTCACGATAGCCCTCATACCCGAGGTCCAAGAGGAACTATTATTAAAATTGGTTACATCATCGGGGGTGTGGACTCTCTTCACACATGGCACTTCAAACGTGAAAGGGTCCAGTGTAGGCATCATTTTGAAGCCACCCATATGTAATTGAATTAGACATTCTATCAAAACCTCAAAATTAATTAACAATGAGTCTGAGTATGAGGCCATGATTACAGTCTCGAGCTAGCCAAGAGCTCGGGAGTGGAGGTTATCGAAGCCATGTGCGACTCCCAACTTGGTTAATCAAGTCAATATAACTTTTGAGGTTCGAGAAGATCGAATGCAGAGGTACTTCGACAAAGTATATGTGTGGCTATATTGATTTAAAGAATGGACCCTACAACACGTATCTCGAGAATAAAAAATAGCGAGGCTTAGCTCGGAGATAGTCGTACTACTTTCAAGGCCAGTAATTGAAGAAGGACACATCGAAATAAACTCTACAAGTCTAACATGGGATTGGAGGAATAAGTACATCGAATGCCTAATAAATGGGAAATTGCCATAGAATCCTAAAAATCAAGGACTCTATGCACAAAGGCCGCACGGTTCTCATTGATTGAGGATGTAACACTGTATAGGAGAACGTTCAATGGACCTTTAGAAAAATGTTTGGGACCAGGAGACACCAACTACGCTCTACGGAAAATTCACGAAGGCACTTGTAGAAATTCACGACTCTAGTTCTCCGTCAATGAACTATCGTGACGGCACCTAGTATCTACAACTAGGTAAGCCTAACAATTTTGGAAAAAGGAAAAAACAAGAGATAAAACTATAAAAACAGCGGAATAACATAATAAAGGTTTAAGATGCCGCTCGACATGTACTAATATACTCTCAAACTCAACAACTTCCCAAAACCGGAAACCCATGAATCACAAGCTATGAATATAATAAAAAATATTCTCTAACTCCGGAATGTCTACATCAACAGAAAAGTTAGAAGGGCTATTACTACAAGATAGAATGGAAAGAGACTCCTCAGGACGCAATAGATATACCTCGAAGTCTCTAGAGGATCGCCTCGCCGCAAGGGTAGTAGGGCTATGTCAAAGTACCTGGATCTGCATATGAAAAACATGTGCAGGAAAGAGCATGAGTACAACACAGCGGTACCCAATAAGTGTCAAGCCTAACATCGATCGAGTAATGACGAGGAAGGTCAGGGCCCTACCGATCATATACAATGATATATAAGGAAAGAAACAATATTTAAAATAATACAAGATAATAAGAGTAACACAACTACAATAGAGGAAAAATAATCACAAAAGATAAATGCAGCTCAACACACAAATAATTACTGGGAATCTCCCACAATACTGTCCTATAGTCCTAAATATAAATATCCAGTGGATTTCCTAGGATACTGTCCCGTAGTCCAACTCATAGCATGGGGATCTATCAAAATCCCGTCTATAGTCCCAAATATAAATACCCATTACCGGGGGAATCTACCGAGTGCAGTCCCGTAGTTCCAATATAAAAGTGCAGGTCGATCTCCCAGAATACAAACCGTAGTCCCAAAGTAAAATGCATGGGGATCTCCCTGGATACCATCCTCCCAAAGTAAACACACAACAACAACATGAAAAATATTCAATTCAGTCCAAATTCCATACCCAGGTAAACAAATATTTCTAATCTAGCATGCTACACGGAGTTTCAAATAAAACAGTTTGATCAAGTAAGGCAATTAAGTCGATTAGAAATGCTTCCCTAAGCAAACAGTATGATTATATTGCAGGTAGCATAAACAGGAAAGAAAAACTCACTTATAGTTATTTAATAAAAATAGGATTTTCAACAGTTAGCACATGTATAGATTCGTCACCTCACGTACACGGAATTTCATATATCAACAATACCAAACCCTAAGAGGAGTTCCCCCACGCAAGGTTAGGCAAGCCACTTACCTCGAATCTGCTCAATCAACTCAATACTACATTTTTGCCACAATACCAAAATCATACCTCAAATTGTCCCTCAAATCATCACTCAAAGCTCTCCAATTAACCAAGACCTAACCCCTAATTTACCACTAAGTTTACTTCAAATTTCATGCTTACAATGATATAATTCACCATAATAATAAGCTTAAGGACCAAAGACTTTACCTCAATGAATTCCTCTGAAAATCTCCCTTGAAAATGCTTCCAAAAGCTTCACCCGAATGAAATATTGAGAAAAATGGCTAATAATCACGAAGGGTGGAAATTTATGGTTTTTGACCCAGCAAAATCGCACCTACGATTAAATGTTCGCACCTGCGGTCCTAGGTGCACACCTGCGAAATTCACTTAAAACTCTAGGACCGCACCTGCGCAAAGAAATTCGCACCTACGCAATCGCAGGTGAGATTGGGACCTCTCTTATGCGGTCCTAGCCTGCCCCTCTCCTGGCTGCTTCTGCGGCTCAAAATTCTCTTCTACGAGTCCGCACCTGCGATCCCCTAGCCACAGGTGCAGTTATGACAACAACAGAAAACTTTAGATGCCAAACCCAACTCAAAATTACCCGTTAACCACCCGAAATCACCTTGAGGGCCCTAGGACCTCAACCAAAAGTATGAACAAGTCGTATACCACTATCCAAACTTATATCAATATTCAAAACACCTCAATAACATCAAATTAACCAATTAATATTGATTCAAGCCTAAGATTCCAATTATCGTCCGAATTATGCTTTTGATAAAAAAGTCTACAAAACCTCGTTCGAATGACCAGAAATTTTGCACACACATACCAAATGACAAAAGAGACCAATCTCAACATTTGGAACTCCATTCCGAACCTGATATTAAAATCTCGCTGCCGAACCAAAACGCCAATAATTCAATTCTTGGTGTTTCAAGCGTAATTAAGCTACTGACCCCCAAAACACAATTCGAACACGCGTCTAAGTCGAAAATCTCCCGACGAAGCTAATGGAACCAGTAGAATTCCATTCTGGGGCCATATTCACACTGCTCCAGCTAAGTGTCCCATAATTCTCCTAAACTCCAAATAAATCCTCCCAGCAACTCATAATAGTAAAGAAAAACACAGGAATGCAGTTAATATAGGATCAGGGCATAAATTCTACAAATGACTAACCAGGTCATTACATCCTCCCACACTTACATATTCGTTTGTTCTAGAATGAAATCAGGTCAGACGTAGTTCAAATTGGAATTGGAATCATAAATGGTTACACATAGTATCATTTGACTGCATCTGAATTGATTAGTTTTGGCCAAAAGTCTCCGTCCATTTCGATAAGTATATGGGCTCCTCCTTTCAAAACCCGATGAAACATGTATTGGCCCTACCAATTTGGAGAGAACTTCCCTTTTTCTTCATCTTGATATGGGAAAATTTTCTTTAATACCAGCTGCCCCTGTGCGAACCGTCTTGGTTTGACACTCCTGTTGAAAGATCTGGACATTCTGTTCTGATAAAGTTGACCATGGAAAACTTCATTCATTCTCTTTCCATCTATAATAGCCAACTGCTTGTGACGACTCCTCACCCACTCTGCATCGTTGAGTTCTGCTTCTTGTATGATCCTTAGGGAGGGAATTTCCACCTTGGCGGGGATGATTGTGTTTGTATCGTATACCAGCATATAGGGAGGTCCCCAAGTTGATGTGCTTATTGTGGTGAGATAACCCAATAAAGCAAATGATAACTTCTCATCCATTGTTTATGCTTTTCTATCATCTTATTAGTATCTTCTTGATATTTTTATTGGCTGCTTCTACAGCTCCATTCATTTGGGGTCTGTAAGTAGTGGAATTCTTGTGTTTGATATGGAAGTTTCATACGTAGTCTTCATCAAGTCGTTGTTGAGGTCGGAGCCATAATCAGTAATGATTGACTCTGGAATCACGAATCAACAAACAACGCGGTCGCGAATTAAGTCCGCCACGACTTTCTTAGTCACTGCTTTGTAAGATGCTGCTGTAACTCATTTGATGAAATAGTCGATTGCTATTAAGATGAACCTATGCCCGTTGGAAGCGGCCGGTTCGATTGGTCCAATAACATCCATTCCCTAAGCGGTGAACGGCCATGGTGAGCTTATTTTAATAAGCGCATTTGGAGGTACCTTTATCTTGTCTGCATGTATTTGACAACGGTGGCATTTTCAGACATACTGGATGCAGTCTGTTTCAATGGTCATCCAAAGGTAACCAACATCGGTTATCTTCTTGGCTAAGACAAAACCGTTCATATGTGGTCCACAGGTGCTGACATGGATTTCATCTAGTAGTATAGATGCTTCTTTTATGTTGACACTCTTGGATGTTCATGTCAATGTCCATCTTAAGCCCTAAAATGCAGGATTCGTACTCGACCATATTGTTAGTGCAGGGAAACTTAAGCTTGGTGGATACCGGATAATACTGGCCAGTTTCTGATACTAGGACTGCTGCTAATCCAACTCCTTTGAAATTTGCTGTTCCCTCGAAAAACATCCTCCAACTATCATAGGACTCTGCAATGTCCTCTCCAATGAATGATACCTCCTTGTCCGGAAAATACGTCTTTAGGGTCTTATATTCTCCATCCCCAGGGTTTTCGGCGAGATGATCCGCTAGTCCCTGTCCCTTGGATGCTTTCTGGGTCACATAAACAATGTCGAATTCACTCGGCAGGATTTTCCATTTGGCTAGCTTGCCAATGGGCATGGGCTTCAGAAAGATGTACTTCAAGGGATCCATCCTTGATATGAGATACGTAGTATAGACACAGAAATAGTGCCTTAGATTTTGAGCGACCCAAGTCAAAGTACAACAGGTGCCTTCCAATAGAGGATACCGGGCTTCGTGCGAGGTGAACTTCTTGCTGAGATAATAGATGGCTTGCTCTTTTCTCCATGTTTTATCATGCTATCCTAGAACACAACCAAATGCTTCATCCAATACCGTAAGGTAGAATAATAGGGGTCTACCTGGCTTGGGCGAGACCAAAAGTGGCGGTGTTGACAAGTACTCCTTGATTCTGTCGAAGACTTTTTAGCAATCATCAGTTCATTTAGTGGCGGCGTCCTATTTCAATATCTTGAAGATTGGTTCACCGATGATGGTGGATTGTGCTATGAACCGGCTAATATGGTTAAGTCTCCCTAGGAAACTCATCGCTTCTTTCTTGTTCTTTGGCGGTGGTAATTATTGGTTAGTTTTGACATCTGATGGATCCAGTTCTATCCATCGGCGACTCACAATGAACTCAAGTAGTTTTCCGGCAGGAACCCCAAATGCACATTTCGCGGGATTCAGCTTCAAATTGTACATTCTCAATCTATTGGAGAACTTCGTCAAATCTTCCATGTGATTAGTGGCTTTTTTGGACTTGATGATAACATCATCTACATATACTTCGATCTCCTTGTGTATCATGTAATGGAAAATGGTAGTCATGTCCCTCATGTAGGTGCCCCCAGCATTCTTTAACCCAAACGGCATCATCTTGTAGCAATACATATGCCAGGGCATAATGAAAGCTGTTTTCTCGGCATTTTCTTCATCCATACAGATCTGATGATACCAAGAAAAACAATCTACAAATGATTGCAACTCGTGCTTGGTGTAATTGTGAATCATGATATGTATGTTCAGCAAGGGAAAATCAACTTTCGGACTGGCCAGTTGAGATCCCGGTAGTCGACGCAAAATCTAACCTTCATGTCCTTCTTTGGCAGTGGTACGATATTGGCTAACCATGTTGGATACTCCACTACCCTGAGAACCTTAGCTTTGACTTGCTTAGTAACATCCTTATTGATTTTCAAACTCATATCTGACTTGAATTTTCTGAGCTTCTGTTTTACCGGCGAGCATGTTGGGCCGGTTGGAAATTTGTGAGCCATAATAGAGGTGCTCAGCACAGTTATGTCATCGTACGACCAGGTGAATATGTCTTCATACTTTCTCAACTGTTTACGTTTCCTGTTCTGACGGTGATAAGTGAATGTTGATTCGTGTTTCTTTGATGTTTTCTGCATTTCCCAAGTTAATAATCTCATTTTCGTCCAATTTGGACTTAGTTCTATTTTCAAAATGCTCAACTTCCTTAATAATCTATTCCGGTATATCATCTTCTTCTGAGTCATGTTCGCTTGTTGCGTTGTCTCGTTGCACGTCACAGTCATTGGTTCATCAAGATTAGTAATAGTAATGCTGTACAAGTAAAGTAATGAGAGAAAATAATAAGAGTAAGATTTATAAGAAGACTGAAATTCTTTGATAGATTCCATAAATGTTTTGAACATTGGAGCTTTTCTTGCAAAAATAAGAATGTGAAAGGAAAGTAAACTAATAAAGTAAAGTAGTGCATGGTGCTTGTTCATCCTTGCTACCTCGAGGCTTAGCGGTCTCTGGTGGTTCTAATAGTCCAATTGTTGAGGTGTGCTGCTCTGCTTACAGCCTGTGTGAAAGGGACTTCCTCCCCCTCTCCTCGAAGATGACACAACAATCCATGTTATCGTCTTCTAGGAACAAATTCCTCATCGCTGTTAATGCTTCCTCTTGTTCTAACCCGTAGATAACTTTGGCCGACTGGAAGGTCTGCTCCAAATAGGCTATTGGGTGCTTCAATGGATAGTGAGGACCGCGCAATGGTGGTGACCAGTGGTTGAATTCATCCCAAGTGTACTCATACCCCAATCCGAAGGTGGTGCCGTGTTTCTTGAGCTTGATGGGCTTAATGATTCCTTGGAGATTCTTGCGGAGTCCCTTGCCAAGTTCATACCCGCTCCAGTTCAGTATGCTTTTAATTTTGTTGTTCCACCATTTGTCCTTATCAACGGCATTGGCTCGCTCAATGTGGTGGTAGGTTTCCCCGCCTATCCTTCTCCTTCCTCCAATTGCTGAATGGTTTGGCGACCATATATGCGATTGCTACCGTCGCCATGGATGATTACCTCTTGGTGGTTCTATTCAAACTTCATTGCCTAATGTAGCGCTGGCACTACGGCTCCCACAACGTGAATCCATGGTCGTCCTAACAACAGATTGTAAGATGCTGGCATGTCTATTTCTTGGAAACCAACATCAAACCAAGTATGCCCTATTTTCAAACATAAGATAATCTCCCCGATAGTAGACCTCTGAGAACCATCGAAAGCTTTGACGTTGATGGCCTCGTCCTTGATTTCATGCAACCCTCTTCCCAATATCCTGAGTGTTACCAATGGACAGATGTTAAGACTGGACCCCCATCGACCGGGTTCCTAGTGATAAAATAATCTTCACACTGCACAGTGATGTGCAATGCCTTGTTGTGTCTTAATCCCTCCGGTGGCAGCTTATCTTCGTGGAAAGTGATCTTGTGGCTCTCCAATATCTGCCCTATCATGTTTGCCATTTCTCCTCCAGTAATGTTACTCGGTACATATGCCTCACTCAACACCTTTAACAAAGTATTCTTATTTGCATTAGAACTTTGTAGCAAAGCAAGGATGGAAATCTGCACTGGTATTTTTTTCAGCTGATCAATGACTGAGTATTCCTTTGCTTGTATATTTCTCCAAAGATCATGAGGCCCAGTTTTAGTCTTGTTGAGCAGGGGTCTTCAGCCAAGTATTTTGGGGTATACACCTTGCCGGTCCTTGTCATACCCTGTACTGCAATCGCTTCCCCGAACTTGGTTTTCCCTTTCCTTCTTGCTTCGGCTGTGTAGTCCTAAGGGTTGGCCTTTGTGTCGAATGGTGCTACGACGGTCATTGCTACTAGAATGGGCACTCTTTCTTCGGGATGTAGTATAACAACTTCAAATGGTACAAGTGCCTTTGGGGACCCAAACGCGACCTCAATTGGTGTTGGCGTCTTTGTAGAAGATGGGGTTTCCAACTCAAGTGGTATGGACATGTTCACCTCGGCGTCTTTGCCGATTTGGAATGTCTGCCGAGATCGTATGCGACAGTGGGAAGCAGTTCGTCGGCAGCAAACTAACAATGTTTTTCCAAAATCTAGTACGGGGGAAACACCACTCTCTTTAGTCTATGGTGCCAAAACTCGAATACTGGTCGAAGTCAGGGAAGCTTGCTTTAGGTTTTTCGTATGCGTCGGAAGAGTAATATCATGAGGCTATGAATTTGAGCCTTCAATTGCTAGATGAAAGATGGGAAGCCGCTCTTATTGGAATGGCCGCATAGAAGAAAGTGGATTGAAAGGTATTACAACCGAAGAACCACTCTTTGACATTTTAAAATCGGGGACTTAATTCTAAGAAAGGTCACCCTCAATACTCAAGATCCAAATAAAGGAAAACTTCGCCCAAAATGGAAGGGACCATATCATGTCCTTAATATCGCTTGAAAGGGATCCCATAAACTTGGCACGATGGACAGTGAACAATTACCAAACAATTGGAACGTGTCACTTTTCAAATGATATTACTACTAAGGTACAACCTTCTCTATTTTCATTTATACTTTATATTAAACAATTACAGGTGTTCGATCGAAGACATTGAGGAATTATTCAATACAAAGTCATTAGGTTTGAAAGCATGTGTTGGAATTTTTTCCCTTAGACCGGTTTTTGTTCTAAATGGGTTTTTTGGCAAGGTTTTTAGCGAGACATTATTTGTGCTACCTTGGGGGGCAATTCAACAATATCCAACTTTATAATCAACCTCGAATATTGGGGGGCATCACCCTGTTAAGAAAAATTCTTCGTGCCAACAAGGTTTCGGTAGCAAAATTTATAAGTACCAAATGGTCGAACGAACCGTGCCTATGTAGATTATTCGAACACTAATATCGAATATGTATGCATGTATGATCATCTGTTAAGAGAAGGATTTTTTCTTTGCCAGATATTTCATGTCTTAGAAAATTTTACTTTATAATTTCGTACTTATGATCTATTGCGATAACTGGCTCAAGGGTCGATCTAAACAAAAGTTTGAAAACTAACATGCATTCGGGGACTGCCTAATCGTAAGGCCTTAAAAGGAAACCCTTGATTTATAGGCCACAACTGCCCCACTCAGGGACTGATACTTCAAAGAATCTCAAAGTGTAACAAGGAAAGGAGCCCAAGAAGCAAATCCTAAGAAAAGTCTAAGACCAAACTAATACAGTTCGGAGACGTTCGAATTCCGTAAGAAAATATGCCTTCAAATATTTTCATAAAATCAGTTTAAAAGGCTACCATCGGAAAATTTACAAAGGGTTTCGATCACATCAACCCTATAAAACCCTAAGGGGTACCGAATTGTTCGAACTACCGAGCAAGCTTATTTCACGCTAAGGCGTAACAAAGCAAAGGGATTGATAACACTAACCATAGAAAACCCTAATGGGTAAAAAGTTATCTCATCCTAAGGCAAAACAAATTTTTATATGATTAACTTTTTAAGCCGAAAAGGGAGAAAAGCCATTGATTTAAGGCCATATCGGCCTAATTCAAGAGCCCAAGGGCCATTTTATTTTTTAAGTTTGAGAAGTCATCCTCACTCAACTAGAACCTAAGGGTCACCGTACTCTAAGTTTGAACAAGTACTCACTCGATTACGAAGACTACATTAGTCCGACTTCGATCAAATTGCCTAAGACTTTTACTCATGAACAAAATTTTCACAAGGCATGGATGAAACCAAATTTTCACAAGGCAGAAATTGTAGTAAAGAAAATAAGAAATCAATAAGAACTTTTATATATAAAAATATTTAAAGGACCGATCAGGGTCCTATACAAAAAATCAAAAAAGAAAAATCCTAAGGTTCCTACTTATTTTCGTGGTCATCTTCCTCTCCATCGGGATTTTTCCCACTCTCAGAATCTCTCTTGCTTTCATCATCATCGTTATCGTCATTGTCGGAGGAGGCCTATGCCTTGTCATCGTCTTCAAGCTCTTTGGCTTTTATTATATCATCAGTAAGATCAAAACCTCGAGCATAGATCTCCTCGAGAGTTTCCCTTCATGATTGGCACTTGGCGAGCTCAGCAATCCAAGAATCTCAATTATGAGCGGCGTCTGCAGATTCTCTTTCTTCGTCTTGAGTAGTTTAAACATCAGATCAGCAAACGGCCACGATCACCTCTGCATCAGCCTTTACTTTCTCTGCCTCAAATTTATTCTTTGCAAGATTGGTGGTTAATCAAGCCTCGAGCTACTCTATTTTCTTGGCTTGAGCTGAGATATCCTCCTTCATGCCTCGAAGCTGACTTTTGGCAAATGACAGTTGGGCTCGAGCAACATTTTTCTTTGAGGCAAGGAGGTCCATGTTTTGTCTCCACTCCAAGGTCTCCGCCCTCATCATATTAACCTTCTCATGGAGTTTTTCGATATGTTCAACCTTCTACTGAACGTATGAGAATAAAATATTTGCCATCGACCTCAAACTGATAACATGAGCTTCTAAGATTTTCGTTACCTGCTCAATCAGATCAGTCTACTGTCTGTGGGCCGTGGCCAGTTCGGCTTGCAGGTCCTTGATCTCCTCTTTGTTTTGCCTGCTGAGAAGTTTGAGGGCATTTATCTCTTCCATGAGCCTTCAAAAGATCGGCCTCACACTGGCTCAGCTCTGCTTGAGATTTAGAAAATGCCTCCCGATGGAGTTCCAAGAACTATACAGAAAGAAGAAAGGAAATTAGACAAAAGGTAATAAATATAAGTGTGATATATATGACGAGAGTTGAGACTTACCCGATTCAGGAGTCGTTGAACCTCATCAAAAAGACTCGACGCATCACTCATGTCGATAGCATATTCAACTCCTATAAAACAACCATAGAAAAAGTCTTATCCTTCGTGGGCTCTTTCCACATCGGGAGTCTTCATAGCTTGGGCATCCTGAATTGCCTTCTCGGAAAATGCAGAGAGGGTCGGCGAGTCTCCAATTATTATTGTCCTGACTGAACCACTTTGGGTGTTCTCTTCATTTTGACGGGCCTCAAAACCGGCCCCTTCAGGCATACCTACCGATTGCTCATTTTGGCGAGAGGCATCTTCGGTCTTCAACGACTCGGGGACTTTTTCCCGGCCTCTTCCAAAACCTCTTCGGTTCGGCTGAATTTTTTCAACCCTCACCAACTCAGCGGCCTTTGGGGCCTTGGTGTTTTTCTTCACTCAGGAAACCAGTTCGGAGCTGTCGTCTTCATCATCTTCTTCCTCATCTCTTAGTCGTTGATCTACCTTAGCATGTAGAGGGACGGTGTCATTCTTCAGCTTACAGCCTTACTTTTCTTGGGCTTTGGGTCCTCAGAGGTCGAGATCCTTTTTCTCATTTTTATCCTTTGCCGGTTTCAGGGTCGGAACCTCCTCCTCCGTGGACGAGGGCTTGATAACATCTTGTCTGAGGCTTGTATGAAAGAAAATTAAGTGAGTATGAAAAGAAACATTTTAGTGAAAATCCTCAAATACGTGAAAACGGGCTTACCATGATTTTTGGCCTCTTATTAGACCCTTGCTAAATCACGCCATGAGCGTTCAACATACGAAGAGGTCCAAGCTTGGTCGCGAATCTAATTCTTGAGGTTAGGAATTGCATCGGGAATCCAAGAGATTGATGCATAGTGGAAAGGGATATCGATGAGAAGGAGCAAAGGAAACAAAATAACAAAGTGATTCCATATGTGAGATTATACTTACAATTCATATTTTCTTTCTCGGGAAATGGCATCGTTTCAGACTAGATCAGGTCGGAAGTCTTCACTTGAATGAACTGGCATATCCATCCTCAATCCTTGTCCTGATCTATGCTCGAGAACAACACCTAGGTAGCCCGACGCCTGAATCTTATTAACTCGCCTCGATAGAGATGAGGGCTGTACAACCTGATGAGATGGTCGAGGGTGAAAACATCCCTTTGACTTTGCTTACGAAGATTCAGAGCAAAATAACAATCCGCGAAAAGTGGGATGGGTTTGACCTAGGGTTATTTGATATTGACGGTAAAAATAGATTATGACGGGATCAATAGAGCCCGACGTGAAAGTGTAAGTGTAAACACTTAGAAACCCTTCCATATGGGTAGTGATGTCTTCTTTGGGGGACAAAATCACTATCTCTTTATCTTCCCAATGGCAGTCTTTCTTTAACTGCTCAAGGTCACCTTCAGTTATCGAGCATATATCTCTCGACATTGGCTCGCATCGACCAAGGACCGACGAAGTTTTCTCGACCTTGAAATCAGAAGTAAGGACATACCCCCAAAGAACACACTCCTCAGGGCGCAGCTCCACCGATGTTTTATCGCCGGCCATCCGCGATGAAGAAGCTTTCCCTTTTGAGGAACAATTTATAACATTTTTGCCATTTTTGTGTGAGTTTAAAAATGGAGGGAGATGACAGGACTTGGTGCTTGAAAGTGGATTAACAACAAACTCTGGAGATTTTGAATAAAGGAACAACTTAAGAAATGTAAAAAGCTTAAGAGATTAGAAGAAAGTGAGAGTAAAGATTGAATCAATGAGAGAGGGGGCCTATATAAGGCATTCACGGCGACGGTTCAAAGGCACTGGTGGCCGACGACCAATTGACTCTCATTAATAACTTTGGAAACTGTATCGATGGGATGTTCGGTCGCTTCCATCGCTTATGTCATGAGGATTACGTTATGACAGGTTGAGGTACAAAATCGAAGGCTCAATTCATTTCTTCTCATTACACTCCAAGAAACAAGGGGACTATCTATATATGATTAAAATCAGGACTACTCAATTCTACTATTCGATCGAGACTCGGGAGTTGTATCAAAGGCCATCCTCGTAAGGATCATACCAGAGCACGAGGATACAATACCGAGTTTGAGAATTGAGGTACCTGTCGAGATCGAGGCCAGTAGCGATCAAGACCAAATAGGTCAAACTTCGAGTAAAGCACAATAATAAAAAAATGAAATATCCGTGACCGATCGAAGATCATGGCGAAAATTTCTGAACAAATTAAATCAAGGGCAGTTGTTTAGGTTAATCATGAGATTTACTTCCTTAGTTAAATTTGTACTATAGTTAGGATTCATCTACTATATAAAGAGGGTTCTAATAATTCTTTAATACCTTACATTTTGAGATATCAAAGCAATATAACACTTTTTCTTTAGTTCATATCCTTGTTCATCAACTTGTTATATTTATAACTGTTCTTGCACAAATCAGTTCGAGGGTATTCAAGTTCGAGGGATGAATTTCATTCAAACACTAGTTTTCTTTACCCTATTGTTAATTTCTATTACTAATTTATATTTATCAGTTGGTATTAGGTGAAATCACGTGTCTTTAAAACCACATTATAAGTTGAATTGTTATCCAATTTTAAAATTAAACAAATACATATAAGAAGTACCCTTAAAATTTGTGGTTCTAATGCCTCATAAAATTTCCATCTAACTAAATGTTAGTTAATTGAACTTACCAACTAATTTTAGGAAATAGTCAAAAAAGAGAAAGCAACTACAATCAAAATCTTTTTATAACAGTCTCGTTTATTCCAAATTTTTTTTGGTTGCTATAGTGAATTGCTGTTAAATAAGACATACATTATAACCTAATATAAAAATATATTCCGAGATTTTTGTTTTTGTTTTTATTATAATTGACTATTATAGAGTGAATGTACCGTGAGTTAAAACTACCTAATAAAAAGCAAAGGAGGAAAAGGGTCAAAGTTTTGTTCACCTCAAATAGTAAAAAGATGAAATTACCAGGCATATATTTTAATCTACAAAAGCTGCATAATTCAAAGGGAATATTAATAGCCTGCAATGAATAAAGCTCTTAAATTCCAAACTATTCATTCATTCACTCAGAATGTTTTATGGGTTTTACGTACAGGTGAAACCCTTTATTTATCTTTGACAAGGAAACAAACGTGAAAAAGGCAAACATATCTGCCGAATAACACAAAATGAAAATTAAACAATTGCATGATATGAAGTAGGATAAGGACATCCTCTATTACTTTATAGTAGCTTTTAATCTTAGCTTGTACATATGTTTTTATCTTATTTATGGAAATAACACTGAATGACAGCTTTGTAATGTATGAGACTTTTCCTAAAAAAGTTTGATTGATGAGGCAGAAGGAAAAGCAATTGTAGCATGCGTGTCTGTACTCCTTCCTTCAAATTAGATGACATACTTTTTATTGGCTTAAAGTGAACTTCATTTTGGTAGTTGATAAAAAAACTCAAACATAAACTAAATTTATTTATAGCGTACACATACACAAATAGATTTAAGCATAAGCTATGCACGTAAATGAGATAAGCTTAAATGGTTATATTGAATATTTTCTGAATAAAAATGTTGAATAAATGTAAGGAGAATGACCCCTTTACTAAAGAGAACTCTATTCTAGAAGGGAGGAGTTAAAAGTTGAAGATAACTAGAACTCTTCTACCAAGGAAAAGTAAAGCATTAGATTTCTAGTTATTTCCTATTTTACTAACTCTATATAATTCAGGATATTCTCATTTTATAGGGATACACAAATGTTGAAGTTAAACGTGAGTTGAGAGCAAAATAGCAAGGTATTTTGCAAGTAATTCGTGTGTGATTCAAGTGTGCAGACCTGAAAGCTACATAAATCAGATAGAAAAATCAGTTTCAAGTGTCTATCTTTTATTCCAGTTTCATTGTAGTAGGGATTTCAAGTTGTACCTTTTATCTTTAGCTAGAAGCAATTTTACTAGGTACTCTAAGTGTTGTATTCAAGTTAAAGTTAACTTGATGTTGTCGCAACACTAGAGACTGGTTGCCGCAAAATGTTAGAGGTAATCCTTAGGTTTACAAAGTTTTGTAAATGCTGCTTTTAGCTTAGTTGTTTAGTGTGATGGAAAAAATCCTACTAGGTAGTATGTTGTGATTTTTTTACCTTTTGAGCCGGATGTTTTTCATGAAAAAATACTTGTGTTTTTTACTTTATACATTTATTATTCTATAATTGTAGTATAAGCAACACATAGAAGAATCATGTCCTTCTATAATCTGTGCCCGTGAAAATTAGACATCACACGAATCACCCTCTCTTGTGTGGTATTGAAGTATAAAAGATCACTTTCCTTTTTAGTATTTCCTAAATAACTGACACATTTCTAAGTTTGAAAATAATTCAATTTTAAATTCTTCATTTTACCAATTTTTACCCTTAATGAGAAGCTTATATAACTATAAAAATTTCATGGCCCCACAAAATATTTACCCCTTAAATTTTTAAAACCATAAATTTTAAAAAAAGTTTAATTTTTTTCTATCGAGTTAAATTACCTCATCTAATTTAAAACTAACTCAAATATTAATTTTAACATAGCAGCTCAAAACTCCTTGAAAATATTGGGGTAACTATTATTCTATTACCTTACGTCCTATACTAGTACTAATATTTAATGCACTTGAAAATTGATGGCACTATGTCTATCAAACAATATGATACCATAGAGAGACAAAGATATTGCAGGGACCTCTCCAATAATTTTGAGATCCAGCGCATATTTTTATCATTATTTCCTCATTCATTTTCCCATTTCAAGCAGCTGAACTAGGGGTCGTTATAGTTTAGGCGGACTCTCAAAACCAAACCAAAATTCAAATTGTTTAGATTTTTTGTTTGAATTTTCGAATTATGAATTGAATTTCGAATTTTGAGTTGTTATTTCTTTTATCTGAAAATAAAAAATATAAACCGAAATTTTTATATAATTCAAATTGCCCGAACACCCAACCCTAAACTAAACCGTGGGCCTTTTCATTTTATGTTATGGAAAAACCATGGTTGAAAAGATCATACATAATGTTCGAAGCAATTAATATACTTTTTTTACTTTCTGTTATAAACTAAAGCAAAAGACAAGAACAATAGAACAAGAACAATAGCAATAGAGAGAAGAGTAGAGAGAGTTCTTCTTATTGAGTTGAGAGGGGTCTCAAGGGATGATTTACAATGGTAGGGGGCACCTCTATTTATAGGGGAGAGGAAGATTTAGCTACCACTAATAGAACTCTAAAATCTCTCTAATTAAATACATTAAAGACATTCACCTTAAATAGAAGTGTAAGAATCTTCTATTTCATAACACTCCCCCTTGAATGTCTATTCAATGATGTGCCTCATAAAACCTTAAAACCAAAACCCAATGGGAAAAAATTAAAGTAAGGAAAAAGAGTACACATGTTTGAATATGCGCCTATTGGTTGCCTCGTTAAAAACCTTGCAAGGAAAACCCAGTGGGACAAAACCTTGTAAGGGAAAAAGAGTGCAACGCGCATTGACTCCCCCTAATGAGTACATCGATTTATATCCTTGAGCATTTGCATTCCAATCTTGTGCATCATCTTCAAAAGATCTTTGGTAGATGCTTGATGAATAAATCAACCATATTGACTTGAATAAATATTCCGCACCTTGAAATCATCATTCTTGATAGATATAAACATCTTCATATAATGTCGTGGAATAGCTCTTCAATATCTCCATAGATGCATTCTCAAATCCATCATGCTCATAGTTATGGCAAGATTCATATGTACACAAATTGTACTTAGGATGCGGTACTTCAGGACCAAGAATTGCATATGCTTCAAGCAACTTAAATCTTTCAAGTTAAGTCATATAAGTCGCATAATAGACTTTAGCTGCATATCAAGTTTTCATGTCATGCTAAACAAATAAGATATCGAAAATTGACTATACATACCTTTGCCTTTATACTTTCAAGCATATGAACTATAGGTTCAAAGCTACATGTCTTTCGTATGGAATCAATTCTTCTTGAATTGTATCTCTTCCATTTAGTTACTTTCTTTGGGTCAGTAAATGCGTAAAGCATGCTTTGCAATATGTTGCAATTTGAATTATCCCTTTTATGAACTTCAGGTTCATATCATGATATTCGGGGATATACATATACAAATGAGAATTCATCCCATGTAACCTTTTCTCAAGTGTTTATCATGTCTCCCCCTCATGTTAGTAAAGCTAACATGTTTCCTCAACTTTGGGAAATCATCTTTGTGCATTATGTCAATATACACAGCACCTTAATAATAAGATGAAATTATTTGGTTCCTGACCCTGAACCACTTGTGAGGGGAGAATATACTCTCGTATACAACTTATATCAAACTGATATATATATATATATAACTTAGTTCTCATAAGAAACAGTTTAGCTATTAAGTGGCAGCACTCAATAATTATCTTGCTAAACCAACTTTAATATAAACCAACTTATCAAGATGAACTGTCTTGAGTAGAGAATCTGGAAACTATGCTCGAAGTTAGATTACTGAGCGATTTACCTCGCAAGCACCGGCCAGGCTGCGGGTCAATAACAATTGCGCATGTAACCATTCCATAGATGCATCATATGTGGTATACATGGCAGGTGAATGGGCCCATATTCACCTTTGATATTTCCAGAATTTAGGGGCTTCAACCCGAACTCTTTAGTTGGTCAGTTCATTAATGAGAACAAGTGATACAAGAGTATTCGTAAAGGACTTTCTAGTTCTTTAATATTCACCTATGTGAATTTGCACATCATACTTAAAATGAGATGGCTAACATGAATGCCAACTGAATAAATTATCAATATTGGTAAACTTCAAATTTACACCATGACATGTGCACTTATCAATAAACTTCGGGTTTATTATGACATGGGTTTTATACCAATAGATATCCACTTTATTGTGGCATTCTTTCGTTTGTGTAGTACAAACTGGAGAACAAAGCGGGTAGCTTTTCATATACAAATTACCCCGCTACAAGTTGTAGTAATAGGAGAATCAAAGCCTTCCTTTATTTATAGTCTCAATATCATCAATCGCCTTCGCGTGTACTTTGGAAACTGAATAAGTTTCTTTGAGACTTACTACAGCACAATACTCAATTGTGTTTCTCCAACATAGTAATAATTGGCTCTTCGAGAGGCTCTCAATTAATTTTGTACTACCACAGACTGGGGTTCGAGATCCTCACATTCTTGCATTCCGTATTTTCAAGAGTCTCAGGCTCAATGGATTCTTCGTGAATCTCGGAATTAATCAAATCATGAGCGTCCTCATGTGATTCTTTCATAGTGTCATTTAGATCGTTCTTTTTCCTCTTTCTAGGATTTCGATCTTTGGAACCTAATGGTCTGCCACGCTTCTGGCGTGCATTTGACTCATTGGATATGACACTAGATATTTGTCCAATAGGGACTTCAATACCGATCGGAACATTTTCCGCGTGAATGTGGGATTTCGTTATCCTCTTCAAGTCCGTAAATGCGTCAGGCATTTGATTTGCTATTCTTTGCAAATGGATAATCTTTTGTACCTCTTTCTTTCAAATAGAGGTATGTGGATCAAGATGAGATAATGATGCATTTTTCCACAAAATTTCCCGTTTGGTTTCACCAACTTCTCCCCCTAATTTTGGGAAAAGTGTCTCATCAAATTGACAGTCTGCAAATAGTGCAGTGAACAAATCTCCTGTCAATGTTTCGAGGTAGCGAATAATGGAGGACGCGTCAAACTCAACATATATTCCTAACCTCCTTTGCAAACCCATTTTGGTGCGGGATGGCGGTGCTACAGGCACATATACTGCGCATCCAAAGCTTCTTAAATGGGATATATTGGGTTCATGACCCAAAACCAATTGCAATGGGGAATATTTGTGTCAATTCGTCAGTCAGAGACGAACTAGCATTGCTGTATGCAAAATGGCGTGAACCCAAACCGAAATGGGCAGCCTCGTTTTCATGAAGAATTCAAGATTATTCTCATCTATTATCCATTAACTTTGCAAACGCAAGGTTGCGTGATGGCAACAAGCACACATTAGACCATCTACAGGATGTGTCTATCAAGACCATGAAATACCTAAACTACCCACTAGGTGGGTGAATAGGTCCACAAATGTCCCCTTGTATACGTTCCAGAAACTGGGGTGACTCAGTCCCAACCTTTGTTGGGGATGGTCTGATAATCAGCTTGCCTTGATAACACGAAGTGCAAGGATATTCATTACTTGAAAGAATTTTGAAATTCTTTAACGGATGCCCATATGAGCTTTCTATAATCCGTCTCATCATGGTTGATCCTGGGTGACCCAGTTGATCATGCCAAAGTACAAATGTATTGGACTCAGTATTCTTTAGATTTACTGTTGAATGTGCCTCAATTGCACTAATTCTTGTCCAATACAGGCCACAAGATAAAGACGGGAATTTCTCAATAACCCTCTTTTGGCCGGAGACATTCTTTGAAGTGAGGACGAGATATTCGAGATTATCTTCATCCATTGTCTCAATATTGTAGCCATTCCGGCGTACATCTTTAAAACTCAACAAGTTTCTCATAGACTTGGAGGAGAACATTGCATTCTCTAAGATAAACGTCATGCCTTTGGGCAGAGTTACAGTTGCTCTTCCGGAGCCTTCAATCAATTTAATTCCCATGGTTTGATATAAAAGAAAATATACGAACATGAGAATAAACAAGTTCAATTCTTTTGTGTCACATAATATTTTCAAAATCTGCTACTAACAGTTGGCTAACAAAATCAGATATGTTATCCATCATCAATTCCTTTGCAGTTTGAAAATTTCAGCGTTTTTCATAAGACAATCGATTATTAAACACACACAATCGATTGTTTGAACATAGACAATCGATTGTTAAACACACACAATCGATTATTTGTTATTTTTGAAAAACTTCGGATCACACTGTCTTAAGACAATCGATTGTTAGACATAGACAATCGATTGTTGGTTATTTTTGAAAAATTCCAGACCTCACTGTTTCAAGACAATCGATTGTTAGACAAAGACAATCGATTGTGGATGATTTTTGAAAATTTCCAGACCTCACTGTTTTAAGACAATCGATTGTTAGTCAACGACAATCGATTGTTGATCAATTGTTTTTCAACTTTAATGCGAAAATAGTTGATAATCGACTAGTTTTTCAGGCTAGTCGATTACCCCCACTGGAAAATAAAAGTTTTATTGATATTTGAGCATATTGAGAACTAATACAAATATCATATCATGAACTAGCTAATACGAGCTAATACTAATGACTATTAGTTTATTCATTAACTAATACAAATAAATCAAACAGCTCCATCTTCTTTCATCACCGATCCATCATCGATTAGGTGGTCTATCTTCCCATCGGGTTGCTTAAAGAAGTCTGCCATATTCAAGTTGTCGTCAGAGACAAAATTCGTTATGGGGCGTTTACTCTTTCGAGATGCTTAATAAAGGTCAACCAAATGTCTTGGTATACGGCAAGACTTAGACCAGTGCCCGTTTTCACCGCAACGATAATATATAGTTTATGAACTATTTGCTTTTGGATTCTTATCGTATCGTGCTAGTGGCAGAGTGACCAACTTCATGTTGTCATCTCTCTTCTTTAAGTCTTTCCACAAGATGGGTGAATCCTTGATGTTGAGATATTCAATCTTCAAACTTTCATCAAGGTGATGGCGCAAGAAAATCAAGGCCTTCATACAGTTTCAAACCTTCCTTAAGGTAATGGCGCAAGAAAATCAAGGCCTTAGCATAGGTTCAAACCTTCATCAAGGTGATGGCGCAAGAGAATCAAGGCCTTAGTATAGTTTTGGGTGGATGCACTATTTCTGTTTTTAATGGCGTCTTCGAGACCCATAGCATCAAAGTGGATTTCATCATCCAACACCATAGTTCTTGCCCGAAATTTCGAGGGCAACGAACTTTCTTTTCATATGACACAATTACATCAAGAGCGTGTTCATACTTACGGGCTCTATTACAATTATCACATTCACTTCAGGGAATGGATCAAAATCATGTGCTTTACACAAGCTGCTACCACATTCTCTAAAGGGAATGGAGCAAATTCAATTGGACGGAATTCTTTGTCACGTCCACAATCATACATGAATTTAATCATGGCAGGACATAGAGATTTTACCACTTCGTGTGGTTATAATTTCTCACAAACTCCATTAGAGTTATAATCAAACTTTGTATATAAAATTTATAGAATTCCAAGAATTTGAAAAGAAAAAGTAAATTACTTACCTTTAAGGTATACCAAATATATTTTCAATATTTTCTTCCTTTCTTCCTTTCCTTTCTTTCTTTCCTTTCTTTCTTTCCTTTTTCTTTTCAACTTTTCGTTTCTTTCTGCCTCCTCCTTTTTTTTTTCTTTTTCTTTCTTCATTCTTTCTTTGAAGAAAAACCCTACACAAGTAAAAGTTAAGACAATCGAAAATTAAATTAGGAAGAGGGAAATACCTTGGATTTTAGAGAATGATACTTGAGACGGTAGAGTCTCGTGCTGATAACGTGTTATAAACTAAAGCAAAAGACAAGAACAATAGAACAAGAACAATAGCAATAGAGAGAAGAGTAGAGAGAGTTCTTCTTATTGAGTTGAGAGGGGTCTCAAGGGATGATTTACAATGGTAGGGGGCACCTCTATTTATAGGGGAGAGAAAGATTTAGCTACCACTAATAGAACTCCAAAATCTCTCTAATTAAATACATTAAAGACATTCACCTTAAATAGAAGTGTAAGAATCTTCTATTTCATAACACTTTCTTATTTATTCTTGTTTAAATGGTCATAACTGTTTCCTTTTTATGATTGTACTTGCAAGTTATAGAGCGATGACGAATTTTTCTTTAAAACGTGCAGAAGAAAATCTTAGATATAATAGGAATATTCTAATTCTCGTTCATTTCCTATCTAAATCAAGCTTTTAGACAGAGGCAGCAGTGTCCTCTTATTCTTTGTGTTCGAGTAAAATCAAGAGTCGGATTATATGGCTGATAAGTTGTATTATTAAACTCTGTTATTCTTAAAATCAATCATACCAAAGTGGTGCTTTAAAGTTGCACAAGTGGACACAAGAAAATTCTTTAATACACTTCATTTCAACTATCAACTCTGTAGTTGGTCCAAGGTTCTAAGTTCTTTCAATTTATTGTTTAACCTAAAAATCTAATAACAATTAAATTTGTAATATAGTTTTAAAGATATGTGATATCATTTAATACCAATTAATTAATTAGAGATAAGTTATATGAATTGACAAGAGTGTAAAACAAACCAATACTTGGACAATGCCCTCGAGCTGATGAACCTTCGAGAATGGTGAAGTAAGAACACTAAGTTGATGAAAAGAAATAAATATTATATTGCCTTAATGTCTGTGAATGTAAGATGTTTACAAATGATATGGACACCTTTTTATATCTAGAGGAATCCTAATTACACAAGGAAATCACATGTTTGGTACAAATAACCGCCCTTGATTTGATCTGCTCTGAGATTTCTGCCGTGATCTTCGACCGGTTACAGATATCTCGCCTTTCCATAATTGCACTTCACTCGAAGTCGGTCATACTTAATCTCGATTGCTGCTGGCTTCGGTCTCAACGGACACTTCGATCTCTAGACTCGATGCATAATCTTCGAGCTCGGCTCTGAGTCATTACGAGGCTACCCCCAATGCAACTCCCTTGTCTCGATCAAACAGTAAAATCGCTTAGGCCTGAGAAGAGCAAAGCTAGTAAGTCGAAGAATGACTCCGGTGCTCTTCCTACTGACATAGCCCAAAACTACGAAATGAAGAAGATGAGGGAGAATATGCCGATTGTGAGCTGGTGGATAGAAAGATGGGAAGCGTCGAAGCTGCAAAAGTAGCTGAGCCGGCGATGGTCGAGGAGGCTCATCTTTAGACTGAGGAGATCTCAAAAGATGGTCCGAGAAAATTCCTCATCATTGGGGTTGAAGATGACTCCCGCCGTGACAAACAACCGATGAGTGTGCATGTCCGTCGTGATGAACAATAGGAAACATGCCTGAAGGATCCGGTTCCGAGACTCTTTAAAAAGGAGAAAGTGCCCCAAGTAAATTTCTTGGGTCAATCAATATTTATGATTCTCCCCCTGGCCCCACATTTTCTGAAGGGAAATTTTGGGAGGCTTAGTCTATGAAGACCCCCGATATGGGAACGACCCACAAAGTTGATGACATATTCTGTGGCTTCTTCCTAGGAGTCGATCCGACTTGGATGCAATGATCATTTTTTATTGAGCTCAGCGACTTCTAAACTAGGTAAATTTAAGCCCTCGTTATTAGGTTTAGATTTGCTTTTATTTCCTTTTGTCGAATTTACTTCCTTTCTCCACAGGTTGTGAAACTCCAACGAGAAGCGTTTCTAAAACCTGAGACGAGCTGAACCGGTGCGAGGCGGATCTCAAAGGGCTCACGGAGGATAAAAACTCTCTCAAACTACTCTATGTGCAAAAATAAGAGGAGATTAGAGACCTCCGAGCTGAAATGGAAAGAGCTAAAGAGCAGACCGATCTCATCAAACAGGTGTAAATTTTTTGGGAGCTTGACATATCAATTTCATATTGGCGACTAACACTTAGATCCTGAAAGTTCAGCAGAAGGCCAAAAAGATTGAGCAGCTTCGCAAGGAGGCTGAGGTGAAACTGATAGAGACTTTTGGGTGGAATCAGAACATCGACTGCCTCTCCTTGGAGAAATATACGACTTGAGCCAAGTTGTATTTGATTGAGCGTCAATTCTAAAGTGTGAAGGAGGAGAGCTTGAATCGAACCAAGAAAATGGAAGAGCTTGATACTTATTTGGCCTCTGAGCTTGCAAAGGCCACATATGTGGCAGAAAAAGTAAAGGCCAAGACGGAGGCTATCGTGGCAGTCTACCGAACCGATGCTGAAGCCGCCAACACTCGAGCAAAGAAAATTTCGATGCTGATGAGGTTTGATTATCCTCTGTTGCTGAGCATGCTAAACGCAAATCTTGGAGAGAGACTCTCGAAGACATGCTCGTGGCTTTGAGCTCACCGTCGATTTTGAGAATGCGAAAGTGCTAGAGGCCGAAGTCGAAGCTTTGCTTTCTAATGATGATGATGATTCCGGGAGCATGAGTGGATTCGAGAGCGGAGAAGATGAAGATGACGCTTCTGGAGAAGATTAGGAACTTAGAATTTTTTTGTTCTTTTTTGGACTTTTATGTAAGACCATGAGTGGTCTTTGTAACTACTTTTTTATATATGAAAGATCCTTTCTTTTTCTAATTTGTCTCTGATAAGTGTTTTGGGAAAATTTTGTTTTGCTTTCGCCTTATGATAATTTTTATATACTTTAGATCTTGTGAGAAAGTCGCATCACTTCGTTGCCTTGTGAAAATTTTGTTGAAATCGGATTACTATTGTTTCTATAGTCGAGTGAGTACTTGCTCGAAATCGGAGTAGAAAAACCTATAGGATTTTTGGTTAAACTAGGGCGGGTTCTCTAGCTTAACAATTTGATGGATCTTAGGCTCCTGAATCGGACCGATATTGCCTCGAAAGAGTGGCTTTTTCCCTTTTTTCGGGTTAAAGTTTTAATAAAATTTGCTATGTCTTAGCATGAGATAGATTTGTACCCATTAGCGTTATCGAAAAACTTTGTTATGTCTTAGCATAAGTTTGTTCAATTTCGTACCTCTTAATGTTTTCGAGGGTTGATGTTATCAAAATCCTATGTAAATTTTCCGAGGGTACCCCTTTTTTAATCGGTTTTATGAACATGTTTGAAGGCCTATTTAATTATGAAGTTCGGAAGTTTCCGAACCATAATTGTTTGGCCATAGCCTTTAACTTAAAATTTACCCATTGGGCTTGTTTCTCGATTATGCTTCAAATTTGTTCGAAGTATCAGTCTCCCAAGTGGGGTGGCCGTGACCAATAAAATTAAGGATTTCCCTGTTAAGATCTTAAGATTTTGTAGTTTGACAACTCAAGTATGTTGATTTTTGGATGGCAATCCCTGAGAACGGGGTTAATTTCTCGAGCTTTAGTTGCAATTGGCTCTTGAGCCGATTTGCGTAATATATTGTAAATACAGAATTATAAAGTAGAAATCTCACTAAGGCATAGAACATATAATAAGAAAAGTACTTTTTTCAATAGATCATTCATGCGTACATGTTTTGTCATTAGGGCTCGGGCAATCTACATGGGAATGATTCGTTTGACCATTTGGCCTTTTACAAAATTTACCTATTGAGACCCTGTTGACACGAAGCATCTTCCTTAAAAACATAACATCCAAGGGTGATGTCCCCCAGTACTCGAGGTTGATTATAAAAAAAACTTCAGATACTGCTGAATTATCCCAAGTAGCACATATAATTGTTGCCTCATTAAAAAACTCGGCGGAAAAACCCGTTTGGGACAAAAACTTAGATAATGGAAAAAGAGTACAATGCATGCTTTAAACCCGAGGTCTTTGCGCTAATGAATTTCCCGATGCCTTTGATCAAACACCTGCAATAAGTTAGTATCGATAATAATAAAAAAAATATAGAGTCTCATACCTTAGAATTAGTATCATTTGAGGAGTGATATGTTCACATTATTTAGCAGTTGTTCACCGTTCATCATTATTTAGCAGAGTCCTCGATTCCTTATAGTCTAATGGAAGTTTCCCATTCTCTAGACAATCGATATATTTGTTCCTCCAATCCCAAGTTAGGCTTGTAGAATATATTTCAGCGTGGACTGCTTGACCATAATTTTTAAAGATGTACAACAGTGCCCAAGCTAATTTTATCATCTTCAACTGCTGGCCCTAAGTTTGTAAGGGCATCAGCCTCACCGTTCTATTCTAAAGGTACATTGGTGTAGGGTCCATTCTTTGAACCGGTGTAACCTGCAATTTGTCTAAGTACCTCAGCATTCAATCTTCTTAAACCTTGAAGGTTTTGTTTACCTGGTTAACCACGAGTTGGGAATCACACCTGGCCTCGATGGCTTCTCTCCTAAAATTTTAGCCCGCTCAAGACTTGCAATCATGGCCTTATACTCGGCCTCATTGTTAGTCAGTTTAGGGGTTTTGATAGATTGTCTAATTGTATTGCCTTTGGGTGGCTTAAAAATGATTCCTATCTCAGACTTCTTAACATTCGAAGCCCCGTCTGTAAAAAAGGTCCACACACCCAAATATGTACCTGATTTTAGCAATAAGTCCTTTTCGAACTCAAGTACGAGGCCGGGTGTAAAGTCGGCTTGAATTTGAGACTTGATGGTTGTTCGAGGTTGATACTCGATATCTTATCCTCTAATTTCGATGGCCCATTTAGCCAATAGGAGGAAAGTTTGGGCTTGTGAAAAATATTATGAAGTGGGTAAGTGGTTACGACACAAATAGGGTGACATTGAATATACATTTTCAATTTCATAGAGGCTCGTATTAGAGCAAGCACTAATTTCTCTAAGTGTGGACAGCGGGTCTCTGCTTCCCCTAAAGTTCGGCTAATGCATTAAACGGGAAATTGCGTATATTGCTCTTCTCAAATTAGGACACCACTTACCGAGACCTCTAAGACTGCCAAATACAAGTGGAGTTGCTCGTCCGCTTTTAGGGTGTGAAGCAATTACGGGCTCAAAAGGTACTGCTTTAATTCTTCCAGTGCCTCTTGGAATTTTGGGGTCTAAGTAAATTTGTTCTTCTTTTTTAGAAGTGAGAAGAACATGTGGCTTCGATCAAAGGACCTCGAGATGAACCGACCTAAAACAATTATTCCCCTGTTAATATTTTGTACAGGATTAGCGCTGTCCACGGCTATGATGTCCTCGATTGCCTTGATTTTATTAGATTAATCTCGATTCCCCGATTTGACACCATAAAGCCGAGGAACTTGCCTGAACTAACCCTGAATGCACATTTCTCGGGGTTGAGCTTCATGGTGTACTGTTTCAATATGTCGAAAGTTTCTTGCAAATGTGTCAAATGTTCCTCCACGCGCAGGGACTTAACTAGCATGTCATCAATATACATCTCCATTGATTAACTATTTTTTCTTGGAGCATTCGATTTACTAGGCGTTGATAGGTAGAACCAACATTTTTTAACCCAAAATGCATTACATTATAGCAATAAGTACCATACTTAATGATAAATGAAGTTTTTTCCTGATCCTATGGGTTTATTTGTACCCAGAGTAGGCATCGAGAAAGCTTAGGATCTCATGGTCGATCGTGGCATCGATTATGTGATCGATATTCGGTAGTAGAAAAGAGTCCTTAGGGCATGCTTTGTTTAAGTCTTTGTAATCTTGACATGTTCTAAGTTTATTCCCTTCTTGGACATTAACTACGTTCCCTTACCACTCGGGATATTTTACTTCCCCGATGGTTCCTATTTTGAGAAATTTGATTACCTCTTCCTTGATGAATACATGCTTTACCTCAGAATGTGGCCTTCTTTTTGATTTAGCAGTCTGAACTCCGGGTCCAAACTTAATCGAAGTGGTGATCTCTGGCGGGATCCCTGTCATGCCAAGGTGGGACTATGAAAAACAATTGATATTTTTAATAAGGAATTTAATGAGTTTTTCCCTGATCTTAGGAGTTAACCCTGTGCCCAGGTATACCTTTCGATTGGGAAGGTGCTCGATCTGTATGACTTTTCCAGCTCATTGGCCATTGACTTTGTTGCATCAGAATCATCGAGGATCACAAAAGTTTGATGTATCATACAATCATCGTCCTCGAAAGTTTCCTAGTGTTCTGATCTAGTCGAAGCCGATTATTATGGTTGCTATTTGACCTTATGCGCTTCCTCTGATTCAGGTCCCTTTAATGATGTTAGAGTCGATACTGGTATCACCTCATCAATTGGAAATATCTCTTTGGCTGTTGGTTGTTCGCCGTATACCATTTTGACTCTTTCTGATGTTGGGAACTTCAAGACTTGATGAAGCATTGAAGGTACCACCCTCATATTATGGAACTAAGGTCTCTCGAGCAGTGCATCGTATCTCATATCACCTTTGATTACATGGAACTTTATTTCCTGGATAGTTCCAGCTACGTTCACTGGAAACATGATTTCCCCTTTGGTGGTGTCAATTGCCATGTTGAAACTTTTGAGCACTCGAGCTGTAGGCACGTTTTAATCTTGAAGACTGAGCTGCTCCCAATCTAATAATATTTTCCAAACTACCTAGATCTACCAACATACGTCTAACTTGAATTTTATTCATAATGATAGATATTACTAGTGCATTGCTATGGGGCTGTTCAACCCTGTTCTGCATCCTTATTGTTGAAAGATAAGGTATCTTTTTGTAAGTAGTCCTGGTACGTTTCTCCCTTGTTATTGTGACTTTTGTGCGTTTGAGTGTTGGGCCCAGAGGAATATTGATGCCACCGACGACCATTTGGATCACGTGCTGCAGTTCCTCCTGCTTGTTTTTCCTGTTTGCATCCTTGTCTCAGAAGTGAGTTTTACTCGATCACTCAAGAACTCTTGAAGATGAACTTCGTTGAATAAATGAGCTACCTCCTCCCTTAATTATCTGCAGTCCACAGTTCTGTGACCATGGGTTCAGTGGTACTTGCACATTTACTTAAGATTCTTTTGAGTTGGATCAGTTTGCAGGGGTCTGGGTCACCTAGTGTCGTTGATTCGTCCAATGGACGACACAATACCTGAAGCATCAATGCTAAAGTTATATTTGGATAATCGTGGTGATTCCTTAGTATCGACGTGTTTATCGAAGCCGTTTTTATTCCTTGAGAATTTTGACCTTGATCATTCCTTTGATAATTTTGAATGGGATTCCATCTCCAGGTTTTGTTATTTCTTCGATCTACATTATTATGGTTGGAATCGATCCCTATTTGATCAGTGCTCTCTGTTGATGTATAATTAAATCCTGCCTTTGGACCTTTTTGGGTAAACGGAACCGGATGGTCTCCCAACCGATCATCCTCAACTCTGATCTTTGATTTGTATCGATTATGCTCATCGGCCAAGATTACCGTCGGGTATTCAATCATATTCTACGTTGGTTGACATGATGTTATCAAACTTCCCTCATCCAATGCCCGAGTAAAGGCTTGGATAACCCAATCATCAGTAACCAGGGGCAGGTCCACATGTTCCACTAAAATCGAGATACGAATTCCCTTAGCATTTCATTATCTTCCTGTCTTACTTTGAAGATGTCTGCCTTTTTGGTCACGACCTTTATTGATCTGGCGTACGCCTTTACGAATGAATTAGAGAGAAAAATCGATGGATTTGGGTGGCAAATTGTGGTATCATATCATTTCCTCCTTCCCTTAATTCCGCATATGTACAAAGTTATGTGTTCATTAGGATCGATGGTCCCGTTCTACTTAGGTATGTCCGGCATATGGAACTTCTTAGGAATAGGCTTCGGACCCGTTGAATCAGGTCAAATATCATTCAAAGGCTAATTACGCATTTTTTACCATTTTGGGTATCTCATCAGCTGCTAGGGTGTCTTTGAGGATGCTATTTTCAGGGTCAGCACCTAAATCTCTATGAAGGGCAATATGAGAAATGACATCAATCGGGTCCGTGTCATGTGGTATGTCGGGATTGATTGGAGGCACTCCATTTCCCGGGCGACTAGATGTTTGTTTTTGCCATAAAGACCATGGCCGGTGTCAGTTTGAGTGGGTACTGCTTGAGAGTTGATATATTGATTCCTGAAATCAAAAACACTTATAAGAACACGTGTAAAAGCAGTGTGGCCCCACAGTGTGTACCAAACTGTGTACCCTAAAAATCGAGTAACAACTAAACTTGTAAATGTAGTTTTAAGGATACATGATTTCACTTACCAACTGATTAAGTTAGAGACAAGTGATGTGAATTGATAAGAATGGAAATGTCACAACACGGTGTTCTCACCGGTGGGACTGTGATGGCACTAAATATTTCACTTGCTATGTAAGCCAACGTTAGAGATCATTAAACCAATTCTTAAACCATTGTGTGATTAACAATAAGCAATAACAAGTTGAAAAGAGTGCGATAGTCCATAACAATCTTAATATATAATGCTACCCAGAATTTGGAGTCACAATCCACGAACTTCTAAAATTTAACTACAATAAATATCTGAAGGAAATACAACTATTTTCGATATAATTGAAACAGTAAAGGGAATGTATGGAAGGGGACACCAGGGCCTGTGGACGCTAACAGATCTACCTTAGGACCTGCTCAGATAAGCCAATAGCTAAAACTCAGGGTCAACTCAGACCGGTACCGAAATATACATAGAAAGTGCATAGTGCAGTATCAATACAACCGATCCCATGTACTGGTAAGTGTCGAGCCTAACTTTGGCAACGTAGTGACAAGGCTAGGACAAGACATTACTAGAGAATAGACCTGTGTCAATAGTATTTTAGCAACAGTTACTCAAACGTTGTAATAAAATACCTATGGCACGGTTACAACCGTCACATAATCTTCTCAGACCTACTAAGATAGGTAGTAAAACAAACCATTGATTAGGAGAAAAACTGTTGCTATAGATTGACGTATTGTGGCGGTGTCTTAATCTATTGCAACAAAGTCATCTTTGGCAACGGTTCTTAAAAAATGGGCTACCGGGTCGGTTTTACTTTCCCTCCGTGTTTTCCGTCTTCTAACTTTTTCGCACCTTGTTTTCACAAAAGAGAGACTAGACGTCTCAAGAAAAAAAAAGTAAAAGTCCTAATACCTATACAAAAAATAAAAAGTCTAAATTTGATACAAGCACTAAAAACTTGCTGTCCACATTCTAGCTACCACCGAGAAACGCTTACGGGAAAATCCAACAGATTTGTTCAGCCATAAAAAAAGACCAGCCGTCCCTAGAGGTTTTAATCTCTATCCAACTCTTATTCTTAAAAGTAGATTTGTTTTCTTAAATTTTTGCTCTTATTCATCAACAGAGAGCTTGTTGAGGCATCTCCAGTTTGAAGCCGACTTAAGTCTTATCTCCTTTACACTAGGTAAGATTCATGTTATGCACTTATTTTTTAATTTATTCATTTGTCAAGTAAAAGACAAATTGGGAACAAATATTTGAGGTAGCTAATTCTTTCAATTTATATATTTCTTTACTCTTTGTGAAGGTAATCAGATAAAGTAAAGCAAAGACCTCGAATCAGTTTTTTGTCGGCTTTCCTAAACATATTTTTAATTTCAATTAGAAAAATTCTCTCTAATTAGTTAACAATCGACGTGGTCCGTGATTACGACTTTAGACTTTTGTTGATCAATAAAGTGTTGATTTCTTTGTTTTGTCTTTGTTTTGCTGTCGTTTATTTGCCGATTAGTGTATCTTTAGGCTTCAGGAGTTAGTGTGTTGTTAATTGTTTATGAGAACTACAGTGCTGGAGTATTCATATTAAGAAATTCTTTTATTTTCTGTCAAAACAATATTGAACTTTTCAACTAAATAACTATGAAAACTTAAGGAGGCACATGGACCTTCACATTCTAGCAATAAGTCTAGAGTCTAAGTTATACTAGGAGATTTGTTTCTAGGTTAATCTAACTAGGCAGTGCAGCTCTAAAAATTGGGTTTAAGCAAGTCAATACACTTGTGTGTGCTTTAGAACGGAAGATATATACTCAGTTAGTTTTCTTGAGTTTCTTTCTTCCCGAGAAAATTAAATCAATGGTGGGGTTACGTTTATGTCCAAGAGAACAACATTTTATGAACAGAATCCCATGGCTCAACTAGTGCTTTATAGATAAAGTGAAAAAAAAACTTTTACCTTCTCCGATGTTATAATTTGTTGCCTAAATTCAAAATGGATTTCAGGTATGCCATGGCGTACGAAGTCTCATATCTTTTTTCCCTTATGTGTTTGAGCAGTTCATTTTTGGTTAAGATTGTCGAGTCTGCATTCTTGAAGCAATTTTCATTCGATGTAATGACTTTAAAATTAGGAAGATGAAACAATCGGCCCTTGAGAATTTGGGCATGAATTCTTCTGCTTTCTGTTATTCATCTCTTAGTTCGTTACCTTGAGTCAATGGAAAGTTAATATGACAAGAAAGAGCCTCAAAATCTTATTTTGATTATAGGTCTTAAAACTTTTTATTCCATACATGAGGTTCAAACCTTGACATCACATAGGCAATATCAAGCATCTTCACATAAAGGCTTTCTCTCCTGTTGTAATAGAATCACAACATTTAAAAGATCATGAAGTGAAGATGTGGAAATATTATTTCCTCAGATAACTTAAGCAATATCTTGCATCATCGCTAAGGCAAAGAACAATAGCAAAGCATGCCATGCGTCTTATTATTCTTTCTCGTCCTTTGTCACGACTCAAGTTCGCCCTCCGTGAACATGTAGTGATGACACCTAGTCCCTACGACTAGTTAAGCCTGACAATACGGAAAATAAACCATAAAATTGCAGAAAATAATTAAAACAAACTTAGTAGAATAACCATGTGTTTAAGGTGCCCCTGGCACATATAATAACTACTCTCGAAACTAACAAAATTTTGCAAAATCCGAAATCTCACAAATCACAAGCTAAGGGATACATAAGAGGCTCTGACTCAAGAATATCTATACAAAGGAAAATACTGGAAAAGCTATACTTATTACAGAAAGCTGGAAATGGACTCCTCGGTCTGCGGACGTAGCAGGTATACCTCGAAGTCTCTACCGATACGCCTCATTCCAAGGCTGACGGAACTGAGTGAGAGTACCTGTATCTGCACAACAAAAATATGCAGAAGAGTAGCATGAGCACACCACGGCGGTGCCCAGTAAGTATCAAGACTAACCTCGGTGGAGTAGTGATGAGGAACAGTCAAGACACCTACCGGTCAACTAAACAGTATAATCATATGAATAATGAAAACAATGTATATACATGTAAAGACTGCATGAATGACCAAAAATGCTACAATTCATAGTTCGGGAAAAGGGACAACAAGTAACAATACGAATGCAACAATGATGATACGGAATGACGGTAGAATCATAATCCAAATAACCTAAGGTCACAACATATCATGGGGAAAACAAGTCAATAACTCATATCTACAATGATGATCACCTAGGATCTTATTCAACTCTTTCCACAAATTCTCAAAAATCTCGGACAACCACAACTCACGAAAACCCATCATCTGAAATTTAACACTTGGCATCCTGTACCCCATCAATCTCACGGTCATACTGACAACTAACTGGCTAATTAGGGCCACTCTCGCATATTTAATGGATAAACAGAGGCGCATCTCCGCCCTTAGAAAAATCGGGAAAAATTCACCTAATGAGGTTTCCAACTACGTGTATGCTTGTGCAATTGGTTTTTAAGAAGAATTCTATCATCTAGTAAACAAAGAAAAGAGAACGGACTTGCACGTACGAAGTTTTTCTCACAACTTCCAAGTGGTAAAGCTCATACAAGTAGGCAACCCACAATCACAATATTAAACAAATAGGAATGCCTTCACAGGCCGTCACAACCCTTTACAATCAAACTCTGACATAGCCCACCTTATTTCGCCACGTGTGCAAGTAATAATATAGTAAGTACCATCTTATTTCGTCACACGTGCATTATAGTATTTCCTACCTTATTTCGCTACATGCGCAACCCACATATAAGCATATGAACATATCCCGCCTTATTTTGCCGCATGTGCTATATATCAATAACAATAGTGGCACGACAAAGACCTCGTGCAAACCCTCTACAAAAATAATATGGCAGAAACCTCATGCATCACAATATTGACAGTAGCACGGCAGAAATCTCGTACACCACAATATCAACAGTAGCACGGCAGAAACCTCGTGCACCACAATATCAACAGTAGCACGACAAAAACTTTGTGCACCACAATATCAAGTACAACAACAACAAATTCAATATATACAGGAACAAAGCAAGAGAATCAACTCAGGTATTTTCGTTCACCAAAAGGCAATACAACTAACTCACATGGAATAACTCTAACAGAGAAATACTTAGTGCAACAAGGACAACTCAACAAGGAATAAATGATAAGAAACAACGATTTCATAATACCCAGTTCAACAACAAAGAAGTTAACATGAACCAAATAATTACAATTAAGGAAATATCAACTAAACATAGAATATCTAACTTCTATCCAATTAAGACCAATTAATTACACGAGAGACAGAAATAATGCTTTCCAAATAAAGATGAGCAGTTAGGAATGATAATATGACTATAGAAAAGTAAATCAAGTAAAAGTCGATTAGGCAACAAGAACAAACCTAACAGGGCAAATAAATTCCTAGTAAGATATGTAGAGGTGAAACAAATAACAAGGAATTCAATCGTATCAAGAACAACTTCATATTCGGTGATTACGAGGATCTAAGAGCCTAAAATGGAAAAATTGTTCACAAATAGAACCGAGCACGCACTCGTCACCTCACGTACAAGGAATACAAGAAATGCTGAAGACTCAATTCCTACGAGGAAGTCCCCCACACAAGGTTAGACAAGATACTTACCTCGAACCGGCTAAAATAACCTAGCAACCCCGTTCTTGCCACGGGTACTTGACTCCTAATAGCCCAAATCTGTTCAATTCAATCACACGTTGTAAATAACACCTCAAACAACTGATTCTGCTATTGAATTCAAAGCTAAGACGCGAATTTAGGTAAAATGACCAAAACGACCCTCAGGACAACGTGGTCAAAACTCGAGGTTCGAACCAAAACCTGGTTACCCATTCCCCCATGAACCCAAATACATGATTTGTTTTGAAATCGGACCTCAAATTAAAGTCCAAATCCCCAATTTTGGAAAAACCTAGGTTCTACCCAAACCTCTATTTTCACCTATGGAAATCATTGATTTTAAGTGGAAAACATGTTAAATGATGTAAATGATCGAAATAATTAAGCAAAAATCGACATACAAATAATTTGGAAGAAGTTTTGTCCTTGAAAAATCGCCTATGGGGCTTGGGTCTTGAAAGAATGGTGAAAATGGTGGAAATTCGACCAAGTATGAAATTGTTGGGTATCAGTTATCGCAATTGCAAACTGGGGTTCGCAGTTGCGAACCCTGACCAAATATGGTAATTGCGAAGCTGGGTTCGCATTTGCGAACCATTATTATTTTTCCAGTTTTCGCATTTGCAAAGGGTAAGCCGCATTTGCAACCACCCAATTATCGCATTTGTGAGGGCTGAGGTCTCATTTGCGATCAGTGCTTATAAATCTCCTAATTCGCATTTTCAAGAAATTGGATTGCATTTGCGATCATATGCCCAGGCCCAAGGTTTCGCAATTGCAAGGATCATCTCCACAAATGCGAAGATCACAGAAGAAAACATACTAGATTTTTACAAGTTCAAAAATGCAATTCAACACCTATCCAAAACTTACCCGATCCCTCGGGGCTCCATACTAAATATGCACACAACTTCAAAAATGTCCTATGGACTTATCCGTGCAATCAAGTCGCCAAAATAACATCATATATGGCAAATCGAGCCTCAAAACTCATGATTTCCTCCAAATTTTCATAAAACATCAAATTCCCATTTTAAGTCCGAAACACGTCAAACGACGTCCGTTTTCAATCAAACTTTATAGAAAGTGCTTATACCATATATAAGACTTGTAGCTGGCGCCGGAACCAAAATACGGGCCGAATACCAGAGTCTTTTAATCGAATTTCATTTCCAATTTCCTTAATTATTTCCTTAAAATAATTTCACATAAAAATTTATTTCTCGAGCTTGGAACCTCGGAATTCGATTCTGGGCATACGCCAAAGTCCCATATTTTCCTGCGGACCCTCTCGGTCCGTTTACATAAAATATTGACCAAAGTCAAAGTTATTCAACTTAATATCAAAATTTAGCACTTTCCTCACGGAATTCATATCTAAGCTTTCCGGCTACGTGCCTCGACTTCACACGCAAATCGAGGCAACCCCAAATGAGGTTTTCAAGTCCTCAGAAGTACAGAATAGGTAAGAAAACAAGTGATGACCCCTTTGGGTTGTCACATCCTCCACTACTAAAACAATTGTTCGTCCTTGAACGGGCAAAAGGAAGAAGTACCTGAGTGTCATGACCCCAACCCTGGTCGTGATAGCGCCCAACACACTGCTACACGAGCCCAAACAATTCACCAACCTCAACTATTTTTACAGTTCATGAGTTAATTAACACATATAATTTACTAAATCATACTACTGAAGTCTGCAATAAAACTAAAATATGCGGAATTCCAAGTAATAAAAATAACTACACAGCCCGAAGAATCCGGTGTCACAAGTCTGAGCCTCTAATACCTGAGTATCAATCAACAACAATCGTTCTAAAGAAATGCGAAAATAAAGCAAATAAGGTAGACGGGAGATCTGGACTGCGGACGTCGTGCAGCTACCTTGATGCTCTCAAATAAACTACTCGGTTGAGAAATCCTCACTCAGCCTCAGATGTACCTGGATGCACACGCAAGGTGCATGGAGTAATGTGAGTACTCCGACCCAGTGAGTAATAAACATAAATAAAGGTTGGGCATAAGAAATCCTGAATAGCCACAAAGTAATTCTACAAATACAGCAACCTGAACCAGATAGTATTTAGTTAGTAAACCAGTAACAACAATTATAGAAATGTTACAGCAGATAAGTAAGTAAATGACATGCAAATATGAAATGCAACACATAGTCCGGTACTCCCTAGTACCCACTGCGGCGTGCAGCCCGCTCCCTTTATTTATCGTCGATGGCGCTCACTAGGGGTGCGCAGACTCTGGGAAGGGCCCCTTACGGCCCAAGCGCGATATAAGCCATCTCATGGCATCAACTAGGCCCTCAACCTCATATCAATATCAATATAATACTGTTGTGGCGCGCAGCCCAATCCCATGCTCAGTCCAGAATCACATAAGCCCCTCGGGCACAACAATATATAAATATTCAGCCCAACTTCATTAATAATATTATTTAAGTTTCAAGTTTGAGAAAAGATTTCTGAGTTTGAAAAGTAGTATTAAATAACAGGACTGCGTTCAATAATACGTAAAAATGGTAAGAAACCAGTAATAGTAATCCCTGAAGGATTCAATCAATAGGCTTGAAGCTAAAATATAGCAATCAGCTAAAATTATAATAATAACAAGGAATTTTAGTTAAATACGCAGTATATTTATCTACCAGGATGGACCAAGTCATAATTCCCAATGGTGCTCTACCCCACGCTCTCTACCCGGCGTGCAAGTCACCTCATTATAGCACTACGATGTGCAAATACGAGGTTTCAAACACCCAAGACATTATTTACATCTATTACTCACCTCAAGCCGGCCAAAATCCTAGATTTCCATGCCCTTGCCTTTCAAATCGACCTCCTCGTACGTCAAATCTGACCAAAACCACACGAATACGTCACTATAGATTAAAGGAACAATACTGAATCGAAAATAATCAAAAAACATCAAAAAAATCCCGAATAGGAAATAACCCGAGCCTCGGGCCCACTTCTCAAAAATAAAAAGATTTAGCATCAACGGATTTCTTATCTCGCCACGATTCTATACATATAAAGATTACAAAAATCGGAGTCCAAATGACCCCTCAAATCCCCATTCTTAACTCTCTTAAGTTCAAGCCCTAACTCTCATTCCAACTCTTTAAATTCCTTAGTTTTTTTTTCAGTCTAAATTCATGTAATAATACCTTAGAATTGTGTTTTAGACTCAAGCATCCTTACCTCAAAGAAGTCCTTTGATTGCTCTCTTCCAACTTGCCCAAATTCTCTAAGTCCGTAGAGAAAAAGATGAAACCCTTTGAAATTTCGCTAATGAGAAATTAAATATCACTGACCAGTCATTTCCAGGTCGGTGGCTCCTTAGCCGCACCTGCAACTCCCGCTTCTGCGGAAATAACTTCGCTTTTGAGGATCAACAGGAAATATTGAATACCGCATCTGTGGTCCTCCTATCGCATCTGCGACTCCGCAGATGCGGTCACCAAATTCGCACATGCGGTACCTGTGGTACCTGCCCCTTCTGCGGCTCTCCTCTTGCGTTTGCGGTACCTGTTGCTTCTGCGGATCACCTCTCGTTTCTGCGGTACCGCTTCTGCGTTCCCAATTTCGCAGAAGTGAATACCAGAAGCAGCTACAATTTTTCTTAAGTTCACAAACCAAAACTTCCCGTTAACTATCCAAAATCACCCCGAGGCCTCAGGACCTCAACCAAAAGCATCAACGCATCCTAAAAAAATCATTCAAACTTTATCCAATCATCAAAACACATCAAACAAACCAAAACTATCAAATTATAACGGATTCAAGCCTAAGTTCTTCTAAAACTTCCGAAACACACATTCGATCAAAAACCCAACCAAAACACCTCCAAATCACCTAAAATTTTGCGCACACATCCCAAATCACCTAACAAAGCTACTGCAACTCTCGGAATTCCATTTCAACCCTCATATCAAAATCTCACCTATCAACCGGAATTTGCCAAAATACTAAACCGATCACACTCCTAAATAAAAAATCATCCCCCGAAGCTAAACAAATCATCGGAATTCACATCAGAGCCTCCTAGTACATAAATCAATGCCCGGTTGACTTTTCCAAAATAAGCCTTTTTTAAAGAGACTCAGTGTCTCATTTCCTTCTCAATTCAATCAAAATCAACTTGTTCACACAAAATACTCATAATGAAGCATAAAGAAGCAAAAAATGGGGGAAATGGGGCGGTAAATCACATGACGACGGGTCGGATCATCACATCCTCCCTAACTTAAACAAATGCTCGTCCTCGAGTGAGTCAAGAAACATACATGAATCCTCAAATAGGTGGAGGTATCTACTTCGCATCTCCCGCTCGGTGTCCCAGGTATCCTTCTCCACGGACCGACCTCTCCAGTGCACCTTCACTAAAGCAACATCTTTTGACCTCAACTTCTGAACTTGATGATCCAAAATGGCTGCTCGCTCTATATCATAAGTCAAATCAACCTCCAACTGAACTGTACTGAAATCCAAGACAAGGGACACATCTCCAACATACTTCCGAAGCATAGAAACATGAAAAATTGGATGCACGCTCGACCAGCTGGGTGGCAAGGCAAGTTCATAAGCCACCTCCCCAATCCTCCTAAGTACCTCAAAAGGTCAATTGAACCGCGAACTTAATTTCCCTTTCTTTTTAAATGTCATAACACCTTTTGTGGGTGAAACCTTGACCTTCTCACCAATCACATAGGATACATCTCGGACCTTTCTGTCTGCATAACTTTTCTGCCTCGACTTCACTGTACGGAGTCTTTCCTGAATCACCTTCACCTTCTCCAATGCATCCTGAACCAAATCTGCCCCAAAAAATCTAACATCACCAGGCTCGAACCAACCAACTGGAGATCTACAATGTCTCATATACAAGCCGTCATACGGTGCTATCTGAATGCTGGACTGATAGTTGTTGTTGTAGGCAAACTCTACAAGCGGTAGAAATCGATCCCATGACCCTCCAAAATCAATAACATAGGTGCATAGCATATCCTCTAATATCCAAATGGTGCGCTCAGACTGTCCGTCCGTCTGAGGGTGAAAGGTTGTGCTCAACTATACCTGAGTACCCAACTCTCGCTGAACTATCTGCCAAAACTGATAGGTAAACTGAGTGCCCCGATCTGATATGATGGAAACTGGGACACCATGCAACCAAAAAATCTCTCGAATATAAATTTCTGATAGTCGCTCTAAAGAATAAGTAGTACAAACCAGAATGAAGTGCGTGCACTTGATCAGCCTACCTACAATCACCCAAATAGCATCAAATTTCTTCAAAGTTCGTGCGAGTCCGGTAACAAAATCCATAGTGATCCTCTCCCACTTCCACTCGGTAATAACCATCTACTGGTGCAAGCCACCTTGTCTCTGATGCTCATATTTAATCTGCTCAAAATTGAGACACCGGGCTACATACTCCACAATATCTCTCTTCATCCTCCGCCACCAATAGTGCTGTCTAAGATCCTGATACATCTTCACGGCTCCCAGATGGATGGAATACCACGAGTTGTGGGCCTTCTCCAATATCAAGCCCCAAGGCCCATCCACATTGGGCACGCAAATTCGGCCCTGTATCCTCAACACACAATAATCTCCAATGGTCACATCTTTGGCATCATCATGATGAACACTGTCCTTAAGAACAAGCAAATGCGGATCCTCATACTGACACTCAATTATGTGGTCATGCAAGGAAGACCGAGAAACCACACAAGCCAACACCCGATTGGTCTTTGAAATATCTAGTCTCATAAATCGATTGGCCAAGGCGTGAACATCAACTGCAAAATGGCCTCTCCTCAATTGGAATGTACGCCAAGCTCCCCATACTTACCGCCTTTCAGCTCAAAGCATCGGCCACTACATTGGCCTTTCCCGGGTGATACAAAATAGTAATATCATAATCCTTCAGTAACTCTAGCCATCTCTGCTGCCTCAAATTAAGATCCTTTTACTTGAACAAATACTGAATACTGTGATGATCGGTGAATACCTCACATGTTACGCCATATAGGTAATACCTCCAAATCTTCAAGGCATGAACTATAGCAGCTAGATCCAAATCATGAACGGGGTAGTTCTGCTCATGGGGCTTCAACTGACGGGAAGCATAAGTGATAAGTCTACCCTTCTGCATCAATACACAACCAATCCCAACTGACAAAACATTGCAACATACCGTATAGGAACCTGAAGCTGACGGTAAAACCAATATTGGAGTTGTGGTTAAAGCTATCTTGAGCTTCTGAAAGCTCTCCTCACACTCGTCCAACCATACAAATGAACTTGAAGCTGACGGTAAAACCAATATTGGAGCTGTGGTTAAAGCTATCTTGAGCTTATAAAAGCTCTCCTCACACTCGTCCAACCATACAAATGCAGCACTATTCTGATTCAACTTGGTCTAGGGTGATGCAATCGAGGAAAACGCTGAACAAACCGGCGATAATAGCTTGCCAACCCAAGGAAACTATGAATCTCTGTGGCTGCGGACGGTCTGGGCTAACTCTACATCGCCTCTATCTTCTTTGGGACAACCTAAATACCCTCGCTGGACACCACGTGTCCCAAGAAAGACACTGAACTGAGCGATAACTCACACTTGGAGAACTTTGCATAAAGCTTCTCCTCCCTCAATCTCTGCAATATAACTCGCAAATGCTGCGAGTGCTCCTCCTGACTACGCGAGTATACCAGGATATCATCAATGAACAAGATGACAAATGAATCCAGATAAGGCCGAAACACACTGTTGCTCAGATGCAGGAACGTTGTTGGGGCTTTGATCAGCCCGAAAGACATAACAAGAAACTCATAGTGACTATATCTAGTCCTGAAAGCAGTCTTATGAATATCTGAATCCCTGATTTTCAATTGGTGATAACTCGAATGGAGATCATTCTTGGAAAACACCCCTGCTCCCTGAAGATGATCAAACAAATCATCAATGGAGGAACTTTCTGTAAATTTAGGTTGAAAACGAATGTTGTTTGACGTGTTTTGGACTTAAAATGAAAATTTGATGTTTTATGAAAATTTGGAGGAAATCATGAGTTTTGAGGCTTAATTCGATGTATATGATGTTATTTTAGCGATTTGATCGCGCGAGTAAGTCTGTAGGATGTTTTGAGGTTGTGTGCATATATGGTTTGGAGCCCTGAGTGCTCGGATGAGTTTTGGATAGGTGTAGGATTGCATTTTTGGACTTGTAAAAAAATCTGGTATTTTGCTTCTATTATATTCGCATTTGCGAAGACAAGCCTCGCAATTGGGAGCTCGCAAATGCAAGCTTTGAGTCGCAAATGCGAAGCCTTGGACCTGGGCATAGGATCGCAAATTCGAACCATTTCCTAGAAATGCAAACAAGGGAATTCTGGCACTGATTGCAAATGCAATCCATGTGCTCGCAAATGCGAGTTTAGGCATATCGCAAATGCGATCTTAAGTTCGCAAATGCAAAAACTGACAAATTAGTAAGGGTTCGCAAATGCGAACCCAACTTCGCATTTCCCATATTTGGTCGTTGTTAGCAATTGCGAACCCCAGTAATTTTTATACTTAGTCGTTTTTCCACCATTCTTTCAAGACCCAAACCCTATAGGTGATTTTTCAAGAACAAAACTTCCTCCAAATCATTTGTAAGTTGATTTTTACTTAATTAATTCAATAATTTACATCATTTAACATGTTTTCCATTTAAATTCAATGATTTTCACTGGTAAAATTGGGGGTTTTGGTAGAACTTAGGTTTTTAAAAAATTGGGGATTTGGACCTCAATTTGAGGTCCGATTTCAAAACAGATCATAGATATGGATTCGTGGGGGAATGGCTAACCAGGTTTTGGTTCGAATTTTAAATTTGACCACGTGGACCCGGGGCGTTTTTGGACTTTTCGGGTAAAACTTTGAAAAATTCATTTTATGCATTCAAATTGATTTCCTTTAGCAATTGTTGATGTATTTAAGTAATTTGTGACTAGATTTGAGCGATTTTGTAGTGGAACCGAAGGGTAAAGACATAGTTGAGGCTTGAGGGAATAAGAGTAGAGTCTTATATGTCGCTTGCTAATTGCCGAGCATGATGTATAGGCATGGTGACGAGTATCTATACATTGGTGTCTAGCATGACCGTGAGTCCTTATTGTGTGAATAGTTTAGATTTTATTATATCTTCCATACTTGATTGATGACTTCGATATGTTGTAAAGTGCTTGTGAAAAGGGTTGCGATCTTTAAACTTCATGGAGTGTTGACTCGAGTAGAAATACAAATTGTGAAGGTATATGAGATAAGTAAATCTTTGGAGCATTGACTCAAGTGAAACTGTGAACTATGAGATGAAAGTGGAAGTAAGAGAGAGAGTTAATGATATTTCCCCTTGTTGGGGCGTTGTTGATTAATGAATATTTTCTCTTGCTGGGATGTTGATATTATTGATGTTGGACCCTTGCCGGGCTTTTAAATTGCTTGTTGTGTTCCCTTGCTGGGACTTCTATTATTATTTATTCTTCCCTTGCCCTTGTTTGTAACTGTTGATTGGGTGAAGAAGAGTGTTAAAGCACGACAGGTGATGTCGTGCAATGTTTGACATTGTGAGGAAAGAGTGTAAAGCACGAAGGGTGATGTCGTGCCGTACGATGCACCATTCCATAGTGATATTCATTGATTACATATTATGAGGAAAGAGTGTAAACCACGAAGGGTGATGTCGTGCCCTACGATGTACCATTCTATACTGATATTCATTGATTATATATTGTCACGAAGGGTGATGTCGTGCAAATGATTTACTGATACGATGATTTGGTGAGCATGAGAGTAAAAATACGAAGGGTGATGTCGTGCACTTGTTGTTCTTTTTTCCTTATTGTTGTATGAGTTATGTTTTCCTTCATAATAGTCAATTTTTACTTGAAATTGTTATCTCCCCATGGCATGCTTCCCCTCCCGTATTGTTTACTTGTTTGGTATTTCGATTCCGCTGTATATTTATAATTGCACATTTTTATGTGGTAGTCCAATCTAGTCTCGTCACTACTTTGTCAGGGTTAGGCTAGACACTTACCAGCATATGGGGTCGGTTGTGCTGATACTACACTCTATGCTATTTTTGCACAGATCCAGGTTTCGAGCAGCAGCAGCAGTAGTGAGGGAGCAGAATTTCGGCCTAGTGAGACTCGAGGTAGCCTAGCAGGCATCCGCAGGCCTGGCGTCTCCTCTATTCTTACTTTAGACTGTCATCTCCTTATTTTCGAGATAAACAGATTTATGTTTCTTTTAGACTGTGTATTTAGTATTCTTAGATGTTCGTGAGTATGTGACTCCAGTTCCTGGGTAGAGATTATGTTGGGATTTTCATATTTTTATTAAACTAATTAAATTTAAGACTTTCGCTTATGATTTTAATCCCGTTGATTCTATTTTAATGTTGTTAAAGTAATAAAAGGAACATGTGTTTAATGAAAAGAAATTGAGTTTGGCTTGCCTAGCTTATATTAGTAGGCGCTATCACGATCTTCGAGGGTGAGAAATTCGGGTAGTGACACATCTGCAGGGCTACCTCGGGTCTCGTTGGGCTGAAAGTCTGCTTCCACACTACCGCTGCTACTGCTCAAAACCTAGATCTGTGCAAAAATAGCACAGAGTGTAGTATCAGCACAAGCGACCCCATGTGCTAGTAAGTGTCTAGCCTAACCCCGGGGAAGTAGTAACGAGGCTAGGCTGGACTACCACATAAACCCATACAATTATAAATATACAGCGGAATCGAAATGCCAGACAAGTAAACAATATGGGAGGGGAAGCATGATGTGGGGAGGTAACAATTTCAAGTAAAAATTGACTAATATGAAGGAAAAATACAACTCATACAACAATAAGGAACAAAGATCAACAAGTGCACGGCACCGTGCTTTTACTCCCATCCCTACCAAAACAATCGTATCGGTAAATCATGTGCACGGCATCACCCTTCGTGCTTTTACTCTCTTTCCTCACATTATGTAATCAATGAGTATCAATACAGAATGGTACATCGTACGGCACGACATCACCGTTCGTGCTTTACACTCTTTCCTCACAATGTATAATCAATAAATATCAGTACGGAATGGTACATCGTACGGCACGACATCACCCTTCGTGCTTTACACTCTTTCCTCACAATATATAATCAATGAATATCAGTACGGAATGGTACATCGAATGGCACGACATCAACCTTCGTACTTTAAACTCTTTTCGCACAATATCAAACAATGCACTGCATCACCCTTCGTGCTTTATCACTCTTTGTCACCTAAACAAAAATCATAAGTAAGGGACAAGGAAGTAAACAACCAATGATAGAAATCCCGACAAGGGAATACGATTAAGCAGTCAAATCCCGACAAGAGAACAATATTAACAACCTCGATATCCCGGCAAAGGAGGAAATCAACAAGACAACAATACATTCCGGCAAGGGAATAAACCAATAACTCTTTTCTTTCTTCCATTTCTTTCTCTATAAAATACTTTACTACTTGAGAAAACGCTACAAAGAATTAAATTATCTCATATACCTTCACAAATGCATGTTACAACTCGAGCCAATGCTCCTCGAAGTTAGAATCACCATTCCTTTCACCTGCTCTTTAGAACATATAGAAATCATCAAATAAGCATGGAAATTACACCCAAACAATTGGAATAATCACAATATAAAGACTCGCGGTCATGCTAGACACCAATGTATAGATACTCATCACATACCTATACATCTTACCTGACAATTTAGCAAGTAGAAAATAAAACTTAACACCTATTCCCTAAGATAAGGTAAGACCGAACACTTACCCCGATGCCTTGAACTCAACTCAAGCCCCAACTACAGCTTTACCCCGTGATTCCACCTCCAATCCGCTCGAATCTAGCAACAAATTACTTAATTGATTTAATAAATACTAAATGAATCACTTTGAATGAATAAAAATAAATTTCCCAAAGTTTCTCCCGAAAGTTCAAAAATCTCCCCCGGGACTACATGGTCAAAACTCGATGTTCAAACCTAAACAAGGTTACCCATTCCCCCACGAACCCAAATATATGATTTGTTTTGAAATCGGACCTCAAATTGAGGTCCAAATCCCCAATTTATTAGAAAACCCTAAGTTCTACCCAAAACCCCTAGCTTTACCCATGAAAATAATTGATTTTAAGTAGAAAACATGTTAAATGATTTTAATGATTGAAAGAATTGAGTAAAAATTGACTTACAATTGATTTGGAATGAAACTTGCTATTGAAAAATTGCCTAAGGAGTTGTATTTTTAAAGAGGGGCGAAAATGGCCTAAAATTCGACTAAGTAAAGAAACTGACGGGCTACATATATGGGAATTGCAAATTGTGATTTGCAATTGTGAACCCCGACCAACTGTGGGAATTGCAAACCACAGTTCGAATTTGCGAACTCATGCCAAATAGAAGGAGTTCGCATTCGCAAACTTTTGGTCGCATTTGCGAACACTGTGTCTTCGCATTTGCGAGCTCTTGGTCGTATTTGTGAACACGGTAAAGTAGAGTCTCGCATTTGCGAGAATGGGTGGACCTAGGCTATCTTCACAATTGCGAGAGGCATTTCACATTTGCGAACCAAGCTTCGCAAATGCGAAGCCTGCATGTCAGAAATGCATCAGCTGTGATTCAACTTCCAAAATGCTCTCGTGGCCTGTCAAAAAATCACCCGAGCCCTCGGGTCTCCCAACCAAACATATACACCTCAAATACATCCTACAGACTTACTAGAGCGATCAAATCGCCAAAATAACATCATATACATCGAATTAAGCCTCAAAATTTCATAATTTCTTCCAAGTTTTTGTAAAGCATCAATTTTCCATTTTAAATCCAAAACACATCAAATGACGTCCGTTTTCAACCAAACTTTAAAGAAAGTGCTTAAAGTATTAAACCATATATAAGACTTGTAATGGGCGCCGGAACCAAAATACGGGGCAGATACCATAGTCTTTTAATTAAATTTCATTTCCAATTTCCTTAATTATTTCAAGAAAACAATTTCAAATAAAAATTCATTACTCGGACTTGGGACCTAGAAATTCGATTCCAGGCATATGCCAAGTCCCATATTTTCCTAAAGACCCTTCGGAACCATCAACTCATGGGTCTGGTCCGTTTACCCAAAATGTTGGCAGAAGTCAAATTTATTCAATTTAGCATTTTTCTCACAGAATTCATATTTAAGCTTTCCGGCTTCGCGCTCAAACTGAAGATGCAAATCGAGGAAACCCTAAATGAGGTTTTCAAGGCCTTGGAAGTACAGAATGGGTAAGAACCAAGTGATGGCCATTTGGGTCGTCACATTCTCTACCTCTAAAACAAATGTTCATCCTCGAACGGACAAAAGAAAAAAGTACCTGAGTCGGGAAACAAATGGGGATAACGGCTCACATATCGGACTCGAACTCTTCAAGTCGATGCCTCAGAAGGCTGGCCTCTCCACTGAAAATGAACAAAAGGGAAACTTTTGGACCTCAACTGACAAACCTGCCGGTCTATAATAGCAATCGTCTCCTCCTTATAAGACAAATCCTTGTCTAACTGGACATTGGTGAAGTCTGACACGTGGGTTGGATTACCGTGATACCTCTGAAGCATAGATACATGAAAAAATGGATGCACGTCTGATAAACTATGCGGTAATGCAAGTCTATAAGCCACCGCTCCCACTCGATCAAGAATCTTAAACGGACTAATGAACCTTGGGCTAAGCTTGCCCTTCTTCCCAAATCTCATCATGCCCTTCATAGGCGATACTCGGAGCAATACCCGCTCACCAACCATAAATGCCACATCTCAAACCTTGCGGTCTACATAACTCTTTTGCCTAGACTTAGCTGAACGAAGCCTATCCTGAATGATCTTGACCTTGTCCAAGGCCTCTTGAACCAAAACTCTACCCAATAACCAAGCCTCTCCCGGCTTAAACCATCCAACTGGAGACCGACACCTCCTACCATATAAAGCCTCATAAGAAGCCATCAGAATACTCGACTAGTAGTTATTGTTATAGGCAAGCTCCGCTAAGGGAAAAACTAATCCCATGAGCCTCCAAAATCAATGACACAGGCTCGGAGCATATCCACTAACATCTGAATAGTCCGTTCAGACTAACCGTCCGTCTGGGGATAAAATCTTGTACTCAACTCCACCTGAGTGCCCAACTCTCGCTGAACTGCTTTCCAAAAATGCAAGGTAAACTACGTAGCCCTGCCCGAAATGATAAATATCGACACACCATGAAGGCAAAAGATCTCCCGGATATAGATCTCAGCTAATCCCTCGGATGAATAGGAGACTGCCATAGGAATGAAATGCGCTGACCTGGTCACTCTATAAACAATGAACCAAACTGTGCCGAACCTCTTCGGGGTCAATGGAAGTCCAGTAACAAAATTCATGGTAATCCTCTCCCACTTCCACTCGGGAAGTTCAATCCTCTGAAACAATCCTCCAGGCCTCTAATGCTCGTACTTAACATGCTAAAAGTTCAAACATCGGGCCACATACAATATCTTTCTTCATTCTACGCCACCAATAATGTTGCCTCAGATCCTGATACATCTTTCTGGTGCCCGGATGAATAGAATATCGGGAACTATGGGCCTCCGCTAAGATCAACTCTTGAATCCCATCAACATTAGGCACGCAAACTCGCCCAGGCAATCTCAAAATACCATCATCACCTAATGTCACCTGCTTGGAACCTCTACGCTGCATAGTGTATCTAAGGACACACAAATGGGGATCATCAAATTGCCGATCACGGATACGCTCCAATAACGAAGAACGGGAGACCGTGAAAGCTAACACTCGGCTAGGCTCAAAAATGTCCAACCTCACGATTCGAAGGTCAAGGCCTGAACATCCAAAGCAAGGGGTCTCTAGTTGACCGGAATATAAGCAAGACTGCCCATACTGGCCGACTTCCTACTCAACGCATCAGCTACCACATTGGCCTTTCCTGGGTGATACAAGATAGTAACATCATAATCCTTTAACAACTCCAACTACCTTCTCTGCCTCAAATTTAATTCCTTTTGCTTGAACAAGTACTAAAGGCTCTTGTGATCAGCAAACACCTTACATGCCATGCCATACTGATAATGCTTCCAAATCTTCAGCGTGTGAACAATAGCTGCCAACTCCAAATCATGTACTGGATAGTTCTTCTCATGAATCTTCAACTTCTGTTTCTGGTGTCCGGATGAATAGAATATCGGGAACTATGGGCCTCCGCTAAGATCAACTCTTGAATCCCATCAACATTAGGCACGCAAACTCGCCCAGGAAATCTCAAAATACCATCATCACCTAAGGTCACCTGCTTGGAACCTCTACGCTGCACAGTGTCTTAAGGACACACAAATGGGGATAATCAAATTGCCGATCACGGATACGCTCCAATAACGAAGAACGGGAGACCGTGCAAGCTAACACTCGGCTAGGCTCAAAAATGTCCAACCTCACGAGTCGAAGGTAAAGGCCTGAACATCCAAAGCAAGGGGTCTCTAGTTGACCGGAATATAAGCAAGACTGCCCATACTGGCCGACTTCGTACTCAACGCATCAGCTACCACATTGGCCTTTCCTGGGTGATACAAGACAGTAACATCATAATCCTTTAACAACTCCAACTACCTTCTCTACCTCAAATTTAATTCTTTTTTCTTGAACAAGTACTGAAGGCTCTTGTGATCAGCAAACACCTTTACATGCCATGTCATACTGATAATGCCTCCAAATCTTCAGCGCGTGAACAATAGTTGCCAGCTCTAAATCATGACTGGATAGTTCTTCTCATGAATCTTCAACTGTCTTGAAGCACAGGCAATAATCTTTCCATACTGCATCAACACTGCACCAAGCTCCATACGGGAAGCATCACAATAGACTGTGTAAGGCCCTAATCCTGTGGGCAAAACCAACACTGGTGCCCTAGTCAGAGCTATCTTAAGCTTCTAAAAGCTCGCCTCACACTCATTCGACCTCCTGAACTGGGCAACCTTTCTAGGTCAACCTGGTCATCGGGGCTGCAATAGATGAAAACCCCTCCACGAACTGACGATAGTAGCCCACATATCCCAAGAAATTCTGAATCTTTGTAGCTGATGTTGGTTTAGGCCAGTTCTTGACTGCCTCAATCTTCTTCGGGTCCACCTAAATACCCTCTGCTGATACAACGTGACCCAGAAATGCTACTGAACTCAGCCAAAACACACACTTGGAGAACTTGGAATATAATTGACTATCCCTCAGAGTCTGAAGTGCTACTCTAAGGTGTTGCTCATGCTCCTCATGTCTGCAGGAGTATACCAAAATATCATCAATAAAAACTATCACGAACATCTCCAAATAAGGCCTGAACACTCGGTTTATCAACTCCATAAATGTTGCTGGGGCATTGGTCAACCCAAATGACATGACCAAGAACTCATAATGCCCATACCGAGTATGGAAAGCTGTATTAGGGACATCAGATGCACTGATCCTCAACTGATAGTAGCCACATCGCAAGTCAATCTTGGAAAATACTCTGGTACCCTGAAGCTGATCGAACAAATCATCAATCCTCGACAGTGGATACTTATTCTTGATCATTACTTTGTTCAATTTCATGTAATCAACTACACATTCTCATTAACCCATCCTTCTTCTTAACGAATAACACCGGCGCATCCCAAGGCGAGACACTGGGTCTAATGAAACCCTTCTCCAATAAGTGCTGCAACTGATCCTTTAACTCTTTCAACCTTGGCGGGGCCATGCGATACCGTGATAGAAATGGGCTGAGTGCCTGGAGCTAGATCAATGCAAAAGTCGATATCCCTGTCAGGCGACATACCTGGCAGATCCGGAGGGAAAACCCCATGGAACTCTTGAACAATATACATAATCAATAGAGGGGACCTCAGCACTAGAATCGTGGATATAAGTCAAATAAGCCAAACACCCTTTCTCGACCATACGTCGAACCTTCACATATGAGATAACACTACGAATGGAATGACCAGGAGTCCCTCTCCACTCTAAAAAGGGAAAATCTGGTTAGGCTAAGGTCACTGTCTTAGCGTGGCAATCCAAGATACCATGATACGGGGACAACTGATCCATCCCTAATATAACATCGAAGTCGACCATGTATAAAGGCAACAAATCAACATGGGTCTCAAGACCCCCAATCACTACAACACAAGAATGATGAACTCGATCAACAATGATAGAATCACCCACCGATGTAGACATATAAACAGGAATACTCAATATATCACTAGGCATGACCAAGTACGGTGCAAAATAAGATGACACATACGAATACGTAGACCCAGGATCAAATAGCACTGAAGCATCTCTATCACCAACTAGAATAGTACATGTAATGACTGCATCTGAATACTCAGCCTTTGGCCTGGATGGAAGAGCATAACACCAGGGCTGGGCCCCATCTCCCTAAGCCACATCTCTAGTACGAGCGGCTGTTGGCTGGCCTCTACCCCTGGCGGCCTAAGCTCCACCTCTATGACCTCTACCTACACCTCTAGCACCTCTACCCCCACCTCTAGCTGGCTGGGCAGGCTAGACTTTCTGGTGCCTATACCATGGCGCGAGAACCTTGCTGTTGAGAACTACCTAGTGCTCGAGGGCGAAATCTGGCAATGTGACCAGGATCACCACATGTGTAGCAAGACCTCGGCTACTGAGAAAACTAAGACTTACCCTGTCGACCTGAATGACCACCACGGAAGCTCTAAAGTGGCGGTGAACTGATGAGAGTCGGCGGTGCACTAGATGGCTGCTGATCATAACAGTGCGCGTGAGAACCACGGCTACGTAGGGCTCTTGAGAAACTTGGAGGGCTGACTGGAAAGGCCTAGAAGGCTGGCCCCTATCATATGAATCTCTGCCTCCAAATGAGGCACCACTTAATCGGCATGATTGACGGTCTCTTGTCTGCTCTATGACCATGCCCTTGTGGCAATACCATCTCGATCCTCTGGGATACATTGGTCGCCTCCTAAAAAGTGATATCACTCCCCGCCTCTCTGGCCATCTGGAGACGAATAGGTTGGATGAATCCATCAATAAACCGTCTCACTCTCTCCTTCTCAGTGGGGAGTATGACAATAGCATGGCGAGCCAACTCAATAAACCTTATCTCATACTGGGTGACTGACATGGATCCCTGATGGAGACGTTCGAACTACCTCTAATAGGCCTCACGCTGTGTGACAGAGAGAAACTTCTCCAGAAATGTATGCGTGAACTGCTCCCAGGTCAAAGCTGTAGATCCTGCTAATCTAGCTAAACAGAAATCCCTCCACCAAGTCTTGGCGAATCCAGATAGGTGAAATGCAGCGAAATCAACTCCATTGGACTCAATAATACCCATGTTCCGAAGAACCTCGTGGCAGCTGTCCAAATAATCCTGAGGGTCCTCGGTGGGTGCACCACTGAAGCTGGTAGTGAAGAGCTTGGGAACTACCTGCTCCGGAGTACGCGTAGTAGGAGTCTAGGCCCCTCCTCCAGCCTGAGGGACAACTGGTGCTACAGGAAGCAAACCCTCTCGGGTAACACTCTCTATGAGACCCACCAATCGGACCAAAGCATCCTGAAGAACTGGGGTAGCAATAAACCCCTCTAGGACCTGAGCTGGGCCCATAGGAACTGCTGAGGCCGGAACCTCTCCTCTATATCAACCTGAGGCTCCGCCGCCGGTGCTGCTGCTCGGGGCTGAGCTCTGCCCCTACCTCGGCCTCTATCATGGCCTCGTTCTCTATCCCTAGCGGGAGCTGCCTGGGGCTTGGACTGCTGATTGGTAGATGAGGAAGCGCGTGTTCTCGCCATCTGCAAGATAACAGAGTAGAATTTCACTTAGCTTTGAGAAACCAAATCGCACTACAAGAAAGAACAAATGTGAAACTGTTTCCTAACTTTGTAGCCTTTAGGTAATAAATACATATGTCTTTGTACCGATCCCTCGGACTCTACTAAGCTTGTTCGTGAGTTGTGACACCTATGTAACCTAGACCTCTAATACCAACTTGTCACGACCCATATTTTTCACCCTCGAGAGTCGTGATGACGCCTACTAATAAGAGCTAGGCAAGCCAAATTTAATTGCTTTTTCATTAATAACCTTATCCATTTTAAAAATTAATGGCAGTAACACAAAAGCAATGAAATTCAAATAATAAGCAGAAGTCTTTACATTATATAGAACTGAAGAGAAATGCAGAAAACCCAATATAAGCCTCTACCAAAGACTGAAGTCACAATACTCACGAACTGCTAAGAATACAACATACAAAGATCTGAAAGAGAACATAAGTTATTTGTCTCGAATACAATGAGATAACAGACAAAATAAAGGATATAGGAGATTCTATGCCTGCGGACGTCTGCAAGGCTACCTCGGGTCTCGTTGGGCAATAAGTTTGCCTCCACACTACTGTTGTTGCTGCTCGAAACCTGGATCTGTGCAAAATTAGCACAGAGTGTAGTATCAAATCAACCGACCCCATGTGCTGGTAAGTGTCTAGCTTAACCTCGGCGAAGTAGTGACGAGGCTAGACTGGACTACCACATAAACCTCTGCAATTATAAATATAAAGCGGAATTGAATTACCAGACAAGTAAACAATATGTGAGGGGAAGCATGTTGTGGGGAGGTAATAGTTTCAAGTAAAAATTGACTAATACGAAGGAAAAACGCAACTCATACAACAATAAGGAACAAAGATCAACAAGAGCACGACATCACCCTTTGTGCTTTTACTCTTATCCTTACCAAAACAATCGTATCAGTAAATCATGTGCACGGCATCACGCTTCGTGTTTTTACTCTCTTTCCTCATAATATATAATCAATGAATATCAGTACGGAATGGTACGTCGTATGACGCGGCATCACCTTAATGCTTTACACTATTTCCTCACAATATATAATCAATGAATATCAATATGGAATGGGACGTCGTATGCCACCGCATCAGGCTTCGTGCTTTATACTATTTCCTCACAATATCAAACAATGCACGGCATTACCCTTCGTGATTTATCACTCTTCCTCACCCAAACAACAATCACAAGTAAGGAACAAGGAAGTAAACAACTAATGATAGAAATCCCAGCAAAGGAATATGATTAAGCAGTCAAATCCTAGCAAGGGAACAATATGAACAACCTCGATATCCCGGCAAGAGAGGAAATCAGCAAGACAACAAAATATCCATGCAAGGGAATAAATCAATAACTATTTTTCTTTCTTCCATTTCTATCTCTATAATTCACTTTACTACTTGAGCCAACGTTCCAAAGAATTCAATTATCACGTATACCTTTACAAATGCATGTTACAACTCGATCCAATGCTCCTAGAAGTTAGAAATCACCATTCCTTTCACATGCTCTTTACAACATATAGAAATCATCAAATAAGCATGAAAGTTACAACCAAACAATCGGAATAACCGCAATATAAAGACTCGTGGTCATGCTAGACACCAATGTATAGATACTTGTCACCATGCATATACATCATACCTGAATTTAGCAAGTAGCAAATAAGACTCAACATATATTCCCTCAAGCTAAGGTTAAACCGAACACTTACCTCGATGTCTTGAACTCAACTCAAGCCCCAACTACAGCTTTATCCCGAGATTCCACATCCAATCCGCTCGAATTTAGCCACAAATTACTTAATTACTTTAATAAACACTAAATGAATCACTTTGAATGCATAAAAACAAATTTTCCAAAGTTTCTCCCAAAAATTCCAAATTGCCCCCGGGCCCACGTGGTCAAAACCCGAGGTTCGAACCAAAACTTGATTACCCATTCTCTCACGAACCCAAATATATGATTTGTTTTGAAATCGGACCTCAAATTGAGGTCCAAATCCCCAAGTTTTTTAGAAAAACCTAAGTTCTACCCAAAACCCCAAATTTACCCATGAAAATCATTGATTTTAAGTGGAAAAATATTAAATGATGTTAATGATTGAAAGAATTGAGCAAAAATTGACTTACAATTGATTTGGAATAAACTTGCTCTTGAAAAATCGCCTAAGGAGTTGTATTTTGAAAGTGGGGTGAAAAATGACCTAAAATTCGACTAAGTATAGAAATTGCTAAACTGCAGATATGGGAATTGCGAACTGGGATTCGCAATTGCGAACCCTAACCAACTATGGGAATTACGAACCATAGTTTGCATTTGTGAACTCATGCCAAATGGAAAGACTTCGCATTTGCGAACTTTTAGTCACATTTGAGAACACTGTGCCTTCTCATTTGCAAGCCCTTAGTTGTATTTGTGAACATAGTAGAGAAAGAATACCTTCGCATTTGCGAAGTAGAGTTTTGCATTTACGAGAATGGGTGGACCTGGGCTATCTTCGCAATTGCGAGACGCCGTTCACATTTGCGATATCGCATTTGTGAACCAGGCTTCACAAATGCGAAGCTTGCAGGTCAGAAATGCATCAGCTGTGATTCAACTTCCAAAATACTCTCGTGACATATACAAAACTCACCCGAGCCTTCTGGGCTCCCAACCAAATATACACAACCTGAAAAATATCCTACGGATTTACTCACATGATCAAATTGCCAAAATAACATCATATACAATGAATTAAGCCTCAAAAATTCATAATTTCTTCCAAGTTTTCAGAAAGCATCAATTTTCCATTTTAAGTCCGAAACACGCGAAACGGCGTCCGTTTTCAATCAAACTTTACAGAAAGCACTTAAACCATATATAAGACTTGTAACGAGCGCTAGAACCAAAACACGGACATGATACCATAGTCTTTTAATCAAATTTTATTTTCAATTTCTTTAATTATTTCTAGAAAATAATTTTACACAAAAGTTCATTGCTCGGGCTTGGGACCTCGGAATTCGATTTCGGGCATATTCCCAAGTTTCATATTTTTCAACAGACCCTCCGGAACCGTCATATTACGGGTTTGGGTCCGTTTACCCAAAATATTGACCGAAGTCAAATTTATTCAATATAATATCAAAATTTAGCATTTTTCTCACAGAATTCATATTTAAGCTTTTTGGCTTCGCGCCCGGACTGCACATGTAAATCGAGACAACCCTAAATGAGATTTTCAAGGCCTGAAAGTACATAATGGGTAAGAACAAGTGATGACCCTTTGGGTCGTCACATCACCAAAGCCACCAAACAACTTTATGATGCCAATGAAGCACAATCATGAGCTATTCAATAAAACACGTATTGTAAAGAAGAAGAAAGATACTGATTCAGAAAAATACCGGTAAAGAATTCATATTAAAGCGATCAAATTTGGTCGCTTTATTCTTTACCGGAATATTTGGTCCATTTATCTTAGAGATCAAAGTTGGCTCTAATTGGCGACCAACTTTGGTCCCTAAGGTAAAGGGACCAGCTTAATTTCGACCAATCCTGTTTGATTTTTTTTTGGCCAATAAGCGATCAACTTTGGTCGCTTTTTCTAGTTGCCTTTTTCCGGATTTCTAGTAGTGCTAGAGTCGATGCGTCATCTTCGAACTCGGGCTTGATTCATTACGAGGATGCAATTCCCTTGTCTCGATCAGACATTAAAATTGGATAGGACCAATTTTGGCCGTATACATGATAGTAATTATATTGGTCTCACACGCACTTATGGTAGAAGCAGAAACGCTCGTGCAATTGAACTCATATTCAAAACTATAGGTAATATATACCCTTTTTTCTGCACACAACTAAGTTTATGACACTACAGTTGAATATTCAAATGGTGAACTTGAGTAACTCTTTTTCGAGCATATCCAAGAGGATTATTATTGTAATCTACTCGTGCAAAATTGTTGTTGTTATCATTTCTATGTATGTTCAGAGCCTAAGACCTGAAATTGATATCGAACCTTCGCCACTATTAGCAAATTGAACTGACGCCACATCAAGAATAATTTCACCAAAATCATAAGCCTATCGTAGGGGCTAGGATGACTAGCATACAAAGAACAAAATGTAGCATAAATCTTTTAGTACTGATAGTGTAATATATTTATTAAGTCACTGATTTCGACTTGAAAACACAAGAACAGTATTATTCCAAACACTTTGTTCTGCTTAATTACGTAGATATTAAACAAGGTTGATGTTTACATATTATGTTAATGATAATATATGGAAGTTGTAAATAAAAAGCAAAACAAAGAGAACTTCCGTATATCCGAAAATACAAAGAGCAGCACAACATGTTCCAGTGTCGGCCTTTTTGGATCTAGCTTTAGGTTCCATGCATGGCTACTTTAATGTCTAAAGCTACCTAAGTTCTAAATTGTGGTCTCCAGCTCAAGAAATTATGAAAAATGGTCCCTTCCTCAAATGATTCATATATATATATATATATATATATATATATATATATACCACAAGTGAAACGACTACATATATAGGGCCATGTACAATATGGTCTACTGAGCACAGCTGCATTTGTAGGGCATCCGTGCGCTAAATTCAGTGTATATGTCGAAAATGGATCATATGATATTTGTCGAGTCAGAATTCAAAATTTTATTTAATACTTTCTTTTTTCTCGTTTTTTTTAGTGGTGCACCTCGGTTGAAGATCTATCACTTAACCAACTCTGGGGAAGTACAAGAGTACTTGAGAACTATCACGAGATTTGATACAACAACAACAACTACCCATTATATTCTCACCAGGTGGGGTCTGGAGAAGTTAATATGTAGACGAGCCTTACCCCTACCCGAAAGGGTAGAGAGGTTGTTTCCATTCGACCCTCGGCGCATAGGATAAAATGAAAAGCTGCATTAAAACAAAAACAAAGACAAAATTAGAAACAAAAACAAGACAAAACAAAACAATAAAGCATTAGTAAATCCCGCAGAAATAACGTAAATAATTATGTAAACATAAGAAACATAAATACAGTCGCATGCAATAATAACAAACCGTAACTACCATACTAACAACCATAAGGGGACATAAGCTAAAACACTAATCATCTATGGGTGACCCTGCTATCCCACACCCAACCCCGGGTGAGGCGTATGAAGAACTCTATGAGCCCCTAGCCTACAACCCTGATTCTAGACCTCCAGACTCCCCTATCAAGGGTCATGTCCTCAGAAACCTGCATTCTAGTCATGTCCTGCCTAATCACCTCTCCCCAAGCTTCTTAGGCCTCCCTCTTCCTCGCCGACTGCCAACAATCTCCAGCCGCTCGCAGCTCCTCACGGGGGCATCGGGACCCCTCCTCCGTACATGCCCGAACCGAACCACCTCAGTCTCGCTTCCCGCATCTTCTCATCCACCGGGGCCACCCCTACCTTCTGTCGAATAACTTCATTCTTAATCTTATCTAGCCTGGTATGCCCACACATCCACCTAAGCATCCTCATCTCCGCAACCTTCATTCTCTGAACATAGGAGTTCTTCACGGGCCAGCACTCCGCCCCATACAACATCGCAAGTCTAACCACGGCTCTGTAGAATTTCTCCTTGAGTTTGTGTGGAAACATATTAGACGAAGTTTTATTAAATAAAAATCATGAAATTAGAAGTTAAAATACGTCAACTGGACAACGTACTTCTCGAATATTTTAAATAAAATAATGACCTTCACTTGAAGTCAACTGTACATGGCTGTGCGAGTCTTTCGCTAAATTACAAGAATGCATTTTCTTCTAATATATGTAATCTATATTTAAAGTAGAATTCATACGAGAGCCTTTTCTTTCCTTTTCCTTATTTGCTACATCCCACCCAAAAGGAATTTAATAACAAAAAAAACAACAAAGAAAGCCGCTCAGAATATTTGAAAAAGAAAAAGGAACAAAAATTAAAAAAAACCATACGTGAAAAGAGGTGGAAAAAGCATATAATTGTCGCACAAATGGAGAATCAAGTATTGGGTGGAAGTGCTCCAAGAATGTCGGCGTCGACATATATTTTTTTTTAAATGCATATTTATCGAGAGAAGTTTTCTAATTTAGCTTCTGCCTTATCCAATCATCAATGGGTTAACAATCCTTTTCTAAAAAAAGGAAAACTTGAATCCAAACCCCATCCACACAATTTAATGCTACTTATAATATATTTATTATTATTTTACAATTTTTCAAAAATTGTAGACAAATTATTAAAAATAGAAAGTACGTATGTATTAACCCAACTTAGGTTAAATTATAAATTGGAAAAGTAAGATGAATAGTTTATTGGTCAATGAAAAGCACCTTTAATTAAAGAAAATATAATCTTAGCAAAATTATGATCTTAGCATGATATGATAACTCATATGTAATAATATCTTTGCAATGATCTGTATAGTTTACCTATGGAGGTTGGGTGGGGTCCTTTTTATTATATTCGGAGAAATTAAAATATTCTAAGATTAGCATATATCAAGAACCTCAAATGGAATTTCCCCCCTTTTTTTAGTTCTCTTATTTATCAACTTATTTATTTTCTTATTTTTGGTGGTTTCTAGGAAAGATCAAACCGAAATGGAGATAAAATGAAATGAATCCCTTAAATCTTGATGTTGATATTTGAAATAATATGGGATTCCTTATATAAAGTTGGGACCCTATAGTTGCATTGGCAATGTCTAGTTCTTTTTGTTTAGTCATTTTCTTTGTATTTTGAGAGTTGACTCATTGACCATATAATTAACAAAGTGGTTTGATGAACTGAAGGTGTGACTTACTTCTTGGTTAATTCTTTGTGATTGTGACGCTTGTTCTCTAAATTTCTATGCCAAATCAGAGAAACTATTTATGATTGATTATATGCTTAATCCATATTTGCTTCACTCATATATTTTATATTCATTTTAATTGATTTTTTGTGTTATTTTATGATTCATAATATATGATTTTTTTTAATTTTAAAAAGAATTATTTCTTTTTACAAAGTTGTTATTGGCGTAAAAAGTCTAAAACTATTTGTTATACTTTCAATAAATAAATTAAGATTAATATAATTAATTATATTATTAAATAATACTAAAGAGTAATTTTGTAATATGTGTTAAAACAATAAAAAAAAATCAATTAAAATAATCCGGAGAGACTAGTGTTCAAAAGATTCATCATAATTAAACTATTTTTAGCTTGGCGTCTTCCTCTTCTTTTTCTTTTTCAGGAAATTAGATTTTACGGAACTTACATAGATGGAGCTTTTGTCTTTTCCTTTCCTTATTTTCCTCGTTAGTACGACCATCAAATGTCAATGATGCAAGTAAAAAAGTTCAAATATGTTTCTAACTCTCCTCCCATGTACAAAAAGGGGGGAAAAACTCAAACCACACGTTATTATTAGAGGTAAATATAATTCCACAATAACAACTACTCCTATGTCATTGGAATTGTTTTTAATTAGATTTTGATCTATCTTTATCATCAATTTTGCATCAATGTTAACACCCAACTGGGCTTTCTGCACCAAATCAAATTGGACTGATCAAGGAAAAACTATGAAACGGTGCGGGTACGGAGCGGTGCAAGTGTGAGACTATATGGGGCGGGGCAGTTTTTATATGTGCGGGTGGGGACGGGGCGGGGTGGGTTGTTTTTCTTAAAAGATATTTTTGCGGGTTGTGGGCGGGCGCGGGGCAATTTTCCCTACTGTACATTTGGTTATCGCATGAATCTTTTCTTCAAGTTTTCAATCGGTTGTTTATACGGTTTTCTTTTTAAATTGTTACTCGGATCATTATATTGTGTTTGTTATAAATAGAACTCTATTTAAGGTGAATATCTATAATTAGAGAGATTCTAGGGTTTACTATTTGGTGGCTATACCTCCTATAAATATAGGGGTTCTATACCATTGTAAACCATCCCAAAGTATCAATAAGAATACTTCTCTCTCTACTTTTCTCTCTATTGTTCTTGTTCTTGTATTATTGTTCTTGTTCTTATATTATTTCATAACACGTTATCAGCACGAGTCTCTAACCAATTGAAATTTTCGATTATTTTAACTTTTGTTTGTGTAGGGTTTTGCTTCATAGCCGATTCGGCTCTCTCAACTCAATCGCCGCCTTTTTCTAATTTCTATACGGAAAAATAGAAGAGATGGTATCATCATAAAGTAATGCAACGGGATGGAAACTCAAGAGGTATATTTGATATTACAACATTTATTGGTATACCTTAAAGGTAAGTAATTTACTTTTCCCTTTCAAATTCTTGAAATTCTACGGTTTGATTTTATATACAAACAAAGACAACAAAGTTTGATTATAACTCTAATGAAGTTCGTAAGAAATTACACTCACATGAAGTGGTAAAATTTCTATGCCTTGCCATGATCAAATTCATGTATGGTTGTGGGCAAAGAATTAAAATTCCGTCCTAATGAATTTGCTCCATTCCCTTTAGAGAATGTGGTAGCAGTATGTGATAAGTCTGAAAGAAGACAAAATTATTACCATGATGGTATCAATGAATGTGGACGTGGCAATAGACGGAATTATAATCGTCATTATGATCCATTCCCTGAAGTGAATGTGATAATTGTAATAAAGCCTGTAAGTATGAACACGCTCTTGATGTAATTGTATCTTATGTCTGACATTATGAAAACAAAGTTCGTTGCCCTTGAAATTTCGGGCAAGAACTATATGACATGGGTGTTGGATGCTGAAATCCACTTAGATGCTATGGGTCTTGGAGACGCCATTAAAGACAGAAATAATGCATCCACCCAAGACTATGCTAAGGCCTTGATTTTCTTACGCCATCACCTTAATGAAGGTTTGAAACTGTGCTAAGGCCTTGATTTTCTTGCGCCATCACCTTGATGAAGGTTTGAAAATTGAATATATCACAGTCAAAGATCCACCTATCTTGTGGAATGGCTTAAAGAAGAGATATGACAACCTGAAGTTGATCACTCTGCCACAAGCACGATACGATGAGAATCCAAAAGAAAATAGTTCATAAACTATATATTATCGTTGCGGTGGAAAAGGGCACTGGTCAAAAGCTTGCCGTATACCAAGACATTTGGTTGACCTTTATCAAGCATCTCGAAAGAGTAAAGGCCCTGAAATAAATTTTGTCTCTGACGACAATTTTGACATCACCCACTTGGATGTGGCAGATTTCTTTGAGCAACCCGATGGGAAAATAGATCACCTAATCGGTGATGGATCTGTGATGAAAGAAGATGGAGTTGTTTAATTTTATTTCACTTATTTGTAATAGTTAGTGAATAAACTAATAGTCATTAGTATCAGCTCGTATTAGTTAGTTTATGATATAATGTTAGTATTAGTTCTTTAGAATGTTTCAATATGCTCAAATTTCAATAAAATTTTTATTTTTAAGTAGAGGTAATCGACTAACCTAACAGTTAGTCGATTATCTAATATTTCGCATTAAAACTGCAAAACAATCGATTGTCAATGTTCAACAATCGATTGTCAATGTTCAACAATCGATTGTCTATGTTTAACAATCGATTGTCTTAAGACAATGTGATCTGGAATTTTTTCAAAATAGCAAATAATCGATTGTCTATGTTTAACAATCGATTGTCGTAAGACAGTGATCTGAAGTTTTTCGAAATAGTCAACAATCGATTGTCTATGTTTAACAATCGATTGTCTTAAGACAGTGTGATCTGAAGTTTTTCAAAATAGCAAATAATCGATTATGTGTGTTTAACAGTCGATTGTCAATGTTCAACAATCGATTGGGTGTGTTTAACAATCGATTGTTTTAAGAAAATGCTTAAACTGAAATTTTCAAACTGCATAGTAATCGATTATGGAAAACATATAATCGACTATCTGATTTAGTTAGTCAACTGACCTCAGCAGATTTTGAAAATATTGTTTAAATGTGAAACAAACGAATTGAACTTGTTTATTCTCATGTTCGTATATTTTCTTTTGTATGGCAAACTATGGGAATTAAATTGATTGAAGGCTCCTGAAGAGCAACTATAACTCTGCCTAAAGGAACGATATTTTAGAGAATGCAATGTTCTCCTCCAAGTCTAAGAAGAACTTGTTGAGTTTTAATGATATCAGTCAAAATGTTCTCCTCCAAGTCTAAAAGGAACTTGTTGAGTTTTAAAGATATCATTCAAAATGGATATCAGATTGAGACAATACATGAGTATAATCTTGAATACCTCATTTACTCATGAAAACGAGGCTGCCCACTTCGGCTTGGGGTCACGCCATTTTGCATGCAGCAATGCTAGTGCGTCTCTGACTGACGAATTGACACAAGTATTCCCCGTTGCAATTGGTTTTGGGTCATGAACCTAATATATCCCATTTAAGAATCTTTGGATGCGCAGTATATGTGCCTATAGCACCGCCATCCCGCACCAAAATGGGTCCGCAAAGAAGGTTAGGAATATATGTTGAGTTTGAATCGTCCTCCATTATTCGCTACCTCGAAACATTGACAGGGGATTTGTACACTGCACGATTTGCAGACTGTCAATTTGATGAAACACTTTTCCCAAAATTAGGGGGAGAAGTTGGTGAAACCAAACGGAAAATTTTGTGGAAAAATGCATCATTATCTCATCTTGATCCACATACCTCTATTTGTGAAAAAGAGGCGCAAAATATTATCCATTTGCAAAGAATAGCAAATCGAATGCCAGACGCATTTACAGATTTGAAAAGGATAACAAAATCACATATCCCCGCAGTGAATGTGACAACATCTGACTCACGAATACATATTCATTATCGGAAGAATATGAACATGAAGTTGGTATTGAATATACCACCCTCACCCCTAGAAGGAGGTTTGAGATGATACCACACTCACCCCTAGAAGGAGGTTTGAGATGATATATGGCATGAATGATCGTTGGTCACGTACCTATTATACGCCAAAGTATTTTGGAAATATGACTATTAAAGGACAACGATAATGCAAGAAAGGTGAATATGGGCCCATTCACCTGCCATGTATACCACATATGATGCATCTATGAAATGGTTACATGCGCGATTGTTATTAACCCGCAGCCTGGTCGGTGCTTGCGAGGTAAATTGCTCAGTAATCTAACTTCGAGCATAATTTCCAGATTTTCTACTCAAGATAGTTCTCACTACAAATGCTCATATTAAGTCCCAGAAGGACAAAGTCTTTGATACGCTTAAAGCGTATAGACAAATACTTGATTCCATATGAAAGACATGTAGATTTGGACATATAGTTCAAATACTTGAAAGTATAAAGTCAAAGGTATGTATAATCAGTTTTCGATATCTTATTTGTTTAGCATGACATGAAAACTTGATATGCATCTAAAGTCTATTATGTGATTTATATGACTTAACTTGAAAGATTTAGTTGCTTAAAGCATACGCAATTCTTGGTCCTGAAGTACCACATCCTAAGTACAATTTGTGTACATATGTATCTTGCTATAACTATAAGCATGATGGCATTGAGAATACATCTATGAAGATATTGAAGAGTCATTCCACGACATTATATGAAGATGTTCATATCTATCAAGAATGATGATTTCAAGGTGCGGAATATTTATTCAAGTCAATATGGTTGATTTATTTATCAAACATCTACCAAAGATTGTTTTGAAGATGGTGCACAAGATTGGAATGCAAATGCTCAAGGATATAAATTGATGTTCTTATCAGGGGGAGTTAATGCGCGTTGCACTCTTTTTCCCTTACAAGGTTTTGTCCCAATGGGTTTTCCTTGCAAGGTTTTTAACGAGGCAACCAATAGGCGCATATTCAAACATGTGAACTCTTTTTCCTTTTCTTTAATTTTTTCCCATTGGGTTTTGTTTTAGTTAAGGTTTTAACGAGGCACATTATTGAATAGACATTCAAGGGGGAGTGTTATAAATAGAACTCTATTTAAGGTGAATGTCTATAATTAGAGAGATTCTAGGGTTTACTACTTGGTGGCTAAGTCACCACCTCCCTATAAATATAGGGGTTCTATACCATTGTAAACCATCCCAAAGTATCAATAAGAATACTTCTCTCTCTACTTTTCTCTCTATTGTTCTTGTTCTTGTATTATTGTTCTTGTTCTTATATTATTTCATAACAGTGTTGTCATTAATTGCTAAAATATCTTTATTTTTTTTCTTGCTTCAATCTGAATACCTTTGATTATTATGTAAAATCCGAAATATTCGAAAATGACATTAAACACTAGAGGAACTTCACTATTCCTATATATAAATTACTTTGACTTTTCTTGAATATTTGGCCCTCTCAAACTTTTTTTAAAAAAAGAATTATTTTCCTCTATTCTCTATACCGTGAGATTTGAGAATGCTCTTCGTCAATCATAAAAATACATCTCTGAAGCTTTACATGTTATGGAGAAGATCTACATACACTGATGTTGAAAAGTCCAGTTATGTTTTTGAGTTTTGCGTTTATTATAAATTCCTTTTCCTTACTCTATTGGGAGTTTTATTTAAAAAAAATTTTCTATCAATGTTTTATATTGATCTTGTGGTATAAGTAATTGTTTCCATTATATAAAGTCAATTTTGATTTAATAACAGTGTGAATATCACAATTTCTATTTCTAGTTTTCTAATATCACGTTATCGAAATTCAAAAATAGTCACATTTACAATTGATCGTTCAACAATAGATAAATTTTAAAAGTAATCGAAATTTAGTCATTTTCATGTAAAAATAAATCTGAACGAAAAAACTATTTAAAACCCAAAAAATATTCCACTATATTATAATGGAGTTCTATCATAAGTATTCTTGAGCTCTAGCTTATGATACTGGAGTTCCAGGATAAGTATACTGGAACTCCGGCATAATATGATGGAGTTCCATCATAAGTACACTAGAACTCCAGCATAATATATTGGAATTCCAGCAAGTAAATCGGTCATGTATAATATACTAGAGTTTGGAGCATCGATGCTCCAGTCTCCAGTATATTATACTGGAGCCAGCAAAGTATATCGGTCCAGCATAATATATTGGAGTTCATACACAGGTCGAACTCCGGGATATTATGTTGGACCGGTCTTTATTGCGGCAAAATAGTGGCTATTTTTCATTAAATTCGTAAACGCTGGCTATTTTTTAATGACTAATCTAAAAACTAGCTATGCAGTGTTATTTTTATGGAATATCACAAGCGTAGGCCTTGAGAAAATATGAAGATGCTCCAACTAATATAATGAAAGTTTCTAAAAAATTACAATTTGAAGAAAAAAATACTGGGGGCAGGGCGGGACGGAATGGGCGGGACGGGTGGATGCGAGTCTGAGTGTAGGGCGAGGGAATACGGGCGGAAATACTATGCGAGCGGGTGAAATTTTGCGGGTTAAGACAGAACCCGCCTCACCCCACCCCATGCGCCATCTATATGACTGTGGATCAATTAAGAAAACTTAGAATGTAAAAATAGCACGGACGAGCGAAATTTTGGACTGGTCATCTAAAAATTAATCAATGTTTGCAAAATTATTGAAAAATAGCAACTATTTTACCGCAACATGAAAAGTTTCAATATAATATGCTGGAGATTGGTACACCTATGTATGAACTTCCAGCATGTTATGATTGAACTCCAACACGCTGAAAATTCCAATATAATATACTGAAATTCCATATTATACTGGAGTATTTTTTTCGAATATTGAACAATTTTTTCGTTTAAATTTATCTTTATATAAAAAAATAATTAAATTGCAATTACTTTTAAAACTATAACTATTTTTAAATAATTACTTATGAATCTGACTATTTTTAAATTTCTCTCCCTTAGAATAGATGGTCACAGAACCTATTTATCTAGGGATTTTTACCTATATATGCCATATAGCAAACCTTATTACCATTATTGTGCCTTGTTTGGTTATTACCCGCATATTCCATGTTTTCGTTACCAAAAATGTACCAAACCATATCTGGCTGATTTTATAGCCTAAAATAGAGCCAGATTTTAAGCATCCCAATTAATGTTTGATTCTGTCTTAATTAAATGATCTTTTTAAAACCTTAATAGATCTAATCCCAGCGCAAATCTCTCTGTGTGAATCTCTCATACGTAGCCATCAGTTTCGAAAATCTCTCATTCTTCTACATCCAATACCGAAAATCAGAATTTACAGTGTGATAGTCAATCAAATTGTAGTTCTTCCAGATTTCAGTTTCGAAAATCTCTCATTCTTCTACATCAAATACCGAAAATCATAATTTACAGCGTGATAGTCAATCAAATTGTAGTTATTCCAGATTCCAGATTATTGAAGCTAGGTTTGTTTATACAAATTGTAGTTAAATTGTAGTCAGTTTGTAGTTAATTGTAGTCCCTTTGTAGTTACTTGTAGTCAGTTTGTATTTAATTGTAGTCAGTTTGTAATTACTTGTAGTCAGTTTGTAGTTAATTGTAGTCCGTTTGTAGTTACTTGTAGTCAGTTTTGATTTAATTGTAGTCAGTTTGTAGTTACTTGTAGTCAGTTTGTAGTTAATTGTACTTAGTTTGTAGTTAATTGTAGTCAATTGTCGTTTTTAATAAATATGTCTGAAAATTAGATTTTGTTGTAGCTACTGGCTTGTATGTGTAGCTGAGAACTGCAAATGGCATTTCAAGGCAACGTCAATTCATGATTCTTCATTGTTCAATATAAGAAGTTTTAGCCGACAACACACATGCTACCGAATGGACGAAACATTCATACATTGCAAATCTACTGCAACAGTAGTTGGTAGCATTGTCGTTCCAAAGTATCGTGATCCTAAGACTGTTTACACGCCAAAGGATATACAAACTGACATGTTATCCGACTTCAAAGCAGAGAGAGAGAGAAACCGGTTTTGTAGAGGGTTTCTGGCTTTGATACAATTTTATGGACTAAAAGATGGTGGATTGAGAAGAACTTCTCGATCTGAAACTGTTCAAGCTTCGACAATGGCGGATGAAATTCAAGCAGAGAGAGAGAGAGAGATCGGTTTTGGTAAAAAAAACGTGGGGGGAGGGTAATTACAAAAGGGGAGAAAATCGTGGGTTTTGTTTGTAAGAGAGAGAAGAAACGTGTACAATAAAATCTGAAAAGATTTTCAGTTCCACAAATCAAGCCTATAATTAATAAGTTGATAATTAAACCTTAGAATTTTGGTACATAAATCGAAAGGTGGTATACTTAAATATAATAAACACAAACCTTAAACATGGATAGTAATAAAGTTTGCTATATGGTTCGTATATGTAAAAATCCCATTTATCTACTGCAACTTTGTATTGGGCCAGATCGAAGATAGTTTCGGTCCAAGATAACCTTTTTACGAGCTAATCATGGTCTAGGGCTTCCAAGATGACATGTAAACTAAAACTTTGGATGTTTGGTCCAAACATAAAGAAAAAGCTAATTTTTTATCTTTGTGGCGGACTAACAATTCTTCTCTTATACTTTCGAGTTCGTCTATTACTTGTCACTCGTACACAAGCAACAAACAAAGCTAGCATCCATATTTAAATAATGTATATATATTTTTAAATAATTACCACAGTACATGCTAAGAACTAAGAAGTACAATCGGGTTATGTTTATAAATGATTTGCAATTCACTACTATATGAGATTCATAATAAAACATTTTTGACACCCCTTAAAGAAATTTTTTTATGTCACAATCATAAAAGTATTTATCTAAACTACTTTTTATCTGTCCCTTAAACATCTCAATCAATTTACATTTCATTAAATTGATCAGCAAGGATGAATGAAGAAAAATAACTTTATGTTTTTTTCTGAAACGTCTTATAATTTGAATTTGTGTTGACTAGGTGCTCGACCATAGATTCAGAAAGCAAATAACAAATTCTTACTTCTCGAGGCACAACAATTTCATGTATTTTTGCTTAATCTTCTTCTTTCTTCTTATAAAAAAATCAAATCCATTTGCTCACTTTGATGAGAAATCTAACACAAAAATCCATGACCAATCCTTTGGAGTTCTCTCAGTAAATGTCGAGAATTTCAAGAATGGATCTATTGCAGAGGGGACAATACCCTCGATTTAACCAAAGCTCTCTTGAACACACCCTACAATATGTATGTCCACATGGTATGAACGCTGCTCCTTTTTTCCTTCCCATGCACACGCAGCACATCATATCATTTCCCACCCCCTCTTTGACCTCTTCCTTTGCATCGCAGCCGTCCGTTTCCTCTAATAATCTCATCAACGACACCCTAAATGGTGTTTCTTGTCCAGTTCCCGGCCTATTGTTATTGGGTCTCAACGGGCTTGTATTTGGTCCTGGGCCTGACATTTGACTTGGGCTTGATTCTTGGGCCGATCTCAAGTTACGCTCCGCCGCTAACGCCGCCGCCAAGTTCATCCGTGAACCCACCGGAATATGTGCTAAACATACCAAAGCTGACTCTATATCCGGCGGTGCTTCACGACCCACTTCCGCCGCCTCCGGTGGTGTTTGTAAAGATTCTTCGTCGTCGTCGTCGTCGTCAACCACACTTAACGAAGCTGGTCTGAGGCACAAGGTGGACCCACAACATGCGATGGGTCCGGAGAATCCTAACCGTTCAGTTAGACTCTTTCGTCGTCTCACGACACGATCACTGCCGTCCATTCTTTCTCCAAGCAATTCAGCCATTGTTCTTGCTTCTGTTTATCCCTCTCTTTCTCCTTTCCTGCGTTCCAAAACCCAAGATTTCACCTATTTCACTCATTTCTCAAGAAAACAAAAGTGCCTTAAAATGAAAAAAACACGTATAATTATGCACTTTCACTCGGCAAAATAAAAAAGCCGTGCATGAACACACAAGACAACACGGACATATATATAATGTATGTATAAGCAGAGGCGTATTTTGAGACAGATTTTATGAGTCCAAATAAATCTATTATTTTTTGGAGTAACTATGTATGCCTACGACAAAAAAATTACTACTACAAAATATAATAAGGTTACATTTATTATGAATTTATGTGTATAAATATAAATGAAAAATAAAGGGTTGAGAAGATCAACAACGTACCAATTAAGATCAAAGGTTAGAATAAATGAGAGGTAGAGAAAAGGACTGAAATCACGTGAGCAACATCAAGAATGATGAATTCTGAAAGCAATAAGGGCGCCACCACACATGAACCTGCAGGCCAGCACCACCTTTCTGATTCAGTACTTTCACAAGGGATGAAAGTGACTTAACAAGAACTAGCACCAGTAAATATCTATATTTTTTTTTTAAATGGTTAGTATCTCCTATTAAAGAAGAATGGGAAAAGGGGGTGTGTGAAGTATGGGAATCAAGTCAATGAAATGTGGTTTAACTTGTGATCTCATTGACAGCTGCTTCTTAGTGGAGAACGAAAGGAGTAATATATACTAGTAATGTAGTTTAAAATTATAGATGCGCACTGGTTTTATTATTCTTCTGCAAATGAAGCTTTGAAGAAACAAACAAATGAAAGGACAATTTGGAACGAGAAGAAGAAGAATCATTGAGAGTGGTGGGGCTTAATGTAGATTAGAGTTTGGAGTTTCTTGGTGGTTTAGATTAGATTAAAAATTGGTGTGTGTTTTTATATAGTTTTGATGTGGTCGTCGGCCAAAGTAAACAAAGAAGGGCTATCAAACAGGGGTTTCCATGTGCAATAATATAATTCTCTATGCTCTAATTTAACCAAACACATGACACATAGCAGAAATACTTGCACTAATCAAATGGATATATAGGAAAGTCCTAAAATGTTATTGTAATCAAGTACGTAGAAATTTATCCAGAAAATTCTGTACTTACTGCACTCTGTTTTAATTTTAATGGGTACTTACTACTACTAGTACTTTGCATTTTCCGTGACATATATTCTCTATTTTTAGGGTTAGGGTTGTTTAACCACACATATGACAGATAGCAGAAGTCTCACCTATGAAATGGAAATAGGAAAATCTTTGAGTACTAATACTTTGATTCCATGACATATTGTTGGTCAATCTGTGACAAACCTAATACGAGTTAGGTGTTAATTTCGGATTATTAAACTATTCTTGAGAATAATTGAAGTTCTTAGTTGATATTCACTGCAAACCTAATATGTCACGACCCAACTTCATATTAGGCTGTGATCATGTCCAGCACCATTATTAAACAAATCAACAGTGAACAACTTAACGATTTTTTATTTTTTTATTAAGCAATCCCAACATCTAACTTTTACTTAAACTTAAACCAATGGCTTTTTAAGGTAAACAAAAAAACAACAAAAAGATATCATAACTACAGAACTTTAATCCAAAAATCAAAGTCAACTAATACATGCCAATACCTAGTGTAACAAGTATGTGAGTAACTAGTAGAATACATAAAAGATGACTATCCTACTGTATGAAATAGAATAGACATATACAAGCAAAAGAGAAACTACGACATGCTGTTGAACGACTAGAAAGGGGGCAGTTCACCGTGAAGTCTCAGTCCAAACTCAAGAATGCATGCCTGGGTTGACCCGGTTTCGGACCGGCCCAGACCGTTGAACCCGAAACCGGCACGGACCGGTTAGAGGGGGCTGGGCTGAGCTGGGTAGGGGGGCTAGAGGGTTGGTCCATTTATTTTTTAACAAATGGGTAACTGGCTCGGTTTAACCCCGAAGAGTGAACAGTAACTCTTACCGGGTTAACCAGCCTGGTTCAAATGGCTAGTTTTTTTTTATAATTTTCAAAACTTGTGGGCCCCATTGACTGTTGGTAACGGTCAGACCTTGATTTGGTCCGTTGGCCAATGGAAATATTGCATAAATATCCCTTTTTTAATTTTTAATCCTTTTTCAATTTACAAAACTACCCTTCTCTAAAACTATAAATATCCCCCATCTTCTTCGTTTCTTCACTCAATACTCATTTCTCAATCTCAACTTCTTTCATTTTCTCATTCTCCAAATTTCAAGATTTCAAGTCTCAATCTCAAATTCTTAAATCTCGAATTTCAATTCAAGTTAAATCATGCCTCGTACTTCTATAGTGCGCTCATATGTATGGAAACACTTTGAGGTGGTAGAAGAAAATGAAGAAGGTCGGAAAGTAAAGTGCAAGAACTGTGGTCAAGTCTTAAATTTTCGTTCAGAGTCTGGCACATGCAGTTTAAGGAGGCATATATTGTCTTGAGCGTCCTTCGGAATTCGTATTTAAGATTTTAAGTCAATTTATGTTATTTTAAAATTATTAGACGTATTTATGGTTACTGTTTTAGTTTGTTAGATTAATTTGAAGTATTATTAATTTATTATGCATGAAATTTTAATTTTACTATATTTTTGTTAATTTACTTTTTAAATACAAACTTTAATTTTAAATTTTAAAATAAATGTAACACTTGCAATTTATATTAATACAACGTATTAATATAACTTGTAATCTTTAAATTAATATAAAGTGTTAATATAACTTATAATAGTTATACAAAATTCCACAAAAAAAAATTAAAAATACATTAAACCCGACCTGGCCCCGACCTCTCAACCCGTAACCGTACAGTTTAATGTTTACCCGGAAGAACCCGAACCCGTTAAATCCGTTAAGAATCAACCTTGAATCAGCCCAGATCATAACCTGTACGGGTCCAAAAATACAGGTCTGGCCCACCCGTTTAGCACTCATAGGATAACAAGATGCACCTGCCTCAGATCCTGTACAATTAAATACAAAAGCATAGTATGTGTACATACTACCCTCTCTAGGCCCCACTTGTGGAATTAAACTAGGTTGTTATGTTGTTGCATAGTATGAGTACATAAATAATATGTACCCAGTAAGTATCCAGTCTAACATCAAAAAAGTAATAACGAGAGGTCGACTTGACACTTACTAGGACCAACGATAATATAATTAAAGTGTTATACTAAGCATAGATATCATGAATAATACTAACTGTTCAATAACAAAAAAACATAAGATATTCTTACGTAACTAAAATATCAATTTCAGCCATATCATGTAACAACTTACATTTCAAAGCATTTAAGTAGTATAAATCACGGAGAGTTCCAAATAGGGGTGTTCAAAACCGATCCGAAATCGAAAACCGATCCAAACCGAAGCTTAACGGCTTACTGGTAACGGCTTAACGGCTTAACGGATGGGGACTGGATTGAATTTTTTTTATTAATGGCTTATCGGTTTGGGGATGGATTATTCAATTTTCTTAACGGCTAATCCGTTAACCCGTTAAGATATATATATATATATATATATATATATATATATATATATATATATATATATATATATATATATATATATATATATATAATTTAGTGATAGAATTGAGTTGTCTAATACATATATGGTTCTATGTGTGTCATGAAAAAGAAGAATGGAAAAGGTTGGTTATGACTAGAGGATCGACACCCCATGAAATAAATTTGTGCATTTTGGATGATTGCTTGTGGAAAATGGAGAACGATAGTTATTTATAGAAGAGGAGTGTAGAGAGTAGAATTTAACCGACCACTTCAGTTTTTAAAAGTTCATTGTGGGAGCTGAATGGAAATTTGTGTGACAGATCTTTTTTGGGTATATCTGAAGCTTATGAGTACACATGTAGTGTGGCCTCTAACAGAAGATAAGTTATATTTTATTTTTCTCGATACTAAACTAGTAGTGAATTTATCTATTTTATAATCTACATGCTGATGGCGATTTTTTCATTAGCTGCATCATATTGCCTCTAAAATATTATTTTTTATGGCAATTCATTATTTCTAACACGAGGAGAATAAGAGATATTTAGTGAACATGTATAGGCCGTTAAACCGCCCATTAACCGCCCTATAAGAGCTAACCCGATACCAATCCGCCCGATATCTTATCGGGTGGCTAACGGATTAATACATTTAAAAGCCGATAACCGTTAAGCCAAACCGTTAAGAGTAAAAAGCCGCCCAATCCGCCCGATGAACACCCATAGTTCCAAATAATTAACAAGCGCAATTATGTCGAGGTCGTACGGCCTGGTCCGATATAGTATTAAAATGTGCACTGTCGAAGGATCGAACAACGCGAACTATAGATGTATCTATTTACTACCGAGGCGCTTGGCCCAATTCACAGATAACAATTTATTTTCAAGAAAGCACAAATTTCTCATTAACAGTTATTTCATACAAACCTTCAAGGAAGTGAATTTAACTTCATACAATTCTTTTATGAATTTCTAACATGGTTTAAGTGATTAGTTTAGCAAGTAAGAACATAACATTCCAAATATAGCATGATACGGATCCTAAACTACTCGATCAATAGCATATTAGTAGCTACGTACGGACTTTTATCACCATGTACGTATGTAGCCCCCACAAATAGGTTCAAACATGTATTCGATTCACCTATGGGATTAATTCCCTCTTACAAGGTTAGAAAGCTGACTTACCTCGTCTCAAGCCTACCTCCCAATTCAAGAATGCGCTTAAACCTCCAAATTTGACGCCAAACGACTCGTAACTAGTCAAACATTACATGAACTAATCTATCTATGCTCAAAAGTTTAAAATTCCACCATTTAAGTAATTACCCAACCTAAATTGTAAGATTCTTAAAATTCACCCACGGAGCCACATGCTTGGATTCTGGAATTTTTAAAAAGAAGTTGCTACACATTACCTTAGGAACAGAAATATATGATTTCTATTAAATTTACTATGGTTAAATCTCAATTTGTCACAAGCCTAGGTTTTCACCTAAATCCATACTTTCTAATAATCTACATGTTATAATCTACCAATAAACTTTCGCTCACGTCGTGTAGGAATTACTTAGCTCAAAGTATTAGGTGAAATCCCCTCTCTAAGAGCTCTAAGAATCGCCCCAAAATGAAATAAATGAGCTAAAAAATGCCCAAGTCCAGCATTAATTGAACCTCATTGCCCCAGTGATATTTGGACCTGCAGTGCGTGAGCTGCACCTACGAACCCGCTTCTGCAGACGATGTGTCTGCTTCTATGGAATAGGCTAGGCTGGCTGGGGACGCACCTACGGACAGGTTTCCGCTTCTGCGGAAAAAGAGTCGCATCTGCGAAACCTGGGCTCCTCTTCTTAGGCCGCATCTATGAGGCTCCATCCACACCTGCGGCTGACTAACTGCATGTGTGGTTATGACAGCAACTGGAGCTTCAGCTCTTGCTCCAAACTTTCAACTTGGTCCGGATCTCATCCGATTGATGCTCGGGTCCTCGAGGCCCTGCCCGAACGTACCAACAATTTTAGAATCGTAAAACATACTCGCTCAAACTCTCGGAACGCTCGAAACAGCATTAAAACTAAGAATCACACCCTAAAACTAATTGAATCAAACTTATGAACTTCAATCTATTTCCAATGCGTAGAAACGCACTTATACTACTCGGAATGACACCAAATTTTGTGTGCAAATCTTAAATGACATTACGAAACTACTCCCAGTCTCGGAATTCCATTTGGACCTCGATATAACAAAAATCCGCTCCAAATAAAATTTAAAGAAATTCTAAAAACCTTCAAGAATCAACTTTCACTATTAGGCGCCAAAACGCTCACGGGTCATCCAAAACCCGATCCGAGCATATGCCCAAGTCCGAAATTACCATACGAACCTGTTGGAACCTTCAAATCTTGATTCCAGTCATTATTCAAAATATTGACCTATGTCAAACTTCGTCTTTTAAGCCTACCTTAAGAAACCAAGTGTTCCGTTTCAACCCAAACTATTCCAACCCACGAACCAACTATCCCCGCAAGTCATAAATCAGTAAAAGCAAGTACCAAAAGTCTCATTTAGGGGAATGAGGTTCTAACAAGCAAAACAACCGTTCAGGTCATTATATGCAGTATTAAGGAATTACTGCATAATTTTTCTTGTTTGTTTGCATTTTGTGTGCATGTTTAATTTTTATTTAATTCATAAAAAGATATAAAATATGTTGCATTTGTATTTACAATTAAACTTTATATGTTTAGGATAATTAGTTAATTAATGTTAAAAAATGAAAGAAAATAAAAAAAATAGTTCATTTTGCATTTTTAACTCTTTAGTTTTCGAATTGGTTATTATTTTCTTTTAATTTAGGACTTAATTAATTTTTGAGAAGTAATTAGTTTATTAATTTAGTATTAGAATTAACTCAGGTTTTATTTTAATTTGTAATTTAATAAGAAATCTGAAAATGAAAAAAAAAAAGTAGAGAAAAAGTTTTTTTTAATAAAAAAACGAATTTTGGGCCAACCTAACTTTAAACTCGGTCAGACCCTCCAAATCCTGGCCCAAACCCGTCAAAGATTCGGTCCAGCACATCCCCTTAACCAAACGACCCCGTTTTATGCTCCTTTAATCGTGATCGTTGGATCTCCCTAATCCAACGGTCCGGAACTAGGGGTGCACTTAATATAAGTAGGTCCAAATGCCCATACCCCCCTCCCGCCCCTCAATCATCTGTCACATGCCTTCAGAGATTCCGACAAAACTCCGCCCTGAACCGCCATCCGTCGCCTGCAAGAAATCGCCCACGGCGGTGGCCGACAGCCAATCACTCCCATCTTTACACCACCACCTCTCCTCGACCCCCTCTTCCCACTTCCCAAATATGCAAATACTTTTCCTCAAATCCACCCGAACTATTCAAAGTTCAGATCAAAGAAAGCAGAACCTTAGCACCGCCCACTTTCTCCGATGACGGAGCCACCACCAATTGCCACCAAAATAACACCACACAACCTCCCCATTCCTCTCTTTCCAAATCTATAGCCCTTTAGCCTCAAATCCCTCTCGAGCTGCTCAAAAATTAAATCAAAGAATTAAACCCTAAATCCAAAGGTTCAAATCGACATGCTTGTTGAAGATTTTAGATTGTAATTGATTTTATTCGTGTTCTTTCACATGAAAACACACGATTAAGGTCTATTTCGGTCAAAGAAATCAAAAAGTCGGTCGAAGTTTCCAAGGCTGCATTTGTCTAAGATTGAGTTATTGTTCCATTTTTTTTTTGTTGCATTATTTTTCTTTGACATAGTTTAAATGCATATTGATGTTCTTCTCCACCACTTTTTTTCATTTTTTCTTTTCGCGTTATTATTCTGTTTTGATTGATTTAGGGATGAGTTAATAATTTAATCCGTTTATTTTCTTTTCCTTTATTATGATTTCAACATTCAGTTTTGGTCTTTTAAGAAATATTTAATTAGTCTGCTAAAAATGGCTATCTGGCCAAGAATGAATTCAAATCGAAATCAGAAGCCAAAAGAAAATTCAATTTGGGTTGCAAACTCATATCAAATTGAGCCATTGGGTCAACTTGACCCGTGTAATTTGTTGTAGTAATTTTTAGAGGTTTTATGGGTAATTTGGGTAGTTAACTTAGGGAATCTTGCTATAACAGACCTAGGAAGCTTCCTAGAAGCTGAAAAATAGGCTTACTTGGCCAACAAGTCAGAAATTTAGGGACCAAGTAGCAAAAATGTTAATAAAAAGGGGCCACTAAGTAAAAAATTAAACCTTTGAGGTTGCCCTAATAGCTTGCTTATAAAGGCATTGCTAAGGGAAGCTAGAATCAGACATTGAGAAGAAACATCAGAAAAACTGCAAAACGACTAAAAATTTTAGTAAAACACTGTTCCCTTGATTTCTTTTTGTGATTTCAGAAGTTCTCCAATTCTGAAACAATTTCTGGTTAAATTTGGGCGAAAATGGTTTGAGTTTTGGGTTTGTGGAAGCTTGGTTGTTGAGATCAAAGCTGAGTTTTGATACTATAGATTGTTAATCCTTCACTTCTTTTATTTCCCTTTTTCATTTTCAGGTATTCTTCAGCCCTATGGATGTCATTTAATGTGTAATCCAAAGCATGGATTTGAAAATAAGATGAAATATGGTTCTGTTTTTTATTGAACTTCGTCTTTTCTCCTTTCAATTTTATGATTAGCATACAATATCTGGATTTTTATTGATGTATTTATCATCATGTGCGTTGTAGTTGAAATCTGGATCATATTAGCTTAGTACATGTTGTTTACTTATGGTTTTGCTATCAGATTCTGTAATCAGCGTTAAATTTTGCTTTGTGTGCTCGTCTTTATTTTTGTTTTTGAGTTTGTTTTGTGTTAATGGATGAATTAAGAATTGGCTCGTTTGGTTTAGATAAGTTAGACAATCATGAAAACTTGGATAACACCTTGTCTAATTGAATGAGTAATAGACTTTGGTGTTGTATAATTGAACATTCTTGTCAGTGTATTTGGTCTGGAACTTTTGTGAATATTTGAGTCTTAATCTGTTTAGTCAGCCTTTAGATTCTTCTCCTTACCTTTGAGTTTTAGGCAATTTATTACTGGCATGTGTGCAAGGGGCAACTGATTATTTAAGGATCTTAAAATCAATCGAATTTTGGCAATACTCTTTCTTGAGTCCATTATCTTACAAGTTGTGTTTGAAAGTTTCAGTCATAAAAATTGGTATTTGTGGCTATGGTGGTACATTGTCAAATCATATAGGGTCTATGAGTCTTGAATACACTTCATATTTACTTGTCATGGTGTTTAAGCTAGTTTGGACTTTTAGATAAAAATGGTGTAGCCTGTAGTTGGTATAATCAGAACAATCAATAGATGTACCTCTCATCTATCTAAACAACAACAACAACAACAATCAGTACAATTCCACTTAGTGGGGTCTGAGGAGGGTAGTGTATACGCAGACCTTACCCTTACCCTGGGGTAGAGAGGCTGTTTCCAAATAGACCCCCGGCATCCTTCTCTCCCAGAACTTCCCACCTTGCTCTTGGGGAGACTCGAACTCACAACCTCTCGGTTGGAAGTGGGGTTGCTTACCTCTCATCTATCTGGTTTGAAAAAAAAAACAAAAACATTTTGAATCAGTTTTAATTCCCAATTCGATGCATGTGTTATGCCGTCAAAGGGGTTCGATCATGGGTCTCAACCTCGTTTCAATGGGTAGGCCTCAGGCCAGATTTCTCTGGCCCAATTCACGTATTTGTGCAGTTAGCAATTGGTTAGCTTTGCAATCTTGGCATTGGGTATCATTTTCAGGCCGAAGTTCTGAAGTGGATTGTGCATTTGTGCTTAATTAGGTTGGACTTTAATATTAGGGTAATTACCATTTTAGTAGTCAATTAATTATTTCAGCGTTTCCTTAGCTTGGAGGTGTGCCATAATAACCAATTGCATAAAGTATGGCCTTCACTTTATAATATAGCAACCCTTTGGTTAGAATAATTTGAGGTGCGCCATGCCAAATAAAATCTTAAATTGCATGGCCCTCATTTAATTAATCTTGTGTATCCTTAGAAATCGAGGCATGCCATTTAGTAAATTTTTCCATGGCCCTCGCAAAGTTAACAATGTGTAGTTACTTTAGGCGCGTTACTTTAATAATTTACCTTCCTAAATTCGGATGCACATTTCATGTGACCCAAATCCAAATCTCACAACGTTAAATAAAATGTGTCTCGAACTACGGGTGCATTTCATGTGACGTGATCCAAAGACGCATTTTAGATAATGTTGAAACCTTCCTTAAACTAATTAAAAGCGGTTAATAATTTAAAATTATACCATAGGCTAAAACATGTATTAAAATAAGATAACAAGTCAATTATGATTGTTTAAGCGACCGTGCTAGAACCACAGAACCTGGGGGTGCCTAACACCTTCCCTCGGGTTAACAAAATTCCTTATTCAGAATTTCTGGTTCGCAGACTTCACAAGGAAAGTTGAATTTTCCTCAGTTTGGGATTTAAAATAAACCGGTGATTGGGACACCAGAGAACAAACCTATCCCAAGTGGCGACTTGAAAAAAATAATCACATTGTGAATAATGTCAGTTAAGTTGAAAAAACTCCCTCATACACTACCCTTCGCGGCGGTGTGGCAAAACGGAGGTATGATAACTGGGTAACTCGAATTCTCTTTTAAACCTATATAAATTTTTGTGATAATTCAAGTGCTATTTGTCTTTCAGAATTATGTGCATCATACTAAAGCAAACATATAGATATCAAGCATCACTTTATTAGAGATCATGTTCTTAAGGAAGACATTGAAATATCTTTTGTTCGAACTACTGATCATTTAGTAGATATTTTTACTAAGCCATTATTAGAGGACAATTTTGTGTTTTAAGAAAATTACTGTGTACTACAGATGTAATGATTGTCCTTTACTCATGCATTAATCACGCCTCAGTTTTTGCCCTCTCTTTTTATCTTCTTTTACATCAGTTATTCGTTTAATGTTGGAAAGACAATCATTATGTCCCTTCAACTGACCCCATTTCCTTTTCGGTACGCAACTATCAGAAGGCTCTCTCTTAAGTTGAAGAACCCTTTTCAGTAACTTTCATCTCTTTCCTTTAGAAAATCATTCTCCAAAGCTCTAATCAAACCACTTTACTTCAGTGGACTGACAACTCAGAAATCCCTCTACTTCCACCAGAAAAAGAACTCGCTCCAAAGAAAAATCCCCTCCCATTTTCCCAGAACAAGTAGACCTAAGGTCCAACCACTTTGAGGGTTTCGCCACTTCACAGGGAGATTTCTCTGATAACTCTCAAAACTTAGGAGACAAAGCTCTAGGAAGACGACCTATGGAAGAACCCCCCCCCCCTCCCCCTCTCGGTTTCCTCTACCCCAAAGAAATAGAAGATTTATTTTTCTGTGTCTCTATAATCCGACCTAAATTTTTGGGAGTCTCCAAATAGGGATTTCTTCGTTGCTCTGAATGACAAGCCTATTTCTCATGGGAGGGTAATCAACCTTGACAACATGGAAGCCCTAAATTGTAAGGTCAAAAACCTTTTTGTTCATCAAGGGTGGGCTAAGTTCCTCCCTATTCCTCTGCCTAAAGTATATGAGACCCTGGTAAAGATATTTTATGCCAATCTTTGTTTTAGTAAACCTGACAAGTTGTAATCCTTAGTGTTAGGTAAGCGCATTGTTCTTGATTGTGCCCTGTTTGATTCGCTCTTTCAGTGTCAATGTTTTGATTTTCCTATGCTTTTTAAAAACACATGGCTCGATGATTTGAAATTTCTTTTGACCAAGCCAAACAGTATATTGTTAAGCGTCTCTCTGATTCCCTTCCCAACTAGTTAGTTCCCAGTGATTTTAGCTTTGAAACTCGAGTTCTGGGCCACATTGTAACAACTATTCTGCTTCTCTGACTGGTTCCTTTTCCACCTTCTCTCAAAGAGACACTTTCTTAGTATACTGCCTTGTGACCAAACTCAAAATCAAGTTATCCTCCTGGGTCATTAATTTCATGATTAAGAGTGCTGAAGATCCCACCGGGCTACCCTATGGCATGGCCATCACTGATATTCTGGAAGCTCATCAAATTTCCATATCCAATTATCCCTTCATCACTATTTCCAAGTCTTATAACTCTAGATCCTTTGCAAACATAGGATATGTGAGTGTGAAGGGCTCCTGGGTAAAGAAGCACGAAGTCGAAGCAAAGAATGAGCCTATAGAGCCCAAACCTAAACCAACTGTCTCTCATCTCAGCCCTGGAGATTCTGGCCTTGGTGAGAAGCTTCGTGCTATTGGCACTCAACTCTCTGAAATCAAAAATATCCTCACAACCACTCAGTCTACTATTGGTGACATTCATGCTATCTTCAAGGAAACAGGGTCTGATGTGTCAAAGATTAGAGTTGTTGTTCTTAGAGTTAGGGAGAATGCTGTCAAAGCTTTCAGGAAGATTCATGACAGTTTGGATGGAGTGAGCATCTTAGCCAATGCTATATTTGAACAATTGAAGGAGGCCATCTGCAACACTCTTACTTATTTTTTGTGTCATTAATGTGGTTGCTTAAGACAATTTTTTCTGTTGTGCTATTTTTGGGATGTTATCTCAGCCACTCTATAATTTTTGTTTTTTTTTGGATTATAACCCTACTGTATAATTGCGGTGTATTCTGTTTAGTTTTTGGTTTGTTTCCTCTTTACTGATGCCAAAAAGGGGGAGACAAGTATATGTTGTATAGAAGAGTATATGTTGTATCTGTATAGGCGTATTGGTATAGTCGTGTATGTTGTATCTGTATAGGTGTCCAGGTATAGTCATGTTGTATCTGTACAGGTATAGTCGACTGTGTGGCAACAATGGCATCCTCTATGGCAAGAGTCGACTCTAACCAAGGAATAGTCAACTGCATGAACAGCGAGGGTGTACCATGAACCTATCAAATTGCATACATTGAGGGGGAGTAAAACACAGGGAAGTCAACGGGTGTTTTAGACATATATATTATTTTGTCATCATCAAAAAGGGGGAGATTGTTAGATATAATTTTAATGATACAAATAATATATATGTGCAGGAAATCAATTACAGAAGAATAAGGAATCAAGGAGCTACTTAAGAAAGAACAAGAATGCACGAGTCAATCTAGATGCTTAAGGGAGGGAATCAATCAGAAAAGATTACGAATCAGTCAGCAAATTTGGATGCTTAAAGAAGGTGATAAATTCGAAAAGAAGGAAAGCTGTTAATTTCCTCCCATCAAGGAAGAGCAACGACAAGCAATCTTATTCTTTGAAAGAATCAATCTCTTTCCAAGGATCAAATATCTTGGGTTGTCAAGTCTCATCAGCAAACAGACTTCACCAAAGTATTTCTACTCAGTATCAACCTTAGACACATAATTTGATCGAACAAAAAATCCTCTCTTTATTCTACTGCAAACAAACATTATAGTTATCTGAGGCCTGTTGTGTAACAAATCAGAGAAAGAGGAGAATATAACACTGGTGAGGCATTGTATCAAAAGAGACGAGTGTTATATGAACTAAGCTATCACGTCAATTCTATTTTACTCGAAGAAATGCATTTACTAAAGAGAACTCCTTTGCAACCCAAGGAGACTGGACCAGGGTTCACATTGAATCCGAACTAATATAGAAATTCTAGTGTCTTTAATTCATGCACTTACTTTTCATGTTTTATATTCTGCTATTATATTTGTTAGGTTATTGCATCTAGTCGACTAATTGAAGAACCAGTCAACTAATAGAGATTAAGATTAGAAAATATACAATTCACCCCCATACTTGCACCCCCGAATGCACTTCACTCATGATACGCTCAGCTTCTGTGGCATCTATGCTTCTCAATAAGTTTAAATCTAGGGTCCTCTTGTACAGAATTTCCCTATTCAGGAAGAAACCACTAGTGAGCCGCATTATAGTTCTTTTTTATCTCTTTTGGCATGCTCTAGATATTCTCATGTTTTTAGGAATTGTTTTACGTCATGATACCATGGTTCACCATCTGGTTCTATCTCAATTGTATTGCAGTAAATGTGTTGATTCCGAACTTGGATTTCGAGTGGATTAATATGAGTGTTGCCTGGATAAGGGAGCATCGAGGCTGAAGTAGACAAGGTATCAGCTAGCTCATTGTGAAACCTAGGAATGTGCCTGAACTCGATGGATTTTAATATTTTGCTCAAGTCTTACACACATTGTCTTTATGGAATAAGCTTTATGTCTCAAGTCTCCCATTCGCCCTAGGCTTGCCGGATAAGCAAGTCGGAATCTCCCATAACGAATAGTTCATGCACATCCAAATCGATGGCCCTTTTCAGACCCATGATACATCTTTGTATTCTGCGTATTATTGGTACGGAATAACCAAAGTCAGGCTATTTCAGGGTAATGATATCCAATAGGTGATATGAGGATTTCCCTGATCCCAACTCCTTTGGTATTGTCAGCCCCATCAAAATACGTTTTCCATACAGGTTATCGTCTGGAACTACTTCCTCTTTTGAGTTGAGCTCTTCGTCTGGGAAGTATGTGATACGTGGCATGTAGTCATCATCAACTGGATTCTTCGCCAAATGGTCTGCAAGAATGTGCTTTCATCGCGGTGCGAGTAACATAGACGATGCCTAACTCTGTGAGCCGAATTTGCCATTTTGTGAGCCTGCCAGTGGGCATGGGCTTTTGGAAGATGTACTTCAAGGAATCCATTCTGGATATGAGGTAATTAGTGTAGGCCAAAAGATAATGGCTTAGCTTCTGAACGACCCAAGTCAAGGAACAACATGTCCTTCCTAAAAGAGTGTACTTAACCTCATAAATGGTGAACTTTTTGCTCAAATAATATATTGCTTGTTTCTTTTTGCATGTTGAATCATGTTTTCCCAGAACTCATACAAAGGAATTATCCATCACTGATAGATATAAAAACAAAGGCCTACCAAGTTCAGGTGGGACCAGTACTGGGGGTTTTGACATATAATCTTTGATCCTGTCAAAAGCTTTTTGGCGGTCGTCTGTCCACCTGATAGCTGCATCCTTTTTCAGCAACTTAAAGATGGACTCACACATGGTTATGAGCTGAGAAATGATCCTACTGATGTATTTCAACCTCTCGTGCACACTCATGACTTTCTTTATGTTCTTCAGCGGTAGTAGATCTCGAATAGACTTTATCTTAGATGGATCCAATTTGATGCCTCTCCTGCTGACTATATAATCGAGGAGTTTCCTAGGTGGAACCCCAAATGCACACTTGGCTGAATTAAGCTTAAGGGCATACCTTCGAAGCCATTCGAAGAATTATTCAAATCGCACACATGATCAGCTTGTGGCTTTGATTTTATGATGACATCATCGATATATCCTTCAATCTCTTGGTGCATCATGTTGTGAAAAATGATGGGCATGGACCTCATGTAAGTTTTCCCTGCATTCTTGAAACCGAATAACATGAGCCTATAACAATAAGTACCCCATGGAGTGGTGAAAGTAGGTTTTTCTGCATCATCCTCATCCATTAGAATTTGGTGGTACCCAGCGTAGGAATCCACGAACGATTGTATCTCCTGTTTTACGCAATTATCTACAATAACGTGGATATTTGGAAAAGGAAAATTATCCTTTGGACTTGTTTTGTTCAGGTCCTCATAGTCAAGACAGACTATGGTTTTTCCATACTTCTTTGGAACAGGCACAAAATTTGCCACCCATGTGGTGTATCAGACAACTCTGACCATGTTGGCGCTTAGTTTCTTCATTATTTCCTCTTTGATTTTGTGTTATGGTTCGCATAGTAGGAGTTGTGATCGCATAGTGTAAGGAGCAGGGTTATCCCAAACGCGGGGATATGGTCGCATTCGCATAGAGTTAAGTGGACCAAGGGTCTTGGATGGGAATTATTCATTGCGAACGTGGGAGCTAGTCTGCGATTGCATAGAGTTGGGAGCTGGAGCATTGCATTCACATATTATTGTTCGCGTTCGCATAGAGTAATTCTTGGGAGCTGAGTTTTTTTTCTTCAGAATTGCGAACGTTTTCCCGCGATCGCAATGAAGAAATTAGACCTGGGGCGAATGTTTTAAACTTGTCTTGTCCACGATTTTGAGGCTTATTTCCTCCATAGTTGATCATCTTAGGAGCTTTTTGAAAGAGATTGAAGAGGGATCCACGGGGGAAATGTTTGGAGGTAATATTCTTGGTCTAGAACACGATTAAAGTATGAATTCCACCTAGAAAATCATGAAATCTAAGCCAAATTGAAGAGATAGGGCTTGGGAAATTGGATTTTTGATTTGGGATTTGAAGGACCATTTGGGGTCGGATTTGAGAACATTTGATATGTATGAACTCGTGGGAAGATGAGGAATATATTGGTGTAAAAATTTTGAATTTAGAGATGTGGACCCGGGGGTCGGGTTTTGCTAATTTCGGGATTTGTGCCCTATATTGATTGTTTTCGCTTGGGCTTTGTTCCCTTAGCATGTTTGGACGTCCTCGTTCTGATTTTGGATAGATTTGACGCGCGTGGAGGCTGATTCGAGGGGCAAAGGCATCGCGAGGTAGAGATTTAGCCGGTTCGAGGTGAGTAATGATTGTAAATGATGTTCTGAGGATTTGAAACCCCATATTGCACATCGTAGTGCTATATTGAGGTGAGGAACACGCTGGATGACGAGCATGGGGCTGTGCACTATTGGGAATTGTCACTTGGTCCGTCCCGATTGATGGTTTTACTGTGTGTTTGATTGAAAACCATTGCTATCATCATTTATTGGGTTGAATGCCATATTTGGACTTCGTGCCAACTATTTGAACCCTTTGGGGCTTTTATTTGATATTTCCTCACTGTTTTGACTTATTACTTGAACTCAGTCATGTTATTTTCCACTGTTTTACTACTTGGCCATTTTTACTCAATTTTGAGACAATGATATTTTAAATGATGTTTGAGCTGAGAAACATTGTTTTACTCTCGCCCGAGGGGCTTGTGATGATTTTTGACTGAGTAAGGTTGAAGGCATGTATTGTGAGAAAATACTAATATTGATTTGAGGCTGAGGGCCTGAGATATGTACGCCACTAGGTGGCTTGATTGATATGAGGCCGAGGGCCTACATTTGATGGCACGAGATGGCTTGTTATCGTGCTTGGGCCGTAATGGGCCTCTCCAAGAGTCTGCACACCCCCAGAGAGTATGGGTACCCATTGCCCGAGGGGCGGATGTGGTGATATTGTGCCCTAGGGGTGAATTTCTATATGTTTACTTTACCATAATTACCTGTCAATTACTTGTTTACTTGTTGAAAGAGGACTTCACTTGATTTCTTACTGGTTTATTGTTTTCAAATGATTTTACTGTTTCATTATAGTATGCCTTGTGCCTTGCGTGTTTTCTTACTTTCAGTCATTATTTACATTTTTTACTCACTGAGTTGGAGTAATCACTTTACTCCATGCACCCTATGTGCGGATGCAGGCATAGTTGGTTCCGTTACCGAGTGCTGATTCCTCCAGCTTCATGCAGGCTTTCGGAGATTACGAGGTAGCTGTTGACATTCGCAACCCCGTATCTCTACTCCTCTATTACTTATGTTCCTTTAAGACATTTGTATTAGTTTATGGATTTTTAGCGAGATTTTATTCTGACTTATTAATTCCCATGACTAGTGACACACCGGTTAGGCCTGTGTATGGGTATTTTTCCGTGTATATATGTTATTATCGGTTATTTCAGACTTATTCTAATCATGTTCACCCTGTTCGTATATGTTTATGTGTATATAATTGAAAAATGAAAAGTTTCGGCTGGCCTTGTCTTCAGGAGATGCGCCATCACGATCGGGTTCGGGGTTAGGATCGTGATATCTTCGTACCAACTATTTGAACCCTTGGGTCTTTTTATTGATATTTCTTCATTGTTTGACTTTATACTTGAACTCAATCGTGTTATTTTCCACTGTTTTCATACTCAGCCATGTTTTACTTAGTTTCAATACTTAAATGATATTTTAAACGATGTTTGGGATGAGGAACATTGTTTTATTATTGCCCGAGTGGCTTATTTTATTTTTGACTGAGTAAGGCCGAGGGCCTATATTGTGAGGATATCTTTTGGGTCGGGCTGCACACCGCAACAGTGATATACTAATTCTGATTATGAAGCCTAGGGTATGAGATATGTACGCCACGAGTGGCTTGTTGATATGAGGCCGAGAGCCTAGAGATGATGCCACGAGATGGCTTGATATTGCACTTGGGCCGTAAAGAGCCCCTCCAGGATTTTGTATACCCCCAGTGAGTACGGGTACCCATTATGATGTGAGATATAGCCCCAGGGGCTAGTATTGTTCTATGTGATTGCCCGAGGGGCTGATATTGTTCTGAGATACTGCATGGGGGGTGGATTTGTTGACATTGTGCCCGAGGGGAGAACCTTATGTGCTTATCATTCTTACTTGCTTGACATTTACTTGTTTAATTGTGTATTTGTGCCCGAGGGGCAGATTTTCTGTGCCTATCTGCACTAATTGCTTTGCATTCATTTGCGTAATTGTTGAAAAAATCATTTTTAAAGAAGTTTAAAATTGAGCTAAGATGTTTTATGAGATTCCATAGCTTCATTGCTTTCTTACTGGTTTTGTACTACTTCTATATAGCATGTTGATGCTCTTTTCGTGATTTCATATCACTCAGTCTTTTAGTTATGATTATTACTCCCTTAGTCGGAGTACTCACTGTACTCCCTGCACCTTGTATGCAGATTCAAGTATATCTTAACCCGATAATGGATATTGGTTGATCGGGCTCAGAGTTATTGGAGTTTAGCAAGGTAGCTGCGGCTTTCGCAGCAATACTTTTCTCCATCTTTGTTGTACTTGTTGGGGATTTATCCTTATACATAACTTAAATTGACTTTTTTTAAACTATTCAAACGGAATTTGAGAATTGTGTCGGCTGGCTGTGAGCACATTATTATTGCCTCACATGAATTAATCCTACAAAATTCAAGAAAAATAGATTTTTTCCAATTATTTACCATTTTATAGGATTTTTATTTAACCGTTTGTATTTTTTACATGTTTAAGTTTTATTTAAATCATGAAAAGTACCAAAAATACGACGCACGCCATTTATGCTTTATTTTCATATTTTTAGGTTAATTAGTAAAGTAGTTGTGTTATAAAATTTAAAAAATCACAAAAAGTAATTTGTTTTTACATTTTATCTTTTAATTTTTAGCTTATTGATTTTTCCCTTTTTAAGTTAGAATTAAGTATGGTTTATGATATAATTAGCTAATTAGATTAATTCACAATTTTAGATAATACATAAATTTTAATTTATAGGAATTTAATTAAAAGAAAAACGAAAAATTAGAAAAAAATAAAAGAAAGAGTTGGGAAAATGATTTGTCTTGTAAAATTGGATCATTTTAATTAAAGACCCACTCAATTTTTTCCAATCAAGCCCAATCAATTACCCCAACCCGTCAGCCCAAGCCCCGACCCGCCAGACCTAATTCTCCCACATTAAAATAACCTAGAAAAGGGCCTAATTCTAGACCTAATAGATCAGAACCCAGCGCCGCTTTCCCTTTTTCCCCTTTCTTCGGATTCCTTCTTCATCTCCCTCAAAAAACCAGAGAGCAACGGGCCTGGATCAATCTTCTTGCACCTCTGATCTACAGCAAATACCAGTGACTCTCATCTCTCACCTGATTCACGATTCACACTCACAAAGCAATAGAGACACCTCTTTCTTCAAGTTTGGAACCCATGAAATCTCTCTCAATTTTTGACCTTGCAAATCCGGTGACTACCTGCTCCGGTGAATGAAGGGAGTTTCCAGCGAATGACGCCCTACTACGGTTAATCAGTGCGTTGGAATTGTTCATTGCTTCTTCGATCCCTTCTCTTCTTTGATTTGGGGATGATTGTGATTTATTGCTGCTGTCGATTGCTGCAATTTTGGCTGAGTTTTGTTCAAATTTGCCCATGGGCTTAGGAAATCACTGTTTTAGCTGCTGCTAAATATCCTGTTGAACATTTCAGTCTTTAGCCTTCCATTTCAGCTTCATTTGGATAATTTTGAGCTATATTTTTGCTGTCGAAGTATGATTTTCAGTCTAAAACAATATAACTATTTTCTAGCGTCAATATTGTGGAATCTGTATCCATGTGTTTACTTCAGCATTTGTTGAGTGATATGTGTTTAGCTTGGGAATCTATTTCCATTTCAGCTTGGGATATCAAGGCATCTCAGTTGCTTTTGGCATAGGGCTTTTCTTGAACTTTCTCGATGTTACTGGTTTTCACAGTAGCTTTTGTTTTATTTTTTTTTGTTAATTAAAACATGGCATAATTACTAGTACTATTCGTTAATTCAGTGATTTGGGTATAAAGAGTTGGGTTGTGAAATTTGGGGAATATGAGATGGGTAAATCCGCCAAGTCATGTGTTTAATTATTTTGCTTGATTTTAAAATATGACACATTAATAGGTTAAGGGAACCAGGTAATAATATAATCCTGTAATGGCCCTTCCTAGGTTCAGGTGTGCTCTTTTTACTTATTTATATTCTGTCACGTTATTTGTCTAGTTGTTTATTTTTTTCCCGCAATGGTTTGAATACTTATTTTTTTGGATAATTACTTTTGCGGCTGAGGTGGTTCGGGCATGTTCGGAGGAGGGGCCCCGATGACCCGGTGAGGAGCTGCGAGCGGTTGGATATTGTCGGTGGTCGGCGAGGGAAAGGGAGGCCTAAGAAGCATTGGGGAGAGGTGATTAGGCAGGACATGGCCAGTATGCAGGTTACCGAGGATATGACCCTTGATAGGGGAGTCTGGAGGTCTAGAATCAGGATTGTAGGTTAGGGTTCATAGGTGATTAGTGTTTTAGTATGGTAGTTACTGCTTATTATTATTGCATGCGACTGTATTTATGTGGCTTATGTTTTCATAATTATTTACGTTACTTTTGTGGGAGTACCTATGCTTTATTATTTGGTTTTGTCTTGCTTGTGTTTCTAATTTTACCTCTGTTTCTTAATGCAGCTTTCCCATTTGTATTATATTCGCCGAGGGTCGATTGGAAGCAGCCTCACTGCCCTTTCGGGCAGGGGTAAGACTCGTCTACATATTATCCTTCCCAGACCCCACCTGATGGGAGCATACTGGGTAGTTGTTGTTGTTGTTGTACTTTTGCGGCTTCGCTATTTGGATCTTTGTCAATTTATTTTGTCCATTATGTCTTGATTGGTTGTGCAATTTAACTTAAGTAGTTGAATTAATTTGGACAGAGATAGATATCACTTTAGCATGTAATAAATTAAAGAGTGTCATGCCAAATAAAATTTCAAAATTTATGGTTCTCACTTAATTAATTTTGACACTTTAGAAATTGAGGTGTGTCATTAGTTGAATTTTCTATGACCCTCGTAAATTTTGTCATTAACTTGATACCGCGTAGTTATTTTAGGTGCGTTATTTTAAAATTAATTTTTCAAAATTGGGTGTGCATTTCATATGACCCAACTCTAATTCTCAATATTGTTAAATAAAATGTGTCATGTACCGCAGATGTATTTCATGTGGCATGGTTCAAGATGTGTTTTAGATGACGTTGAAACTTTCTAAAATTAATTAAAAGCGGCTAATAAGTTTAAAAAATACACCATAGGTTAAACTTCTAATAAATAAGATAATAGGCTAATTATAGTAAGTTAAGCGATCGTGCTAGAACTATGAAACCCGCAAATGCCTAACGCCTTTTTTCGGGTTAACAGAATTCCTTATTCAGAATTTCTGGTTCGCAAACTTCATAAGGAAAGTCGAATTTTCCTCAATTTGGGATTTACAAATAAATTGGTGACTTGGCACACCAATTAAAATATTTCAAGTGGCGACACTGGAAAAATCAAATAAAATAATCTCATTTTGGATAATATTATTTAAAGTAGAAAAACTCTTTTATATACCTTCGAGTGTGTAAAAGGAGATGTGATACTGACCTTGTCTTCACGAGAGGCACCATCACGGCCGGGTTTGATTTGGGATCATGACAAATAGCGATAATGTTGGTCGCTATTTTTGGTCAAACGGTCAAAATTTATTTTTTAAATAAAAAATAACAATCAAAGTTGGTCACTTTTACCTTAGAGACCAAAGTTGGTCGCTAATTAGCAACCAACTATGGTCTCTAAAGTAAAACGACCAATAAAATAGTGACCAAGCTAGTTTGGACGCCTTTTGGTCGCTTTGTGACTTGTAGCGACCAACCTTGGCCGCTTTTTGTGGTCGCTTTGTGACTTGTAGCGACCAACTTTGACCGTTTTTTGTGATCGTTTTTTCTGAATTTCTAGTAGTATAAGAGAGATGAAAAACATAAATAGTATACTTCATGCTTCAATGGTAATATATATCATAAATACTTATGTTGCTATAAAATATAAAAATAGCTAATGATAATATATACCATAAATACTTATTTTGCTATAAAATACAAATAATTATAAAAAAATAATATTTTAATATAATTATGATTTATAATAAATAGGACACATACTTTTGTTATATGGGGTAAAATTTTCAAAATTATACTCTTAAATCCTAAATCCAGTCATACTATTACCAAGATTTTCAGCCATCACATGAGCTAAAATATCCTATGCAATTCATCTTCTCCGCCACTTAAAATGTCCAACTTTATGGGATAAATAAAATAAAATAAGACAAAGCTAAATTGAGAGACATGAAAGTAAAATAAATTATTGAAGTCCAAAAAATAAGAAACTTCTAGTATATTAATTTTTTTTGGTTGGATATGGTTTGCTGCAATTTGACAAAATTTGCATCTTAGTCACATCGCTTTCCTTGTTATTTTCATGCTCGCATTTCCGCCAAACACGCAGAAAGCTGTTTTCATCTGACTCTTGAAGAGCACAGTTACGTGTCTAACTATCATTCCATCACCTTGATGTCTCGAAACCCCAAAATACCCCGCTTGATAATATCAGAAATTCAGAATATTAAAATAGGAAAAATCACACTCATACCAAACTAATAAATGCATATAATAATAATATATAAAGGATTATCGGAACAAACACTTTAAAATACTATTTAGAGTATGAGTTCACCATCAATACAAGAAATACATGTAAAATCTTAATCTTATAAATGGGACGTGAAAGAATAACATATAAAATACTTTACTTATCATAGTCAAACAAGTTGTTCTTTGATCATAATTGTTTTATCTGTCATTCAAATATTTTTAAATTATTAATATATATAAAAGAGAATTCTAGATGCTTCAGAAAGGAGGTGTGAGCGGCTGGTTGCGGAAGGCATAATAAGAGGTAGAGGGCAGCCTAAGAAGTATTGAAAAGAGGTGATCAAGCAGTATATGGTGAGACTTCAGATTTCCAAGGATATGACACTTGATAGGAATTTGTGGAGATCGAATATTACGATTATAGGTTAGGAGGTAGTTGAGTCTTGCGTTACTTTGTATATTTGTGAGACTATTCCGGTAGGGTTTTGTCTTAAGAGAGCTAGGGGCAATGATGTATCTTACTATTTTCTTTTTGACGTTGGATCCATTTACTAGCCACCGTTTTTGCTTTGCATTTTTCTTCTGCATTTTATATTTCTATTTTTCCTATGATCTCCTTGATTAATCTAACATCCTTTCCTTTTGTCTTCTTTTTATTATCTTGAGCTTATGATCTTTCGGAAATAATATTTCTGCCCCTTCGGAGTAGGAGCAAGATCTGGGTGCACATTACCCTCCCAGACTTTATTTGTGGATTTTATTGGGTTGTTATTGTTGTTGTTAATTGATTATAATTTATAGTATTTTTTTATGTAGTTTTCAAATGTATAATTTTTACTTCTAAACTTAAGAATTCTATGTTCGAATTCACAGTTAGAACTAACATCTTGACTCTCAAAATTTGAATTGTATTACTTAAGTTGATATGGATGGAAGTAAGGTAATTATTTTGAAGGTTTATAATATTACCCATAAAGAAATTCTTTTAATTATTTAATATTGACTCTTAAGATTATATTTACCAAATTGGGTTTGCACATTAAGTATCAAGTAAGTCCATCTTTTGTAAAATTTCAAAAAATTTGTTAGTATGAGTTTCTATGATTGTTTAGAGGTAACATCAGACTGAGATATGATATAGTTACGGTTTTCTAATTATCTCTTTGGTGAGGAAATTATTAATTTATTACCAAAACAGGAGAATTATCTAAATATATACAATTTGGAGTCCAATACGTGAATGGTCACTCAACTATCTTAAATTATCGTCTAAAGTATTTTTCTTTCGTTTATAATAACAGAGTCACTGAATTATATCTGTTGCAATCAAAAAGTCACTCACTTAGATTTTACCCTCTAAGTTATAAACATTTATTTTCTTTTTATTTATTTAAACTTTTTAGTATTATGCTGGAATGACAAATAATAAGCATAATAAAAAATTAATTAAAATAATTTGTTAGTAATAATAATTTTAGTATTAACATTTAAAAATTTATTTACACAATTCAAAATGAAAGAAAATAAAGGTTGTAAAATATATATTCCATGCACGTAATATAATTTTTTAATTTAAATAAAAGTATTTTTATACGACTTAACATAGCATATTTTACCTATACAGATAGTTCCTCTGCTTTCCGGTGACATAACTTTGTGTCATTGAAAGTTGGTAGAAACATCATAATATAATTGAATATCATTTTCAAGAATATATAATATATATTATAAAAATATCTTTATTTAAATAATTATTTTTGTAGTACGTGCATGAAATATATATTTTACAATCTTTATTTTCTTTTATTCTAATTGTGTAAATATATTTTTGAATTTTTGTAGTTAATACTAAAATATTTTAAAAAATAAAGGAGGATAAATATTTATATTTTAGAGGGTAAAATAGGTATTTGACAATTAAAATTTTAAAAAATCTAACTAAATGATTTTCTGAGTACAATAAACATAATTCACTAACTTTATTATTGCAAACGAAAAGAATAACTTTAGGAAATAACTTGAAATAAATAAATAGCTATTTAAGTAATTGACTCGTACAATTTGAAATTGACACCTAATTCCAATTAGATATACATAAATAAGCAAGTAGCATAAGTAGTTAAAAACCTTATATGAATGTTCTTTTTTGTACAATGACGTAAAGCTGTTTAACCTATATCTTCTTAGGTAGTACTAAAACTCTCATATTAACACAATCTAAAACTTACACAATTTCTTAAGTAAAAATTTATACCGACGTAAAAAACAAAAAGATCTGAATTAATTTTGCAGCGGCTGAAAAAGTGTAAGACAGGAAAAAACTATTTAAGGAGGGCAGATACGTCTTCTTACAACAGCATAACCAAAGGCCCCAGACTCATATAAACCGTATCATCCAGTAGCAAAAGTAACACAATTTCCATCGACCTTCCCCAGTTTTCCTCACTCATTTGTTCTTCACAGTAATGGCTTCCATCTCTTCTCTAAATCAAATTCCTTGCAAAACTCTGCAAATTACATCCCAATATTCAAAACCCACCTCAAGAATCTCAACTTTGCCCCTCACCTCCACAAACTTCCCATCAATTTCAGTCAAAGAATTTACAAACCCAAAACAAAAATTCATCGCACAAGCCAAGAACTACGACAAGGAAGACGAGTGGGGTCCAGAGGTGGAGCAAATAAAGCCAAGTGGAGGAGGAGTAGCGGTAGCAGAGGAAGAACCGCCAAAGGAGCCGAGCGAAATTGAATTGCTGAAGAAACAGTTGGTTGATTCATTTTATGGAACCAATAGGGGTTTGAGTGCTAGCAGTGAAACTCGGGCTGAGATCGTGGAACTCATCACTAAGCTTGAATCCATGAACCCAACTCCTGCTCCTACCGAGGCGTTGCCTCTACTCAATGGCAAATGGATTCTTGCGTAAGTTCCTGTTTTCACCTGCATCATGAAAAATCTACTTTTTCCTTTCATTTATTTTTGTGGTCCATATTGCTATGTGTGAAATGAACAAGAAAGAAAGGAATTAATATTCCGAATTTATACCAAAACTTAATTTCTTTTTTCTCTTTGTTAAGATGGAATCTGTAATTCTTTTGGGAAAACGGAGAACAGCTTTTTTATCAACTTTTATTGATTTTATGAAAAAATCTTTCTCAATTGAAGGGGTAGTTTAAGGCTGATGAATCTTTTGGATGGGTTACTTAAGTAGTATTGATTGACTCCCATGACTAACTGCTTCACTAGCTAGGAATTTTTTGTTTTTGGTTATTATCTGTTGTATGTTGATTATTGTGCTCTAAGCAATCGGATTCTTTGGTTAAATAAAATCTATCGTAGTTTATTTATTCAATAATCGAGTCTGAGCTAACACTCTTGCTTATCTGGAGCACAGAAGGAAAGGTAATAATAGGTTTTGGTACTTTGAAAACTAGAAGTATCCGGAAGGGGAGCCTTGGAGTAAAAGCTGTTTCCGTCGAGTCCGATTCGTGGAATAGCATCAGGATAGGCTGCCTATATCACACATCCTTTAGGGTGCGGCCCTTCCCTGGACCCTGCGTGAATGCATGATGCTTTGTGTGCTAGAAAACTAGAAGTATCCCTAAAACATATCAGGATTTTAGTTATATCCCTTCACTGCTGCGTTCCTTAAGGGTTACATAAAAGTTTTAAATTTATGGGTGCTACATATACGCATTAAAGATATTACTGCGTCCATATATGTTGCCATGACCATACATCAAACATACATCCACCCCTAATTTTAGAGTGTTTTTGCGATGCAGCAAAGTTGAAGGAGATTATAATAGTTTGATGTGAAGAGACTAATTTTCTTTGAGAATCACTTTCTTAGGGTGGCATCTTTTCACCACATCACTGCTGGCTTGTTGATTCTTAGCTAATCATTATCTTTTGATGAAAGGGTATTCTTTACTGATAAGAATGTTAAAACTTACTTGCTTCATTGTAAATGTAATATACTCATTGCTTGTTGGCATGAACACTTGGACTGGAACACTGCAGTTACACATCTTTTTCTGGTCTGTTTCCCTTGTTGTCGAGGGGCACACTGCCCCTGGTTCGCGTTGAGGAGATCTCTCAGACCATCGATTCTGAGGCTTTCGCCGTTCAAAACTCTGTTGTCTTTGCTGGACCTTTAGCTACAACTTCCATTACTACCAACGCCAAATTCGAAGTGAGAAGTCCTAAGCGTGTCCAGGTCATTATCCTCTTCCACATTTTTCTAGTCTAGTTATAATCCCTTATACAGTTATACTCGATCATCATTTTGGTCTCATGTTATACTGTGTTTCGTGGTTCAGATTAAATTTGATGAAGGCATAATTGGAACACCCCAGTTGACAGATTCTATTGAGCTGCCTGAGAACGTCGAATTCTTGGGACAAAAAATTGATTTAAGCCCTTTCAAAGGCTTGGTTAATTCAGTCCAGGACACAGCTTCTTCAGTAGCCAAGTCTATTTCCAGTCAACCACCAATTAAGTTTCCTATTTCCAACAGCAATGCACAATCTTGGCTGCTGACAACATACCTGGATGATGAGCTTAGGATTTCCAGAGGAGATGGAGGCAGTGTATTTGTGTTGATCAAGGAAGGCAGTCCCCTCTTGAAGCCATAAAAAGACATTTTCTTGGAGTTGTGTATGATGCTAGCTAGTATAGAAGAGCAAAAAATGGAAAGGAAAAAAAATGGTGTAAACTAAAAATATATTTACATTGAAAGGTAAATCTATAGATCTGCTTGACCTCATGATTTGTAACTATTGGGGATTCTGGTGTATCAAATATTGGAATATATGGTTTGAAAGAATTAGCATATGAACTGCTTCGCTGGAATTCAATCAACTTTGGAAGCCTTTGTATAGCGATTTACTTTGAGTGAACCATAAAAATAGTTGATTGAATTCCAAAGTTGGGTTTGGGGCCTTGAAGGCTTAGTCTAGTGGTAAGAGAGTAGCACGTTATGTGAGAGTTAAGACATAGGAGTTTAAATTCTGTCACAAACAAAATGTTGATATTTTAATAGAAAGAATAGAACGACGGATGTACTATTTATTGAAGGCTAGGAAGATTATACTAGCACCCTCGAAGTAGGGGCTTTCATGGTTTGGTTTGTGCCGATTTTTTCCTAAAAAAAATTAAATTAAGTAGATCGATTTTTCAAATATTAAAATTAAACTAGTAAGTTGGTTTTTTATTAATTCGATTTTTATCGTTTTTTCGATTCTGTTAGATTTCGATATATTTCTTAAATTGAAAGTACAAAAGAATAAAAGTCGAGTATCTCCATTAGAGAGAGAAGAAGCTTTTGAATATTTTCTATTATGTGCCATGTACAATGAAAATCAAGTATGTACAAAATAATAAGAGAAAACCTCTAACTCCTCAAAATTTTAATAATTCATATTTTGTCCTACTTACAAAAAATGGCCCTTCGTCCCAAACGTATTGCATATAGTAGGCGAAAGGAATAAGCATGACAATACAAGTGCATGTAGCTTAGTGGATAGAGCACTCGTTTCCTAAGCTGAAGGTTGTAGGCTCAACCCTTACCTGGCGTGATAGACCAACCTTTTTTTGCCTTTTTAAATGTACTTCTGGATCTGATAAGTATTAGCTAACAATTGAATGAAATATATAATGCAGGTCATATACAAACTATCTATTTTTGTATATTTTTTTTATTTATAACAGTCTATTTTTGTATAATAACAGATTATTTTTGTATAGTGACAGTATTTTGTATATTTTTGTATAGTAACAATCTATTTGTATAGTGACAGCATATTTTGTATATTTTTTTATATACTAACAGTCTATTTTGTATAATGATAGTCTATTTTGTATATTTTTTGTATAGTAACAGTCTATTTTGTATAGTGACAGTCTATTTTGTATATATTTTGTATAGTGAGAGCTAATTGTCTATAAATTATATTGTGGCAGTCTGTTTACTATATTTTATATAGTGATAGTCTATTTTATACATATTTTGTATAATGACAATCTATTTAGTATATTTTTTATATAATGACATTCTATTTTTGTATATATTTTGTATAGTGACACTCTATTTATAAATAAATTATATAGTGACAGTCTATTTATTTATATGAATTGTATAGTATTAGCTAACAACTGAATGAAATATGTAACGTAGTTCATATAAAAAATGTCTATTTTTGTATATTTTCTGTATCATAACAGTCTATTTTTGTATAATAACATACTTTTTTGTATATATTTTGCATAGTGACAGTCTATTTTGTATATTTTTTGTATAGTAACATCATATTTGTATAGTGACAGTCTATTTTGTATATTTTTTATAAAATAACATTCTATTTTGTACAGTGACAGTTTATTTTATATATTTTCTGTATAGTAACAGTCTATTTTATATATGGACAGTCTATTATGTATATATTTTGTATAATGAGAGCTAATTTTATATAAATCATATAGTAGCATTCTATTTAGTATATTTTTATATTAATGATAGTCTATTTTGTATATATTTTGTATATTTAATATATATTTTGTATAATGATATTCTATTTTTGTACATATTTTATATAGTGACACTCTATTTATATATAAATTATATAGTGACAGTCTGTTTGTATATAAATTGTATAGTGACTGACTATTTTGTATAATTTTGTATAATGACAGTCTATTTTGTAGATATTTCAACCTTTCTCATGGTCATCTCCTATGTGTAGAAAATCACACTATCTATGATATGTGCGCTTTGGTTGTATGAGCATGATTTTCAGGTATAGGTTTTGATGAATGACAAACAATGAAGTCAAGCGTCAAACAAAGATATAATATGACAAACAATCAAATGGCGAGAAGCATACTGATGACGGAATTGCATGAACAAGCCAAAGTCGAGCCAAAGAGTTCAAGACCGAAGACCCAAGACGTAGGTCGTTTGGTAGAATCAATGAAAGAACAACGTTTAAGTTATCTCGTCTTTTGGCTCAACATTAGGTCATCATAAACATGCATAAAACATTTTATTAAATCTTATTTATCATAAACATGCATAAAATATTTTATTAAATCTTATTTATCATAAACATGCATCTTTTGATTTGTATTTTAATCAAAATGGTTTTTAAACATGTCTTTTAAATCTGGACCTAAACAATCAATTATATGCTCCTTACAATCGATTGTGTTTTTCAAAATAGCAAACAATCGATTATACAGTTTTAACAACCGATTGTATTAAGACAATGTGATATGAAGTTTTTCAAAATAGCAAACAATCGATTATATACTTCTAACAATCGATTGTATTGAGACAGTGCTTAAACTGAATTTTTCAATCAGCTAAATAATCGACTATATGTTTTTAACAATCGATTATAATCAGAATAATCGATTATGGTTTTTATACAATCGATTATATTCAGACCGTTCCCACAGAATCCTAAATTGATTTTTGAACGTTGAAGAACAATCGATTATACAGGTTTTACAATCGATTGTTTCCCTTAAAATCAGGAGTCTGTCTTTTGAACGGTCCTCAAACAATCGATTGTGTAGGTCAAACAATCGATTGTATGAGCAAAAATTCAGGGATTTTATTTGTCAATTAAGCAACGGTCAGCACCATTTTTCACCTATAAAATGAGGTATTTTGAGCTGCTTTTAAACACACAACTCATCCATACATTGATATACATATTGATCATTTTCAAGCATCATTTTAGAGCTTTTGTTGAGCTATTTGATAGACAACTTTGTGTTGTTCATAGAGCTAAAATTATATCTCTTTATCTACTCTTTTGAGAGAGTGCTTGTGTAAAAGAGAGTTGTTTGAGAAGAACATATCTTCTCATTTGTCGGGTTTGCTAAGTACCCAAAGTCTTAGTGGTTGAAGTCTTGGGGTGAGGTATCCTCAAGCAAGTGAAGTCTTAAGGTGCGGTATCCTTGAGCAACTGTAACGGTTTGTTAAGAACCCGTAAGCTTGACGAAGATAGTGGAATCTCGAGAGAGTCTCTCGGGGACTGGACTAGCCACGGGTTGTGGTGAACCAGGATAAAATACGGTGTGTTCTTTCTTGATTATTTCAATTACCGTATTTACTTATTCCTGCAATTTTAAATTCCGCAATATTTCAATATTCTCGTGCCTCACTATTCACCCCCCCCCCCCCCTCTAGTGAACGGCATAAATACTAACAATTGGTATCAGAGCCTAACTCTCTGAAAGCCTTAACCGGTTGAGAGCGATATATATATTTTTTGAGAATATTGAACGCAGGAATAATGAGCGAAGGACAATCCCCCACTTGCCCTCCACTATTTGATGGAACAAACTATACATATTGGAAAGAGCGGATGAGTATCTTCCTCAAAGCAAACAGTTTTCGTTTGTGGCAAATCATCAAAAACGGTGAACCAATACCGACAAAGAAAGTTGGAGAAACCACGATTCCAAAGAAGGAAGATGAATATGATGCCGAGGACATCAAGAAATTTGAAAATAATGCAAGGGCCATCTATGTATTATATTGTGTGGTGAATCCGGATGACTATCGAAAAATCTCTTGCTGCACAACCGCCAAGGAGATATGGGATAAACTCGAGATCATTTATGAAGGTACGCCTCAAGTCCGAGAATCCAAAATTGATTTTCTAACACATAAATATGAAATCTTTATAATAGAGAAGGAACCCATTGGTATTATGTTTGAACGATTTTTAAGAATCGTCAACGATCTCCATGCTCTCGGGAAAGTTTACACGAACAAAGATCTTGTTCGAAAAGTCCTACGGAGTCTCACTCCCGAATGGCGTTCCAAAGCCAATGCAATCCAAGAGTCGATGGAATTCACGGATATCACAATTGATGGACTAAGAGGTAACCTCGAAACTTATGATAGCACAATTCTTAACCCTTATCTTAGAAGTAATTCAAATTTTGCCTTCAAAGCCTCATCCTCTAAACGAGAAGAGGTAAGTGATTCGGAAAGGGATGATGATAATATTTCAAATGATATAATTGAAAAGTCTTGTAAGTCTATGAAGAAGGACAAGAAAAAGAAGAAACACCATAGGCGCGTATCACAGGATTCGGACAGCTCAGGCGATGAAACCGCCGCATTGTGTCTCATGGCAAACGAAGAAGAAGAGGTAAGTACATCTAACTCTCACTCGTTTGAAGAATTACAAAATGCCTATGATGAATTGTATGGTGAATTTGTTAATGCTTCCAAAATGATAAAAGATTTGAAGAAAACACTTTCTTTGCAGAAAACACTTTCTTTGCAAGAAACAGATTTTCAGAAAACACTTTCTTTACAAGAAAAAGATTTTGAAAAATCCTCCTCTTGAAAGAAATAGATTTTGAAAAATTGACTACTGAAATTGGTGTTCTTAAAAATAAAATTGAAGTTTTAGAAAAAGAAAATAAATTTTTGGAAAATGACATTGTTGATTTTAAAAATAAGATCAAGGAATTGAATGAAGCCTCTTCAATTGATAAATGCTCAAATTGTTCTTCTTGTAGTTCTTTAAAAATAGAGAACATAGAACGTAGGAACGCACTAGAAAAACGTAGTGTTGATAGTCCTAAAATTGCAGTTGTTAAAAAGGATGAAAGTAATGAGGTTGGTCAATCTGGAAAGAATTCTAGGAACCTCACTAATGAGTCTAAGATTAATTGTTTTAGACCACCTAGAAACAACTCTAGGACTTTTGTTAATAAGTCTAGAATGAAAACTTTTAGACCACCTAGAAATGATTCTAGGAATTTCAACGATTCTAGGAAAAACAAATTTAGATCACCTAGAACGCATTTGACTCAACCTAGACATATGCACAATCCTAATGTTATATGTCACTATTGTAATCGGGTAGGACACATTGCACCCGTCTGTTTTGCTAAACATAGAGATTTATATGTTGATTATGATTATTATTATCCTAACCCCCAAGGACCCAAAAGAAGTTGGGTACCAAAAACCTATATTTAGGTTCTTTTTGCAGGTGTGCTTGAAGACTACAATATTGTAGTGGATGCACCAAGCACGAAACCTTAATGCATTAAGGGGGAACGTCGGTTAGTTATCATATTTTGAATAAAAACGTAATAGTTGATATGTGCTAAAAATCAATATTATCTTTGTTTGATGCATGTCTTAGTAAGTTCTTTTTGAATAACAATTAGTATCAATTAGTTTTAATATAAATGATTGATTCATGTTTTGATGAATATTCTTAGTTTAAAATAACAATTGGCATAGTTGAGAAAAATGACCGTTATTATTAGTATGCCATATACTAACATTTGATATGATCTTGTTTATTACGATTGGTATCGTCAATGGTTTAAATAATTTTTGGTATAATCTTTTTGCTAATGCCAAAAGGGGGAAGAATATAGGCGATATGCATGCCTTAATTGAGGGGGAATATTCAATTAAGGGGGAATTATTGAATTGATTAGTTGAATTGGTTGCATAAATTGTATGTTGAGATATAGCATGAATTTAGGGGGAATTCAATATGCATATCTTCCGTTGTTTGTCATTATCAAAAAGGGGGAAATTGTAGAAAATCACTCTATCTATGATATGTGCACTTTGGTTGTATGAGCATGATTTTCAGGTATAGGTTTTGATGAATGACAAACAATGAAGTCAAGCGTCAAACAACGATATATATGACAAACAATCAAATGGCGAGAAGCATACTGATGACGGAATTGCATGAACAAGCAAAAGTCGAGCCAAAGAGTTCAAGACCGAAGACCCAAGACGTAGGTCGTTTGGTAGAACCAATGTAAGAACAACGCTTAAGTTATCTCGTCTTTTGGCTCAACATTAGGTCATCATAAACATGCATAAAACATTTTATTAAATCTTATTTATCATAAACATGCATAAAATATTTTATTAAATCTTATTTATCATAAACATGCATCTTTTGATTTGTATTTTAATCAAAATGGTTTTTAAACATGTCTTTTAAATCTGGACCTAAACAATCGATTATATGCTCCTTACAATTGATTGTGTTTTTCAAAATAGCAAGCAATCGATTATACAGTTTTAACAATCGATTGTATTAAGACAGTGTGATCTGAAATTTTTCAAAATAGCAAACAATCGATTATATACTTCTAACAGTCGATTGTATTGAGACAGTCTTAAACTGAATTTTTCAATCAGCTAAATAATCGACTATATGTTTTTAACAATCGATTATAATCAGAATAATCGATTATGGTTTTTATACAATCGATTATATTCAGACCGTTCCCACAGAATCCTAAATTGATTTTTGAACGTTGAAGAACAATCGATTATACAGGTTTTACAATCGATTGTTTCCCTTAAAATCAGGAGTCTGTCTTTTGAACGGTCCTCAAACAATCGATTGTGTAGGTCAGACAATCGATTGTATGAGCAAAAATTCAGGGATTTTATTTGTCAATTAAGCAACGGTCAGCACCATTTTTCACCTATAAAATGAGGTCTTTTGAGCTGCTTTTAAACACACAACTCATCCATACATTGATATACATATTGATCATTTTCAAGCATCACTTTAGAGCTTTTGTTGAGCCATTTGATAGACAACTTTGTGTTGTTCATAGAGCTAAAATTGTATCTCTTTATCTACTCTTTTGAGAGAGTGCTTGTGTAAAAGAGAGTTGTTTGAGAAGAACATATCTTCTCATTTGTCGGGTTTGCTAAGTACCCAAAGTCTTAGTGGTTGAAGTCTTGGGATGAGGTATCCTCAAGCAAGTGAAGTCTTTAGGTGCGGTATCCTTAACAACTGTAACGGTTTGTTAAGCACCCGTAAGCTTGACGAAGATAGTGGAATCTCGAGAGAGTCTCTCGGGGACTGGACTAGCCACGGGTTGTGGTGAACCAGGATAAAATACGGTTTGTTCTTTCTTGATTATTTCAATTACCGTATTTACTTATTCCTGCAATTTTAAATTCCGCAATATTTCAATATTCTCGTGCCTCACTATTCACCCCCCTCTAGTGAACGGCATAAATACTAACACTATGTTCTTCCTCTCATTGAGAAACCAGCCACCGGCGTTCATGGCTTCACAATCACCGAAAATGATAACAAGATCGCCGGAGTTTTAAGTTTTTAGCCAAAGATCTTCAAAATATTATCTACATATTTACAGAAACCAAAAGAGAAAATCATAGAAAGAAGACAATGATGTCTCTCGTGTTGCCTTATGCTACACACTACTCTTCTCACTTTCCTCTTCTTCCCTATAGATTGTTGTTACTGATTTTTACTAGTCATCGTTGGGGTTGACTACTAGATGGCGACGGTATTACCCCCATAGACGGTTACTGTTCCACACTATTGATACGTCATTCCTCTCCTCGTTCATCGGTATTTCTTTTGTTTTGATGTTGATTTAACGGGTAAAAATCCAAATCTTCTTAGATCTGGCCGGTTCTAGGATTTCTAGCATTTTGTTGTTGTTTTAACGGGTAAAAGTCCAAATCTTCTTAGATCAGGCCGGTTCTAGTATTTTTCAGCGTGGGAATTCGATCAGTGAAGTTTCCTACTAGCATTTGTCATTATTTTTAGGCTACGACTTATATGGGTCAATCTGTGGGCTACCAGATGATATTTGTTTTGCCTAATGTGCTATAAATGAAGTTCTCTCAAATAGTAAGGCCTTAAATAAATACAAGATTGGGTCGGGTCTTATTACTGGCCCAAAGTAAAGAAATAAATCAGCCACAATCAGATGGACCTAGTCCAGTAGCCCTATTCAAGTTGGAGGGTTACCCGATCTCCAGCTTGTGAACATGAAGATGGTGAGCAGCTCCAGGTAACACCTTGGTAAGAACGCCAGCCACTTATGAAACACTAGAGGTGTGAAGAAGACTGATTAGGCCTTCCCCAAGCTTACCGTAAACAAAATGACAGTCCAATTTAATGTGTTTAGTGTGTTCATGAAAAATAGGGTTTCGTACAATGTGGAGGGCTGCCTGATTGTCAAAAAACAACGAAACATGTAAAGAGGGAGAAACACTAAAATCAGACAATAATCTGGTGAGCCAAGACAACTCTGCCACAACCTTACTCATAGACATATACTCAGCTTCAGTGAAGGAGATGGAGACAATATGTTTCTTATTTGACTTCCAGCCTACCAAGCTGCCCCCAAGAAAAATACAAAAATGGGTGACAAACCTGCGGCTGTCTGGGCAAGAAGCCCAATCACTGTCACAATAAAACTGCAGGGACAAGTCAGGAGAGTTATTAAGAAAGATGGCAAAATCAGATGTGCCCTTGAGGTATCGCAGCAAGTGAATGGAGGCCTGTATGTGTGGAACACAAAGAGATTGCATAAATTGACTCAGGTGTTTAACAACAAAGCTAAGGCCAGGCCTAGTGTGCGTTAGAAAATTCAGCCTGCCTACTAGACTCATGCACTCTTCAGGTTTGGGCAAGGGAGTTTCAACCTTATATTTCAACTTGAAATTCAGCTCAAGAGGACAAGTGATAGGAGAGCAACAACAACAACAACAACAACAACTACCCAGTATACTCCCACCAGGTGGGGTCTGGGGAGGGTAATATGTAGGCAGTCTTACCCCTACCCAAAAGGGCAGAGAGGCTGCTTCCATGCGACCCTCGGCGCATAGGATAGAATGAAAAGCTGCATTGGAAAACAAAGACAAAATTAGTAACCAAGGCAAGACAAAACAAAATAACAAAACAAAGCATAAGTAATCCTGCAGATGATAGGAGAGCATTCAGAGGAATGGAAATCAACCACCAAATGATAAATAAACTTCTTTCGATGAAGAAGAACCCCAAAATTAGTGCATAAGACCTCAATGCCAAGGAAGTAGTTAAGAGAGCCCAAGTCCTTAATCTTGAACTGGTCATTGAGAAAGGACTTCAAAGCAGTCAGTTCAACTAGATCATACCCAGTCAAGATGATATCATCTACATAGACAGCCAAGATGACCAAAGAATCTTCAAAATCCTTGGTAAAAATAAAGTAATCATTTAAGGAATGAGAGAAACTGTTGGAGCATAAAGCTGAGACAATTTTGCATACTATTGTCTAAAGCCTGTCATAAACTATAAAGAGATTTATGGAGTTTACAAACCTAAGAAGAAGAAGAAGAATGAGGAATTCTGAGACCAGGTGGCAACTTCATGAAAAACCTCTTCATCAAGGTCCCCATGTATGAAGGCATTATTCATATCTAGTTGAACGAGGGGCCAATGTTGCTTAACATCTACATAAATCAGAGTTTTGACAGAAGATATCTTGACCACAGGGTAAAAGGTTTCATTGAAATCAATTACCTCAACTTGAGTGTCCCTCCTAAATACTAACCTAACTTTATATCTTAAATACTCCCATCAACCCTATATTTAACCTTGTATAACTACCTAACCTTGTAGCCCTTTTTGGCAAAAGGGTAGCCAATGGAAACACACGGAATGGATTTGGAAAGAAACTTATCTTTGTGAGGGGTGGTGACAATTGAGTAACAAAAGCACTCAAAATCTCTAAGGTGATGGTAAGTAGGAGTGGAAGAGTGAAGCAATTCATAGGGACTTTTGTTGATTAACAAGAGGAGAAGGAAAACTGTTAATCAAATAGGTAGCAGTTAAGAGACATTCACCCCAAAACTTAAGGGCTAAGTGAGATTGAAACAAACGTGCACTAGCACTCTCTAGTAAATGTCTGTGTTCCTTTCCATAACACCATTCTGTTGAGGAGTATGAGGACAGGATGTTTGGTGTACAATCCCTTTCTCTGAAAAGAAAAGGCAACTAGAAGAACTAGATCCCAGCTCCAAAGCATTATCACTTCTGACAGTTTGAATTTTAGAGTGGAATTGGATTTCAACTGTAGCAATGAAAACTTTGAGCAATTCAAAGCCATTTCTCTTGGCTCCCATTAAATATGCCCAAGTAACTATAAAGTATTCATCCACAATGGTTAAAAATACCTAGAACCATCATAGGTAAGAGTAAAATAAGGTCCCCAAGTATATATATGTATTAGTTGAAAGGGCTGGGTGGAATGAATAGAACTATCAGGGAATGATAACCTGGTCTGCCTAGCTAATGGACAAACTAGACAATTGAATGGTTGTTTGGACGACAATTACAATTAAGACCAGAAATGCACTTTATTTTAGAGAAAGGAATGTGGCCAAGTCTGTAATACCAAACAAAATCATATTTATTCACATTATGTACAACAATATTGATAATTACAATGGCAGTATCATCGGGTACAAAAATAGAAACTGAAACTAAATTAAGCAAGCAAGAATGAAGGAAATTAGAAAGAGGTAAAGTAGATGATGTTGGAGGCTTGGCATTCTAAATAGTTTGTAGATTCCATTGTCCAATCTACCAAGAACCACTGGCTTCCTCACTGCAGGGTACAAGAAAACTTGGTAAATTGTATAATATCATCATCATGGGAAAGTAATTTGTACACAGAAATGAGATTATATTGAAATCTAGGAATATAGAGTACATTGTGAATAACCAAGTAAGGGAATAAGGCCAAGGATCCAACATTAGTGACCTTAACCTTATACCCACTAGGAAGAGAAACAAGGTAGGGTACATGAAGTGTTTGAACATTAAAGAGAAAATGTTTAAAGGAAGTCATGTGGTCAGATTCCCCAGAGTCTATCGCAAAAATTATACTATCTATCTTAGTCAGCATATATGCACCACAAGACACACCCTTGGGAGGTTGCAAATCACTAGCAAAGTTGGTAGAAGCAAAACAGTTGGTTAAAGAATTAGATAATGCTGATGGAGATAGTTGAGATTGATGAAGGAGAAACATTAGTTTAGAATATTGGTCCCTGGTAAGACCAGGAATTGGATAGGAACGTTTAGGAGCTGACATAGCAGAAGCATATTCAGAACTAGCTAACGTAGCAGAAGTATCCACTTCAGTATGTGCAACAGACCTTTTGGAAGAGGAGATCTACTTGATTTGAAATTTTGAGGAAAGCCATAGATATTGTAGCACTTATCAATGTTATGTCCAGATTTCTTACAATATTTGCAGACAATAACCAACATGTGAGGCTCAAAAGATCCCTTAAAAGTGGTACTAGATCTTTGAGGTTCAAAATTTATTTTGGAAGGTGGAGGAGGCCTGGATACACCAGCACTTAAAGAAGCAGAGTTGGAAGCAAATTGAGTTCCAGTAGAAACTTGTCTCTGCTTCTCATCAAATAGCAAGATCCATATATATTACCAATGGAAGGTAAGGGCTTCATCATAATGATGTTGCTTCTTGTTTGGACATAAGTGTCATTCAGTCACATAAGGAACTGGTAGACCTTTTGCTCTTCATCCTCAGCAGCCTTACCCCCCACAAGTACACATCCGAACTCTCACAATAGACAAAGATGCAATCACATTCCATAGTTGCTTAATTTTGTTGAAATATGATGATATGTCCTAAACCCTTTGGGAATATGAGCCATTTCCTTCTTTAGTTGAAATATCCTAGCATCATCAGCTTTCTCATACCTCTCTTCTAAATCAGTCTAAATATCCTTAGCAAACTTAGAGTATTCAACACTCATGGAGATTTCTTTGGACATTGAGTTAGTCAGCCAAGAGACAACAAGGTCACTGCAACATTGCCACTATCTAGCTAGAGGAGAACCTTCAGGATGTCTATGAGAAGTACCATTAATGAAATATAGTTTGTATGAATAGACAAAGCAACTAACACATTACGTTTACAACTACCATAGCAACTTTCATCAAAAGGACTGGAAATTATGAAGGTTCCTAGCACATCTAATGGATGAACATATAGAGGGTAACAAGTATGGGTGTAATCATCTTCATGAAAAATTAGGTGTGAGGGAGTGGAAGACGTTGCATCAGCACTGGTGTTATTATCATTTGTCATTTTAAGGAAATTATCTATTACCCAACATATCACATACACATTTATAGATCAAGTACGCATGTGATTCACAACAAAGAAGAATGAAGTGATACGAGGTTACCAGCCTTTTCACGACCGAAAAAGAGAAACTAACCTTATAACAGAGCATAAAAAGAAGAAACTCCAGCTTGACTTCGAAACCCTAGCTCGGGATGAAACCACGAAATCTTCAAATCTCATCAATAACGACAAAATTTGAGATAAAAAATATTGAATATACGAGAATCCAACTGAGAAATCAAACAAAAATTAGTAGAAAGTCAAACATCATCTTGAATGAGATAAAGCTCTGAAATTGACGAAAAAAGATCGATTGAAAGCGAAAAACCTGCTAACGAAGGATCTATGCTTTGATACAATGTTAAATTTTGATATATTTCTCAGATTGAAAGCACAAAAGAAAAAAAATCGAGTATCTCAATCAGAGAGAGAAAGAAGAAGTTTTTTGGATATTTTCTATCATGTGCCGTGTAAAATGAAAATCAAGTAAAATAACAACAACAAACCAGTATAATCTCATTTAGTGAGGTTTAGGGAGATTAGTGTGTATATAAACCTTACCCCTACTCTGGGGTAGAGAAGCTATTTCCAAATATACCATCGGCATCGTTCCCTCCAAGAACTTCCCACATTGATCATGGGGAGACTCTAACTCACAACCTCTTGATTGGAAGTGTATACGCGCACACACACACTAGTATCAATAAACGTGCATTGCACGTTAATAATGGCACATGGTGGTTTAAATATTTATTTTATGAAGGAATAATAAAATTTAATTAATGAAAGAAATTTTATATATGATATATCTAAATGCAGAAGAATATTGTTACATTATCATAATACGTGAATTCAAAATGAAAGGATATCATCGAAACTTACATAATTCATCAATTTTAGTCATGCTAAGTAGATAATTGTGTATTGTGGTTTAAAGGTATCCAATGGGATCTTATTTTACTGAACACTTCTTTCAATTGACATCTCTCTTAAACGTGCATCATATAATTATTCTTCTAAGAAAATATATTGTGGTAAATATGGTTCAATATTAGTATGTTTGTCCCTGTGCTTTGTTTGTTAAAACTACAAAACATAAACATACTGAAAATTATTTTCACAAAAATTTAAGAGAATATTATTTAGTTTCGGAAGATGAAAGTTTAATTCGTGGATAAACACATGCTTAGAAGCACATTGAGGAGTATCATAAGTTCTGCATGTATGACGTTATTGTCAAAACTTCTATCTACCGTATTATATAAGCCATTTAGGGGATCTATATTTTAGGGGCATGCCATGCATATGTTTCTTCCAAATCAACCTATGTGCATTGAAAGATCAATTTTAACTTAGTCTATTATATATAAGGAGACACTAATATACGTAAGAAATAATGAACGTGACAACAAATATGTATTGTAGAAGGACATTTGATATTAAAGTGTTTAATTATTCTTCTTGATTGTTATTGTAGGTATCATCTTCTGCTAAGTTAGAACTAAAAATATTTTGTGTTTACCATAAAACTTAGCAATCAACCTATTGATCAACATATTCATTCTGCTAGCTAAGATATCTCTTTAATTTCTATAATATAATTTGCTCAAATTATATTTTAATCTAATAATTTTTCTTACTAAATGCACTACTATTATCATTTGGGTTGATAACCAAGTATTCTATAATAACCAAATTATTTTTTATTGGACGCTCTTCTTCGTTTACTACACGAAGCAAGAATCACTGAATGTTGGACCTGGTCTTACTTTTATATTTCTTGTCATTTCAATATTTTTCATTTGAAATCATAAGTATAATTTTGGCAAGCTAGCTTTTACAACTTCTGCTTTGATCAATTTTAGAGCTACTAATCGTACTTGATAGAAATCACCTCCCAGACTATTACTTTTCCAACAAACGGTTCATCGATACTCAATATATCTCTAAAACTCTGGCAATTATTTCAATCGTTTGACGCTTAACCAAAAGTGCTTCATTCCATATTATCACTTTTGCTTTCCTTATAAATTCTACACTATTATTTTGATTTGATATATTTGTGATTGTTATTTCAGTTATTTGAAGAGGTATATAAAATCTGAAGTGAGTTGTACAACCTCATACTAAAATCGTTGTTGGTACACCACTTGTTCTTATTGCTAACAATATCATGCATCTTATCTGATATTTACAAGTAATGCATGACATGGGAATATTAATTCGATTCCACTAAACGCATCTACAAAGGATAATCCCGCTATACCAGAGTCAATTTTTTATAATATAGTCTTGAAAGCTTATTTTTTATTAGCTTTGATAATACTTCCTCAAACGCTTGTATGTCCTTCTTAATATTATACTAATCTCTTTTGCTTTCTGATCTATTTTTTTAATATCTAACACTCTTTTAATGGAATAAACTTATGTACCATAAGATGCTTTTTAACTTGAAAAATAATTTTACTCATATGATTTAAAAAATAATTTAATTGGATTCTCTTGCTAAATAATTAATTGAAAGATTTGATTTTATATTTTAAACATAAAATATAATTTTTTTTTGTTGATTTAGATTCTTATTATTAGTTCATCTCATGTTAAAATATTTAACCGTGATTATAATTTTATTCACCATAAATTATATTTTCAAAAAGTAAAAGATTGAACGATAATATTTTAATTTTAGATCTTTATATTTGTAAAATAATTAGTGATATTGGCTCTTACTAACCTTTATATTTCTTTTCTCACACACTTATATTCTTAAAAGTTTTATTATTTAATAATTTGGTATATCGCTTTTTACTTGAGTATAAAAGCGATTCAAATATAATATAATAATATATTATCTTGAGAATTTTACTCTCAATTTTAATGCTTTATGTAGTCCGTTTAGTATTATTTTTATTTTTTATGGTATTGAATATTATAGAGTGGTAATGTATTATCAATATAAAGGATTCTTATAGAATTAATTTTATTAAACCTTCCTACATATTTTTAATAAGAATTCAATAAATAAGATTGTATTAATTTTAAAATTTTAAATATTAAAAAAATTAACATATAAGTTATTGTAGTCCAAAAAAATAAGGTGTTACATATATGTCCTTTCCCTATAAGTTCTTCTATTTAATAATCGTCTTATATAATAATATAGGCTCTCCTATTTCTAAATGAATTTGAACAATATAATACGTTTTCAGATTAAATTAGTAAATAAGGTTTTTTTAAAGAAGTATATCATAAAGTAATAGTATTATGAAACAATAAAAGAACAAGAGCAATATTGCAGAGAAAGAGAGAGAGAAAATTCTTATTGATTTTGGGGTGATTTACAATGGGGGTAAGACCCCTTTATTTATAGGAGGAAAAATGACTTAGCCTCAAAGTAAAACTCTCTACAAGATAGACATTCACTCTAATTAGAATTCTATTCTTAACACTCCCCCTTGAATGTCTACTCAATAAGTAATGTGCCTCGTTAAAACCTTAACTAAAATAAAACCCAATGGGAGAAAAAATTCTAGAAAAGGAAAAAGAGTACACATATCTAACAATACGCATTTTTGTTTCCTCGTTAAAAACCTTGCAAGTAAAATCCAGTGGGACAAAACCTTGTAAGGGAATAAGAGTGGAACACGCACTAACTCCCTCTGAAAAGAGCATCAATTCACATCCTTGAGCATTCGCATTCTAATCTTGTGCACCATCTTCAAGAGATCGTTGGTAGAGATTTGATAAATAAATCAGCCATATTAACTATTATGAACATTTGCACCTTTAAATCATACTCGTGTTAGATGTATAATGTCTTCAAAATCGTGGAATGTCTCTTCAATATCTCCATAAAGGTATCCTTGCTATCATATTATCTTGCTTATAGTTATAGCAAGATACATTTGTGCATAAATTGCACTTAGGAAGTGGTACATCAAGATCAAGAATTGTAGATGCTTGAAGCAACTTAAATCCTACATGGATTGTCATAAGTTAAGTCATATAAGCCATATTATAGACTTTAGATGCATATCAAGTTTTCATGTCATGATAGACAAATAAGATATCGAAAACTGATTACACATACCATTGACTTTATACTTTCAAGTATTTGAACTACATGTCCAAAACTACATGTCTTTCATATGGAATCAATTCTACTTGAATTGTATCTCTTCCATTTGGCCAATACTTTTGTGTCTATGTTCGATAGACTTAAGATCCTCACCTATACTTAGTGCTATGATAGATGTCGTCGACGAACATGTTATGTCAGTTCCAGTAAATTTTCATAAAGACATAACATAGAGATCTTCATTCATATATTCAGGTACCTGAATCTCTCATGAGTATTATGAAGTGTTATGTCATGTGACCTTCTAGATCACTTACCTCCTTTATTATGATCACTTTGATCATTTTCTCATCTTTTTTATCAAGAAGTTTATTTGAAATCGATTTTTCTATATGATTTAAGCGTATTATAGACTTTGTATTTCTAGGACTTAATATAAGCATTTGCAATGAGAATATAGTTACTTTCTTGGGTCAGCAAATGCTTATGGCATGCTTTGCAATATATTGCAAACGAATTATCTTTTTATGAACTTCAAGTTCATATTATCGTAATCGAGGATCTAGATATACAAATGATAATTCATTCTACGTAGCTTTTTCTCAACTGTTTATCATGTCTCCCCCTCATGTTAGAAAAACTAACTTGTTTCCTCAACTTTGAGAACTCATCGTTGTGCATTATGGTGTTAATTATAATGTTCACCGTACATAAATGATAATAAGATGGAATTATTTGGTTCCTGACCCTGAACCATTCGTATATAACTTATATCAAACTGATATAGATAACTTTGTTCTCGTAAGCAAGAGTTTAGCTATTAAGCGGAGGCACTCAATAAATTATTTTGCTAAACCAATTATGATGTAAACTAACTTATTAAGATGAACTTCTTGAATAGAGAATCTAAAAATTATGCTCGAAATTAAATTACTAAGCAAATTACCTCGCAAGCACCGGCCAGGTTGCAGGTTAATAATAATCGCACATGTAACCATCTCATAGATGCATCTTATGTGGTATACATGACAGGTGAATGAGCCCATATTCACCTTTGATATTTCCAGAATTCATGTGATTCAATTCCAATTTTAGTTGATTTATTAATTAATGAGAACAAGCAATATAAGAGAATTCGTAAAGAACTTTCTAGTTCTTTCAATATTTACCCATGTGAATTCTCTATTATTTTTGCACATCATACTTAATTGTCTAAACCAATTATGCCGACTGAGTAAATTATCAATATTGATAAACTTCAGATTTATACCATGACGTGTACAATTATTAATAAACTTCAAGTTTATTATGATATGGATTTTTATATCAATAAACATCCACTTTATTGTGGCATTCTTTTGTTTGTGTAGTACAAACTGGAGAATAAAGCGGGTAGTTTTTCATATACAGATTATCCCGCTACAAGTTGTAGTAATAGAAGATATCAGATCTTTCCTTTATTTATTGTCTCAATATAATCAACCGCTTTCGCATATACTTTGGAAACTGAATAAGTTTCTTTGAGACTTACTACAACACAATACCTTATTGGTAATCAATTGTGTTTCTCCAAAATAGTATAATTGGCTCTTGTAGAGTTCTCAATTAATTTTATACTACCACATATTCATGAATATCCATATGGTGCATATCTCTTTTAAAGAGAAAGTTATACCATTATGGTCATGGTCAAAATTATATGCAAGATATGTTTCTTGCATTATTGTTGTCCTTTAATAATTACATTACCAAAATATTTTGGCGTACAATAGGTACGTGATTAATGACCATTCATGCCATAATAATGATATTATTTTCTTATATCATCTCAAACCTCCTTCTAGAGGTGAGTGTGGTATATTCACTACCACTAGCACGTTCATATTCTTCCAAGAATGAATATATATTCATAAATTAGATGTTGTCACACTCACACCATGAATGGACCATAATCATCTATATGTGCTTTATAAAATGTCATGTCAAATCGATGACAAATATTACATTCACATAGTGAATGATTATTTTGAGAATCCTTATTGTTCTCACTACCACAATAATGACGATTATAATTTCGTCTATTGCCACGTCCACTTCCATTGATACCTTCACGGTAATAATTTTGTCTTCTTTCAGACTTATCATATACTGCTATCACATTCTCTAAAGGGAATGAGAATGAAGCAAATTCAATGAGACGGGTTTTCAATTCTTTGCCCACAATCATACATGAATTTAATCATGGCAAAACATGAAAAAATTTACCACGTTGGGTGGTTATAATATCTTTCAAGCTCCATTAGAGTTGCAATCAAAATTTATCGTCTTTGCTTGTATTTAAAATCAAATTATAGAATTACAAGAATTTGAAGGAGAAAAGTAAAATATTTACCTTAAATCCAGAATTTAATCTTGTAGGAGGTTCAGAGACCAATTAACAATCATTATGCTCAATCCCAAAGCTTCTACTCAGTTAATTAGAGTCTCGTGCTGATAACGTGCTATGAAACAATAAAAGAACAAGAGCAATATTGCAGAGAAAGAGAGAGAGAAAATTCTTACTGAATTTTGGGGTGATTTACAATGGGGTAAGGCCCCTCTATTTATAGAAGAAAAAATGACTTAGCCTCAAAGTAAAACTCTCTACAAGATAGACATTCACTCTAATTAGAATTCTATTCTTAACAAATAGGATTATAAGGCTAATATCTAAAATAATTACAATAATAGGATTCCTAAAGATAATCATGTAGGAGTCCTACCATATAGTATTGTGTCCTAAAACTACGTCAGAACAATATTTTTACCCTTTGAAAACTATTTTATTTCTTCCAAAAAGCAATTTCATACTGGATATGATAAATATTTGAGATTTTTCCTAATACCTAGGAATTTATATTTAACTAAAAATTAAATTAGAATCCTAAACTAAACCTGCTTGGTCGATCTTTTCATAATTAATTAAGTTAGTCAACGATTCCTATATATTGTTACTCTGAATTTAAAAGATTAGCCAGTTCAAAGCAAATTCAATAAAAGTCAGGCAAAAAAATTTTCAATTCCAAGATGGAGTCATACTATTTTAAAATGCCAGAGGTCATCACCAAAATTAAGCTCCTGATTCCTGGACGTGCATGGTTTTATACTTCGGGTCAAATTAACTGTGTTGCACCAGAAAACCTATTATATATGTCATAATAATAATAATAATAATAATAATAATAATAATAACAACAACAACAATAACAACATAACTCTCATGGTTCTAAATGAATTTGGACAACATAATACGTTTTCAAATTAAATTAGTAATAAGAATTTTTTAAGAAGTATATCATAAAGTAATAGGATTACAAGACTAATATTTAAAGTTATTATAATAGTAGGATTTCTAAAGATAATCATGTAGGATTCCTAATGTGTAGTATTATATCCTAAAACTAATAGGATTAAAAGGCTAATGACTATAATTTCGATTATGTCCTTTTATTTTGAGTTATTATACTTAATATTAAAGGTTATTTTTGTAATCCAATATTTTATTCATGTTTTTATAATATATATATATATATATATATATATATATATATATATATATATATATATATATGTGTGTGTGTGTGTGTGTGTGTGTGTGTGTGTGTGTGTGTGTGTGTAACAATAAATTTAAATAGCTACTTGTCACGACCCAAACCCCACACTGGTCTTGATGGCACCTCTCGTGAAGACGAGGCCAACCAACTAACCCAACTCGTCTTTTCAAAATAGTTAAACATAAATAAGCAGCTTAAATATGACTTAATAACATTAATAAGCGGGAATACAACCCAACACAGCCCTAATCAGTGTGTCACAAGTCACGAGCATCTATTAGAATGCAAATCCACAATAAGGTCTAAAATACACAAAACTGGAATAACGAACAAAAGAGAGAAACATGGTGTTGCGAACGCTGGCAGTCACCTCCTTACTCATATAACTCTGTTTCTGATTCGGCCAAAACCCGCTACCAGGTGAATAGATACATGCATTTGCACACAAGGTGCAGCTAGTAAAGGGGGTACTCCAACTCAATGAGTAATAAAGGTAAATAACAACTTAGCAGTAAGAAATCATGTATGACAAATCATTATGCTATATAGAAGCAGTGTAAACCCTTTTTTAGAAAAATAGTGAAGCTATGAAAATCTTTAGCGAAACACCTTTGCTCAGTTTCAAACCTCTTTTAACAATGACCTTTAGCAAATGAATACAAAATAAATAGTGTAGATAAGCACAGAATTTCGCCCCGCAAGCACAACACTCAGTTATCCAGAAATGCTAGAATATCACGTCTATAGTGCATGGAGTAGCACAAAACAACAGATAATAACAAGCAAATAAGGTAATGCAAACACATCAACTAGTACCGGTACTGCTGCAGCGTGCAACCCACTCCATATATCGCTGTAGCGTGCAGCCCGATCCATTTATCATTGATGGCGCTCACTGGGGTGTGCAGACTCCGGGAGGGGCCCTGTACGGCCCAAGCGCAATATCAGTCCATCTCGTGGCATCAAATCTAGGCCCTCAGTCTCATATCAGTATCAGTATAACACTGCTGCGACGTGCATCTTGATCCACACACACATACACACACACACACAAATATATATATATATGTGTGTGTGTGTGTGTGTGTGTGTATACATATGTTGCGGCATGTAGCCTGATCCAAAAGTATCCTCACAACACATGCCCTAGGCCTCACTCAGTCAAAAATGACATAAGCCCCTCGGGAAACAGTAAAAGCGCGATGTTCAGCCCAAAACATTGTTGGAAATCTCATTTCAAGTTTTGACACAAAGTAAACTTGGTTGAGTTTAAAAAATAGTATTAAATACCGGGACTGAGTTCAATAATACGTAAAATGATAAGAAACCAGTTATAGAATTCCTGAAGGATTCAATCAATTGGCACAAAGCCCAAATATGTCAATTAGCTCAATCATAATTTTAACAGGTGATATTCAGTCAAATATGCAGCAAATTCATCTATCGGGACGGACCGAGTCACAATCCCCAATGGTGCTCTACCCCACGCTCGCTATCCGGCGTGCAAGCCACCTCAATATAGCACTACGATGTGCAATCCGGGGTTTAAACTCTAAAAATATCATTTACAATCATTACTCACCTCGAACTGATGATATATCTAGCTCATGACACCTTTACCCTTCGAATCGGCCACCACGCGCGTCAAATCTATCTAAAACCAGAACGAATACGTTACAATATACTAAGGGAACAAAGCCCAAGCGAAAACAATCGGAAAATATCAAAAATCCCGAAATTAGCAAAAACCCGAGCCACGACACTTCACAAAACTCAAAAATTTTCACATCAACGGGTTCTTTATCTCGCCACGAGTCTATACATATCAAGAACTCTCAAATTCGAGCTCAAATGGCCCTTCAAACCCCAATTTGAAATAACAAATTTCAAGCCCTAGTTCTTCCCCTTTTTGCTAAGTTGTCATGAATTTCTATGTTGATTCTGCAATTAAATCACATTTTTAGCTCATAGAACTCACCTCCAATCAATCCTAGTCGAAACACTCTTCAATTCCCGTCCAAAAGCTTTCAAGGATGCTCAACAATGGTAGTAAAATGACTTAACCTCGTGGAGCAAAATGTTTTAAAACCCTTATGCCCAGGTCCAATTTTCCTCTATGCAATCGCAACCCCAAGCTTGCGATCATAATGCATAAAATTTCAGCTCCAAATTTAACACTATGCGATCACATACAGACCACTGCGATCGCAATTCATCAACTCCTGACCCTATGCAATACTTAAGCTCGCATTCGCGTTGAACAAATTTCCATTCAAGCCCTTAGGTCCACTTAACACTATGTGATCGCAACCTGTACTATGCGATCGCATTGACTAACAAAATACCTTTTCAAAGCCCTTATTTGCAATCGCAATACACCCTCTGCGATTGCATAGAGCAAAATGTTCTGCAACAGCTAATGCCTTTTTCTGCAACTTTTCATTGTCTAAAACTCCCTGTTAGCCATCCGAAATCACCTCGAGGCCCCCAGGACCTCAACCAAAAGCATCAACACATCCTAAAACATCACCCAAACATGTTCCAAGCCTCAAAACACTTCAAACAACACCAAAACCACCGATTCATATCGGATTCAAGCCTAAGTTCTTCTAAAACTTTCGAAACATGCATTCGATAAAAAACCCAACCAAATAACCTCCGAATAACCTAAAATTTTGCACACATATCCCAAATCACATAACGAAGCTACTATAACTCTCGAAATTTCATTCCAACTCCGGGATCAAAATCTCACCTATCAACTGGAAATCGCCAAAATACTAACTTCGCCAATTCAAGCCTAATTCTACACTGGACCTCCAAAATCACTTTCGATCACACTCCTAAGTCACAAAGCATCCCCGGAAGCTAGCTGAATCATCAAAATTGATATCCGAGCCCTGTAACACATAAGTCAACATCCGGCTGACTTTTCCAAACTAAGCCTTCCTTTAAGAGAATAAGTGTCCTCATTTCCTTCCAAAATTAATCCAAGCAAACTTGATCGCACAAGACACTGATAATGAAGCATAAATAAGTAGAAAATGGGGAAACCGAGCGGTAACTCATGAGACGACGGGTTGGGTCACCACACTACTTTTATAGTCGGTTTGGTTTGATTTTTATGGTTATTTTTTTATTAAAATCAAAACCAAATAAAATTTTATCGATTTTTAAAATTCAAAACTAAAACAAAACCAAACCTAAGTATCGATTTTATTCGGTTTTCGTTTTGTTTCGATTTTTTGAATTTTTATTGTCACTCTAAGTTGGAAGACATGAAGTTGAAACGGGTAGAATTTGTTCGGGAGAGGATGTTTCCAATCTTTTCAATGCATGGTTAATTTTTGGAAAAATTTTCATAAAGCACTATCTTCACTAGTAATTAGTCATCTATAGGTACCATTTGCTATATTACGAATTATAGATACATTTTATGTGGTTATAAGATGTATTTGGTGTATTTAAGCTATTCTATTCATGAATATAGTAGCAAAAATAGGCGTGAATCAGGGAAGTCCAGCTAATCATGTAACGACCCGACTGGTCATTTTGCCTTTTAGCACCATGTTCCCTTAAATAAAACTTTTCGTACTTATTTTACCTAATTTACGACTTGTGGGGACGGTTAATTCGGGAGTTGGAAGAGTTTTGAGTGAAATATGTCCATTTATTTCTATAAGATTCTCTTAAAAGATTATGTTTTCCTTCGGTAAACTTTTTGGGAAAATGGACTCGGATTCATGGTTTGACGGTCCCGAAGGGCCCGTAGAAAAATATTGGACCAGAGCGTATGTCCGGAATCGAGGTCCTCAGCCCGAGTAATGAATTTTTATCAGAAATTATTAAATTGAAATCATAAGAGTTCAATAAAGAGGAAAAAATGCTTGGTCATATTGGTATCGTACCCGCATGTTGGTTCCGAAGCCCGGTATAGATTCGGTATAATATTTTAGTCTTATCTATGAAATTTGGTGAGAAATGGGAAATTCGAACGTCCGATTGAAAAGATAGGAATTTGGATGTTCTTAAGGATTTCATGCGTTTTTGTGTTGAATCTGTGGTTTTAGGTGTTATTTTGGCGATTTGATTGCTTGAGCAAGCTTGCACAATGTTGTAAGACTTGCGTAAGTGTTTGGAGTGGAGCACCGAGGGCTCGAGTTAGATTCAGGCATGGTTGGAGGTAGAAAAACACACCAGTTTTTCTGGTATTTTTGCTGCTGATGCAGATCTCGCAATTGCGAGATGGTCATCGCAATTGCGAGATGGTCATCGCAACTGCGAGGTTGGCATCGCATTTGCGAATTAGGCCGGCTAGCGTACTGGTTGCATTTTTGACTTTTTTCTTTGCATTTGCGAACCCAGCAGGGTCCTCATTTGCGACCCCTCCATCGCATTTGCGATCAACGCTGAAAAGGGCCCAGTTCGCTTTTGCGCATGTATTATCGCATGAATTTGCATTTGCGAGCTTGGTGTCGCAAATGCGACATCAGAAGCCGGGGCATAGCTTTTGAAAACGGGACTTAAGGCATTTATTTCATTTTAACTCTACACTTGGGCGATTTTGGAACTTTCAAAGAGGGGAATTCAATATAGCATCGTGAGCTAAGTAAATTCTACTTAATGTGAGTTTAATACTTGGGTTTTGGGTAGATTAATACACTAAAATTAGTAAAAATCAAGGGGTTAGAGCAATTCATATGGTTTTAATTGAACTTAGATTTAACCACGAAAATTGCTATGAAATGAACTAGAAATCGTATACTATTGATCCTTAGGGTGTAGAGAACAACTTCTTTCAAAAAATCTCGGAATTCGGGTACGTGGGCCCGGGGTCGAAATTTAGGGAACTTGTGAAAAAGGTCGGGAATTTGCTTAAATAGTTATATATTGACTAGTTTTAACTTCATTTAACTAGTTTGGAATCGTTCGGCTCCGAATTGAGGGCTTGAGCTTGTACTGATATTTGGAAGCACGTTTTGGAGCGAGGTAAGTCTCTTTTCTAACCTTGTAAGAGGGAAATGTCCCCATAGGAATAATAATTGAGTAATTGTTGTTAGATGCAAGGGCTGTATACGCATTAGGTGACTAGAATCGTACGTAACTACTATTGTGTTAATTGTCGGGGTAGTTTAGGACCCACATCATGCTTTATCTATGAACATCTCTACATTGTCTTGCGAATATGATCACTTAGGATATGCTAGAGACTTGGAAGGGAATAAGAGAGAACTTGTATACTCGTTGAACTCTTAAACAACATCACTGAATATTAATGTGCCTTCATGTGTATTCTTGATATTGCTTGTTATTTGTGGATCGGGCCGATCACCTCGGTATGAATAGATACATCTATAGGTGCGTCATCGAACCTCGACAAGTGCACCATTTATTTCTATTGGATCGGGCCGTCGCCTCGACATATTGTGCGCATGATATTTATGTCGAAATTTATACTTGAATTGTCTTGCTAATATTCGATATGTAAGTAACTAATTGGAATATTGTGAAGAACATGATTTTCACTTCTTGTTTTAAAATGTTGTTTACTAGTGATTTCCATGCTTAGCATAAAATTTGACATATTAATTGGCCCTAGTGAGTATCAAGTTGACCTCTCATCTCTTACATCTTCGAGATTAGACAGGATACTTATTGGGTACATATTATATATATACTCATACTACGTTTCCGTACTTAATTGTACAGGATCTGAGGCAGGTACATCTGATTACCATGCTGGTGCGCGCCCTTAAGCTAGTGACTGAGACTTCCACGGTGAGCTGCTTCCTTCCTATGCCATTCAGCAGCCGGATGGAGTCTTTATTTACTTTTGCTGTCTTTTCTATCTCAGACAATAGGATAGACATATTCTTTTGTATATTCTACTAGATGCCCATATTTATGACTCCAAGTCTTGACACACACATTGGTAGTCTTATGTTTTGGGTTGTATAATCACATTATTTACATTATCGATCGCGTCTGGTTTTAATTCAAAAATTTGAGTAGCCATATTCTTCTTTCCTGATAAAAGTAACATAAGATTTCTTTGAAATGTTTTCGCGTTGTCTTGCCTGGCAATGGTGTTGGACGCCTTCATGACCTATTACGGAAGTGGGTCGTGATGACATGGTATTATAGCACTAGGTTCACATAGGTCTCACAAGTCAAAGGAAAACTTAATAGAGTCTTTTAGATCAATACAGAGACGTATGTATTTATCTTTGAGAGGCTATATTAGGAAAGACTACTCTCTATTCATTTCTTATCGTGCAGAGGACGGTATACTAAACTTCCCTTTTCTATTCTCTCACAGATGGTGAGGACACGCACGACTAATGTTCCACCCGATGTGACAACCCAAAGGGTCACCGCCTATTTTTAATTGAATCCCGTATCTTCGAGGCCTTGAAAACCTCATTTAGGGTTTCCTCAATTTGCGTGCACAGTCCAGGTGCGCAGCCGAAAAGATTATATGGTAAATTTTGTTAGAAATACTAAGTTTTGATATTAAAATGAATAAATTTGACTTTGGTCAACATTTTTGGTAAACGGATCCGGACCTGTAATTTGACAGTCCCCGAGGGTCCGTAGGAAAATATGGGAGTTGGGAGCATGCTTGGAATCAAATTCCGAGGCCCCAAGCCCGAGATATGAAAATTTTAAGTGAAATTGCTTTCTGAAAATGTTTGAAGAGAATTGAAATGCAATCTAATTTGAAAGTAATGGTATCGGGCCCATATTTTGGTTCCGAGGCCCGGAACAAGTCTCATATATGTTTTGAATCACTCCTGTAAAGTTTGGTTAAAAACGGACGTTGTTTGACGCGATCCGGACCCTAATTGGGAAATTTATGCTTAAAAGGGAGTTTTGAGAAATTTCATTGATCTTGAGGTTCAATTTGATGTTCATTATATTATATTGGTGATCTAGTCATACAAATATGTTCGTAAGATGTTTTTGAGGTTGTGTGTATACTTGGATTAGAGTTTGGAAGGCTTGGGTAAGCATCGAATAGGTTCTGGGATGCCTTAGGCTTAAAAAGATCAAATGTTGCAGGTTCAGGAAATTGAAAGGTCGCTGAACCCTCTTGCACGGTCGCGGTCGCCTTTGCACGGTCCGCGGTGGGTGTTGTACGGCCGCAGTCGGTTAAGTACGGTCCGCACTGGGCAATGATCTGTAGTTCTTCAGAAAGCCTATACGGTCGCGATCCTTTTTGTGCGGTCCACAGAGGGAACTTCAGAAGGGTATAATACACGTGAATTTCAACTATTTTACACTTTTCAAACCCCAAAACATAAGAGGCGATTTTTCAAATAACTATTCTTCTCCAAAATGATTGGTAAGTGATTTACAAATCATTTTTCTTCACTGTTTAACATCTTTTAATATGATTTCAACTTCAAATCAAAGATTTTCATGGGAAAATTGGGTGTTCTTGGTAGAACCTAGTTTTTTCTAAAAATTGGGAAGTTAGACCTCAATTTGAGGTCCAATTTCAAAACAAATCATATATTTGAATTTGTGGGGGAATGGGTAATCAGGTTTTGGTCCGAACCTCGAGTTTCTACCATGTGGGCCAAAGGGGCATTTTTGACCTTTTGGTGTAAAACCTTGTAAAACTTATTTTCATGCATTGGGTTAATTCATTTAGCATTTGTTAATGTGATTAAGTAACTTGTGACTAGATTCAAGTGAATTGATGGTGGAATCGAGGGGTAAAGCTATAATTGAGGCTTGAGTTGATTTCAAGGCATTGAGGTAAGTGTTCGGTCTAACCTTAGCTTGAGGGATTATGAGTTGAGTCTTATGTGCTAATTGCTTTTTGTTGAGTACGACGTATAGGCATGGTGACGAGTATCTATACGTTGGTGTCAAGCATGACCATGAGTCCTAAGTTGGGAGTTGTTGTATTCTTAAATGACATCATGTATGCCTTAACCAATGATTTACCATATCGGGCAAAGATTTGTTTATCCTTGTAGATCCTATTTATGATTGAGCATCTCCATTAATCAAACTGAGCTAAGGTTGGTTGTAGCTGATTCTCCCTTGCGGGGATGATTGTTTCTATATTGTTGTTCCCTTGCCGGAAAGTTATTATGTTACTTTGTTCCCTTGCCGGGATTGTTGCACCCCCTTTTTCTACATACATGTAGATATATATATATATATATATATATATATATATATATATATATATATATATATATATATATATATATATGTATATATATATATATATGTATATATATGTCAAAATCAGGCTTGTAACATTTGGGAGGACAAATCATTCCGTTTTAGGAGTTAGATTTTGGATTTGGAGGGTCGCCACCTAATGATTAAGTGCATTAGGACACTAAGAAAGGTTTGAGTTGAAGAAATCGAAGTTTGGGTAAGGGCTAGAAATTATCTCGAGGGAAAGGTGTTAGGCACACCTCACGATCCACTAGTGTGGTTCCTGGTCGTGTTATAATTGTGACTTCATGTAATCAAATAAGCAATTAAGGGCTCAAATAGGGGGACTTGCATATAATATTGCAAATAAGTTGAAACTTTGAGAATAAGTAAAGAAGACAGGGATTTATGAAATATTCAAGCAATTTTAAAGAAAATGGATAAAAAGCGAGTAAAAGGGAGGGGAATCACAGGTTTATGATTAATATAGATCATGTCAATGCAATATCCAGTAATCACTCCTCGGAAGAGGGGCTACATGAGAATTAGCGCATCGGTCATCATCTCCATATCTACCATTCCCACCCGTTAGGTATTAAAACGCGAAATGGTATCGTTGTTTATTGCATGCTATTACCCGTCCAATCCTATAAGTCTCGGAGGCATTGAGACTAGTAATCCTAACGGGAAAGGAATTGGGGCTTTTTAGATTTTTCAAAAAAGGATAAAAGTCTAAGTGACAAGCAATAACAAATAGCACTTAAGAGGAAAACAAATATCAATTTGGGCTCAGATAAGCCTCCTCATTCAAGGCAACAAATCGATTAGCATGTCTTACAAGTACTGGTTTGGTCTGAATAAAATTAAGACGTAGGAAAGGCCGATTCACCACAAATTTTTAAGATGAGAAGTCCGAATTAGCCTTGTCTGGATGTAGTTGTCAAATACAGGCACAACCGATTAATTACCTAACGGTTTGCCTAAGTGAGGCCTATAAGCATGGTGTCTAATAGAGCGTATTGATTTTAAGGAAAAAGTTACTGATTATATAGAAGGAATCTGCAGATTTTAGACTGATTTTTGAGTCAAAACTTATTCGGTTAACTTGCTCCTATTGGCATGATCTCTAAGTGTCATTGGTTTTAAAACAATTATATAAATGTGAGAGTCCTATCGACATGTCATCTAGAATGAATTGGTTATTATTAAGCCTTAGATTGTTTGTCTAATGGCGTGTATATGCAGAAGTGCAGAAAACCCCTTAGATCATGACTCATATATGCAAAACCTATAGGCATAATCTCTATGATTCAGAAATGCAGAACTTATAAGTATGAATTCTAAAATGCAAAAATATAGAAATCAACTATAGGCAAGTTTTCTAAATGCAGAAATGAAGAAGTGCCGAAAGACTTATATGCATGTTTTCCAAAATGCAGAAAGACATAATCATAAAAGTCCTATAGGCAGGTTTTGTGAGTGCAAAATGCAGAATTATGAAAGACCCTATAGGTATGTTTTCTAAGTGCAGAAAAATGAAGAATTATGAAAGACCCTATAGGCTTGTTTTCTACCCCTTCACATGCATTCATTCTTCCACTATCCACCCCAATAGTTATCACAAAAGTTATTACAGACTGAATGAATCAGAAAGAAAGAAAAGTAAAAATTACGTAAGAAGCTCCAACAAAATCCAAACAGCCTAATTCGGACTCAACAATATGAGATAAAACAACTTCCAGGATGAGATTTCCAAAAGACCTTCTCATATCTGGAATGTGAAAAAGTTCCCAAGAGTCTCAAATGGACTCCGAGCATTGCCTACACCCCAAAAACATTTCAGGATCAAGAGCATAGTACAATGTGGAAAAAGCCAGCTTTCAAATGTCCAAGTTAAGAAGGGATCAAAAGTCCCAAAGTAAGGCTTAAAAGAGGGGCAGAACTTAAGGTTCTAGGAATAAGTGTGAGTGCACAAAGGGGAAGGGAATCATGGAGAGACATGGAAAGCTAGTGGTCATGCCCAGCAATTGGGGTGTTTGCACACCCCTGACCATCTTGCTAGTCAAGTATTGAGAGTTAGGATCCATTGTGGATCAGGTCATAGCCGGGGCAGTAATTCAGATACTATTAGACCAAGACCTTAACTCAAACATATAGATATTAATAGGGATGGGGATTCACAGTAGAAACAGATACAAGTAAATTAGCATAAATCATTGAACATAAGCAATAAAGCAATTAAGAGTGTCAGAACTGTAAAATAAACACATACGAATGAGGCAGAACGTTTAAACAAAAGACATATCAGTTTCCAAGAAAATAAGTAAACAACAGTAGCCTTGTAAGAGCCAAGTTGTAGTTTCAAAATATCTCAGGCAAAGAAAAGTGTCCAAAACAATATTGCAAGTATGTAATTAGAAGAGTTCTTTTTATTTGTATTTTTTTTTCCGGTGTTTGTAAAGAGGGAACAAGTCCTTATATAGCTTTTGAAAACAAGCAGTACATAGGCAATGAGTGCACAAACATGGAAATAGCAATCAATTATTAAGACAACTGGAATCCTTTAATTAAGGAATCTAGTTCAAGCGGTTAGTCAAGGCAAAACAAGGAAAAGAAATCAGTTCAATAAGGCTTATTAGGGCAACGAAACCACATAGTGCATAATAAGGTCAAATACATAATGTGTAATTGAGGAAAGTAGTGCATTTATAAACTAAAATAGTGCGTCAATTCAAAAATCAACCAAGAGGATCCTGGATCCTATCGTAATCACAAAGAATCCCAAGTAATCAAAGAAAAAGTTATATAGGTCTAGAAATAATTCAAACATTGGTACAGAATCACAGAAGATCATGTATTTAAGGAAAATATCACAACCATAGGATTTTTACACAAAAGGATCAAAATAATAAGGTTCAGTTGAAAGAAAATAGCAGGGAATCATTAGCCTCATTAAAGGAATTTCAAAAAATCGATCCTTTGGTTGGTGAAACCTTGTGAAAAAAGGACCTTTTCTCATATATAAAGCACACATGTCAAACAAAAGAGTCACTTATTATAGAAAAAGATTTTAACACTGAAAGTCTCAAAGCCACAAGCAAATAGGATTTCACGTTCAACTACAGACTCTTAGTGAGTCTGAAAGCCTAGGGCTCCAAAGTGGAACCCAGTACCACCTGTCAAAAAAAAACCCCAAAACCTAGGGTTTCAAATAGAGTCAGAGGTGAGAAGACAAAGACATTGAGAAAGGCTCAGAAAGACAAAAAACATACACAATAGCAAAAACACTGGTTCAAGGTCATGCTTGAGAAAACTTGGAATTAAGCAAGGTTCAGAAGAAAGAGATGATACGAACTTAAAAAAAATAGGTAAAACATTCTTAGCAAGAACAAAAACAAAACTCAATAAGGTGAATAATATCAGAGAGCTTCAAACATAAACATACATGTATAGCAAATCATGCGAATTAATAAAAGAAAGGTTCTTGCATAATAGACAAAAGAGCACAAGACACACATAAAGGAGGAGAATTAGAAAGGCATTTGAAGAAATCCTTTTTTTCAGAAGCCTTAAAATCGAATTCGAATGGTTTTAAAAAGAAAATTTATGGGAAAACCCTTAAATCAACAAGTAAAGACCAAATACATCGCATATCTGAAAGAAATAGACAACTGAAGAACCATAAAAATGACAAGGAAGACCCTAGCATGAGTAGGTCTTGAAGAAAATTGGATCCTGACGGGAGAGGCCATAGTTCTTGCAGATATGAGATAGATCTAAAGGGAACCATCATATTCGGGCTTCAAATCATTGAAAAACTTGAATTTGATGGTGAGAGAGGGCGAGCATGAGTCATTCATGGCCTGGAACGCCATGGATTCCGGTGGAATCGTGATAAACGAGGTAGGAGACTGCTAGGGTTTCGGAGAGCTTGGGTGAGCTTTGAGAGACTAAGGGTTTCAAGGTAGAGGTTCAGGTGAGAATGGGGGAGATTAGGGTAGTCGTTCAGGAGTTAAAAATGGTAAGGGTAGGTTTTGGCTGTTGATCTTGAGTGATCAATGGTATAGATTTAAGTAGGTAGGTGGGTAACGGGTTGGGTCATCTAATATCGGGTCGTGGGTTGGGTTTAATTTGGGCAAAAACTAGGTCAAATTAAGGGTTACCATTGAAAGGAAATGTGGCTATAATTGCAATAGAAGTAGGCTAAATTTAAAATAGTCAATTTTCCCCTTTCCATTTATAAAAATAGTAATTAATGATTAAAAACAAATTAAAGGCACTAACTAATTAATAATACATAAATATTAATCCAAAAATATTGGAAATAATTTTATAATTATAAAATGTTATTAATCGTAATATAGGTTATAATTGTAATTTTGCGCAACTTAGCTTAAAATTATCAAATAAAATTTTGTAAAAATATGCAAAATCAACTTAATTATATAAAGGATGAAAATAAATTGTTCACCAAAATAATAATTTTGGAAATAATTATTGGATTTTGTACTGTTAAAATAGACAATAAACTGATTTTAAAAAATCTTGAAAATTGGGTAAAATACCAAAACTCTTAGGCGTGCTTATATATGCTTACACACGCTATTTTTAAAGTATTTTGAGCATAAAAATACATAGTAAAAAATTGGGTATCAACAGTTCCCCCTCTTTATCTGGGAAGGATGAAAGAGTTGTCGGGTAAAAATATGATAGCCAATTTTGACTGAAAAGGACGATTCACAAAGAATTTTGACCGAGCTCTGGCTATTAAGATGCATACATATCCCTGATCCTACAGGAATCAGGCCATATGTAGCTCAGGATCAATTGACGGAACATGTCGATGGAGATTTTTGAAAGGAATGGACACGATGTTTTTTGATTGAGAAAGGTAGCCAGAGTCTGATAGGCTATGGGAACTGGAGCGGATCACTCCTGCTGAGATGGCCGTTGCTAGCCAGTGTTCCTAAAAGTGAGCAACGCAAACATATATTCTGTATAAATTTAAACATGATACAAGTTCCCGTTGGACCATGAATGTTGTCTTCGGACTGCTAGGATGATATCCTCATACCATGACGTCCTGGGCCATGAAGCATATGATTTAGTATTCCCAGGATATGAAATGATGTTCTCGGGCTATGAGGATGATGGCTACGAACCATAATTCCTTTGAATGATGATATACAAAAGATAAAATAAGGTCCTAAGGCCATGGCATGGCGTTCTCGGGCTATGAAGATGGTGCCTCTGAACAATGACGCTTTCAAAAAGTTTGGCTATCTTTCAACCAATGAAATACAAAATGTGGCGATCTTTCAGCCGATGCAGAATGTAAAATAAAGTGGCGATATTTCAGTCATGCAAAATAAGGTGGCGCTATTTCAACCGTGCAAGATGGAGACAATGCTTAGTCTCGGAAGGTAGAAAGGTAGCCTTATGCAATGCGAGAAGTGCAGACGGAGATAGAGCTTAACCTCAGAAGGTAGAAAAGTAGCCTTACACAATGCAAAGATGAAGATAGAGGTAGAGCTTAACCTCGGAAGGCAGAAAGGTAACCTTATTCAATGCAAAGACGCGGATGGAGGTAGAGCTTAACCTCGGAAGGCAGAAAAGTAGCCTTATGCAATGCAAAAATGCAGATGGAGGCAGTGCTTAGTCTCAGAAGGAAAAAAAGTAGCCCTATGTAATGTAGGAGATGCAGATGGAGGTAGAGCTTAACCTCAGAAGGTAAAAAATAGCCTTATACAATGCATAAGATATAGATGGAGGTAGAGCTTAATCTCAGAAGGCAGAAAAGTAGCCTTCTGCAATGCAGAAAATACAGATGGAGGTAGATCTTAACCTCGGAAGGCAGAAAAGTAGCCTTATGCAATGCAAAAATGTAAAAGCGCATAGTAATGAAATCTCTTTGCTGATATAGGGGACCCAATAGCTGATTGTTGTATTGTGGCTGCTGGAGATGTCGCGTATGAATAACAATTGTAAATAGGTGATGATTCTGGGAGTTGTATTCCTGAAGAAGTATAAGTGCGTAATAGTATATGATGACTTACGTCTTGGGTGCCTGCAGCTAAAGAAAAACAGTGACTTTGTAAAAAGGGAAGGTTAGTTCGTCTTTCCATGGACATTGTTTGTCCTAGTTGACGTTGTATTTTATTGAGGTAGCGTCGCTAACAAAGCAATTTCGATATTAATAATGCATGATGTAACGTAAATCCGTAATTGTAATTAGTTTCTTTTAGACGAACTGATGACTGCGATGTGGTTCAAGACATTGAAACCTCTCTCGCTCCGGAATTTTAAAGGTCCTCCTAAAAATTCTGCCCCAATTTAATAGGATGGTGATTCTGACAGCTTTGTGCGATGAACATCTGAAAATAAACTTCGGAATTTTGAGGGGTCTTCCTTAAAATTCAGTCCCGATTTCTAATGGGGGGGGGGTAGAATTAAACTTTTATTAAATTGTGACCGAACCTATAGGGCTGCCTATGTATCCCCTTTTAAACGGGAATCAGTTCAAGCGTAATTCAAAATAAACTGAATCATAGGTTCTTACACATAGTATCATTTGATTGCATCTGAATTGATCGGCCTCAGCAAAAATTCTTCGTCCATCTCTACGAGTATGAGGGCTCCTCCGATTAGAACCCTATGAACCATGTACGTGTTAGAATATACGCTTAACGCTAGAGGGGGGTGAATAGCGTTATATTAAAAAACAGCGTAAACTTGCGGAATTTAAAAATTGCAGGAATGAAATAAGTGCGATAAGTAAATAATAAGGAACGAACGCACCGATGTTATCCTGGTTCAACACAACCCGTGGCTAGTCCAGTCCCCGAGAGACTCTCTCGAGATTTCCACTAACTTCGTTAAGATTACGGGTGCTTAACAAACCGTTACAAACTGAGAATTTGAGTCACACAAGCCTCAACAACCTTTGCTCGAAGATACCACACTTCAAGACTTCAACCAAAGGAATCACAACGTTCCTTCTTACAATACAAGGGATTAACACTTCCCTTCAAGTGTATAAAAACACTTTGCACTCAAAACAAGACTCTCCTCAATAGCAGATATTAGTAAAATAAATACGCTCAAGAACGCAACAACTTTCGTCAAGAATTTGGCTCTCAAAAACTTATGTAATGAATAAAAAATGATGAATAAGAGAGTATGCAAACTTTAGCAATAATATGATCAGTTGTTGTACTTAAAAGACTGATTTTAAGATGTATTTATAGTGTTGAAAACATGCACAACCGTTGCCTAATTGCCAATTAAGAATTGCTGATTTTGTGCTAAAACAATCGATTGTCTAAGTTGCATAATCGATTGTTTTCCAATCGTCCAAAAATAATTCCCAGATTTTACGCATAATAATCGATTATCTAAAACGTATAATCGATTATCTGGCAATGTTCAAAAAATCTTTTTAAGATTTTACTTAAAACAATCGATTATCAAAATCATATAATCGATGACTTGGCAACGTTCAAAAAATCTTTTTCAGATTTTACTTAAAACAATCGATTATCAACATCATATAATCGATTACTTGGCAACGTTCAAAAAATCTTTTTCAGATTTTACTTAAAACAATCGATTATCAAAATCATATAATCGATTACTTGGCAACGTTCAAAAAATCATATTCAGATTTTACTTAGGATAATCGATTATCAGAATCATACAATCGATTACCAGACAGAGTTTGAAAATATTTTGGCAACGGTCATTTACATAATCGATTATGCTATATGTATAATCGATTATATTACAGTCTTGAAAAATCGAATAGACACTGCCTCAACACAATCGATTGTCATAAGGTGCACAATCGATTATTTTGTAGCTTTGAAAAATCTGATGGACACTGCCTCAACACAATCGATTATCATAAGGTACACAATCGATTGTCTTGCAGCTTTGAAAAATCTGATGGACACTGCCTCAACACAATCGATTATCATAAGGTACACAATCGATTGTCTTGCAGCTTTGAAAAATCTGATGGACACTGCCTCAAACACAGTCGATTATCATAAGGTACACAATCGATTGTCTTGCAGCTGCCTTAACATAATCGATTATCATAAGTACATAATCGTTTATCTTTATCCAGATTTTAGAGGCATGTTTAAAAATCATTTTGGTTAAAATAAATATGCATGATTTAAAATCATTTTGCTTTAAATTAAATATGCATGATTTGATAAAAATAATTTTACGAGTGAAGCCAAGTCTTGAGTCAATTGTCGGATCAAGATCACAATTAAAGAACGACTCATGTATAACTTTATTTTTTTGCTTAATCTTGATCTTTGTTTGTCTTGTGCTTGAATCTCGTTATGTATCAATTGCGCGCTTGTGCTTGGACCTCGTCATATGTCACATCGTTTATCATTTATCAAAACCTACAAATATGAACACACGTTTAGTTTAGTGCCTTGTGAGAACGTGTTTCAACAGTACGGACCTTGCCAGTTGGGAGAGAATTTCCCTTTGGCTTCATCTTGATGCGGGAATATTCATTTCAACACCAGCTGCCCCGGTGTAAACTATCTTAACTTGACTCTTTTGTTGAAGGCTCTAGACATTCTGTTATGATACAATTGACCGTGGAAAACTGCATTCATTCTCTTCCCATATATTAGAGCTAGTTGCTCGTAGCGGTTTTTCTACCTATTCTGCATCGTCGAGTTTTGCTTCCTGTATGATCCTCAAAGAAGGAATCTCTACCTCAGCAAGAATGACCACTTTTGTACCATAAACCAGCATATAGGGGGTTGCCCAGTTGTTGTGCGAACTGTGGTTCGGCATTCCAATAGAGCGAATGCTAGCTTATGCCACTGCTTATGCCTTTCTTTTATTTTCCTCAGTATCTTCTTGATATTCTTATTGGCCGCTTCTACAGCTCCATTCATCTGAGGTTTGTAAGCTGTAGAATTCTTGTGTTTAATCTTGAATGTTTCACACATTTCTTTCATCAGGTCACTATTAAGATTAGAACCATTGTCAGTAATGATTTATTCGGGGATTTTGAACCGGCAAACAATACGATTGCGGACAAAATCTGCCACCACTTTCTTAGTCACTTTCCTATATGATGCTGCTTCAACCCATTTGGTGAAATAATCCAGTGCCACTAGAATGAACCTGTGCCCGTCTGATGCGATGGGCTCGATAGGTCAGATGGCATCCATTCCCCAAGCTGCGAACGGCCATGGCGAGCTTGTTGCAGTAAGCTCATTGATAGGCACCTTTATCATATCTTCATGTATCTGATATCGATGACACTTTAGAACATACTGAATGCAGTCTGTTTCCATAGTCATCAAAAAATAACCTTCCTGGAGTATTTTCTTGGCCAAGACAAAACCATTCATATGTGGACTGCTGGTCCCTACATGAACTTCTTCTAATACCATGGAAGCTTCCTTTGCTTCGACACACCTTAGTAATCCCAAATAGGGGGTCCCTCTATACAGTATTCCTCCACTGCGAAACAAGTTGTTAGATAACCTTGGAAGTGTGTGCTTCTCAGTAGCGGTCGCGAGTTCTGGATATTCTCTCGTTGTCAGATACTCTTTGATGTCGTAGAACCATGGTTTTCTGTCGGTTTCTTCCTCGACGTGAGTGCATTTACCAGAATAGGATCTATGAAGTTCTTATCTGGATGTTGAATCATAGATTATAGGGTAGTTAATGCATCAGCAAACTCATCCTTAGCTCTGGGGACATGCTAAAATTCTGTCTTTGTGAATCTCTTCCTCAACTACTGTACGTGATGCAGGTAAGGGAGTATCTTGGATTTCTTAGTTGCCCATTCTTCTAGGACTTGATGAATGAGCAAATCCGAGTTCTCGATCACTATAACTCTTGAATGTTCAATGGCCAGCTCGAGCCCTAAGATGCAGACTTCGTATTCGGCCATGTAGCTGGTGCATGGAAATCTAAGCTTTGCAGATACTGGATAGTGTTGTTCGGTTTCTGAAAATAGGACTGCTCATATGCCAACTTCTTTGAAATTTGCTACTCAGTCCAAAAAATTCTCCAACCATCATAGGATTATGCAATGTCTTCTCCTATGAAAGATACCACTTCATTCGAAAAATACGCCTTTAGAGGCTCGTGTTCTCCGTCCATAGGATTCTCGACGAGATGATCTGCCAATGGTTGTCCTTTGATTGCCTTTTGAGTTACGTAGACAATGTCGAATTCGCTCAGTAGGATCTGCCACTTGGCTAGCTTGCCCGTGGGCATGGGCTTCCGAAATATATATTTTAGAAGATCCATTCTTGATATGAGGTAAGTGGTATAGGCACAGAAATAATGCCTAAACTTCTGGATACCCCAAGTCTGGTCATAACAGGTGCGCTCCAACAGGGAATACCGGGCCTCGTATAGAGTGAACTTCTTGTTGAGATAGTAGATGACATGCTCTTTTCTCCCCGTTTCATTGTGTTGTTCCAAAACACAACTGAATTCCCCATCTAATACTGCAAGATAGAGCAATATAGGTCTACATAGCTCGGGTGAAACCAGGACTGGCGGCGTCGATAGGTATTCTTTGATTCTGTCAGAGGCTTTTGGTAATCATTGGTCCATTTGGTAGCGGCGTCGTTTTTAAACATTTTAAAGATTGGTTCACAAATATCAGTGGACTGAGCTATGAACCTGCTGATATAGTTGAGTCTCCCTAGGAAACCCATCACGTCCTTCTTATTCCTCGGCAGTGGCAATTCTTGAATGGTCTTAACCTTTGACGGATCCAGTTCTATTCCTCGGTGACTCACAATGAACCCAAGTAGTTTTCCTGCAGGAACCTCGAATGCATATTTAGCGGGATTCAATTTCAGATTGTACCTTCTCAGTCTGTTGAAGAACTTCCTCAGATCTTCCATGTGGTTAGTGTCTTTCTTGGATTTGATGATGACATCGTCTACATATACCTCAATCTCTTTGTGTATCATGTTGTGGAAAATAGTAGTCATGGCCCTCATGTAGGTGTCCCTAGCGTTCTTTTGTCCAAATGGCATCATCTTGTAACAATACATCCCCCACGGTGTAATGAAAGTCGTTTTCTCTGCATCTTCTTCGTCCATCCATATCTGATGGTATCCAGTGAAACAATCAACAAATGGTTGTAGCTCATGCTTAGCGTAGTTGTCAATCAGGATGTGTACGTTTGTCAAGGGGAAGTCATCTTTTTGACTGGCCCGGTTGAGATCTTGGTAGTCGATACAGACTCTAACTTTCCCGTCATTTTTTGGCACTGGCACAATATTGGCTAACCACGTCGGATACTCTACTACCCTAAGAACATTGGCTTTGACTTGCTTGGTGATTTATTCCTTGATTTTCAAACTCATCTCAGGTTTGAACTTTCTGAGCTTCTGTTATACTGGCGGGCATGTTGGATTGGTCGGCAGTTTTTAAGCTACATTAGGTGTACTGAGGCATCATACTACCAGGCGAATATGTCCTCATATTCCCTTAGAAATTCTGCGTACTCTTCCTCTTTTATCAGTGACAAATGAACAATGATGCACATTTCCATGGCATTCTTTGTATCCCCCAAGTTGACAATCTCAGTTTTGTCCAAATTGGCCTTAGGTCTATTCTCAAAATCCTCAACTTCTTTAACAATCTCTTCCGGTATATCATCTTCTCTTGAATCTATATATGTTTGTTGCGTTGTCTCATTGCAAGTCATAATCGACAGTTCATCAAGATAAGTTATAGTAATGTTATGTAGATAAAGTAAACAATAGAAAATAATAAGAGCGAGATTTGTAGGAAACTGAAATACTTTGATAAATTTCATAATTGTTTTGAACATCGGAGCTCTTTTCGAATTTAAAGAAAATACAGAAAGAAAATCAACTAGCAAAAAAGCAAAAGGTAATGTAAGTGCTTTGTTCAGCCTTGCTACCGCAAAGTTTTCTGGGCCCCGGTGGTTCTGATGGACCAATTGTTGAGGCGCTCTCCTTGGCTCACAGCTATAAAAGGGCCTTCCTCCTCCTCAAAAATAACACAACAATCCATATTGTCATCTTCCAGAAACAAATTCCTTATTGCCGCCAACGCTTCCTCTTCTTCTGAGCCATATATGATATCATCCGGTTGGAAAGTCTGCTCTAGGCAAGGTATCGGATGTTCCAAGCGGTAGTAGGGATTGTGCCATGGTGGCAACCTGTGGTTGAACTCCTCCCAAGTGTATTCGTATCCCAATCCAAAAGTGGTACCATGTTTCTTTAGCTTGATGGGTTTAGCAATTCCCTGGAGGTTTTTGTCGAGTCCATTGCCAGGCTCGTATCCACATCAATTTAGTATTCTTTCAATCTTGTTGTCCCACCATTTATCCTTGTCCACGGTGTTGACCTGCTTGATGTGGTGGTAGGTTTCTCCGCCTATTTTCTTTTTTCCTCCTATTGCCGGGATGGTCTAACGACTGTATATTGGATAGCTACCACCGATGGATAATAACCTCTTGGCGATTCCACTCAAATTTCACTACCTGGTGCAGGGTTGATGCTACGGCTCCAGCGACGTGAATCCAGGGCCGTCCTAATAGCAAATTGTAAGATGCTGGGATGTCTATCACTTGAAAATCAACGTCGAACTAGGTCGGTCCCACTTGCAAACACAGACTGATTTCTCCAATAGTGGACCTTTGGGAACCATCAAAAGCTTTGAAGGATGGCCCCATCCTTGATCTCATGTAGGCTTTTTCCCAATGTTCTGAGACTCATCAATGGACAAATGTTAAGGCTGGATCCTCCATCAATCAGAATTCTAGTGATGAAATAATCCTCATATTGCACAGTAATATGCAACACATTGTTATGGCTTAGCCCTTCTTGTGGCAGCTCATCCTCGTGGAAAGTGATTTTGTGACTCTCCAATATTTGCCCTACCAAGTAATATGCAACACATTGTTATGGCTTAGCCCTTATGCCTCGTTCAGCACTTTCAGTAAGGCCTTCTTATGTGCATTAGAGCTTTGTAGCAGAGCTAAGATGGAGATCTAGGCTGGCATCTCGTTCAACTGATCGATGACTGAGTACTCTTTCACTTGTATCTTCCTCCAAAGGTCATCAGGCCCGGTTTCGGTTGGTCGTCCAAAGGCTTGCTTACTGGACTCAGTTAGATGCTACGGAGTATAAACCCTGCCGGTTTTGGTCATACCCTGTGCTGCAATTGCTTCTCCAAATCTGGTTTTCCCTTTCCTTCTCACCTCAACAGTGTTATCCCAAGGAATGGCCTTCATATGGAATGGTGTTGTGGCCGACATAGCTACTGGAATGTGTACTCTTGTCTTGGAAGGTAACACTGCCACTTCAAATGGTATGGGTTCCTTCGGGGATCCAAATTCGACCTCAATTGATCCTGGCGCCTTTGCAGAAGAAGGTGTTTCGAACTCAAGTGGGATAGACATGTTTAATTCATCGTCCCGGGAAGGCTAGATCTGGACAATAATTGGGTTAAGTGTGACTGTTGGTTTCTTTGGCTCGTCACCCTCAATAATCAATCCAATCGATCCTTTAGGGTCCCAATTATCCTCTATCTCGATCATGTGAACGCCTTCACCCTTTTGGTCAGGTATAGGGTTGAGAACATTAGGAGTAGGCTCCTTTTCCACGGTAATCTTATTGTCAATTAAATCCTAGATCTTATCCTTCAGTGAGCGGCACTCGTTAAGGGTATGCCTCTTCATGCCGAAATGGTATGCACGAGTTTTATTCCGGTTAACCCATTGGAAAGGTTTTTCTGGAATTATGGCAGGGATAGGGGTGACGTAACCAGCAACTTTGAGTCTTTCATAAAACTGGTCGATCGGTTCGGTAATGGCGGTAGTTTGTTTGGGAGGCTTGAGGTCGAAGTTTGGTCGAGGCCTGGGAAACTTTTGACGAATCGGATGTGATTGATAATGAGAGGGTTGAGTGTTGTAGGCTTGATAGACATGTGCGGGTTGGGAATATCTCGGTGAGGTAGGTTGATATGTGGGAGGTGGAGATGATTGGTAAGTAGGTGGTGGATCTTGGTAAGGAGGCGATGGTGCTTGGTAATTTGGGGTAGGTTGATATGTAGGAGGAGAGATTGGGTAGGTTTGGTATTTTATTAGGGATTTTGTTCTCTTTGCAACCATAACGGCACTCACATCCCTTTTCTTGGATGCGCTACTTGATTGTAGAGCCTTGTTGGTGGTCTGCAATGCTTCAAAGTTAGTGACCATACCAATTTTAATGCCTTCTTCGATCCTCTCCCCTAGCTTGATGATGTCGAAAAATTTCTAGCCTTGAATCAACATCAACCTCTCATAATACCGCGGGTCTTGGTCCTAGACAAAAATCCTGTTCATTTATTCTTCTTCTAAGTCCGGCCTGACCTTAGCAGCCTCTGATCTCCAGCGAGTAGCATACTCGCGGAAGGTCTCCATGGATTTGTTCTTTAACTTCTTGATGTACAATATATCTGGCGCATTCTCCGTGTTGAATTTGAACTTGCCCATGAAATCGGACGCCATACTTACCCAACTCATCCACTTCTTTGGGTCTTCGCTAATGTACCAAGATAGAGCATCTCCTTTCAGACTTCTTATAAAGAGCTTCATGCGAATCTTCTCGTCCTTTCCTACCCGAACCAGTTTGTCGCAGTAGGTCCTCAAATGAACTTTGGGATCCCTTGTGCCATCAAAAATCTCGAACTTGGGAGGTTTGTACCCCTCGGGTAGTTCGACATCTGGCTGAATACAAAAGCCCTCGTAATTCAATCCCTCTATACCTTTGTTTTCTTCAACACCCTAGACTCGGCTAGTCAAGTTCTTGAGTTCTGCGGACATGTTCCTGATAAGAGAATCTTTTTCATCAGACTTCAGTGTGCTTGAAATAGGCTGAGCGTAGTGTGATATAGTTTCCACATAGACAAGGGAGTGTTAGGGATGATCGTTTGTGGTGTTAAATGTTTCACGAATGAGTAGCAGACTGCTGTGACATGTGTCGCAATGTTGATGGGGAGTGGGTTATTTTATGGTTTCGTGATGTTTTGTGGAGGTGTAAGTTTTTTAGCATTGGGAAAGTTGACATCTGGGGCAGTGAGGGAAAATGGCAAGTTTGCCAAGTTCCGATTTAGTTCGTCATGAAATTTCAATATCTTCTGTTCGTGCTGGGCAGCACTTTCTTTGGAAACCTGCATACCCTGAAGAATCTCTACCCTTTCGGCAGAGTTGTTCGAATCCTCCATTTTTCTTCTGTTCTTGTTTCTGATAAGACTCGGATGAGGAGGAGGTGGAGGGTCCTTGGATCTTATGGAGTAAGATGATGATTCTAGAATGCACCTTTTCGAGAGGGGAATAAAACAAAAGTAAAAAAGGTGTAACAAGTTAGTGCGGATTATAGGAAGAAAACATTGCAATTAAACACATAGTGTAAGAATATAAATCGCATCCTAATTTGGGGGCCTCGTTGTTCCCTAGGTAGGCCTAGCGAAAAATAGTTTGGAGAACTTATAATGCTAAGTGCCTCATTTTATTGATAAAAATAAGATGAATCCCAAAACAACACTAAAAATTACAAGAAATAAAAAGTCACTAATGGCCATTGGACTGATTACACTTAAAGCAAAAAGAAAAGATCCTAACTACTTGGTCTAGGAACGAACTTCCCCAGACTCGGCATCTTTAGCTCCATCGAACAACTTCACCAGCTCACGTAGTCCCAATAGCAAATAGACTCTAGCCAAGTGTCCTCCCTCGTTTCTTTCAGCATTCTTGCAGTTTTCAATCCTTTGGATGAACTTCCTTTCCAACTCTACTAAACCCCGCTCCAAATACCATGGTCGCTTGTTGGCGCTGACACCTATATCTTTCTATTATTCAATCAAACTTTGATGGGCTTCCTGAATTTCTTACCTCTTGCACTCTCGAATCCCCTTGCGCAATTGATTATTCTTAACCTGTACTTCAGCCTTTTCATCGATGATCCTATGACCTCGGACGAACCCGGGTTGTCCGAACCCACTATGATCATCTTCTAACCAACTTGGATTGGATGGGGTATAATTAACATGTTGTCTATCTGGTTCTATGGAATCCTTTCCTAGGATGATTTTGCAGTGCCACATGTGCTGGGCCTGGCACTTGTGAAGGCTATCGTCGTCGTGAAAGTCAGCCCTGAAATTACTCATCTTGTCGACCCTTGGTATAACCTCCTTTCTTCCTGCCTGTCTCATGACTCGGAGAGGGACATAATGATAAGTTCCCCTTAGACTGATGATTATAAGGAACGGTGCATCTCGAGATCGGACGATGAACTCTTCGGTAGGGAACCACTCGAACAACCATTGCACTTGGTCTTCCTTCACATTTTCAAACAGCTCTACCCACCCTTTAGCATCTTCTGGTTGAGCAAACATGTTAGGTATTAAGTTCATTCGCCTTGGCTGATGGAAGGCTATATGATCATCCCAGTCTCTTGCAGAACCTCTTGCCGATATTCACCCTTTTGGATGTGTTCCATGAGCCAAAGTTGGAGTAGCAAGTTACATCCCTCAAAGTGATAGGCCCCTCGTTGATAGTCTCCAAGGGCTCGGTATATCTCAGCAACAATCATAGGTACTATGCTAAAATGCTGCATGCCGATTCCTTCCATTAGAGTCTTGGTGACCATGGCTAGTCTGGTGTGGATGCTAGCCTTCTTCATAGGAAACATTATCATCCCCAAAAGCAGAACATAAAGACAAAGACTCTTCTGTGGATATGCCTCAGTGAGGTGAGGGAAAATTCATCTGGGTAAGTGCGGCAAGACTTGCTATGGTCATACCTCTTATACAGATAGTCGAAAGGAATGTAATAGTCCTTCAAACAAGTCAAGTCTAGGTTTTTCTTTAGTCCCATCATCTTGAGAAAACTCCTAACCTTGAGATTTTCTGGCATATGCAAACCTGGAATCTCCCAAAGGATACCAGCTAACCCTCATATTTCTTCTAGCAAAGGTGTCATTTCAAAGTCCCCAAGATAAACACTGACCTCTCACTATCCCAGAATAAAGATACAGCCCTCGGGTTGGATTTCCAAAAGAGAAGGAAAATTTCCTAAATATTTGTGGATGAGAGTCTGATCACTAGAGTGAAGGTCTTCCCACTAGTTTAGTAACCTAGGGTGGATGTTGGTTACTATGCCGAATCTGGGACGTCGTGCCTCATTTTCTGCAAAACAAAGTGTTAGACCCTTACCCCCACCGAACTCGACTATTTAAACCAATAATTATCACAAACAACATTTAGTTCTCCAAATAAATACACAGAATATGGTGGTGTCCGTTTGGGGTTCAAGTAAACCCAGCGGACTTTGGACAAGTATATCTTAAAGAGTCATTAAGTGGACAACATAACTGACTCGGCTAGGTTAGAGTATAATGCATGCAGAGTTAAACAGAATAGGATTTTTATGGGGTATTAGACCGGTACCCTTGAGCGGACAACTCAATAGAGAAAGGCACGGAACCGTCGATTGCACCGCTGATCGACTGGTTTTACCGCAAATACGACTTTGCCAAATTTAAGGGGTGATAATATCGGAAGGGCGTATCCACTCATTATAAGCATTGCTATGGTATTTTGTTGGGCGCGAGTGGAGTATGATGTTGAGGATGCAATTACAATAATGAAACAAGTTGCCACGTATTAATGATTACTATGATTGCTCATAATTACAACAGTATTGAAGGAAAGAGGTAAAAGAGCACATTAAAGAAAAAGAAACAAAAGCCAAGTCAGTTTCGTAGAAGAAAATATAAAAACATTAAATAAAGGAAATAAAAGCAAAAGTCACAAATAATACGAAATGGTAAAAGCCTAAAAATTCCCAATAGAGTCGCCATGCTATCGCGCCCCATTTTTCTATATACATGCATATATATGTCAAAATTGGGCTTGTGACATTTGGGAGGATAACTCGTTTCCTTTTTAGGAATTGGGTTTTGGAGAGTCGTCACCTAATGATTAAATGCATTAGGATACTAAGAAGGGTTTGAGTTGAAGAAACTATAGTTTGGGTAAGGGCTAGAAATTACCTCGAGGGGAAGGTGTTAGGCACCCCTCAAGATCCACTAGTGTGGTTCCTGACTATGTTATAATTGTGACTTCATGTAATCAAATAAGCAATTAAGGGCTCAAATAGGGGGACTTGCATATAATATTGCAAATAAGTTGAAACTGTGAGGAAAAGTAAAGAAGGCAAGGATTTATGAAAGATTCAAGCAATTTTAAAGAAAATGGATAAAATGAGAGTAAAAGGTAGAGGAGTCCTAGGTTTATGATTAATATGGATCACGTCAATGCAATATCCAGTAATCCCTCCTCGGAAGAGGAATTACATGACACATTAGCACATCGGTCATCATCTCCATATCTACCCTTTCTACCTTTTAAGTATTAAAACACGAAATGGTATCATTGTTTATTGCATGCTATTACCCGTCCCGATCCAATCAGTCTCGGAGGCATTGAGACTATTAATCCTAAAGGGAAAGTAATAGGGGATTTTCAGAGTTTTCAAAAAAGGACAAAAGTCTAAGCGACAAACAATAACAAATAGCACTTAAAAGGGAAATAAATATCAATTTGGGCTCAGATAAGCCTCCTCATTCAGGGCAACAAATTGATTAGCATGTCTTACAAGTACTAGTTTGGTCTGAATTAAATTAAGGTGTAATAAAAGCTGATTCATCACATATTTTTCAGATGAGAAGTCTGAATTAGCCTTGTCTAGATATAGTTGCCAAAGACTGACACAGCTGATTAATTACCTAACGATTTGCCTAAGGCCTATAAGCATGGCATCTAATAGTGTGTAGTGCTTTTCAGGAAAAGGTTGCTGATTATAGAGAAGGAATTTGCAGATTTTAGATTGATTTTAGACTCGAAACTGATTCGGTTAATTTTCTCCAATAGGGATGATCTCTAAGTGTCATTGGTTTTAAAACAATTATATAAATGCGAGAGTCCTATAGGCATGACATCTAGAATGAATTGGTTATTATTAAGACTACGATTGTTTGCCTAATGCCGTGTATATGTAGAAGTGTTAAAATCATGATTCCTATATGCAGAACCTATAGGAATAATCTCTAAGATGCAGAACTTATATGTATGAATTCAAAAATGCAGAAATATAAAAATCAACTATAGGCAATGCATAAATGCCGAAAGACTTATAGACATGTTTTCCAAAACGCAGAAACACAGAATCATAAAGGTCCTATAGGTAGGTTTTCTAAATGCAAAATGCAGAATTATGAAAGACACTATAGGCATGTTTTCTAAGTGCAGAAAAATGCAGAATTATGAAAAACCCTATATGCATGTTTCTACTCCTTCACATGCGTTCATTCCCCATTACTTTTCACTATCCACCCCAATAGTTATTATAAAAATTATTACAGACTGAATGAATCAGAAATAAAGAAAAGTAAAAATTACATCAGAAGCTCCAACTACATCCAAACAGCCTAATTCAGACTCAAATTCCAACAATATGAGATAAACCAACTTCCAGGATCAGATTTCCAAAAGACCTTCTCATATCTTGAATGTGTCAAAGTTCCCAAGAGTCTCAAAGGGACTCCGAGCATTGCTTACACCCCAAAAACATTTTAGAATCAAGAGCATAGTGCAATGTGGAAAAAGTCAGCTCTCAGATGTCCAAGTTCAAAGAGAACTCAAGGTCCCAAAGCAAGGCTTAAAAGAGAGGGGAAGAACTTAAGGTTCTAGGAATAGGTGTGGTTGCACAATGGGGAAGGGAATCAGGGAGAGACAGGGCAAACTAGTGGTCATGCCCAACAATTAGGGTGCTAGCACACCCATGACTAGCTTGCTAGTCAAGCATTGAGAGTTAGGATCCATTGTGGTTCAGGTCATGGCGTGGGCAGTAATTCAGATACTATCAGGCCAAGACCTTAACTTAAACATATAGAAGGGAATATGGATGGGGATTCACATTAGAAACAAATACGAGGAAATTAGCATAGATCATTGAACATGAGCAGTAAATCAAATTAAGATTTCTAGAACCGTAAAATAAACACATAGGGATGAGGCAGAATCTTTAAACAGATGACATACCAGTTTCAAAGAAAATAAGTAAACAATAGTAGCCTTGAAAGAGTCAAGTTGTTGTTCTAAAAGATCTCAAGCAAAGAAAAATGTTGAAAACAGTATTGCAAGTATGTAATTAGAAGAGTTTTTTTATTCATGTGTCTTTTTTTCCAGTGTTTGTAAAGAGGGAAGACATGTCCTTATATAGATTTTGAAAACAAGCAGTACATTGGCAATGCGTGCATAAACATGGACATAACAATCAATTAGTGCCAATTAAGACAACTGGAATCCTTTAATTAAGGAGTCCAGTTCAAAAGGTTAGTCAAGGCAGAAAAAGGAAAAGAAATAAGTTCAATAAGGCTGATTAGGGCAAACAAACTACATAGTGCATAAATAAGGTCAAATACATAATGGTTAATTAAGGAAAGTAATGCATTTATATAGATAGTGCATCAGTTCAAAAATTAACCAAGAGGATCCTGGATCCAATCGTAATAATAAAGAATCCTAAGTAATCAAGAAAAGAGTCATATAGGTATAGAAATAATTTAAACATTGGTAAAAAATCACAGAAGATCATGTATTTAAGGAAAATATCACAAGCATAGGATTTTTACACAAAAGGATCAAAATAAGGAGGTTCAATTGAAAGAAATTAGCAGGAAATCATTAGCCTGATTAATGGAATTTCAAAAAATCGATCCTTTGGTTGGTGAAACCTTGTGAAAGAGGAGCTTTTCTTATATATAAAGCACACAGGTCAAACAAAAGGGTCTCTTACTATAGAAAAAGAGTTTAACACTGAAAGTCTCATAGTCACAAGCAAACATGATTTCTGGTTCAACTACATACTCTCAATGAGTCTGAAAGCCTAGGGTTCCAAAGTGGAACCTTAGTACCACCTGTCAAAGAAACCCCCAAAACATAGGGTTTCAAATAGAGTCAAAGGTGAGAAGACAAAGATATTGAGAGAGGCTCAGAAAGACAGACAAATATACATAATATCAAGAACACTGGTTCAAGGTCATGCTTGAGAAAACTTGGAATTAAGCAAGGTTCAGAAGAAAGAGATGAACGAACTTAAATAAAATAGGTACGCCTACCATAAGATGTAATGAAATGGGATCGGGTGGTACGCCTACCACGAGATATAATCAAATGGGATCGGGTGGTATGCCTACTACGAGACTTGATGAAATGGGATCGGATAGTATGCCTACTACGAGACTTGATGAAATGGGAGCGGGTGGTACGCCTACCACGAGTTATGAGAAATGGGATTAGGTTGCACGCATGCAACAAGATTGAAACTTAAAGTGAAAGTTATCTTTACTTCTCTTCACCTGTGTTAGAAGTTAAATTGCAGTTTTTCCTTATTGTTCTTGATATTATGTTTATCTGTCATCCCCATAGTATGTTCCCCCTTCCCCATCTTTTAGTGCTCATTACTTGTTTATTTTTCTTCTATATATTGTATAATTGCACCGGTTTATGTGGAGTGTGGTCCTAGCCTCATAACTACTTCGTTGGGGTTAGGCCAGACACTTATCAGCACATGGGGTCGGTTGTGCTGATGCTACACTCTGTGCTCTTTTGCAATGATCAAGGATCCGGAGTAGTATTCGAGCAGCAGTATTAGATCGGGAGCCAGCCTTCAGTTCATCGAGACACCGAGGTAGCCCTGCAGACCTCTGCAGGCCCGGAGTGTCCTCTATCTTGCTTTTCATTTTGTTATCTCATGTATTCTGAGACAAACAATGTTATATTCTTTTCAAATGGTTGTGTGTAGTACTCTTAGTGGTTAGTGAGTATGTAACACCACTTGTTGGGTAGAGATTATGTTGATTTTCCGCATTATTGTTCAGATTCTTTACTTTAAGACTTTCGCTTATTCTCTTTATTCCGTTGTTTCATGATATTACCGATAATTTTAAAAAAGAGTAAATCAGTTATGAGAAAGGTAGTTAAAGCTTAGCTTGCCTAGCTCATACTAGTAGGCGCCATCATGACTCCCGAGGGTGGGAAATTGGGGTCGTGACACCCGGACGGGGCTGCTCCCCCGTTGCTAGAGGCTGAGGTAGAGGCTGGGGGAAGGCACCGGCCTATGGTAGGGGGCGAGGGCATCCCAGAGCTATTCCAGTAGCGCACCAGTAGATCCTGCGGGAGATCCTATCATCGAGGAGCAGGGCGAGGTGCGCGGAGCTAAGCCTACCCCGGTAATTTTTATGACAGCACTGGGATTTTAAGAGATCATGGACCGCATGCTACGGTTCATGGATACTATGACTCAGGATGGTTTATTTCCAGCAGAGCCAGCTACCTCACAGGCCCCTATTGCTCATGCTCCAGGACATGCAGCTATATCATATCAGACTCTGGGTATACTACCCGCGGATGGGGCTCAACTAGTTGCTGCTGTGGCACCCCAGCCCATGACAGCTACGGGGGGCGGTCCGTAGAAGTTATTGGATAGATGGACCAAGCTTCAACCTCCGGTATTCGGGGGCGAGCTTCATGAGGATGCCCATGACTTCATTGACTAGTGCAGGGACAGGCTGCACGACATGAGGATATTGGAGTCACATGGAGTAAACTTCATTACTTTCCAGCTGGAGGGTAAGGCTCGTAGGTGGTGGCAGTCTTATGTTCTTAGCAGGCCAGCATGTTCTCCTCCGACCACTTGGAGTCAGTTCGTACAATTGTTCTTGGACAGGTATATTCCAACCTCTAAGAGAGAAGAGTTGCGGTATTAGTTTTAGCATCTTGAGTAGGGTCAGATGTCGGTAACCGATTATGAGGCAAGGTTTTCTGAGTTGTCCCGCCATACACTTATGATACTTCTTACAGATGCAGAGAGAGTGTAGAGGTTTGTTGTAGGATTACACCCCCGGTATTAGGTCGAGTATGGCCCGAGAGGTGGAGATAGGTATAGAGTATCAGCTAGTGGTCGAGATTACCCGTTGGATTGAGGGATATCGCCAGAAGGGAAGAGAGAAGGTACAACGGGATAAGAGAGCCAGATTCTCCGGCGAGTTCAAAGGTGCCCGACTAGGGGCAGAGGTCATTTTGGAAGTGGTCAGCCCAGTAAGCCCCCAGTTTATGAACCACCTCCTGCTCGGGATGCTCCAGCACGCCCCTATTTCAGCGCTATGCCAGAGAGCTCTTATCGCTCGCAAGCTATTCAGGGTTCATCTGATCTCAGGCCCCCAAGGCTCTTCTAGTCCATACATTAGTGCTATGTAGGAGAGTTCATACCGTCCATTGGTTATATAGGCTTTTTCTAGTTGATCTACTATCTATCAGAGTTAGCCATCAAGGCAGCAGGTAATTGCACCACGTAGTTGTTTTGAGTGCGGAAACCCTAGTCACATAAGGAGACACTGCCCCAAACTTTGGGGCAAGTCAGTATGGCAGAGCCAACATCCCATGATTTCAGCACCAACTGCCCAGCCACCTAAAGGTGGAGGGCAGGCTGTAGGGGCCGTCTTAGAGGTGGAGGTCAGGTAGGGAGAGGTCAGCCAGTTACTACTCCGTCGGATGGAGGCCAGCCAGCCAGCGCTCTAGCCAAGTTCTATGCCCTTCCGTCCAGACCAGATACATTGGTCTCAGATGCCGTCATCACATATATTATTTCCATAGGTGGTAGGAATGCTTCGGTATTGTTTGATCCAGGGTCTACTTATTTGTATGTATCATCTTTGTTTGCTCGTTTCCTCGTTATCTCACCCCGATCCTTTGGACCCTCATGTTCACGTATCTACACCAATGGGTGATTCTGTAGTTGTGGATCAGATCAACCGATCCTGAGTGGTCATATTCTGTGGTTTCGAGACTAGAGCAGATCTCTTGTTGCTTGATGTGATCGATTTTGAGGTCATCTTGGGCATGGATTGGTTATCTCCATATCGCGCCCTCTTAGATTGCCATGTCAAGACTATTTTGCTAGTGATATCAGGGTTGCTAAGTTTGGAGCGGAAGGGCTCCACAGTTGATACACCTAGTCGAGTTATTTCCTTCCTGAAGGCTCAACATATGGTCGAGAAGGGATGTTTGGCTTATCTAGCTTATGTTTGATACATCACCGCATAGTCTCCGACAATTGGTTCAGTCCCAGTAGTTCGAGAGTTCGCTGATGTTTTTCCCTAAAATATTCATGGCATGCCTCTGGATCGTGATATTTATTTCTGTATTGATTTGTCTCCAGACACTCAGCCTGTATCTGTCCCACAGTACCGCATGACTCTAAGGAGTTGAAGGATTTGAAGGAGCAGCTTGAGGAGTTGTTGGTGCTAGGTTGTTCTTTAAGATTGACTTGTGGTCAGGGTATCATCAGCTGAAGATTCATGACTCAGATGTTCCGAAGACTGCATTCCCGACTAGATATGACAATTATGAGTTTCTGGTGATGTCCTTTGGCTTAACTAATGCCCCAACAACATTTATGGATTTGATGAATAAGGTTTTCAGGCCTTATATTGATTCTTTTGTAATCGTCTTCATTGATGACATCTTGATATACTCACGTAGCATGGGGGAGCACGAACAACATTTGAGAGTAGTGCTTCAAACCTTGAGCGAGCAGAAACTGTATGCTAAGTTCTCCAAGTATGAGTTTTGGCTAGAGTCAGTGCCATTCTTGGGGCATGTTGTGTCAGGAGAGGGTATCCAAGTGGGATCCTAAGAAGATTGAGGCAGTTCAGAGTTGGCCACATCCTACTTCCGTGATCGAGATTATGAGTTTCTTGGGGCTAGCGGGCTATTATCGACGATTCGTGCAGGTCATCTATTGCATCACCTTCGACCAGATTGGCCCAGAAGGGTTCATCATTCCGTTGGTCCAATGACTGCGAGGAGAGCTTCCAAATGTTCAAGACGGCTCTGACTACAGTACCAGTTTTTGTGTTGCCTTCCGGTTCAGGGATGTATATGGTATATTGCGATGCTTCACGCGTTGGTTTGGGATGTGTATTGATGTAGGATTGGCGAGTTATCACATATGTTTCCTTCCAGTAGAAAGTTCATGAAAAAAATTACCATGTGCATCTAGAGTTGGCAACGATTGTTCATGCTCTTAGGATATGGAGACATTATTCGTATGGGGTGCATGTGAGGTTTATACCGATCATCGCAGCTTGCAGCACATGTTCATGTAGATGGAACTTAATTTGAGGTAGCGCATGTGGCTTGAATTACTGAAGGATTTCTTTATCATCCGAGCAAGGCAAATGTGGTCGCGGATGCCTTGAGAAGAAAGGTGGAGAGTATGGGTAGTTTGGCATTCATTCCAGCAGAGGATAGACATCTAACTTTAGACATTCAATCCTTGGTTAACAGACTTGTGAGGATGGATATCTCAGAGCCCAGTCGAGTTCTAGCATGTGTGGTTCCTCAGTCTTTATTATCGGGAGAGATCAAGGCCCGACAGTTCGATGATCTACACTTGGCAGTTCTCAAAGAGATGGTACTACAGGGAGGTGCCAAGGAGGTTTCTATTGACGAGGATGGTGTGTTGCGGATTCAGGGCCATTTATGTGTTCCTAATGTTGATGGTCTGAGGGAGAGGATTCTAGAGGAGGCCCACAGCTTGAGGTATCCCATTCATCTGGGTGCCACGAAGATGTATCGTAACTTGAGGCAGCATAATTGGTGGTGGAGGATGAAGAAAGATATAGTGGAGTATGTAGCTAGATGTTTGAATTTCCAGCAGGTCAAGTATGAGCACCAGAGGCTGAGTGGACTACTTCAGCAGATGCCATTACGGAGTGGAAATGGGAGCGCATCACCATGGATTTTTGTAGTTAGGTTATCGACGACCTTGCAGAAGTTTGATTCAGTATGGGTCATTATGGACAGGTTGACCACGTCAACTCACTTCATTCCAGTGGTAACTACTTATTCAGCAAAGAGGTATGCTCAAATTTATATTTGGGAGATAGTCCGATTGCACGGTGTGCCGATTTCTATCATATCAGACCGAGGCCCTCATTTCACCTCCCATTTTTGGAGAGCTATTCAGAGTGAGTTGGGGACCCGTGTAGAGCTTAGCACAACATTCCATCCCCATACTGAGGGACAATCAGAGCGGACAATTCAGATTTTAGAGGATATGCTTAGAGCGTGTGTGATTGACTTTGGAGGGCAGTGAGATCAGTTCTTGCCTTTAGCAGAGTTCACAAACAACAACAGGTATCTATCCAAGTGAAGTTGATTCAGGAGAGGCTTCGCATGGCCCAGTCCAGACAGAAGAGTAACACGGATCAGAAGGCACGTGATGTATCATTTGTGGTTGAGGAAAAGGTTCTCTTGAAAGTCTTGCCAATGAAGGGCATTACGAGGTTCGGGAAGAAGGGCAAGTTGAGCCCAAGGTTTATTGGTCCCTTCGAGGTGTTGAGGCAAGTTAGGGAGGTTGCCTATGAGCTTGCTTTACCCCTAGCTTATAGGGGGTTCATCCAGTGTTCCACGTATGGATGCTCGGGAAGTATCATGCCAACCTATCACATGTGTTGGACTTCAATACTATTCAATTGGATGATAGTTTGGGTTACGAAGAGGAGCTAGTTGCCACTATTGATAGACGTGATCGCCAGTTGAGGTCCAAGAGGGTTTCTGCGGTGAGGGCCCAGTAGAGGGGCCAATCGATTGAGGAGGCGACCTAGGAGGCCGAGGAGGACATGTGGAGCAGATATCCCCATTTATTCAGCCGATTAGGTACTTTTCTATGCCCGTTCAAGGACGAACGTTTGTTTAAGAGGAGGAGAATGTAACGATCCGACTACTCATTTTATCTTTTAGCACCCCGTTCCCTTCAATAAAACTTCCCGTGCTTGTTTTACCTAATTTAAGACATGAAACGGTTGGTTCGAGAGTTGGAAGAGTTTTGAATGAAATATGTCCATTTGTTTCTATAAGATTCTCATAAAAGGCCAAGTTTGACTTCCGACAACTTTTTGGAAAAATGGACTTGGATTCGTAATTTGATGGTCCTGTAGGATCTATGAAAAAGTATGGGATGAGGGCATATGTCTGGAATTGAATTCCAAGGTCCCTAGCCCGAGTAATGAATTTTTATTAGAAATTGTTAAATTGACATCCTAGGAGTTTAATAAAGGAAACAATGCTTGGTCATATTGGTATCGGGCCCGTATGTTGGTTCCGGAGCCCGATACAGGTTCAATATAATATTTTATTCTTGTCTGTGAAATTTGGTGAGAAACGGGACTGATTTGACGTAATTCGGACGTCCGGTTGAAAAGATGGGAATTTGGATATTCTTAAGGATTTCATGCATTTTGGTGTTGAATCCGTGGTTGTAGGTGTTATTTCGACAATTTGATTGCTTGAGCAAGTTTACGCAATGTTGTATGACTTGCTTGAGTGTTCGGAGTGGAGCCCCGAGGGCTCCGGTGAGATTCAGGCATGGTTGGAGGTTAAAAACACATTAGTTTTTCTGGTATTTTTGCTGCTGGTGCATATTCGCAATTGCGAGATGGTAATCATAATTGTGAACCCTCAATTGCGAGGTTGGCATCGTATTTGCGAATTAGGCCGGCTGGGTCAGTAGTCACATTTGCGACTTTTTGCTTCGCATTTGCGAACCCAGCAGGGTCCGCATTTGCGACCCCTCCATCACATTTGCGATCAAGGTAGAAAAGGGTCTAGTTCGCATTTGCGAACGTATTGTTGCAATTGCGACTTCGTATTTGTGAGCCTGGTGTCATGTTAGATATGTAAATATAGTAGAACTCTAATTATAGTAGAACTCTAGTCCAAAGTGTATTAGGAGTAGGTTAGGTTATGTGTATTATATATAGGGCTCATTGTATCATATTTAATATTAAGATATATATTCTTCTCCCGTGCTTTCTCACATGGTATCAGAGCTTTCGTGAGAATATTATAGTTGTGCGTCATTCCAGCTAATTCCGGGAAGAAAGACCTCGTCGCCGTGCAATTTTCTGGCGACTTAAGAGGCTGTCTGTACATAAACTACCTTTTTTGTTGGTCTTGTGCAAAATCCGAGACCACCACGAGGTTCGGAAGAGAATTCCGACCAACCCCAGAAAAAATCACCGGAAAACCATCATCCACGCGCCCCCACGCGCCGGCAATACCCTCGGCGCGTGAGCCCACGCGCCGGCGCATGAGGGCAGTTCCGGCCAGATTTGCTCGCTCCTTCAGGACAGTTTGCTCGGCCTTCAATTCCGACCCTACCCATCCTTTTTTCGTTCGATTCCGACAACTTTCAGTTTTTTCCGGCGACTTTATTGACTTTTCCGGCAGCTACAGTACTTTCCGGCCAGAATTTCTTCAGGACAGTTTGCTCAACCTTGAATTCTGAGCCTATCCATATTTTTATTTTTTAATTCCGACAACTTTGAATTTTTCCGGCAGCTACAGTGCTTTTCCGGCAGCTACAGTGTTCCTGTTTTCCGGCAGCGCCAGTTTTCAGTTCTCTGTTTCAGTTTTAGCGAGTTTTCAGTTGATTATCCAAAGATGTCTTTGGGACTAGATGCTTTCGGGTCCAGAAACCAGGGATCGGCCAGTTCCGGTATTATGATTACCTCAGAACCTTTAATGGGAGGTTCAAACTACCTAGCTTGGGCTTCGTCTGTCGAGTTGTGGTGTAAAGGCCAAGGTGTTCAGGATCATCTAACCAAGGAGTCTAGTGACGGAGATGAAAAAGCCAAAGCACATTGGGAGAAGATTGATGCTCAATTATGCAGTATTTTGTGGCGATCTAATGATTCCAAGTTGATGCCCTTGTTTCGTCCATTCCAAACATGTTATTTGGTTTGGGAAAAGGCTCGTACTTTATATACTAATGACATATCTCGTTTCTATGATGTGATATCGCGGATGACAAATTTAAAGAAAGATGAATTAGATATGTCTACTTACTTGGGTCAAGTGCAGGCAGTTATGGAGGAATTTGAGACGTTGATGCCAGTTTCTGCTAGCGTTGCAAAGCAGCAAGAGCAACGACAAAAGCTGTTTCTAGTTCTTAATCTTGCTGGGCTTCCTAATGATCTTGACTCAGTACGCGATCAGATTTTGGCTAGTCCGACTGTCCCCACAGTTGATGAATTATTCTCTCGCTTACTTCGCCTTGCTGCAGCACCAAGTCACCCAGTGAGCTCATCACAGACACTTGATTCATCTATCCTCGTCTCCCAATCCGTGGACAATCGGGCTTCTCATACTATGGAGTATAGACGAGGAGGAGGTCATTTTGGAAGATCTCGACCCAAGTGTTCTTATTGTTATAAACTTGGTCACACTCGTGACGTGTGTCATTCTTTACATGGTCGACCACCAAAAAATGCTTATGTTGCTCAGACCGAGCCTACAGGTAACCAGGGATTTTTTGTATCTGAAAGGGAGTATAATGAGTTCCTTAAATATCACGCAAGTAAGCAGACATCTCCACAAGTAGCCACTGGTGCTCAGCCTGATACTTCTATTGCTGGTAATTCTTTTGCTTGTGTTTCCCAGTCTAGTCCTCTTGAACAATGGGTTGTGGACTCAGCTGCTTCTGATCATATCTCTGGTAATAAATCCCTTTTGTCAAATATTGCGTATTCACAGTTTTTTCCCAACGTTACTTTAGCTAATGGGTCTCAAACTAAAGCAAAAGGAGTTGGACAAGCAAATCCTCTACCCTCTGTCACTCTAGATTCCGTTCTTTATGTCCCTGGCTGTCCTTTTAATCTTGCATCTGTGAGTCGTTTGACTCGTGCCCTCCATTGCGGAATATATTTTATTGATGACTATTTTATTATGCAGGACCGCAGTACGGGACAGACGATTGGAACATGACTTGAATCAGACGAACTCTACTATCTTAACTCACTTACATCCTCTAAGGCCTGTCTAGTTGCAGATCCTCCAGACCTACTTCACAGTCGTTTAGGACATCCTAGCTTGTCCAAGCTTCAGAAAATGGTGCCTCGTTTGTCCAGTTTATCCACATTAGAGTGTGAGTCATGTCAGCTCGGGAAACATACCCGTGCCTCCTTTCCTCGTAGTATTGAGAGTCGTGCAGAGTCTGTTTTTTCTTTAGTTCATTAAGATATATGGGGTCCTAGCAGAGTATGTTCAACCTTGGGATTTCGTTATTTTGTTAGTTTCATTGATGATCATTCAAGATGTACTTGGATTTTCTTAATGAAAGATCGTTCTGAGTTGTTTTCTATATTTCGAAATTTTTGTGCTGAAATTAAAAATCAATTTGGTGTTTCTATTCGCACTCTTCGCAATGATAATGCCTTAGAATATTTATCCTCTCAATTTCAGCAGTTTATGTCTTCTCGTGGAATTATTCATAAGACCTCTTGTCCTTATACCCCTCAGTAGAATGGGGTTGCAGAAAGAAAGAATAGGCACATTATTGAGACTGCTCGCACACTTCTCATCGAATCTCATGTTCCGCTGCGTTTTTGGGGCGATGCCGTTCTCACATCTTGTTATTTGGTTAATCGGATGCCTTCATCTCCCATCCAGAATCAAATTCAGCATGAAGTATTGTTTCCCTAGTCACCCTTATACCCTGTTCCCCCTCGTGTTTTTGGGAGCACTTGTTTCGTTCATAACTTAGCTCCTGGGAAAGATAAGTTAGCTCCTCGTGCTCTCAAGTGTGTCTTACTTGGTTATTCTCGTGCTTAGAAGGACAATCTTTGTTATTCACCTGATCTTCGTAGGTACCTTATGTCAGCCGATGTCACATTTTTTGAGTCTAAACCTTTCTTTACCTCTTCTGACAATTCTGACCATCTTGATATATCTGAGGTTTTACCTATACCGGCCTTTAGGGAGTCTACTATATCTCCTCCTTCACCTTCCGCTACAGAAGTCTTACCCATTCCAAACATTGGACCATCTACTGTGGCTCCTCCTAGACTCCCTGCAGAAGACGCTCCACTCTTGACATATTATCGTCGTCCTCGCCCAGCATCCGGCCCGGCTGATTCACTTCCTGCACCTGACCCTGCTCCTACTGCGGACTTGTCTCTTCCGATTGCACTTCGGAAAGGTATACGGAACACCCTTAATCCTAATCCACATTATATCGGTTTAAGTTATCATCGTTTGTCATCACCCTATTATGCTTTTCTATCTTCTTTGTCCTCTGTTTCCATCCCTAAGTCTACAGGTGAAGCATTGTCTCATCCAGGGTGGCGACAGGCTATGACTGACGAGATGTCTGCTTTACATACGAGTGGTACTTGGGAGCTCGTCCCTCTTCCTTAAGGTAAATCTACTGTTGGTTGTCGTTGGGTGTATGCAGTCAAGGTTGGTCCAGATGGTAAGGTTGATCATCTTAAGGCTTGTCTTGTGGCCAAGGGATATACTCAGATATTTGGGCTTGATTACAGTGATACCTTCTCTCCCGTGGCTAAGATAGCTTCAGTCCGCCTTTTTCTCTCTATGGCTGCTGTTCGCCATTGGCCCCTATATCAGCTGGACATTAAAAATGCATTTTTACACGGTGACCTTGAGGATGAAGTTTATATGGAGCAACCACCTGGGTTTGTTGCTCAGAGGGAGTCTCGTGGTCTTGTATGCCGGTTGCGCCGGTCACTTTATGGTCTAAAGCAGTCTCCTCGAGCCTGGTTTGGTAAGTTTAGCACTGTTATCCAGGACTTTGGCATGACTCGGAGTGAAGCTGATCACTCTGTATTCTATCGGCATTCTGATTCACGTCTCTGTATTTATCTAGTGGTCTATGTTGACGACATTGTTATTACCGGCAATGACCAGGATGGTATTACTAAATTGAAGCAACACCTCTTTCAACACTTTCAGACTAAGGATCTGGGCACACTAAAGTATTTTCTGGGTATTGAGGTCGCACAGTCTAGCTCAGGTATTGTGATCTCACAACGGAAGTATGCCTTAGATATTCTTGAGGAGACAGGAGTGACAGGTTGTAAACCTGTTGACACTCCAATGGATCCGAATGCTAAACTTCTTCCAAGACAGGGGGAGCCTCTTAACGATCCTGCAAGATATAGGCGGTTAGTTGGTAAACTAAATTATCTTACAGTGACAAAACCTGACATTTCCTTTCCTGTGAGTGTTGTGAGCTAGTTTATGGGTTCGCCATGTGATAGTCATTGGGATGCAGTTGTTCGCATTTTTCGGTATATAAAATCAACTCCAGGTAAAGGTTTGTTGTTTGAGGATCGAGGCCATGAGCAGATTGTTGGATACTCGGATGCTGATTGGGCAGGATCGCCTTCTGACAGACGTTCTACTTCTGGATATTGTGTCTTAGTAGGAGGAAATTTGGTATCTTGGAAAAGCAAGAAACAGAATGTGGTTGCTCGGTCTAGTGCAGAAGCAGAATATCGAGCAATGGCTATGGCGACATGTGAGCTAATTTGTGGTCAAACAGTTGCTCAAAGAGCTGAAATTTGGTGATGTTAGTCAGATGGGACTTGTGTGTGATAATCAAGCTGCTCTTCATATTGCGTCAAATCCAGTGTTCCATGAGAGAACTAAGCACATTGAGATTGACTGTCACTTTGTCAGAGAAAAGATACTCTCGGGAGATATTGCTACAAAGTTTGTAAAGTCAAATGATCAGCTTGCAGATATTTTCACCAAGTCCCTCACTGGTCCTCGTATTAACTACATATGTAACAAGCTCGGTACATATGATTTATATGCACCAGCTTGAGGGGGAGTGTTAGATATGTAAATATAGTAGAACTCTAGTCCAAAGTGTATAAGGAGTAGGTTAGGTTATGTGTATTATATATAGGGCTCATTGTATCATGTTTAATATTAAGATATATATTCTTCTCCCGTGCTTTCTCACATGTCGCAAATGCAATATTAGAGGCCTGGGCATGTCTTTTTAAAACGGGACTTAGGGCATTTATTTCATTTTAACTCTACACTTGGGTGATTTTATAACTTTAAAGAGGGGAATTCAACATAGCATCTGCTTAATGGGAGTTTAATACTTGGGTTTTGGATAGATTAACACACAAAAATTAGTAAAAATCAAGGGGTTAGAGCAAGACCTAGGGTTTTAATTGAACTTAGATTTAACCACGAAAATTGCTATGAAATAAACTAGAAATCATATATTATTGATCCTTAGGGGGTAGAGAATAACTTCCTTTGAAAAATCTCGGAATCCGGGCACGTGGGCCTGGGGTCGGAATTTAGGGAACTTGTGAAAAAGGTCGGGAATTTTCTTAAATAGTTAGGATTCGATCTTGTAAGCCTATATTGACTAGTTCTAACTTCATTTAACTAGTTTGGAATCGTTCAGCTCCGAATTGAGGGCTTGGGCTTGTAATTGATATCTGGAAGTGCGTTTTGGAGTGAGGTAAGTCTCCTTTCTAACCTTGTAAGAGGGAAATGTCCCCATAGAAATAATAATTGAGTAATTGTTGTTAGATGTGGGGGCTACGTACACACTAGGTGACGAGAGTCCGTACGTAGCTACTATTATATTAATTGTCTAGGTAGTTTAGGACCCACCTCATGCTTTATCTATGAACATCTCTATAATGTCTTGCGAATATGATCACTTAAGATATCCTAGAGACTTGAAAAGGAATAAGAGTGAACTTGTATACTTATTGAACTCTTAAACGACATCATTGAATATTAATGTACCATCATATGCATTCTTGATATTGCTTGTTATTTGTGGATTGGGTCGATCGCCTAGGTATGAATAGATGCATCTATAGGCGCGTCGTCAACCATCGGGAAGTGCATGGTTTGTTTTTGTTAGATCGGGCCATCGCCTCGGCATATTGTGCGCATGATATCTATGTGTATACTTGAATTGTCTTGCTAATGTTTCGAGATGTAAGTAACTAATTGGAATATTATGAAGAACACGATTTTCACTCATTGTTATAACATGTTATTTACTAGTGATTTCCATGCTTAGCATAAAACTTGACATATTAATTGATCCTAGTGAGTATCAAGTCGACCTCTCGTCTCTACTTCTTCGAGATTAGACAGGATACTTACCGAGTACATATTGTTTATGTATTCGTACTACGCTTTTGTAATTAATTGTACATGATCTGAGGCGGGTACATCTGATTACTAGGCTGGAACGCGCCCTTGAGCTAGTGACTAAGACTTTCACGGCGAGATGCTTCCTTCCTATGCCGTTCAGCAGCCGGATGGAGTCTTTATTTACTTTTACTGTCTTTTCTATCTCAGACAGTAGGATAGAGATATTCTTTTGTATATTCTAGTAGATGCCCATACTTGTGACTCCAGCTCTTGGCACACACATTGGTGGACTTATGTTTTGGGTTGTATAATCATGTTATTTACATTATTGATCGCGTCTGATTTTAATTCGAAAATATGAGAGCTATTTTCTTTTTTCCTGATAAAAGTAAGATAAGATTTCTTTGAAATGTTTCTGTGTTGGCTTGCCTGGCAATGGTGTCGGGCGCCATCATGACCTATTACGCAAGTGGGTCGTGACAAATCAATTGTTATATTCTAGTGTAATCGACTGTATTTATGGAGTGAAACATGAGAATACAACTGAACAGATTATTGTATTCGACTATATTCATGGCGTGAAATAGGGGATTACACTGTTTTTAAAAGGAAAAGTGAATCAATTAATATAATAGAGTCCTAATATAACTCAACAAACTCAATTATAACACACAAATATTGTGTTTTCAGTTATAAAAAAGATTCTCAACCGAAAAATTCTCCAAAAACATAACATTCTTCAGAGAAATTATATAATACACATGTATACATAAATTATATTACTTAAAAAAATTATGAATACATTCATGGCATATAGCGAGACAATGAATATAATAAAATATATAGAATACAACATGATATATTTAAATACAATAAGAAAAAAAGAAGTGGATACAATAAAATATATAGAATACAAAAAAATTCTCCAAAAAATATATTGAATTACAATGGAAAAAAGGTAATGAAATACATTGATATATATTAACAACATCCATATCTTAATTTTTTCAATTGGCAAGGACGGTCCGAACCCGTACTTCATACTTTACCTTCGCCCTATGCAGTTAATTCCAGTCGACATCCCTTAAAACTTGAAGAGTGAAATTGAAGCAAAGTGATCTTACGTCCATAAAGACGTTCCATCTTTTCTAAGCTTTACGAAGAGCCTATTATTCATGTTTTCCTGTAAGCTTCCATCTGTTAATTCCATCCTCAACCTCATCACGAGTGCAACTATACTCTAACAATTCTCCTACTATAGTGGAGGATATCGACAGAGGAGAAAACGCAAGCAAATTAGATAGAGAAGAGGAAGAGAATCGAAAATTTTAATGGAATGGGGAAGAGAATGGGATGTAGCAAAGTAGAAAGATAAAGAAAATATTGTAACTGGTTAGCATATTTAGTGGTTTAAGTCTAGGAGGTAACCAAAATTAAATATTTTGCTATAAACCTTAAAATGTATCTATAGAATATAATTTTATTAAATAATATATATTTAAAATAAAAAAGATGTTAACCTATAATAAAAATTCCTTAATTTTTTTCTATTAAGTATTAACTTTAGAAGCGGAGTTGAAAAACATATATTATTATTCTTGAAAAAGTTAATATTGCGAGAACCCCAGCATAATATTTAAATTTTAATAACTGATTAAACAAAAATGAATCGCTTCGGGATATCCCGTAGGAAATTAATAAAAAAATAGCTTAATTAACAAAAATGTGAATTTTTATCAAGTTCACTAAGAAGGAAAGAAAAAGAGATTTCAATCGTCTGTGCACACGCTTGTGATCAAATTACAATTCGTTATTGCCCAAAATCTACTAAGGTAATAACTCCTCACCCCATTCAACAAAAGAAAAGTAAATTCATTATTGCCAAAATCTACTAAGGTAATAACCTTCTCACCCCAATCAATAAAAGAAAAGTAAATTACATTAAAAATAGAATAAAATCACAAAATAGCGGAATATGCTTTTTCACCTTTCCACCAACCACCTCCACCTAAAAACTAAAAAAAAAAGAGGAAAACATTATACTACTTGGTTTGGTAAATCACTAAATCCCTTACGAAGTCGCATGCTTGGCACGTGATTATTGTAAGCCAACTACAACAACAAATACCCAGTATAGTCTCACAAAGTGGGGTTTGGGGAAGGTAATATATAGACAAACCTTACCGCTACCCGAAAGGGTTAAGAGGCTGTTTTGCAATCGACCCTCGGTTTAGTGAAGGAAAAACAAAAATAAAAATAAAAGAGCATTAGTAACTCCAGCAGAAATAACGTAAACAATTATCTAAGTATAAGAATCATAAATAAAATAGCATGCAATAATCTGAGTATTGTAAGTCAATATACTAAAATACCCCTGTCCTACTCGTCGGACGGAGTTTCCAAGGACAATTTTGCCCTTTAGCAGTTCAAATGGGGACAGAACAGCAGTAAAATAGGAAGGCTCCGAAAGATCTGATATTCGCCTCAACTTCACTACTGCTCACTCCTTAACCCCAACAACAACTCTTCTTTTCTTCCGGCGAAATCAATGGCCGCCGCCACTATTTCTTTACTTTCCAACGGAGATTTAGCTTCTTCCGTCAAGTCTCAGGGTACCGGCCGTTATGCTTCCGTTTATAGTGAAGTTCAAAATAGCCGTTTAGATCACCCTCTCCCTCTTCCTTCTGTCCTCGGTAACCCTTTCAAAGTCGTTGATGGCCCTCCTTCTTCTGCCGCCGGCCATCCCGGTAATCTTTTTACATTTTTTTTACAGTTATAGATCAAGTTCTTTTTACCTTAATAAATCAAGTTGCTCTACTGTTCTGCATCCGTTTTGACTGTATATTCTCAGATCAAGTTACTGCACTGTTCTACATTCTTTTTAGAGTGTATGTTCTTGGGTAACCGTATTTTTATGTAATAGATCAAGTTAGTGTGCTGTTCTGCGTTCTTTTATTATTTAATTTGTCTCTATGTTAGTGCTTTGTTATGCATTTTTTTTATCTGTTTACTTTTAGTTTACAATTTTTTAACCGTAAGAGATCAAGTTACTGCAGAGTTCTGCGTTCTTTTAGTGGTATATTATTGGATAATAATGTTCTTACTGTAACAAGATCAATTTACTGTGCTGTTTTGCGGTTTTTTAATGTATTTTCTTATATGACAATGTTTGTATTGTGGTAGATCAAGTTACTGTACTGTTCTGCCGTCGTTTTAACTGTATGTTCGTTGGTTCCATTGATTTTGTGTAATTTGATTTGCATGATCTGTTGTCTTTTTGTTTGGAAGTTTGCGCCTTTATCTTGTTGTTCTTGGATTTTGTTAGCTCCCTATCCTTAGCATAGGATTATTTGTAACAGGGCTAGCAAGCTCTCTTTTGTATTAGCACCTGCACAGTGCTCTATTTTGCATATTTTAATAATATCTTTTTCTTCATTAAAGGAAAAGGTTAAGTTATATACAGTTTCATATTCTGTTTTTTTCCTATGTATTACCATGTTTTTACTGCAATTCATCATGTTACGGTACTGTTCTGTATTTTTCTTAAACTCTATATTCCTGGGAAACCAATGTTTTTCCTTGATGGAGGGAGTTACTATGGTGTTTTACGTGATCTGTAGCCTTTGAGTTCAATTCATCAGTTATTATACTGAAATTTTGTGTCTTTATCTTCACTCATCTTAAACAAAATGGAAGTATGTTTTTTTTCTGCAAAAGATGGGATCTCTACACATCTGGCAGTGTAAATTCTTGAGTTGCAGTATTTGTGTCATAGATCAAGTTACTATGATGTACTGCATGATATCTTGTCTGTATAATTGATTAATCAGTTGTTAAGCTGAAAAGTTTGCACCTTTATTTGAATAAAACATATACATAATACTTTGTATGTCTTAGAGATGAAAAAATGCATAACATATGACTATTAGGACGTATGGGTCTAAATGGAATAGAATGGATATAGAGGACTCATATAGCCGACCCTAACTAGATTGGGAGTAAAGCGAACATGTTGTTTGACCAAAAGATATTGAAACCTTTTTGATTAAATCAATTAAGAAAGTTGAGGGGTAAATCTCAGCCAAGTATAATAAGATCTAGCTTGAAGGATGCTAAAGATGAGCAAGATGAACTATATTTCTCTGTATTTCAGAGTTGAACGCAGTGTTTTGGAGATCGCAAAGCGCAAAAAAGCGACAAGGACTCGCCTCGCTTCAAAGCGCAAAGCGCAAAGCGCAAAGAAGCGCACACTTTTTTGAAGTGAAGCGCAATTCTTAAAAATACATAATGTAAAATTATAAATAATCAAAAACATCAATTTAAATACTTAAAAGTAGGTACTAGGTACCATCAAATCATCCACAAACCATCCACAAATCATAGGACAAACAAAATCAAAGCTATTAAATTACTAGAATTGTGAGACGTTAAATAATCAATAAACTGAAAATACATATAATTTATATAATAGTTAATGGTATAAAGTTATAAACTGAAATATACATTTAAAAAATGACATCAACTAAAAATAATACATATATATATGTAATTAATTTTATATGCTGAAATAAAATAATAAATAAAATATATATAATAATTAAATATATATATGCTGAAAATATAATAATAATACAATAATTAAATATATATATATGCTTAAAATATAATAATAATTTTATATGTTGAAATAAAATAATAAATGAAATACAATAATTAAATATATATATATATATATATATATATATATATATATATGCTGAAAATATAATAATAATTTTATAATTTATATGCTGAAATAAAACAATAAATGCTAAATTAAGATACAATAAATTTAATTAAGATACAATAATTAAATATACAATTTTATATATGCTACATAATCGAAAAGGAAAAAAAGAGCGGAAAAAGTTGGCTGCCAGTCGAGGTCGACATGGTCTGAAACAGAGAGAGAGAGAAAGAAGAAGAAAAAAATGATTGCTTTGAATGTAGAAAGATTTTGCAATAGCTACTCAGCTTCAAGTAAAAGTCGTATATAGTTCTTAGAATTATCCTCCCCTTTTTACAGAGTGTTCAGTCCCCTTTTATAGGGGACAATCTCCCTTCTTAATCTCAAAAGAAAAAAGTACAACTTAAAGAATATTTCAAAGGCATATTCCCATTGTTTCCTATCATGCTAACACGCCTATTAACGTCGTGCGTTCGCTAGCTACTGTCGATCGTCGTTCATCTCGACTTGCAGGGACCTCGCTCTCTGCTATACTTGGTTTCGGTCGTGGTCGTCCAAATTTCGACCCATACACATGTTGTTCAAATTTTTGAGAGATCAAGAACTTAGCATCATGTTGGATCCTTGCATTGTGTTTGGGATTTGAATGCATAGTTTAAGATTATTAAGGTCCTTTGTGAGCTTCAAATTTCATGTCAGTATTTCAAATACTGAGCTTCAGTAAAAGGTGAAAGAATAGTTCGCTCTGTGCTCATTGCATGGCTGCGTGAGTTTTGAACCGTGCGTCACTGGCCCTTGACGATTTCTCAGTTTGTGGAAGAAATAAAAAACTAGTAGTTTAACAAACAATGTTTTCAGAATTATATAAGATATTGGTTTGAGAAGTATTTCAAGTCAAAGTAATGGTTTCCACTGTGATTTTCAACTGCATGTCCAAAGAGTACTTCAACTTCCAGATACTCCTTTTTCAACTCCAACCAAATACTATGCAAACGCCAACTAAGGAGGAGCGAATCTTGAAAAAGTTGGATTTAGGAAGTTTATAAATTATAAAGCTAGAAGTTTAATGTAGCAAGTCTTTCTGCACCCTTTCACTGATTAAGCGTTATAGAGCCTTCTTTGGGAGCATGATGTTATTTATGACTTTTTGTGGTTGGCTTAAATGGTTTGCAATGATTATTAATGTCGAATATTTGATATTTTTGTAATGTTTTGTGATTAGTGTCATTCCTTTACACTTCCCATTAGATTTATTGTTGATTTATAACTGAGAACTGTCGGAGGACTCTGTATACTTTTTGGCTTTTCGTCTGGGGAAGTGGTGTGTATGGCTAATTTGAGTATGATTTGGTTATTGCAGAGGAGATTGGAAAGCTTTTTCCTTCCCTATTCGGACAACCATCTGTATCATTGGTGCCCGAAGATTCTGGGGATGTTGCAATGAATCAAAGTTTGAAAATAGGGGTGGTGTTATCTGGAGGCCAAGCTCCCGGAGGGCATAATGTTATTTCAGGAATATTTGGTTAGATCACTGTAAAGAAATTTATGTCAGTTTAATTCTTGCAGATATTTCATTTTTAATCAATTTTGTATATTCGGTTGGTAGATTTCTTGCAGACTCATTGCAAGGGAAGCACATTGTATGGATTCAGGGGTGGACCAGCTGGGATCACGAAGTGCAAGTATGTGGTGTTGACCCCAGAGTATATTTACCCATACAGAAATCAGGTACGTTTCCTGGTAACTTTTTTCTGCTAACAAGACATTCTAGAACTTCAATGCCTTTTCGCAGTTACATCGGTCACATTATTCAGGAGTAACAGTAAGTCGGTAAGAGTTCACATTCTTTTTTCCAGGGTGGATTTGATATGATCTGCAGTGGCAGGGACAAGATTGAGACTCCAGAGCAGGTACTCACCAGATTCTATGATTTTCTGCCCCCTCTAGGATCTATCTTGTATGAATATTACACATCGACAAGTATTTTAGTCGATGGCCAATTCCATCATATCATTATTTCAGTTTAAGCAAGCTGAAGAAACAGCAAAGAAGCTCGACTTAGATGGGCTTGTCGTAATTGGCGGAGATGACTCCAATACAAATGCTTGTCTTCTCGCTGAAAACTTCAGGTAACATTTGTGCCTAAAAATAAAATGAAAAATAAAAATTTAGCTGGTGAAATGATCATACTATTATGTTTTAATCAGTCCTATTGCTGTGGCTAAATAAGTAGTTGTGTTTTTCAGAAGTAAAAATTTGAAAACTCGGGTCATTGGATGCCCAAAAACCATAGATGGTGACTTGAAATCCAAAGAGGTTCCCACAAGTTTTGGCTTTGATACGGCATGCAAGGTAATTCTTTCTGAGTAGCACGTTTTTCTTTCCATCTGTATTAAAGTAAGTCCTAGCAAAGTAGAGAAAGTGAAGCTGCATGGAATGTGCTCTGGACTATGACGTTAATATTTCAGAATTCCGTCTTACTATCAACTAGTCTGAGTTGTACTGTCATGTAGACTAATTTATATATACGACCCTTTAAAAAAAATAATATTAGACTCTTAAACACAATATACGTGCTAACTGAAACCTTGCTGTTGGGCATGTACTGGATGCTTTTTCTTCTGGTGGTTTACATGGCCATTTTCCTCGTATTTGTTATATATTTGATATTGGTCGGCCAACAGAAAATCAGTTTCTCTTTGAAGAACAATTTTCTCATTGCATAACAAGCTCAGTACTAGGAATTTTGAAAAACCTCAGCACTTTGTTTCTAAATGCTACAACAACAACAACCCAGTATAATCCCACTAAGTGGGGTCTGGGGAGGGTAGTGTTTACGCAGACCTTACCCCTACCCTAGGGTAGAGAGGTTGTTTCCAAATAGACCCCCAGCATCCTTCGCTCCAAGAACTTCCAACCCTTGCTCTTGGGGAGACTCGAACTCACAACCTCTCGGTTGGAAGTGGGGGTTGCTTACCATCAGAGCAACCCCTCTTGAATTTGTTTAAGCAATAATATTCCATATAGTCTGATTTCCTTATTATTCTGCTCGAAGTTTTAAACCTAATATTGCATTATCTTATAGTCACATTTTATCCTGTGAAGGTTCACATGTACTAAATCCAATTGTAATCTACAGATATATGCAGAAATGATTGGAAATGTCATGATAGATGCTCGATCAACAGGAAAATACTATCATTGTGAGTTCACTAGCCCTATCATATGGAAGAATGAACTCCACGTAGCACTTCTTATTTGCATGTCTCCTCCAGTACAGGATACTTGTGTAATCAAGAACTGAAAAAGCACTGTACTTTCTCCTACCAACATCACAATTCTCTTGGAAATCAATCTTTTTAAACCACACGCTTCCCTAAGAAATTGAATCACATAAGCCATGTTGGTTTCTAGTCTATTTAGTTTAGACTGCATTGTGTTGACCCATGGGGTCCATTCATCCAAAACAGCCGTATAAATTGGTTGATGTTCAAGTTTATCCCCCTCCCCAAACAACATCACCACAGAAAAAAAATAAAATGAGCCTGAATTGTGATATAAGCATTCCTTCCTGCACCATGGTAGATTCACACATTTGAACTAGTTAAGCAGGAAATAGCATTGTCTGCTCATTTATCTCTATTTGCTTTTGCATACATCTCAATTATCATAACATTGTCCCTTAACTCGTTACAGTTGTGCGGCTCATGGGGCGTGCTGCTTCACACATTACTCTAGAGTGTGCTTTGCAAACTCATCCAAACATTACTTTGATTGGAGAAGAGGTATCTTTCTTAATTTTACACCCTTGTGCCACACCAAAATCGCTGGAGGAAATATAAACCTTTGTTTCTTGTCAATATGAAAAATATGACTGCCTATCTCAAATAAAAATGGCATCACTCTATAGGAAGTGTTGCTCTACGTTGTAAATTTAATTAAGGCAAAATACCTTAAACCACCGCTAAACGTGGCTCAGATTAGTAGTATCCTCCCCGAACTATGTCATGTCTTAATTGCCCCCCTCAACTTGGTCTTTTGAGGGGCATTACCCCCCTAGAAGCTGATGTGGCAAAAAGTGCGGATGCTTCTGTCTATGTGGCATTTTTTTGAAAAATAAAATATTTTACCTTTTTAAGAATATTACTTTTTTAGATAATTTTTTTCGAATAAAATTTATAATAAAACTTAGGTATAACTAACGTTATTCAGGGTAAATATTTTTATATGACCAAAAAATAAAGTTTTAGTTAATCATTTTTTTAATTTGACATGAAAATAAAGATTTATACAATTGAAATAAATAGACAAGGCATCTAAAAAGTTATAAAGAAACACATAGTTGAAATAAATAGTCATTGCATCAAAAGAAGAAATAAAAGGAGTGGACAATTGCACTTGTAATTTCTTGCAATTGTACACTCATTTTATTTCTACTTTTGATGCAATGACTATTTATTTCAACTGTATATTTTTACATTTTTAGGTGAAATATGTAAAAAAAAAAATTTAGAGCACCGCAATTTAGAGCTGTATAAAAAATTATAGCCAAAATAAGTAACTTCAAACTATATATTTTTTATAACTTCTTGGATGTCATGACTATTTATTTCAATTGTATGAATCTTTATTTTTAGGTCAAATTTTAAAAAAAAGATTAACTAAAATTTTATTATTTTTGGGCAAATAAAAATATTTAACCTAAATAATGTAGTTCTGTCCAAGTTTTACTATAAATTGTATTTCGAAAAAAATTATCTAAAAAGTTATATTCTTAAAAGGTAAACACATGCTTTATTTTTTTTAAAATGCCACATAGACAGGAAAAGTCCACGTGGCAGGTGAGTGCACCCATACGTTTTGCCACATCAGCATCTAGGAGGTAATGGCTCTCAAAAGGTCAAATTGAGGGGGGTAATTAACACCAGGCATTCTTAAAAAGGTAAAAACATACTTTATTTTTTAAAAATGCCACATAGAAAGGAAATGTCCACATGGCAGGTGAGTGCACCCATACGTTTTGCCACATCAATGTCTAGGAGGTAATGGCTCTCAAAAGGCCAAATTGAGGGGTAATTAAGACCGGGCATAGTTCGGGGAGGATACTAATAATCTGAGCCAAGTTTAGGGGTGGTTTAAGATATTTTGCCTTTAATTAACTTGGTCTGATTTGTAAAGGTTTACACTTTTTGCTTTCAAATACATTTCTCGATCCAAGAGTGCACAATTGAAGCTAATGTTGTAAAGAAAAGATCTAGTTTTGGGGCACATAAGACCGGGCATAGTTCGGGGAGGATACTAATAATCTGAGCCAAGTTTAGGGATGGTTTAAGATATTTTGCCTTTAATTAACTTGGTCTGATTTGTAAAGGTTTACACTTTTTGCTTTCAAATACATTCTCGATCCAAGAGTGCTCAATTGAAGCTAATTATTGTAAAGAAAAGATCTGTTTTTTTTTTGGGGGCTGGGTAGGTGGGTTTTGGAGCACATGGTGTCAAAGTATAAAAAGAAAGGAGGAAGGAACAGAGTCCTTTTTTTTTAGAGGAACCAAGGTTATTTAAGGTGCACGTGAAGCCAATTAATACTGTCTAATTGTTTTGGCATGCGTCCTTGAGAAAGTGAAGAATCTTTGATCACTGATTTGTACAGTGCTTATATCACATTCTGTTAGTTTAACAAACTTCCAAAGCAGCTATATTCCGAACTTGTCATATTTTGACAGGTATTTGCAAAGAAACTGACTCTTAAGAATGTTACGGACTACATTGCTGATGTGATCTGCAAGCGTGCAGAGTCAGGTTACAATTATGGAGTGATCCTCATTCCTGAAGGACTTATAGATTTCATTCCTGAGGTAAAGCAGCATATAAGCAAACCTAATCTCATCAAATTGAAGTTTTTCCCTTTTCCTGCTCAAAGTATACTATTTCCTTGTACTGTAAACCTTTTGGAAACAGATCGTATGTGTTCTGACATTCTAGTGGTGCTGTGCAGATTCAGCAACTCATTGCGGAACTAAATGAAATATTGGCTCATGATGTCGTGGATGAAGCTGGTGTTTGGAAAAAGAAGCTTACTCCCCAGTGTCTTGAGCTCTTTGAGTTGCTGCCCCTAGCAATTCAGGAACAACTGCTGCTTGAGAGAGATCCACACGGAAATGTCCAGGTATTTATTCATCATGGTTAAAGTCATTCTACTCTGTGTTACACAATGTGGTAAAATCTAAGTGGTACTTCTGCAGGTAGCTAAGATTGAAACTGAGAAAATGCTTATTCAAATGGTTGAAACTGAATTGGGTCAGAGGAAGCAGAAGGGTGGATATAATGCTCAATTTAAAGGACAATCACACTTTTTCGGGTACCCTTTCTGTATGTGATTTTGATGCTTTACTCTCTGTCTACGTCATGCCATGAACATCTGATTATACAAAATAAGGTCTTAGGATTGACAATTGGTCCCACTTCCCAGTTATGAAGGAAGGTGTGGCTTGCCATCCAATTTTGATTCCACATACTGTTATGCATTGGGATACGGCGCAGGAGCACTGTTGCAAAGTGGGAAAACAGGGTTGATATCATCGGTATGTGCTTCTTGTACTATTTAAATGTGTACCTATGCGACTCATTTTCGAATAATCCTGTAATTCACACATCAGCTATTATATTGAAGTTGCCCTTAATTTTCCTTGTGTATCAGGTCGGCAGCTTGGCTGCTCCAGTTGAAGAATGGACCGTTGGTGGAACAGCACTCACTGCATTGATGGACGTAGAGAGAAGACATGGTATGTACAATGCTTGTTCTTCCCTTAATCAATTTTCACCCTGATATAACACTTCAAATTTTTCCTCTTAATGTTGAAAATGCATTCAATTCTACAGGCAAGTTCAAGCCGGTGATCAAGAAGGCTATGGTGGAGCTTGAAGGTTAGAACTCAGCAGATTTGTTTCCTCCTTTCTCAGGGAAACTAATTACTACTATGTTTTATTACAATGCTAAAGTTATCAAAACTGTTTCTCTTATTGAAGACTAATTTGGAATGTAAATTCAGGTGCTCCATTCAAGAAATTTGCTTCAAAGCGGGAAGAGTGGGCTCTTAACAACCGATACATTAACCCAGGTATATTCTTTGTGACAACCTTACTTTTGCTTAACTGGTTTTGTTTTGGTTTTGTGAATGTAGTTTATGAAGCATTATTTAGTGATTATCACCAACAACTTGCTGCACCTAATACTACTCAAGTTTAGGGAAAGTTGAAGCATTCTATCTCACCGTCTCTAGTGGATTTGATTACAGGTCCCATTCAATTTGTTGGTCCAGTGGCTAGCAAACTAAACCACACTTTACTTCTAGAGTTGGGAATAGATGCTTAAGAGAAGAGATATGAATCATTGTGAATTCTAGTTCTTGTACTGTGGTTATTTTTACGTAAGCAATTAGCGCTTATGTTTGAGTTTTACTCCGCGGATTATCTTTATGGTAGGCAGGTTGAGTTGCGAAAGAATTGGTGGCTTCCACTTATTGTTGCAGCCTATCATGGTAGTTGTTTTTATCTTTGATTTAACATGTGCTTGATTATAGATATCAATTTAGTGTGCAATTTGAATAATATAACCTCTTCTTTGGGGGTCTGGTTTTATTGCTCTTATGAAATTGAGATGTGTTCTTTGAGGGCAAATCTCTTTTTTTATTTTTCTGAATATTTATGTTAATCCTTCAAATATATTACTGCAACAACAACAACAACCCAGTATAATCCCACTTAGTGGGGTCGGGGAGGGTAGTGTGTACGCAGACCTTACCCCTACACGCGGACTTTACCCCTACCCTTGGGTAAAGGCTGTTTCCAAATAGACCCCCGGCATCCTTCCCTCCAAGAACTTCCCACCTTGCTCTTAGGGAGACTCGAACTCACAATCTCTCGGTTGGAAGTGGGGTTGCTTACCATCTGAGCAACCCCTCTTGTCTTCAAATATTTTACTGCATACATGTTAAATTCTCAAAAATAGTTTTTTTAGGCCACACAATTGCAGTGTCCTTTTTTAGAGAGTTCGTGCAAATTACGAGATAAACGAAAACAAAATATTAGTCGTGTTATTTAGTAGATGATTCACAGGCTCACAGTATAATCTCCCTAGGGTCTTTTGTATTTTGTTAATGGATTTCGTTTGACGAATCTTCCACCCATCTGTCAATTGATTTGTGTTCGGAATCAAGAGTTTATAACTTGCTGACAAATTTGTTCTTCTGAGTGTATTTATTTCAAACATTTTAGAAATAGAGAATTTTTAAATTAGGTATTGTTATGAAAGTTTAAATACATAAAATGCACTTGAAAATGCTAAGTAATTGATGTTTGAACCCTTTTGTAAAAAAAAAAAAAAAAAGGAAGGGAAAAGAATCACTGGAATGGCATAGCATGTAATCTAAGATTATGAGTTTCAAAATTTTCTTTTCTTTTTCTAATCTTGTGTCCCTTCAAATTATGAGTTGATGTACTGCTAGTAGGAGCTTTGTTGCAACTGGAGAATATTTGATAGGAATTTTGATAAGAACGTGAAATTCTAGATTAAAGAGAAAATCAAACCGTGTTAATGATATATGATATATTAAACGTAGTTAAATTTCTTTCTAAGAAAGGTGAATCTATGTGCATCGCACGGATACCCGTATTAATAAAATTTATATATCTTTTATAAATATGTTTGAATAAAAAATTTAATTAAAGAAAAAAATATATGATCTTGAAAATAATGAATGTTGAATATAGAAGACCAACACACGGCTCCCAAAGAGTAGAACTATATATTGACTAGTATTCACACTTTCTGCATTAGTATTTAACCCCTTCAATTTATGATATTTACACCTTTTTATTGAACTTGTAAATGCTAGGTTAAATGTCACAATTTGTAGCTCTAAGAAGATACAACTGTTTTTTTAAATCCGAGGAATATCACAACCATGATATCATGGAATGGTAAATCTAAAATTTCACCGATTATTACTGCCATAACAAAAGCTATATCTACTTTTAATGAATATAAAATATATAGTTATCTTATGATCAATATATCGAAAATAATATTTTGCACTCATAGATGAAAAATATCACATTTACTGATAAGAGCGCATATTTTTTAAGTATGTCTGAACAAACCTAAGTTGCCATACAATTTGTTATATATACTATATTAAAAGTATGAAACGTTAGCAAAATGTCGTTTACCTTTTTTACCCTTTAGAAATAGAGATTACACAAGACAAAACTGTAGTTTAAGTTATTTTCCTAATATTTAGGACTTTAGAGTCAACTAAATTTTTGGCTATAAATCTTTTCTTATCTAAACTATATACGAATTCTAAATATTTAAAAATTTTCAAATTAACTAAAAAAAATTTAATACAAAATTCTTTCTTAGTTATATATTTAAAACAAGTTTTGATTTATACATTAGATACGAACCCTTAGCATGTGGTAGGTGTTTGAACGACTATCCTTTCATAAAATATTTACTATTCAGTGGTAAGTCTATTCGTTCACAATTCAGAAAGTGGTAGACCTATTTAAAAAAGAGTGAGTTCCCATAGCAACTGACAAGGAAGCCTACTCTTTCTTCAAGATACGAAACGAACAGCTAGGAAACGGGCTTGATTTCAACAGTTACATATATAAATGGAAGTAAATCGTTTTTAAGACGCACGTCTAGAAAAAAAAAGTTCTCGCAAAGAGAATAAGATATTGTCCCCTTTCCCTTATTCTTATTGGAAATATATAAATAGTAACTACACAAAGCTCTAATTCATGGACAAAAAAGAAAAATTGAATGTAAATTCAATCCCACTATTTATCAAGATCGAATGATTTGAATCGACTCTCTTACGAAAATATGTTGGTGTGATTGTAATTTCTAACATTCCAAGGTAGTAAATTTTATTTGACCGACAAGTTGGAAAAAAAATATACAATAGGTACATATTTGAGTGCCCGTAGGCCTACAATCTGAAGTCACCTGGACAAATTCCTCTTTTTTAGTTTAAAACTTTCGATTATTTCTATACATATATTGCTATTTTGATATTTTGTATGTTCGTAAGATTTCATTGTTAGTTATTAATTGTTGGATAGATTTTTCAAAGTTATTTAGTTCTCTTTCAGATAGTTTTTTTTAATAGAAGAGTTCAATTTTCTTCAAAGATATTTTTGTATTTGATATTTATTTATCTGATGAATATATTATTTATATAATTTTTGGACGAGATTAGGAGGAATAAATTCTTTTAGTCTCTTAGATTGTTTTTATGTGCCATGTATTTTTCTTGTAAAACTTTTATTGGAATGATGATATAATCCTATTAATTTATGAGCTAATTTTTAATATTGATGTAAACTCCATGTTGCATAGTATTTTTTTTATATATGTTTGTCTATAACTTTATTCACATATTTTATATTTATTTATATATTGTACTCATGCCAAATTTGGTTATATAAACTTTTTGAGAGCAGAATAAGCCACGACGAAATAAAATGGGATTGAAATAGTGAGAATAACCCTAACTTTTTTGAGATGACTAGATTTATTTTTCTAATTCAAAAACTCTAACTTTTTATATTGTTTTCTTAATTTTTGTCTGTCACGGTCCAGATTTTTCACCCTCGGGAGTTGTAATGACGCCTACTAATACGAGCTAGACAAACCAATTATTTGAACAATTTATCCTTTTACGCATTTTATATCCTTTAACAGTTAAGAAGAAATAACATTTAAAGAGCGGAATCAACGCAAACGGAAGAAAAACAATAAGCTACCTGAACATGAAATATCTAATATAATTGTTTGAGTCTCGACTACCCAGAACTGGTATCACAGTTTCACAAACAGTCTAAGAATACTAAAAATAAAGGTCTGAAAAAAATAAATACAACACTATCTCTGGAAATGCATGAAAGAAACATGAATAGTATATAGAAGAAGACGCCAAGGCTTGTGGATGCCTGCATGAGTACCTCGGATCGCCTGATGAGCTAGGATCAGCAATCCCACCATGATCCGAAGTCTACAACACTGGGGTCTACACAAAAAAAATGTAGAGTGCAGTATCAGCACAACTGACCATGTGCGGTAAGTGCCTAGCCTAACCTCGGCGAAGTAGTAACAAGGCTAGCACCAGACTATCAAATAAACCAGTGCAATTATATAATATATAGCGAAAACTAAAGTATGTATAAGCAAGTAAGGATGGGAAGGGGGAAACATGCTTTGGGGAATAACAGGTGAAAACATAATATCAAGAGAACTATAAAGGAATCAAAATCCAACAACTAGCAAGAATAAGGAAAACAAAGGCAGATTTTGTTTTTCACATCTTGTTGCAGGCGTGCCACCCGATCCCATTTTGTTTATCTTGTGGTAGGCGTACCAGCCGCTCCCATTTCATTTATCTCGTGGTAGGCGTACCACCTACTCCCATTTTATTATATCTTGTGGTAGGCGTACCACTTTCTCCCATTTCATTATATCTTGTGGTAGGCGTACCACCCGCTCCCATTTTATTATATCTTGTGCTAGGTGCACCACCCGCTCCCATTTTATTATATCTTGTGGTAGGCGTACCACCCACTCCCATTTTATTATATCTCGTGGTAGGCGTACCACCCACTCCTATTTTATTATATCTTATGGTAGGCGTACCACTGCTACCATTTTATTATATCTTGTGGTAGGCGTACCACCTACTCCCATTTCATTATATCTTGTTGTAGGGGTACCATCCACTCCCATTTTATTATATTTTGTGGTAGGCGTACCACCCGCTTCTATTTTATTATATCTTGTAGTAGGCGTACCACCAACTCCCATGTACAATCCAACAATAATCACAAGGAATCCCGACAAGAAAACAATAATATCAACAAACATTACGATAAGGAAACAATGATATCTCAGCAATATCCCGGCAAGGGAGAAACAACTATAACTAAACTTGTCATAACATCTAACTACCCTAACTATAACCAAACTTGTTACAACATATAAATACCCCAGCTATAGCTAAACTTGTTACAACACCTAACTACCCCAGCTATAGCTAAACTTGTTACAACACCTAACCCGGTGAATTATCAACCTAAGCATCCGTAATATCAAATAAAAACACAACGTAAGGGAACCACAACTCAGCAATAGCCCGGAAAAGGGCAACATAATGATCTCTTTTCTTTCTCACTTTTACTTCATATTTAGTTCACAACTCGTGCCAATGCTCTAGAGTTTCAATTATCACTTATCCTTTTACAATTCATTATACAATGTTCATAGGTCACGATTCTTTCCATAGTTTTTCACAATAAATATAAATCTTCACCAAGGCATGAATAATACAACGAAGTCATGAAAATCACAATATAAGACTCACGGTCATACTTGACACCAACGTATAGATACTCGTCACCATACATATACGTCGTACTCAATCAGAAGCAAATAGCAAATAGGACACAACTCCTAATCCCTCAAGCTAAGGCTAGACCAAATACTTACCTCGATGCCACAAACACAATTTACGATTCGATTATAGCTTTACCCCTTGATTATACCACCAATTCGCTCGTATCTAGTCACAACTTACTTAATTACATCATTACATCAATAAACGCTAAATGAATCAACCCCAATGCATTAAAATGAGTTTTTCAAAGTTTTATCCAAAAAGTAAAACATTTCCCCCGGACCCACATGGTCAAAATTCGAGGTTTAAACCAAAACCCGATTACCCATTCCCCCACGAACCCAAATATATAATTTATTTTTAAATCGAACCTCAAATCGAGATCTAAAAAATCTAGATTCTACCTATAACTCCCAATTTCTCCCATGAAGATCATTGATTTTAAGTTGAAATCATGTTAAAAGATGTTAATGATTGAAGAAAATTAGATGAAAACGACTTATAATTGATTTGGAGAAGAAGAAATCCTTGAAAAATTGTTTAAGTGTGTTTATATTTGAGGGAATATGAAAAATGGATTTTAAAATCGGTTAAGTATAAAAGTTGCAGGTTGCAGGTATGAAAATTGCGAACAGGAGTTCGCAATTGCGAACGCCGACCTCTACTAAGTCGGAAAATGTGAAACATGGTTCGCATTTGTTAACCCTTATGAAATCCCACACTTTCGCATTTACGAAATTGCTATCGCATTTGCAAAGAAGACATCCTGGCCAACAGGCAAATCTTCGCATTTGCAAAGAACACCTCGCATTTTCGAGCCAAGGCAGACCTGGGCTGATTTGGCATTGAGACCCAGCCTTCGCATTTGAGAGCTCGCAATTGCGAGCCAGGCTTTGCAAATACAAAACCTGCAGACCTGTTCATACCAGCAAAATTTTCTGCAATTCCTAAGTTCAAAATGCAACCCGTGGCCTATCCAAAACCCACCGACCCCTCGGGTCTCCCAACCAATTATATACACAACCTCAAAAATATCCTACGGACTTATCCGAGCGATCAAATCGCCAAAATAACCTCAATAACAACGAATTAAGCCTCAAAATCAAAGAATTTTTTCAAACTTCATAAAACATCAACTTTAGCATTTTAGGTACGAATCATGTCACACGACATCCGTTTTTCACCAAATTTTACAAAAATGTCTTAAATCATATATAAGACCTGTACCGGGCTCCAAAACCAAAACACAACCCCGATACCATCATGTTCTAATCAAATTTGATTACAAGTTTCTTTAAACAATTTCAGAAAATAATTTCCTTTAAAAATTTATTTCTCGGGCTTGGGACCTCAGAAATTCGATTCAGGGCATATGCCCAAATCCCATATTTTCCTACGAACACTTCGAGACGGTCAAATTACGGGTCCGAGAATATTTACCCAAAAGATTTACCGAAGTCAAATTAACTCATTTAATAATAAAAACTTATAGTTTTTCACAGATTTTTATATTTGGGCTTTCCGGCTACGTGCCCATACTATGCATGCAAATCGAGGTAACGGTAAGAGAGATTTTTAAAGCCCCAAAACATAAAATATTATTTTAAAATAAGTGATGACCTTTTGGGTCATCAAATTCTCCACCTCTAAAATATTTGTTCGTCCTCGAACGAACAAAAGAAGGAAGTACCTGGGTCGGGGAAAAGATGGGGATAACGGCTCCGCATATCGGACTCGGACTCCAAGGTCGATGCCTGAGGAGGCTGATCTCTCCACTAAACACGAACAAAAGAAAAACTCGTCGACCTTAACTGGCGAACCTGCCAGTCTAGAATAGCCATTGGCTCCTCTCATAAGAAAAGTCTTTGTCTAACTGGAAAGTGCTGAAATCTAACACGTGGGATGGATCACCGTGATACTTCCGACGCATGAATACATGAAACACTTGGTGCATGGCGGATAAGCTCAGTGACAATGCAAATCGATAAGCCACCTCTCCAACTCAATCAAGAATCTCAAATGGACAATTAAACCTAGGGCTAAGCTTGCCCTTCTTCCCAAATTTCATCACGCCCTTCATAGGCGACACTCGAGGCAATACCCGCTCACCGACCATAAAAATTCACGTCTCGAACCTTGTGATCTGCATAAATCTTTTGCCTGGAGTAAGCTGTACGAAGCCTATCCTGAATAATCCTGACCTTGTCCAAGGCATCCTGAACCAGATCCGTACCTAACAACCAAGCCTCTCTCGGCTTAAATCATCCAATCAGAGATCGACATTGTCTACCATATAAAGCCTCATAGGGAGCCATCTGAATGCTCGACGTGTAACTGTTGTTGTAGGAAAACTTCGCTAAAGGCAAAAACTAATCCCACGATCCTCCAAAGTCAATGACACAAGCTCGGAGCATATCCTTTAAAATCTGAATAGTCCGCTCGGACTGGTTGTCCTTCTGAGGATGAAACGATGTGCTCAACTCAACCTACATGCCTAACTCTCGCCGAACGGCTCTCTAGAAACGCGAGATAAACTGCGAACCTCGATTTAAAATGATAGACACGGGCACACCATGAGGGAGAACAATCTCCCGGATATAGATCTCAGCTAACCTCTCGGATGAATAGGAGACATCCATAGGAATGAAATGCACTACTTGGTCAGTCTATCAATAATGACCTATACTGCATCGAACTTCTTCCGAGTCCGCGGAATTCCAACAACAAAATCTATTGTGATCCCCTCCCACTTCCACTCGGGAAGCTCAATCCTCTAAAGTAAACCACCAGGTCTCTGATGCTCGTACTTAACTTGCTGATAATTCAAACACCGAGCCATATATCCAACGATATCCTTCTTCATTATCCGTCACCAATAATGCTGCTACAAATTCCGATACATCTTCGCGGCGCCCGGATGAATAGAGTACCGGGAGCTATGGGCCTCATCTAAAATCAACTCCCGAAGCCCGTCCATATTAGGCACACATACTCGACCTTGCAATCTCAAAACTCCATCATCATCTAAGGTAACCTGCTTGGTACCTCCGTGCTGCACCGTGTCTCTAAGGATATACAAATGGGGATCATCATACTACCCATCACGGATACGCTCCAATAAAGAAGAACGAGCAACCGTGCAAGATAACAGCCGAATAGGCTTTGAAACATCCAACCTCACGAACCGATTGGCCAAATCCTGAACATCCAAAGCAAGCTACCTCTCACCGACCGGAATATAAGAAAGACAACCCTTACTGGCTAACTTCCTACTCAACGCATCGGCCACCACATTGGCCTTCCCCGAATGGTATAAGACAGTGATATCATAATCTTTTAACAACTCCAACCACCTCTTCTGCCTCAAATTCAACTCCTTTTTCTTGAATAATACTGAATACTCTTGTGGTCCATGAATACCTCACATGCCACGCCATACAGATAATGCCTCTAAATCTTCAATGCGTGAACTATGGCTGCCAACTCCAAATCATGGCCCAGATAGTTCTTGTCATGAATCTTCAACCGCCGAGAAGCATAGGCAATGACCTTGCCATCCTGCATCAACACTGGACCAAGCCCAATGGGAGAAACATCACAATAAACTGTATAAGGCCCTGAACCTGAGGGCAAAACCAACACTGTTGTCATAGTCAAAGCTGTCTTAAACTTCTGAAAGCTCATCTCGCACTCATCCAACCACATGAACTAGGCACCCTTCTGGGTCAACTTGATCATCGAGGCTGCAATAGATGAAAACCCCTCTACGAATCGATAATAGTAGCTTGCAATCCTAAAGATTCCAAATCTCTGTAGCCGATGCTAGTCTAGGACAGTTCTTGACTGCCTCAATTTTCTTTGAATCCAGCTGAATACCCTCTGCTAATACAACATGCCTAAAAATGCAACTGAACTCAAGCAGAACTCACACTTCGAGAACTTAGCATATAAATGACTATCCCTCAAAGTCTGAAGAACCACCCTAAGGTTATGCTCATGCTCCTACTGGCTGCGAGAATATATCAATATATCATCAATAAAGACTATCACGAACGAATCCAAATAAGGCCTGAACACTTGATTTATCAAATCCATAAAAGATGCTGGGGCATTTGTCAACCCAAATGACATAACCAAGAACTCATAATGCCCGTACCGAGAGCGAAAAGTTGTCTTACGGACATTGGATGCCCTAATCCTCAACTGATGGTAGCCAGATCTCAAGTCAATCGTTGAAAATACCTTGGCACCCCGAAGCTGATCGAACAAGTCATCAATCCTCGACAACAGATACTTATTCTTGATTTTAACCTTGTTCAATTATCGGTAATCAATACACATTCTCATTGACCCATCCTTCTTTTTAACAAACAATACCGGCGCACCCCAAGGCAAAACTCTACATGTAATAAAACCCTTCTCAAGAAGATATTGCAACTGTTCCTTTAACTCCTTCAACTTAGGCGGGGCAATACAATACGATGGGATAGAAATGGGATGAGTGCCCGGAGCCACATCAATGCAAATGTTAATATCCCTATCGTGCGGCATACCCGGCAGGTCTAAAGGGAATACATTAGGAAACTCACGAACAACGTGCACAGAATCAATAGAGGGAACCTTAGCACTAGAATCATGAACATATGCTAAATAGGCCAAACACCCCTTCTCGGCCATATGCCGAACCTTCACGTAAGAGATAACACTACAGGTAGAATGACCAGTAGTCCCTCTCCACTTTAAACGAGGCATACCCAGTAAGGCTAAGGTCACTGTCTTGGTAGTACAGTCCAAGATAGCATGGTAAGGTGATAACCAGTTCATTCCCAATATAACACCAAATTCATCCATGTCCAGAAAAAGCAAATCTACACGAGTCTCAAGACCTCCGATAACCACTATACATGAACAATGGACGCGATCTACCATAATAGAATCACCCACCGACATACAAACATAAACAAGGGCACTCAAAGAATCACTAGGCATGACCAGATACAACACAAAAAAAACTGAAGCTTCTCTACCACAAACCAAAACAGTACCTCCACCTCCACCTCTAGTACCTTTACCTCCACCTCTAATACCTTTACCTCCACATCTAGCATCTCTACCCTCACCTCTAATACCTCTACCTCCCCTTTAGTACCTCTCTCTGAGTTATGCGGAGGACTTCTCCAGAAATAGTTGCATGAACTGCTCCCAACTCGAAGCTGGAGATTTGGATGGTCTAGCCAAGCAATAATCACTCTACCAAGTCCTGGCAGATCCAGACAAGCGAAAAGTAGCAATATCGACCCCATTGGTCTCAACTATCTCCATGTTTCTGAGCACCTCATGACAACTCTCTTGATAATCCAAGGGATACCTAGTAGATGCACCACCGAATGTAATAGTGAAGAGCTTGGGAAAATTTATTCAACCTCCACAAGCCTCCAAAGACGTAGCTGATTTATCACCGGTCTGTGCTGCTGCCCGGCTGAAGAAGCGGTACATAACCTCTCCATTCGCAAAAGGAAAAAAGTAGAGGTTTCAATTTAGCATTGAGAGAACAAAATTGCACGACAAGGAAGAATAAAAGTGAAACTTTTTCTAACTCTGTAGCATCTGTGGAATAAATACAGACGTATCTGTACCGATCCCTCAGACTCTACTAAGCTTGTTTGTGACCTGTGAGACCCATGTAACCTAGAGCTTTGATACTAACTTATCACGACTCGAACTTTCCACCATCGGGAGTCTTGATGGCGCCTACTAATGTGAGCTAGGAAAGGTAATTATTTGAACAATTTACCTTTTTGCCCATTTTATATCCTTTAACAGTTAAGAAGAAATAACATTTCAACAGCGGAATCAATGTAAATGGAGAAAAATAATAAGCTATCTGAACATGAATATCTAATACAATTGTTTGAGTATCTCGAATACCCAGAACTGGTGTTACAGTTTCACAGACGGTGTAAGAATACTACAAATAAAGGTCTGAAAGAAATAAATACAACACTATCTCTGAAAATGCATGAAAGAAACATAAATAGAAGATAGAAGAAGACTCCAAGGCATGTGGACGCCTGCATGACTACATCGGTTCACCTGATGATCTAGAATCCACAATCCTACCACGGTCTGAAGTCTACAACACTGGGGTCTACAAAAAAAGTGTAAAATATAGTATCAGCACAACCAACCCCACGTATTGGTAAGTGCCTAGCCAACCTCCGCGAATTAGGACCAGACTATCAAATAAACTTGTGCAGTTATATGATATACAACAAAAAGTAAAGCAGGTATAAGCAAGTAAGGATGGGAGGGGGGAAACATGCTTCGGGGAATAACAGGTGAAAACAGAATATCAAGAGAACTATAAAGGATTCAAAATCCAACCACTAGCAAGAATAACAAAAAATAAAGGATGATTTCATTTTCTTTTCACATCTTGTTGTAGGCGTGCAACCCAATCCCACTTCCTATATCTCGTGGCTGGCGTGCCATTCGCTCCCATTTCATTTATCTCATGGTAGGCGTACCGCCCGCTCCCATTTTATTTATCTCATGGTAGGCATACCGCCTGCTCCCTTTTTATTATATCTCGTGGTAGGCGTACCACCCCCTCCCATTTTATTATATCTTATGGTAGGCGTACTATCCGCTCCCATTTTATTATATCTTGTGGTATGTGTACCATACACTCCTATTTCATTATATCTTGTGGTAGGCGTACCACTCGCTCTTATTTCATAATATCTCGTGGTAGGCGTTCCACCCGCTCCCATTTCATTATATCTTGTGGTACGCATTCCACCCACTCCCATTTCATTATATCTTGTGGTAGGCGTATCACGTACAATCCAACAATAATCACAAGGAATCCCGATAAGGGAACAATAATATCAACAAACATCACGGTAGGGAAACAATGATATCTCAGAAATATCCCGGCAATGGAGAAACAACTATAACCAAACTTGTTACAACATCTAACTACCCAACTATAACCAAACTTGTTACAATATATAACTACCCCCGCTGTAACTGAACTTGTTACAACACCTAACTACCCCAGCTATAGCTAAACTTGTTACAATATCTAACCCCAGAAATTATCAAGCTACGCATCCGTAATATAAAATAAGAACACAACGCAAGGAAACCGTAACTCAACAATAGCCCGACAAGGGGCAACATAATGATCTCTTCTCTTTCTCATTTTTACTTCACATTTCACTTCACAACTCGAGCCAATGCTCTAGAGTTTCAATTATCTTTATACTTTCACAATTCGTTATACAACTAGAGCCAACACTCCTCAGCGTTCATAGGTCACGATTCTTTCCACAACTTTTCACAATAAATATAAATCTTCACCAAAGCATGAATAATACAACAAAGTCATAAAAATCACAATAAAAGACTCACGGTCATGCTTGACACCAACGTATAGATACTCGTCACCATGCCTATACGTCGTATTCAACAAGAAGCAAATAAAAAATAGGGCACACCTCCTAATTTCTCAATCTAAGGTTAGGCCAAACACTTACCTTGATGCCACAAACATAATTCACGATTAATTCTAGCCTTACCCCTTGATTCCACTACCAATTCGTTGATATCTACGCATAAGTTACTTAATTACATCAATAAACGCTAACTGAATCAATCCCAATGTATGAAAATGAATTTTTTTAAAGTTTTATCCAAAAAGTTAAAATCGTCCCCGTGCCCACATGGTGAAAATATGAGGTTACCCATTCCCCAACAAACCTAAATATATGATTTGTTTTGAAATCGAACCTCAAATCGAGGTCCAACTTCTCAATTTTTGAAAAACCTAGGTTCTACCAAAAACACCGAATTTTCTCCATGAAAATTATTGATTTTAAGTTAAAATCATGTTAAAAGATGTTAATAATTGAAGAGAACTAGTTAAAAATAACTTACAATTGAGTTGGAAAAGAAGGAATCCTTAAAGAATCGCCTATGTGTGTTTATGTTTTAGGGAATATGGAAAATGAATTTTAAAACCGCTTAAGTATAAACTTTGCAGGTTGTAGTATGGGAATTGCGAAGTTGCGAACCCCGACCTTGCTACGCTGGAAAATGCGAAACAGGGTTTGTATTTGTGAACCCTTCAGAAATCCCAAATTTTCTCATTTGTGAAACTGTTGTCGCATTTGCAATCCCTGGCCAATAGGCAAATCTTTGCATTTGCGAAAGAAAACTTTGCATTTGTGAGCCAAGGTAGGCATGGGCTTGTTTCGCATTTGCGACCCAGCCTTCGCATTTGCGAGCTTGCAATTGCGAGCCATGCTAAGCCTGCAGACCTGTTCATACCAGCAAAATTTTCTGCAATTCCTAAGTTCAAAATGCAAACCGTGGCCTATTCAAAGTCCACCCGAGCCTTCAGGGCTCCCAACCAATTATATATCCTACAGACTTATGTGTGCGATCAAATCGCCAAAATAACTTCACTAACAACGAATTAAACCTCAAAATCAAAGAATTTTCTCAAACTTCATAAAATATCAACTTTAGCATTTTAGGTCCAAATCAGGTCAAACGACATCCATTTTTTAATCAAATTTTACAGAAATATCTTAAATCATATATAATACCTGTACCGTATGCCGAAACCAAAATACGGTCCCGATACCATCATGTTCTAATGAAATTTCGTTACAAGTTTCTTTAAACAATTTTAGAAAATAATTTTCTTTGAAAATTCATTTCTCGGGCTTGGGACCTCGGAATTCGATCCAGGCATATGCCCAAGTCCCATATTTTTCTATGGACCATTTGGAACCGTCAAATCATAAGTCCGGGTCCGTTTACCCAAAACATTGACCGAGTCAAATTAACTCATTTTATGATCAAAACTTATCATTTTTTTACAGATTTTATATTTAAGCTTTCCGGCTGCGCGTCCGGATTGTGCACACAAATTGAGGTGATACTAAGAGAGATTTTAAGGCCTCCAAACATAAAATTTCATTTTAAAACAAGTGATGAACTTTTGGGTTATCACATTGCTCTCTTGAAATTACAACAATTGGAAAGATTATGAAAGTTATCACATGTAATGCTATATTCGTCTGTCTCTGCTTAAAATTATATAAGGTCCTTCTCCTTACTGCTTGAAAGAAATATTGATAAAAGTGGTCGTAACACATATAATTGTAGTGAAAATTTTCAAGTACTCGAATTTTCTAGTGTTGAAATTTCTCTAAGCGCTTAAACTTTTTGACGTTGGAATTAAAAGTTTCAAGTGCTAGAAATTGCATAATAATTTAATATTTATAAGGAGCGAAAAAATAACTACCACACCTTTTAATGAAAGATGCATTCCTTAGAAATGGATAACACTTTATAACAATATTATTTAGTTTTTTATTTTAATTTTTAATGTTATTAAATGTAAAAGTATATTACTGAAAGTGTACTTTCATCTTTTAACTTTCTGGTTTAGAGCTTTCCACGTTTAAATTAGTAGGTTAGGTTTATCTTTTTCTTAATTACAAATACTTGTCGTAAGTTTTAAGGTTCTTGTTGCAATATTTGAAGTCTTAAATTCTTTTTCTGATTTTAAGAACGATGTTATTCTGGTATTTTCACACGTAGTATAAAAAAGTAAGTCAATAAAAAATTTAATAATTCTTTTACTTTCTTTACTTCTCTCTATTGCTTTATGGTTGGCTGAGCAATTTTATTCTTTTTTTTCTCTTATGGTCAAATTATATTAGAAAACATTATATTTAAATATAAAGGAAATGTGTCAAGATACGTAGACTGATTAAATTGTCAAAAACTTACAGCTAGTCAAGAGGCACGAGTTGCAACAAATACGAGCAAATGAAAGAAGACGATGTACGGACAATTATTCAAATAACTCAGCACCCGTACCTATTTAAGTCATTTATATTCGAGGGTCAAAAGGAATGAATCTGACAATAGAAAAGAGTGCAGATACGATATTTAATATGCATCAAATGTGGAATACGTTAGGGAATTTGTATTGAAGGTAATAATTATGTAACGTAGTATTCAATATCTTTAATTACTCATAATAGCCTCATTATGATTTGGACAAAGCGTATATCTCCAAGACACCTATACAAGGAAGACATCTGATCAATTGCGGGGGCACAAAATTATTGGAATATATTTTGGTTTACTTCTTTTTCTCTTGAATACTCTCTTACTACCTAAATTATTTTCTTTTATATATTCTTTTGATTATCAATAACCTGTGTTCTTCTAAATTCTAGCTATGACTAAAATTTTATTTGTTTAGTTAAACAAATTGGTTCCGTTACTGAAAATTTGATAATTTATTTTCTTGTCACTTAACTTTGTTTTGTTGATCAACTATGTCGAACAACAATGATATCACTCGAGTCAACCAAGAAAATCAACAAAATCAGGGAGATCCACAAAATATTAGCACTCCGATTCCTACTTCACAAGGCTCTCCCCGACAATCTCGTGAGGGAACTCCTGATGGATCTTAAATAAACGAGCATGCTCAATTTGAGAATGCTGAAGTTGTTGATGACACTTTGCAGAAATTAATTGTTGCTCAGGTCAATAAAGTTGTTGAGGCGCTTGTTAACCGGTTACATGTTGCAACCCCTGCACTGACTTCAAATAATAACACTTTGAAAAACCCTCGTCCCAGACTTGTTAACTCGGACAACAGTGGAACTCACAGTGAATCACAAAAGAGAGAACCAGGTAATATAGTCAATTCCGAAACTTAGTACTAACCATGCAGAAACAACTCAAAGAGCAAAGTAAATGCATAGACCATATACCTGAGGTGCCGCCCATAATCAAAGGGGTAGATATAGATGGGTATTCGCAACAATCCTGGAAGCCAAGTTCTGCTCCTCTTCTAATTCTAAAAATTTTCAAAATGCTTGATATTCCAAAATATGATGGAATGACAGACCCACGAGACTACGTGACTGCATTCACGACAGGCGTAAAAGGTAACGATTTAACTAAGCAGGAGATTGAATCTGTATTAGTCAAAAAAGTTGGTGAAACACTCACTAATGGAGCACTAACATGGTATTATCTGTTACCCAAAAATTCTATAAATTCTTTTGGTGAGCTTGCAAATTCTTTCATCAAATCACACTCGGAAGCTCAAAAAGTGGAAAAAAGAATGGAAGATATTTTCAAGATTAAGCAACTCAGAATTTCTTAGAGAATTCGTGGATAGATTTCAACGTGAAAGAATGACATTGCCACATGTACCTGACAACTGGGCAGATATAGCTTTCACAAGCAATTTGAATGAAAAAAGCTTAGAAGCTACGAGGAGACTCAAGGAAAGCCTTCGAGAATTCCCAGCTACAACATGGAATGATGTTTATAACAGGTATAGCAAAAAGTTGAGGATTGAGAAAGATATTGTTCCACGAGTTCCAAAAAAAGAAAAGGTAAATTCGAGACGTGCGGAGACCGAAAAAAGATCCAGAAAAAATAGATATGAACCGTACATGAGACCTACGGGAAAGGACTCACAGTTAAAGCAGGATAATCAAAGGCACGATCACATATCAAGAAACAGAGAATCAAGTTCTTCATCAAGATTTAGGAACGAGCGAAACAACTACGAGTCACGAGATGATGATAGAAATCTAAAAGCAAGATTTGGTGGTTATAATTTCAAAGTACCTCTGAGCTCGTAGCTGTTTTGAGAAGCATGGGAGATTAGGTTCGATGGTCGAAGGAAATGAGATCGAATCCAAACAAGTGCAACCCTGATCATTGGTGCGAGTTACATAATAACCACGGACATAAAACAACAAACTGCAATTTTTTACAAAGTGAAGTCGATCATCTATTACAACACGGATATCTCACTGAGTTGTTCAATGAGAAAGGCAAGCAAGCTTACATGAAGAATAGGAAGGAGCCTCCAAAACCACCTTCCCCCAAAAGAACTGTCAACGTTATAAGTAGGTGTGAAGACATCAATTGTATATCGTATACAGAAGCTAACAAGATTTCTAAAGTAACAATTACCCAAGAGAAACGGGTGCGACACGTCTTAGAGGAAGACTTACATTCAACTATGCAAATGTAGATGGCGTATTAATAACTCATAACGACGCATTGGTAATATCTTTAATTGTATATGATACTAATATGAAACGAGTTTTGATTGATCCAGGTAGCTCCGTGAATATTATTTTGCTAAGATTATTATGTGAGATGCAAGCTAAAGATAAAGTAATGCCAAAGGCCCATACTCTATCTGGATTTGATAATTCCAAATATTGTCACGAAAGGAGAAGTAACACTCACCACATTCGCTGAAGGTGTCATCAAAGATACAAAGTTCCAGTTTGTAGATATGCAGATGGCTTACAACATGATTTTTGGGAGACCATGGATCCACGAAATGGATGCAGTACCTTCAACTTTGCATCAAGTTATTAAATTTTTGTCGCCATGGGGAATCTGTCAAATTTGTGGGGATCAACATGCATCCAAGGCGATTAACTCCGTTGCAGATACAAGCACGAGAAATGAAGGTAAATAGCAACCACATAAGGCAGTTGAGATCACCACAACACAAACCTCAACTGATCAGGGGCAAACAGATATAGACTCAAGACCTGATACCATTCAAGAACTAGAAGAGATTGAAAATATCAAAACAACAACAGAGGAATTAAATCCTGTCGTATTATTTGCTCAATCACCTGATGAGAAAGTTTACGTCTGGGCCAATCTTAGCCAAGGTATGAGAGGTACATCAATTGAATTTTTGAAAACTAACATGGACTGCTTTGCTTGGTCCCATTCTGACATGACAAGGATACAACCGGAGGTGATGACTCATAAATTAAATGAGTTATATCCATTATCTCCAGTTCATATGCTCAAATCACTAAATTCTTTCAAAGTTGACAAACTTAAAGGATTATGTCTACACCTTATCACCTAGTGGGTAATGGGCAAGCAAAATCAACAAACTAGGTTATTATCAACAATTTAAAGAAGCGATTTGAGGAATCAAAAGGTAACTGGCCTGAAGTGTTACCTGGAGTTTTATGGGCGTATCACACAACTGCAAAAACAAGCACAGGAGAAACACTGTTTTCATTGGTTTATGGAGCTGAGGCTTTAATTCCAGTCAAGATAGGAGAACCAAGTACACGGTTCACACATGTGACACAAGAATCTAATGACGAGGAGATGTGGATCAATCTTGATTTACTTGAAGGGAGGAGAGAAGCTGCACTAATAAGAATGGTAGCACAAAAACAAGTCATAGAACGATACTACAACCAAAAAGCACGTCTCAGATTCTTAAAAGTGGGGGACTTCATGCATAAAAAGGTTTTTCAATCTTCAAATACAGCTAATGTGGGTAAGTTAATTCCAACATGGGAAGGACCCTACAGAGTTCATGATATTGCAGGAAATGAGCATATGAACTGGAGACAATGGATGGAAAGATACTACCCTCACATTAGAATGATATTCATTTGAAGAGATATTATTTCTAAGGAATAACCACGGTCAGGCAAAAAGCTAAACCCGTACTAAATGATGAATCAAGACCTGCAAGGCACATGGAATAACCTAAAATTGCTAGCATAGGGTTACAATTATTCTGATAGAAGCTAAAATGGATTAAGCAGTCTTCATCTATAATCGCACCTCCGAGTCCCATATGTTTTTCCTTTTCAGGAAAAGGACCAAATGAGAGAAACTATTAAGTGCTCGAGGCTTCATACTTCAACACTCAAACACTTGAGGGACTACATAATATACACATACATGTATATAAAGAAGTCACAAAGTCACAAGATGGAGCCATGAGCTAAGGCCAAAGAAAAACCTCACTATAGTTAGGGTAAAGGCTATGTACTGAAACGGGTTATAAGAAAAAGCCCCGTGTCTATTATTCTTCTTTTGTAAAAATCTGTTATATGAAAAATAGTTACAAGAAGGTCATAGATGTACCTTAAATACATGTAAAGTATTATCCAAAACTTGTCAAGTATTATTCAGAACTTGTCAAAGTTATTTCAAAGAAACATGTATATTCCTATTTCTTTTATTGTATGATAACACCATTATAAAGTTGAAACGTCTTCTTCATTAAGTGTTGAAATATAAAAGGGCCCTCTTTTATAAAATGCATGTTTAAGTTAATTAGTCATGAGATTAACAGAAGCATTTTCAAAGAACAAAAATCTAAAATTATTCCATAAGTCCTTAAAAATAAAGGCAAGAATAAACATAACAGAAGTTTGAAATACTAACATGAAAAACTTCTTAATATATAAGAAAACTTTAGACTAAGCACAAACTTAGTCATAAAACTGTGAAATTGTTAAAAGAAATCGCCCCATAAAAAATTTGGGGACTTGCATTTCCAAAATCAACCGTCAAATGAAGCTAAGGGTTTGATTACAATTTTCCAAAATAAAAACAAAAATAAAGTCGTTCAAGTTGGTTACTGAGAAGTTTGTGGAACTGAAGCAGAAGCATCGATAACAACGGGCTCAATTTGGTCAGGTACATCAGCAGTTGCAGATTCAACTTGGCCTTCAGCAATAGGCTCAATTGGGCTTGAAAGAGTCACGATACCGGAATTAACTTCAGCATTCACGGAAGCTTCAGCTATGAGAGAACGGAAGTCCTGATGTTGCTGAGCTTTTTCAATAGTTTCATTGATCTTAGCTAACTATAACTCCAGGTTGAAGTTTTCTTGGCCAGCTTCAATTATGGTATCATGACGTGAATTCAAAAACGTCCAACTTACCTCAACGGTAGATTTTTCTTCAAGGATCTCATAATTATTTTCCCAATCAGCAATCTCATTCTTTAGATCTTCATTTTCAGCCAAGGCAGAGTTATAAGAAGCTTGAAGAGAAGCATGGGAGCTGTCTAAAGCACCCACCTTATCAATGGAGACTCGAAGGTCTTCTTGTGCTTGAGTTAAACTTTGCACGAGCTCCCCTGCATAAACTTCTTTTTGACTCAAGAGAGCCTTTAACTATCTGTTCTCTTTACTGGCCTTAGATAATTGCTCTGAGAAGGAAGATTCAAGACATTCTTTCTCTTTCTCTGCTTGGCTTGAAGAAGCTTTTGCAATTGCTAACTCTGAAGTTAAAGCTTGTACTTGCTGCTCTAAGATGTTCTTGCTCTCTTGTAAGTCTTCCACATCAATTTGTGCACTTTCAAATTGTTCCTTCCAATTGATCGCCTCCAACTGAAAATCGCGTGCTATCTTCTCTGAGTCACGTGCTACCCTTTCAGAAAAGTGGATTCTGCTCATCATTTCCATGCCGATAAAATTGGCCTAAAAAGGGGGAAGGAAAATAAGAATTCCAAAGATAAAAAAAAATTTACAAAGAAAAGAAGGGAGAGAAGGAAAATACCTTTAAGGTGGCATGCACGATATCCTTCATCAGAGTCAAGGAAATATAACTCTCTAGCTTTGCTATTTCAATTGGGCCAATTAAGGGCTCCAGTCTAACATCTACCTGATCCGACTTCCTCAAAAGGCTGCTACCAGCAAGAACTTCAATGGTTACCCTCTTCATAACAGTACTTTTACTTGAAGAGCCCCCTTCCGTATGATGAACGATAGGAGGGGGAATTGTCAAAGGAGGAGTGGTAGAAAACGTGAAAACGGTATAAGAGGAAAAAAATAGTTGGGGATGGTAAGGAAGGAATCACAGGCACGAGAGTTGAAAAAGAAGATAAGGGTATCTCATCTAAAATAGGCTCTAAATTTCCACTACCAAAACCACTGACGAAAAGAGGATCAATAGATTCACGAGTATCATGAGGAGGGACATCCTTGTTAGGAATTATTACTGGAGTTTCAACGGGTTCGGTAAGAGGAAAAGAAATACGAGAAGAAATTTCAAATTGGTCATCAGAGATAATGTGTCTCCTAGCTCGTGGCTTCGTCACCAGGGAGCCCCCATCTTCCTCTTCTTCAAAGTCCTCCTCTTCAATAGCTTTCCTTTTCTTAAGAAGAACCCAAGAATATTTCTCGGGCTCTTTCTAAAGAGCTACGGGTCCCCGAAGGAATACGGGTTCCCGAAAAGACGCGAGAGGCCGCAACTGCTTCAGTAGTAAATCCTCGAATGGCAAATCCTGATAAAAAGAAGGATGAAGATATATATATATATATATATATATATATATATATATATATATATATATATATATTGAGAGAGAGAGAGTGTGTGTGTGTGTGTGTGTGTGAAAGATAAAAAAACTCTTACCATGAGACTTTACTTTCCAACCGTAACGGTTAGAAAATGTTTTCCAAGACGTACCATCCATTGGTGCAATCTTCAGCAATTTATCTACCCAACCACGGAAATTGAGAACATCCTCCACAACTCCCATGGTTGCTAAAAAAGAAAGAGCCAAAGTTAGAAAGGGTGACTAACTTAAAGGAAAAAGGCACGAGAAAGATAAAAGACTTACGTGCAAAATTCTATTTCTCAGGGAATGGAACATTATCTTCACCCACTAAACCTACAGTAGGGGCAGCAACAAATCGGGCATACCAGCCACGGTCCCTTCATGGCTCACCAAAACCCTCTTACTCCTGGCTACTAAAGTAAAAACACCATTGTGGAAAAGCCTCCGGGAGTAAAGATGAATTAGGTGAAGGAAGGTAAAAGAAATACCAGTTGTATTAGCTAAATGCCTCAAACAGGCAATAGCTCTCCAAAAGATTGGACTAATTTGACCAAAATAGACATTAAAGAAACAACAAAATTCAAGAATAATTGGGTCAATGTGAGCACGTGATTTTTGCCTCGCTTAAATTACTCCTATAGAATTATTAAAATTAGGTTTTTTCTTTATTTATGTGATTTTTAGAATTTAATTGCATGATTTTGTGCTTGTTTGCATTTTGTGTACATTTTAATTGATATAATTCATAAAAAACAAAAATAGTAAATTTGCATTTAGCATCCCATTTGTTAATATTTTTGGTTTTATTAGTGAATTAACACTACAAAAATGGAAGAAAATAACCAAAATAACCCTTTTGTATTTTTACCTTTAATTGTTTGATATTTTCCTTAGTTTCTTTTTAAATTAGGATTTATTTAATTTTTGAAAATTAATTAGTTTAACTTTAGAGGTCTTTATTATTTCTAGTTTATGTATTTAAGAAAATCAAAAAAATGAAAAGAAGAAAAAAATAATAAAGAAAATTAAAAGAAATAGGTGTCTTATTAAAGACCCATATTTTGGGCCAGTTTTTTTATTAAATTAATAGCCCAAATAAGCCAACCCAGTTCCAAACACCCCCAAGCCCAACCCAAAACCAGCCCCAACCTAGTCCAGTTTTTGTCATGACTAAACGACGTTGTTTCATGGTCCTTTAATTATAACCGTTGGATATTATCAATCCAACGATTCAGAACTAACTAGGTTTACGATATAAATATGTCCTAACATGCCCTACCCACCCCCCTCCCCACCCATCTCCCCCTCTCTAACCCTTAGAGACCTAAACCTAACGCCACCACCTTCCGTCGAAAACTGCTGGTCGAAAATTGCCTCCGCCGGCGGTAGTAGTCCAATGACTACCAAAATAACACCATTTGCTCCCCCAACCTTCCTCTTTCAAGATTTACCACTACCTGTAGAAAATCATTGTATCTATAATATGTGCGCTTTGGTTGTATTAGCATGATTTTCAGGTATAGGTTTTGATGAATGACAAACAATGAAGTCAAGTGTCAAACAACGTTATTATATGACAAACAATCAAGATTGAATGCCGAGAAGCATATTGATGACGGAATTGCATAGACAAGCCAAAGACGAGCTCAAATGTTCAAGACCGAAGACCCAAGGCGTAGGTCCTTAGGTAGAACCAATGTAAGAGCAAAGCTTAAGTTATCTCGTCTTTTGGCTCAACATAGGTCATCATAAATATACATAAAATCATTTTATTAAATCATATTTATCATAAACATATTTTATTAAATCATATTTATCATAAACATATTTTATTAAATCATATTTATCATAAACATATTTTATTAAATCATACTTATCATAAACATATTTTATTAAATTATATTTATCATAAACATATTTTATTAAATATTATTTATCATAAACATATTTTAAATACTTCAAACAAAATGATGTTAAAGTTCTCATTTTAACCAAAATGGTTTTTGAAGTAAGTTTTCAAATCTGGACTAGAATAATCGATTATACAATCTGCATAATCGATTATGCTGTAGACCGTTGCAGTGTTTGAACACTGGAATAGAATAATCGATTATGCAGAATCCAGTAATCGATTATTCAGCAGAAACCAGCTTCTGATTTTTGAACGTTGGAAGAATAATCGATTATGCAAATCAAATAATCGATTATCCTTGCATAAAATCAGCATAATTGATTGTCAATTAAACAACGGACTTGCACCCCCTAACCCCTATAAAAAGAGGTCTTTTGAGCTAATTTTAAACACACAACACCTCCCAATATTGATATATATATTGACATTATTTGAACATCATTTTAGAGCTTTTGTTGAGACATTTGAGAGACAACTTTGAGTTGTTCATAGAGCTAAATTTGTATCTCTTTATCTACTCTTTTGAGAGAGTTCTTGTTGTAAAAGAGAAAGGTGTTTGAGAAGAACATATCTTCTCATTGATTGTCGGGTTCGCTAAGTACCCTAAGTCTTAGTGGTTGAAGCCTTGTGGTGCGGTATCCACGAGCAAGGTTGAAGTCTTGAGGTGCGGTATCCTCGAGCAAGTTGAAGTCTTGTAGAGTGTACATCTACGAGCAAGTGTAACAGTTTGTTAGGCACCCGAAAGCTTAACGGAGTTAGTGGAATCTCGAGAGAGTCTCTCGGGGACTGGACTAACCACAAGTTGTGGTGAACCAGGATAAATTCAGTGTGTTATTTCCTTGCTATTTTTATTACCGAATTTATTTTATTCCTGCAATTTTTAATTCCGCAATATTTATCAATATTCTCGTGCCGCACTATTCACCCCCCCTCTAGTGACAGGCATAAAATCTAACACTACCAACCCTTAAATCACAGCCAATCCCGTCGAATATTCGATCGAAGTGGTAGCTGCTCCGCGTGTAAGGCGGCGCTAATGCCAAACGGCCCCAAACTAACACCCCAAGGCTACCAAACTTCCCTAAACCCAAATCCACAGGTCCCGTCCCTCTAATATATGCCAAACTCCTATAATTAAATCAAAACCTCTGCCAAAATCTCATCGCCTCTAAATCCCATCCAAATTACACCCTAGACTCTCCTCACCCTCTTCTTTCCAAATCCTAAATCAATTTTCTTCAAATCTAATCAAAGTTGCTCGAGTCCGAGATCCAGGGTTCCGATTTGGGGTCTTTGGAGGCTTTTAACTGACTTGGGTGTTTCTCATTGGTTGATTTATCCTTACATGGTGTTATTTTCCTATTCTTGGCAAAAAATAGGCAAATGACGTCATTTGGGGATCAAGTTCAAAGACAGCCGAGCTCGATTTTTAAATTCGAGTAAGTTTTTTTTTTGTATATTTCTTTTACTGCTTTTGCTTTGTTTTTTTAGCTTTTGTTAGTTCTAATTGACCTTTCTTCTCCACTATATGAGTTAGGTAATTTAATTCTGCTCGTTTATTTTTCTCTTGATTTAAGTTTAGTTTCTTTCCTCTGGTTTAGTTGATTCATAGTTTGATTGTTGATTTTGGATTCATAATTCTGTGTTTTGTGTGATTGGAATCAGATTCCTGCTTAATTGATAATGGCCTATAGTTTGTTAATTTGCACAGAAAGGGATTAATTTGGGATTAAATATAGGTTTAGTTTAATTTTATTAGTTTAATTATTATTTGATTATTGCTAAACATTTCCAGGCCTGTATTAGTTAACCATGGTCATTGTTGACCAAGTTCAAAGGGTTTGGGGTTAGTTGACCTAGGTTAGTGAATACAAGGGTAATTCAAGGGTGTTTTAGGTATTTCAAAATAAAGAATCCTGCAGTAACTAATTTTGAACACCCTAGAACCTTCTAAATTGAGTTTTAATTAGAATTTCAAAAAGTTAATAGTATAACTTGACCAACAAGCCAAAATTAGGGACTAACTAAGCTAAAATTTAAATTAAAAGAAGGACTAAGGGTGTAAAAATAAAATTTGAAAAGTTATCCTAGCCTTAGCCGATAAAAAGGGTAGTCCCTTGCCTTGCAAGAGAGATTTTTTCTAAGAGGAGAGGAAGGGAAATTTAAATATATAAAAAAGACATTAAAAAGGCTCTGAAAACTGGAAGCCACCAAAAAAAAACTCAAAAAATCATTATCCCATTGAATCCTCTCAGAGTGATCTTGAGTTCTAAGTTTAGAGTTAAAATTCCAGATTATTTAAATTCAAAAATGGCTTGAATTATCTTTGATTTTGGTAGTCGAAGCCTCAAAGGTTCCTAAGGTGATTTTGAGGTTTAATTGCGTCCATCCGAGCTTGTTTGTTGGTTGTCTATTGATGCTGCTCATCTGTAATTGATCAATGGGTGGTTTGATTATTTTTTTGGGTTTTAAATCTTATCTTGTTGCTGCTGCTCATTGCTCCCTTGCTGACCCTCAGTTTTTCTCTTAATCTTTGCTCAAAGTCAGGTACTCTTTCAGCCTCAAATGACACTTGAAATTTGAGTCAATGTATTATCACATTGGAAGAAGTAATGAAGTGCAATCTATTTCTATCTCTTAGTGTAAATGCATGTTACAATTGTGTTCATTTGAACATTACACTATTTGTATTAATAGGACTATTTGGATTGGCTGCAATTGGACCGTTGGAAATTTTATATATATATAGAATCATATGAATATCCTGTCAATAATGATAGATCTAATCAGTAATGGTCTTATTACCATGAAATTTAAGCTCAGAGTATGTTATTGTTGCTAGTTGTCATCTTATTGATAGTGCTAAAAAGTAACATGTACACTCACCATTGAAATTGAAGCATCTCTTGTAATTGTAAAAGGATTGGCTATTTTAATTTGCTTATCCTGTTGCTTATCACGTGTCAGGAGTTGTTTTGTTTTTTAAGCCCTGATTCTGAAACGAATATTAGTAGTTACTTCTAGTTTCTTGTCCATGATTAAGTTTTTTTAAGGTGTATTAATTGAAATTAAAGGGTCATTAGATTTCCAGATTGAGCATGTTTGCTATCAATACGCAAGCAAGTTGAAATTGTGCCTGATGTTTAGCAGGCCTCTAATTGAAGCAATTTGTTCATTCCATTTTTAGCTCGCCCAAATTAAGATCAGTATCGGGTTTAGGCTTATTCATGAGACAAACCTGGACAGATTTTGTATAAATGAAATTTGGGCCTAGTTATTTAATAAGAAGTCCAAACATTACTGCCTCTTTTGATTTGGGTCATTTATTGGATTATGGACTACTCAGGAATTTGATTTTGAGCCTAAGTTTATCTTCCTTTTGTTTGGGTTTGTGTCAAGGCCCAACATGAGATAGCCTCTCATAAAACCTGACCACATTTTTGCACTTTTGGGGCCAATTTTGAAGCCCAACGTGTGATGACCATATTGAAGCCTTTGTTTTAAATTCATAATGCAATTTTGAGCCTTTCAAGCTAAACAGAAAATCTAAATTAAGGGGTCCTCAATAATGAAGATCATCTTGTTTCAGTTTGGACTTAATCTTAAGGCCTGAATCTCCTTGAATGCTTTTAATAGTTGTTAATTAATAATGCCAATCAGTTGAGTTTTTTTAGAGATGATCCTAATAGATAATAATAGCTTCTTTTTATGATGTCCCTTAAAATCAAAAATGAGGTGCGTATCGCCAAATAAAATCCAAAAATTGCGTGGCCCTTTTTAATTTTACCTTTAAAATCTTTAGATATCGGGATGCGCCATTTAGGAAACTTTCATGGCTTCCCGCAAAGATAACAGCACGTTAGTTTCCTTAGGCGCGTTATTTAATAATTTTATCTTCTTAAACTCGGGTGCGCATTTATGTGACCCAAATCCAAATCTCGACAGTGTTAAAAATGTCAAAAATCACAGGTGCATCGATGTGACGTGGTTCGAGACCTGTTTTAATACTGTTGAAATCTTCCTAAAATATTCAATTAAAAGCGGTAAGTAATTTTAATATCGCACTATAGGATAAACATGTTTAAAATCATATAATTAGCCAATTATGATAGTTTAAGCGACCGTACTAGAATCACGGAATCAGAGAGTGCCTAACACCTTCCCTCGGGTTAGCAGAATTCCTTACTCAAGAATTTCTGGTTCGCAGACTTCATTTAGAAAGTCAAAAATTTCCTCAATTTGGGATTCAAGATAAACCGGTGACTTGGGATACAAAAAAGCTAAACCTATCCAAATGGCGACTCTAATAAATAAATAATCGCATTTCGAATAATGTCACTTTAAATGGAAAAACTCCCTCATACGTATTATCCTTCCGGGGGTGGTATGTAAAAAAGGAGGTGTGACTGCTCTGGCGACTTTAATGGGGATAGAGAAACCCAGAACTCCGGTTCAAGATTTAAGAATTCGAGCTTAGAATAGCTATTATACTTGGCTTTATTTATTATCTGATTTTCCTACATGTTTCATCATAACGTGCTAAGTGCTTTACTGTTTTGATATTACCTGAATTGTATACATAAAATTGTTACGAAACCTTTCTCTTCTCATATTGGGGGATGTGCTCATTGGTCGAGACTCTCTATTCTGTTAGTGTCATACCTTAAAGTAAGAAAGAGGCCGCACAAGTTACTAAGTTGGATGGCCTTTTGGTTCCCGGTATGTAGCCCCCTCCTCGACCCGAGTTGTCTGCTCGGGTACACAGTCTAGAACATATACCCATGTTTTGAACCTAGAATAACCCAACCTCATGTCGGATCTTTAGTAGGTGCATCATATGTATTTGACCCAGGGGACTCAACACAGGGGTTGGGTCCGTCTAGGACAGGTGACCTGAAATGAAAAGACCATCTTGATGTATCCTACTTGCTATTTGTGCATTTATTTGCTTCGGATCTGCATGCTGACCGACTTATAAATAATGGGAGAAATATGAAAAGAAAAAAAAAGAATAATAGTATTAGGGTTGAGTAAGTTAGTCTCCTGATTTGAAAAACCGAATACCCAAATGACATCGAAAATCTGCCAAAAAAATCAAAGAAAAAGAAAGTTTTTCAAAAATAGTTGGTTTTGTCAAATCTGCCCGAGCTACACCAGTTTGATTCTCACCGGATGTGAGATACGTAGGAAACCCCCATCAGATCCAACTTTCCTTTTTGCAAAAATAGCCTAAAAACAACAAAAACATTTTTTTAAATTTGTCGAGTGATGTCATTTTTGTTTAAAATAAGCCGAATGTCCCCAAAAGGGCACCGAAAGGCTGTTTTGCAAGAACAACCACTTTGGTCATTTTCAACGATTGGTGGGAAGAACTTTAAAATCTTCTTTTCTGAAGTTCCAAAAGGCCGTATTTGCAAAATTGATTTTTATTTTTTGTTTTAGGTCAAAATAAGTGATTAAATCACCTTAACAAATGTACAGGATGAGCACGATTCATAATGAACCTCTCTCAATCATGAACAAAATCCCTTTGGAGTTGGGTCTATGGTGGAATGATGTAGGTGAAGAAGGGAAAGACTAGGTCAAAACATATTTGAAAGGTCTTACTAGTTTGTTGGAGATTAAGCCTTGGGGAGACATCATTATGGCATTGGCCACATGCTGGGACCCGGCGCACAACGTGTTCCATTTTTCAGATTTTAACTCACCCCGACCCTAAAGGAAATAGCCGGATATATTGGGAGTGCTGAAGTTCCTTTAAGGCACAAGTATTTGATTGCCTCGAGAACCATAGCTGTGCACAGATTCTTGGACTCACTGAAGATAAGCATGATGAACCACAACCCAGATTTGCCGGCTGGATTTTGTACTCCGCACTTTATACACCAGAGATATGGCCACCTAGGAGGGTTCAACAATCCGAAAAGTATAATATGTAGCAAAGGAAACCGCCAAAAATGGGAGGAACATAGACGTTTTGCTTTTATGGTGGTCTTCTCAGGAATTCTGGGGTTCCCAAGGAAATATGGATTATATCGACATAAAAATAGCCGGTGTCGTCAGCACTTTACTCACCCAAGCCAAGAGCACTGTTGTGCCCATGATTGTAGCTGAAATCTTCCGCGCTCTGACAGCCTGCAAAGCCAGAGGATACTCTTTTGAGGGGTGCAATTTGTTTTTGCAAATGTGGATGACCGAACTTCTATGCCATCGTCCTCAATTCATGAGTTATGGATCAACAAAGAAAACCTGCGTAGAGGAATTTTATACGAGGATTAATAGGATCAGCTTTCCTGAAGGGGTCAAGGAATGGACATCATACTTTTGGTGTATCACTGCCAGTCAAATAGAGTGGACGTTTGGATGGTTACCTGTGGATAAAATCATATATATGCCAGCAACTGGGCCTCACTTCCTCTTGATGGGTCTTAAGAGCATTCAGCTTACGCTCTGTATCGGGTTTTAAGACAACTCGGGAGGTGACAAATAGTGGAAAGAAGAAGATCCTAGTACCCAAATACTTGAGATTGGTCCTGATGGCCAGTTTCCTGAAGCAAGAGTCCGCCAGATCTGGAGCGAATGTGAATACTTGGCCGCATATACTTGTGTACGGGATCGAGCTAAAATAGAAGTTTCACCTGGGTATCATGCTGGTCTAGAAGGGAAATAGCAGTTGAGAGGCCTACCAAAAGACCTCACCTCCAAGATTTTGTTGAAGCATCACAAGATTAGTGGGCCAGGTTAGCTAAGGAAAATGAATACATGGCCAAAATAGGAGAGTTGGAAAAGCAGGTCCGAGACCTTTAATCTGAAAACAGATTACAGGCCGCAGTCGATAAAGGTGAAAAGAAGAAATTAGCCAAAGATAATGAATCCTTACGAGCCCAAATTCAAAAGATGAAGATAGCAGTCGAAGATCCCGTCAGGAGTGCCAAAGACGCAAAGCTTATAGATAATCTGAGGCAAAAAGTGAATGACTATAGTTTTGACCTCAACAAAGCAAAACGAAAATTAGCCGGGGTTCGGAAGCAATTGGATAAAAGGGCGGAGGAACGAGCACGCCTAGTTAAGTAGTTGCACGAATAGTACGATAATGAGATCACGAGATTAAAGAAAAGGGTCATCATCATAGAGAACAAAATGATCAAACATGCGAAAGAATTCAAGGTTGAAAGAGAGCATTGCTACATGGAATTGGTGTAATTAGAAATGGATTTGCAGCGATTTCAGGAACAAAACCAGGTAGCCGAGCAGACTTTGGGGGCCAGGGCCCAACAGATAGGGCAGTTACATCAAGAAAAGGGCAGAACCAGAGAGAGGATCCTTACCATTGTTCACTACATTACTAGGAAATGCCAAGTGTGCAAGAACATGACTCGCACCACCTTTCTAGCGAAAGTAATGATATTTGTTAAACAGATAGACTTCAAAGGTATATTGCATATAGGCATGTGGCGAGACCGAACGATGTCCCGCAGGCACCAGGAGCTTTAATGTATTAATGATTTTCATTTGAGTCTGTATTGCATTTTCCACTAGAGTCTGCCAGTTGTTTGAGTATGTATTTTCTTTTGAAGTAGGATAGTTGATTTTGGAGTCTGTATTTCTTCTTTTCATCATAGCATGTTAGCTGTTTTAATCTGTCAGATTTAAGTCTTTGTAATCACAGTATTTGTTGTCTATGAAAATCGAAAATCTCATATTTTACGAACTACGTTTGATCTTATTCATGCGGGGTCATGATACGTAGGAAATATCCATAGGAATCGACTGTATCCCTAAGATAAAAGAAAAAGAAAACGAAAACAGAGGAAAGAAAATAAAAGAAAAGAAGAGTGGAAAAGAATCGAAAGAGAGAGAAAATAAGAAGATCGAGAGAGACAGAGAGAGAGAGAGATAGAGAGAGATGACGGCAAAAGCAAAGTCAAGAATGAAAGAAAAGAAAAGAAACGAGAGTGGAAATCGAGTGGATGAGGAAAGCCGGGATGACGCATGCAATCGGTGCAAAACATGTAGAAACCCAATTAACTGTATAGGTGTATCACACCCCAACGTGCAATTAACTACCTGTTGTTTGTCTCAAACTAATCATTTGTTGATGTCACATCCAGTCCAGGTTTTATAGAAACGGTGGTTGGTTTTTTAGTAAACTGGCTTCACATCCCTACTTCACTAAATCAAAGGATAGCACAGAAATGTCTTCAGAAATCACTCTGCCAGCAATTCCCATCACGGACGAAAGACCAATCTCAGGCATCCCGGCATCATAGTCAGCAACAGTCGAGAAAAACCAGATATTGCGTCTCCACATGATGGAGATGTGGGACGCTTGGTCAAATGGAAAAGAGCCGCCTAGTGCAATTCCCGAATTTCTCGAGCTTTTCCCAAGAATGGGGGGAACATCCACTGTCCCAATTAGTCATCCTAGCATCCTAATAGGACACCCAACCATCTCAGCTCATTTTGTGGGAACACCTTCTAAGGTTCGCCCCCAGATGGCTGTATCTAATGCAATCCCAAACATCTTTACTGCTCCACCATGCGCAGCTATAGCACAACATGCATTGACAAGGCCCACCTTTGATCCTTCAACCTTCAAATTCCAAACATTCACTCCCCAAATGGAGCCTCTTCAATATCCCAACCATACTTATTCACAGCCACATCCATTTGAGTTCACAACAGGATAGGAAAAGACTCCCAAAACTCTGGAACATGAAGAAATGGCAAAGAGGTTGAGAAGCCTGGAGCAAAGCCTCAAAAACATGTAGGGGATAAGTGGACAGAAAAGTGTGTCATATACTGATTTGTACATGTTCCCTCACGAGCATCTTCCTGTAGGATTCAAAACTCCAAAGTTTGAAAAGTATGATGGACATGGTGACCCTATTGCCCATCTTAAGGAATACTGTAATCAGTTGCGCGGAGCTGGAGGAAAAGAAGAATTGCTCATGGCTTACTTTAGGGATCAGGATATTTCTCGGTGGCACATCTGGGATGATCTTGCAAGAGACTTTATTCAAAAGTTCCAGTACAATATCAATATTTCACTAGATCAGAACTCGCTGGCTAATCTAAAGAAGAAGCCCTCAAAACGTTTTCGTGAGTATGCGATCAAATGGTGTGAACACGCATCATGGATAAAACCACCAATGGATGAAGTGGAAACAGTCACTGTATTTCTTCAAGCTCATGAGGCTGATTATTTCCAAAATATGATGTCAGCCATGGGCAAACCATTTGCGAAGGCCATTAAAATTGGTAAGATGGTAAAGAATTGACTGAAACAAGCAAAATTTTGAGCCAACCAGCTATTAGAGCAACCTCCCAAGCCATACAAGGCAGGTATGGAGGAGTGATCAAAGGTAAGAAGAAATAGCCATGGCATCCTCAGGTGCAAGGAGACACCGCGCTCCTAGAACCATGTTCTCAGACAGATCCCCCCAGCATTATTACTCTCATCAAGACATGGCATATGCTCCTCAACTGTATGCGGTCATGAATGCTCAACCTTTTGTACAACCGCAGAAACATGCCCATAGAAACCAAGATCCATATCCAAGAAATCAGCCTCCTCCACAAAATCACTATAATCCTGTCCTCCACAGAATAAGTTTCCTCCTCGTGAACCACCCAGGAGGAAAACTTTTACTCCAGTTGGTGAGTCTTACTCCAATCTATTTCTAAAACTTGTCCAAATGGGCATGTTGCAACCAGTTCCCCAAAATGAGGCTAAACCCAGCATCACCCGCTTATAGAGCTGGTGTTAGATGCGCCTATCATTCAGAAGCAGAGGAGCACGATACAGATAATTGTTGGACCCTGAAAAAAGCGGTGGAAAACTTGATAGAGCAAGGTAAAATAGTGCTAAGGGATGATGATGTCCCCAACGTGACTAATAATCCATTTTCACCCCACAACAACGGGCCAATGATTGGGATGAATTGTGAAGACTAAGAATTTGATCCGGCATTAAAAGCTATAATTGCCATCACAGATGCAGAGAAAAAGCCAAAAAGCTCCCCTAAGCAAGATAAAGAGGCTTGAACTGAAGAAGGCAACCCAAATGTAAATACCCAAGGGAGCTTATGTGGTACGGGAGACAATTAAGCCATCGAGGCCGAACGAGACCTTGGTTATTGAACGCGCGCCACAACAGGCTCTAATAGATCCCAATGCAGTACCGTGGAATTATCATAAAAAAATAGTTACGTACAAAGGCAAAAAGATCTTAGGGGAGCTTCAAGAAAAGCATCCCGTTGGGAAGTACACCAACGCGAAGGAAGTAAACAATGCCACTAGAAAGTGTTTCCCGTCTAAGAAACATGTAAGTCCTGAAGAGGTAGAAGCTTTCTTTCAGAAAATGAAGATGGCGGACTATGAAATGGTTGATCAACTGCGAAAGTATCTTAAACAAGTGTCCCTGTTGTCATTGCTGATGAAGTATCCCGAACACCAATAGGTTTTAATGAATACCCTGAATAAAGCCTATGTGCCAGCTGAAACTTCGGTGGAACAGTTAGAAAGAATGGAAAAAAGATTTTTTGCCATCAATCAAATTTCATTCAGCAAAACTAGGGTCATGGTAGAAGGAGGTTCGGGGGTAGACATTTGCCCACTCTCTACACTCCAGCGGATGGAAATTGGGACTGGAAGGATTCGTCCCAACAATGTCTATGTGTGAGCTTTCGACGGTATCAAGAGGGACACAATTGGAGAAATTGATCTGATTCTGACCATTGGCCTGGTGGACTTTGAGGTAACCTTCCAAGTACTGGACCTGGACACATCTTACAACTACCTTCTAGGGAGGCCTTGGATCCATGCAGCAGGAGTTGTACCCAATACTCTTCATCAAATGGTGAAATTTAAGCATGAATATCAGGAGATCGTAGTCCACGGAGAGGTTGAACAATCAATCTATCGGAACCTGTCTGTCCCATGTCTTAAAGCGAGGGAAGGTAGTGAGCACATAGTGTATCAGAATTTTGAAGTTATGGTAGCCGACCAGTATGAAGAAGGAAAAAACTTCCCCCAGCCCTTCCTTTCAATGTATCAATTATGGTGGCCAAGGAGATGATACGACATGGATATAAAGACGGGAAAATGATGGGAAAGTATTTGGAAAGGGTAGTTGATACAATTATCTTGCCTACCACTGAGAAGTAGCTTCCACCCGACGCCGGATGATAGGAAATGGGAAAAAGAAAGGCAGCGTTATGGGTGGGTTCTACCTCAACCGCTGCCTCATTTGTATGAGACATTTATAAAGCCAAAGTGCAGTGAAGAAGAGGAGGATAAGGCCTTCACGACCGAAGAAATAGAAGAAATATGTGAGGCAATGAGAAAGATGCTATGTGAAACCCACATGATTCAGCCGGGAGATGGCACAAGTGGTACCAAGTGCTAAGCTCCAAAATTGGAAGGCTACACCATTTTCAGGCGGGAGTCCCGGCAGATTTGTTCTGCTACTTTTTCTGCATCCCAAGTTATTTAGGGTGTAACTTGGATGTTTTCTTTAGTTTTGTCTTTAAATTTCCAAATGTAACCCTGTTATTTTCAAATTCCAAGAAATGAAATTAATATTTCATCGTTCATTCTTCTTTATTCCTTTTGATTTTGATGTTTTTCTCTTTCATTTCTTCTTTTGAGTCCTAATAACGCGGCGTTAAATAACATGACATGCTTGCGGACTTCATGCCCAGATCCCAAAACATTATCAGACTTTGAAATAATGAATCAAGAGTCGAAATGCAAAGAAGATAAGTTTGAGGAAATAAAACAAAGAGTTTGAACAACTGAAGGACAATTGGTTCCAAAATTTGAAAGGTCCATACATTACAACAAGAGTACTGCCAAAAGAATGTGTTGTACTTGGGACGCATCGAAAGAAATGTCCCTGAAACAAATGTCAATGCAAATCCAGTGAAAAGGTACTATGTTGATCCTCTATATAGTTCTAATATTCTCCAGTTGGGATGACGAAGGCTTTCATTCTCTCTACCCAAACACTATCAACCCCATTGCAAACCCTTTGAGCCGGCTCCCATTCTTTGATTACCCTCTTTGGAATCTGAAAATGTTATTGAAAAATAAAATAAAAAAAGAAGAAGAAAAAAAAAGAATAAAAAGAAAAGAAAGACACAAAAAAGGGAAGGAAGAAAAGATAGAAAATGAAAAAAAATAAAGAAAGGAAAAGAAAACGAAAGGAAAAAGAAAACAAAACAAAACAGAAAAATGAAAGAAAATAAAAAACAAAACATCCTGAACTACGTTTGACTTGATTCCGAAAGGATACATAGGCAGCCTCTTTCTGGGGTTCAGTCACACTAAAATAAAAATTCCAATTCCCCAAAAAAGTGAAACTGGGGCAGAAGACATAATGGCTCAGCCATGAGCCCACCAAGATGGTACTAAAGTTGTAATTCCGTCAAAAATTCTTTTTACCCAAAAACCTTGTCCAAGTCCTTCCGATCAATTAGTAAAGACGTGGAAGTTTAAAAACATCATTGTTGGAATCTGATGCAGTCCAAATTGAGAGAAATAAAATTAGAGAGTCTTATCAGTGAAAACCTACGCGCACCGTAAGGCGGCGGTGAGTAGAGAATTGAAAATGAGAGAGTCCGTTTGGTGAAAACTTGTAAAGAGCACTATCGGGCTACGGTGACAAGAGAAATGAGAGAGTTCAATTGGAAAATAACCGCAAAGGGCGCCGTAGGCCGAAAATAAGACACCTCCCATCATTGAAAGAGTCATGGCAAGGTTCCATTGTTTTGAAACACGGGTCAATGAGCTTACGAAAAGTTGAGAAAGTTTGTGCAGGTCGAGCATCTAGTCCAAAAAGCATGTCTTGTCCATTTGAAGCTTGCATGCATCCCCAGATAAGTCCTTCTCTTTCCCCGAAAGGGAGGCTTCTATTTAAATTCATCCTCTTGCTCTCTATTTAATTTTTCCTTGAATCCCATTCGGTCTAACTCTAATTCCGAAACTATTACAAAGAAAAGGTGGTCGGATGGTTTACAGGGTCCTACTCAGCAAGAGCTAAAGAAAGGTACCCAGCCTCAGCGGGTGCATTAAGCCAATCCCAAATGACCATGATGGTTGATGATTCAAAGCAAAGATATGGAAAAGGAAAGAATGTCCAAAGACAAAGGTCCTAAAAGCATAAGAAAGTGAAAAGCCGGAGCCCCACGCGGGCGAGTTGTCATGAAATGTAGAAGGTTGAGGCCCTTGGCTTGAAAGAGAAAATGATCTTCAAAACCAGCAAGCAACAGAGGTTCTCAACAGAAGCTGGGCCGGGATCAAGCAATCAAGGCCACATAACCAACCTCCATTTCAAACTAATAATTATTCTTTGTTGAAAATTGAAACAGGTGCGATACGAGCAACCGCGCAAAAAGCAGGTGCAATCAAAAGGAAAATGTGCAAGTGCTGAAATAGCTTTGCAGCAAATAATCAATGCAAAAGGGAAGTTTCCTCCAAGTTCTTTCCTGCATCTTATCAAAATAAAAAAGGGGGGAAAGGACATAACAAAAGAAGAAAATCCCAAAAGAGGATAGTTTAGAATTCCCAATACCAATCTTTAGGCAACATTAGGACTCCAATCCCTAAGTTGAGCGTTAACCCTTTAGCCAACATTATGGCTCCAATCCCTGAGTTGAGCGTTTTTCCTTTAGCCAACATTAGGGCCCCAATCGCTGAGTTGAGCGTTTTACTCTTAGCCAACATTAGGGCTCCAATCCCTGGGTTGAGTGTTTTTTCCTTTAGCCAACATTAGGGCTCCAATCCCTGAATTGAGCATTTTACCCTTAGCCAACATTAGGGATCCAATCCCTTAGTTGAGTGTTTTACCATTAGCCAACATTAGGGCTCCAATCCCTGAGTTGAGCATTTTTCCTTTAGTCGACATTAGGGCTCCAATCCCCGAGTTGAGCATTTTTTTTCCCTTAGCCAACATTAGGGCTCCAATCCATGAGCTTAGCATTTTTCCCTTAGCCAACATTAGGGCTCCAATCTCCGAGTTGAGCATTTTTTCCTTTAGCCAACATTAGGGCTCCAATCTCTGAGTTGAGCGTTTTTCCTTTAGCCAACATTAGGGATCCAATCTCTGAGCGGAGAATTTTTCCCTTTAGCCAATATTAGGGTTCCAATCCCTAAGTTGAGCGTTTTTCCTTTAGCCAACATTAGGGCTCCAATCCCTGAGTTGAGAATTTTCCCTTTAGCTAACATTAGGGCTCCAATCCCTGAGTTGAGCATTTTTCCCTTTAGCCAACATTAGGGCTCCAATCCCTGATTTGAGCTTTTTATCCTTTAACCAACATTAGGGCTCCAATCCCTGAGTTGAGCTTTTTATCCTTTTAGCCAACATTAGGGCTCCAATCCTCGAGTTGTGCCTTTTGTACATAGGGCCTCCATTCCCTAGTCACCTTTAGCCAACATTAGGGCTCCAATCCCTGAGTTGAGCTTTTTACCTTTTTAGATAATATTAGGGCTCCAATTCCTGAGTTGCGCCTTTTAGACGTAGGGCCTCCATTCCCTAGTCGCCTTTAACCAACATTAGGGCTTCAATCCCTGAGTTCAGATTTTTATCCTTTAACTAACATTAGGGCCTCAATCCCTGAGTTGGACTTTTTATCCTTTTAGCCAACATTAGGGCTCCAATTCTTGAGTTGCGCCTTTTAGACATAGGGCCTCCATTCCCTAGCCGCCTTTAGCCAACATTAGGGCTCCAATCGCTGAGTTGAGTTTTTTACTTTCAGCCAACATTAGGGCTCCAATCCCTGAGTTGCGCCTTTTAGACATAAGGCCTTCATTCACTAGTCGTCGTTTGCCAATATTAGTACTACAATCTCTGAATTGAGCTTTTTACCTTTTAGCCAACATTAGGGCTCCAATCCTTGAGTTGAGTTTTCTCCCCTTTAGCCAACATTAGGAATCCAATCCCTGGATTGAGTTTTTTCTCTTTTAGCCAACATTAGGGCTCCAATCCCTGAATTGAGTTTTCTCCCCTTTTTAGCCAACGTTAGGGCTCCAATCCCTGAGTTTACGTTTTCGCAACATGACTTGCCCCAATTTGTTCTATCATAGACAAATACAATTCTTGAGAATGAAAAGCAAATAGAAAAATAAGTTCATATTTTTGTCACAAATAACTCACGAAATATTTCTAGTGCAAAACTGGGGCAAAAAATTTCGTTCGTTTGTTTGTTATTAAGCAGGTTTGACCTCAAAGAACAGGGTTCGAGACAACCGAAAGAATCAAGTCTCAATCCCTAAATAAAAAAGGAAGAAAAATAATAAAAGAAGTGAATTCAAATGCTGAAGCGAACAGAGATGTGAGCTGCTCAAAACTTGTTTGAAGTCACAAGTTCTGCCTGTCCCGCTCTGATCCAATGTTGAAGAAAGGACCAATACCTATAGCTTGCGAGCATCAAGATTCAGGTTGGAGTCTATAGCAAAATCAGCTAAGACTCAAGATCAAGCTTCAAGAGATTTATAGATAGTAATCTTGTAACTAATAGTTGATAGGCATAACTGCTTGGCTTTGATTTTCCTTTTGGTGTAATAAGGAAGTCAGCAAGCAGCAATAGCAGTGAAATTACAGCTCCTGGTAGTCCCAGCTACCAAAACTTCCTGAACTACACTGACCGGATTCCTCTTTAGCCGAGGATATGTAAGCAACCTCTGAAGCAGGGTGCAGTAAAGCTTTTAAAAATGCTTCTCATGTAGTGCCAAGCAGGCAAAAACCCCTCATGATCGCTTATTTATCTTTGCCCGAAAATCGTGTCTCCGAGCAAAGAGGGGCAGCTGTGAGCAAGTGATTTTTGCTTCACTTAAATTACTCCTATAGAATTCTTAAAATTAGGATTTTTCTTTATTTATGTGTTTCTTAGAATTTAATTACATGATTTTGTGCATGTTTGCATTTTGTGTAAATTTTAATTGATATAATTCATAAAAATACAAAAAAATACATTTGCATTTAGGATCCCATTTGATAATATTTTTGGTTTTATTAGTGAATCAACACTACAAAAATGGAAGAAAATAACCAAAATAATCCTTTTACATTTTTACCTTTAATTGTTTGATGTTTTCCTTAGTTTCCTTTTAAATTAGGGTTTATTTAATTTTTGAATAATTAGTTTAATTTTAGAGGTCTTTCTTATTTTTAATTTTTGTATTTAACAAAATCAAAAAAATGAAAAGAAGAAAAAAATAATAAAGAAAATTAAAAGAAATATGTGTCTTATTAAAGACCCATGTTTTGGGCCAGTTTTTAATTAAATTAACAGCCCAAATGAGCCAACTCAATTCCAAACACGTCCAAACCCTACCCAAAACCAGCCCCAACCCGGTCCAGTTTTTGTCATGACCAAACGACATTGTTTCATGGTCCTTTAATCACGACCGATGGATCTTATCAATCCAACAGTCCGGAACTAACTAGGTTTATGATATAAATATGTCTTAACATGCCCTACCCCCCCCCCCCCCATATCACCGTCTCTAACCCTCAGAGACCTAAACCTAACGCCACCACCTTCCGCCGTAAATCGCCGGCTAGAAATCGCCTCCGCCGGCGGTGGTAGTCCAATGGCTACCAAAATAACACCAATTTTACCCCCAACCTTTCTCTTTCTAGATTTACCACTACCAACCCTCCAAATCACAGCCAATCTCGTCGAATATTCAATCAGAGTGGTGGCTGCTCCGCCGTGTACGACGGCACTCATGCCAAATGGCCCCAAACTAACACCCCAAGGCCACCGGACCTCCCTCAACCTAAATCTACAGATCCCGTCCCTCGAGTATACACCGAACTCCTCGAATATTAAATCAAAACCTTGGCCAAAATTTCACCGCCTCCAAATCCTACCCATATTACACCTAGACTCCCATCACCCTCTTCTTTCTAAATCCCAAATCAATTTTCTTCAAAGCTAACCAGAGTGGCTCGAATCCTAGATCTAGGTTTCCGATTTGGGGTCTTTGGGGATTTCAGCCGTCTTGGGTGTTTCCCAGTGATTGATCGATCCTTACATGATGTTATTTGCCTATTTTTGGCAAAGAATAGGCAAATGACATCACTTGGGGATCATGTTCAAAGACACTCGAGCTCGATTTTTAAATTCGCGTAAGTGTTTTCTGGTATTTTTCTTTTACTATTTTTGCTTTGATTTTTTTAGCTTTTGTTAGTTCTTATCGACCTTTCTTCTCCAGTATATGAGTTAAGGAATTTTAGTCTGCTCCTTGATTTTTCTGTTGATTTAAGTTTAGTTTCTTTCCTCTGGCTTAGTTGATTCATAGTTTGATTGTTGATTTTGGATTCATGATTCTTTATTTTATGTGATTGGACTCAGATTCCTGTTTAATTGATAATGGCCTATAGATTGTTAATTTGCACTGATAGGGATTAATTTAGGATTAAGAATAGGTTTAGCTTAATTTTGTTAATTGAAGTGTTGTTCGATTATTGCTGAACATTTCTGTGCTTGCATTAGTTAACCATGGTCATTGTTGACCAAGTTCAAAGGGTTTGGGGTTAGTTGACCTAGGTTAGTGAATATAAAGGGTAATTCAAGGGTGTTTTAGGTATTTCAAAATAAAGAATCCTGCAGTAACTAATTTGGAACCCCCTAGAACTTTCTATATTGGATTTTAATTAGTATTTCAAAAAGTTAGTAGTATAACTTGACCAACAAGCCAAAATTCTAGGAACTAACTAAGCTAAAATTGAAATTAAAAGAGGAACTAAGGGTGTAAAAATAAAATATAAAAAGTTGCCCTAGCCTTAGCCGATAAAAAAGGTAGTCTCTTGCCTTGCAAGAGAGGTTTTTTCAGAGAGGAGATGAAGGGAAATTAAAACAAAAAACAAAAAAAAAGATATTAAAAAGGCTCTAAAAACTGGAAGCAACTAAAAAAAAACTCAAAAAATCATTATCCCATTGAATCCTTTTAGAGTGATCTTGAGTTCCATGTTTTGAGTTAAAATTCCAGATTATTTAAGTTCAAAAATGACTTTAATTATCTTTGATTTTGGTAGTTGAAGCCTCAGATGTTCCTAGGATGATTTTGAGGTTTAATTGGGTCCATCCGAGCTTGTTTGTTGGTTGTCTAGTGATGTTGCTTATCTGCAATTGATTTCTGGGTGGTTTGATTATTGTTTTTGGGTTCTAAATCTGATCTAGTTGCTGCTGCTCATTGCTTCCTAAACCCTCAGTTTTTCTCGTAATTGATGCTCAAATTCAGGTACTCTTTCAGCCTCAAATGACACTTGAAATTTGAGTCAATGTATGATCACATTGGAAGAAGTAATGAAGTGCAATCTGTTTCGATCTCTTAGTGTAACTGCATATTACATTTGTGTTCATTTGAACATTACACTATTTGTATTAATAGGAATATTTGGATTGGCTGCAATTAGACTTTGGAAAGTTTATATATATATAGAATCATATGAATGTCCTGTCAATAGTGCTAGATCTAATTAGTTGTGGTCTTATTACCATGAAATTTAAGCTTAGAGTATGTTATTGGTGTTAGTTATCATCTTATTGATACTGCAAAAACTAACATGTACACTCACCATTGAAATTGAAGCATCTCTTGTAATTATAAAAGGATTGGCTATTTTAATTTACTTATCACGTTGCTTATCACGTGTGAGGAGTTGTTTTGTTTTTTAAGCCCTGATTCATAGACGAATATTAGTAGTTACTTCTAGTTTCTTGTCCATGATTAAGTTGTTTTAAGGTGTATTAATTGAAACTAAAGGGTTATTAGATTTCCATATTGAGCATGTTAGCTATCAATATGCAAGCAAGTTGAAATTGTGGCCGGTGTTTAGCGAGCCTCTAATTGGAGCAATGTTTATTCCACTGTTAACTGGCCCAAATTAAGATCAATAGTGGGTTTAGGCTTATTCATGAGATAAACCTGGACAACATTTGTATAAATAAAATTTGGACCTAGTTATTTAATAAGAAGCCCAAACATTACTGCCTCTTTTGATTTGGGTCGTTTATTAGATTATGGACTGCTCAGGAATTTGATTTTAAACCTAAGTTTAGCTTGCTTTCGTTTGGGTTGGTGTCAGGGCCCAACATGAGACAGCCTCTTATAAAAGTTGACCACATTTTCGCACTCTTGGAGCCAATTTTGAAGTCTAACATGCTGATGACCTTATTGAAGCCTTTGTTTTAAATTTATAATGCAATTTTGGGCCTTTTAAGCTAAGTAACAAATTTAAATTAAGGGGTCCTCAATAATGAAGATCCTCTTGTTCGAGTTTGGACTTGATCTTGAGGCCCGAATCTCCTTGAATGCTTTTAATAGTTGTTAATTAATAATGCCAATCAGTTAGAGTTTTTTCTAAGAGATGATCCTAATATATAATAATAGCTTCTTTTTAGGATGTCCCTTAAAAATAAAAAATAAGGTGCGCCGCGCCAAACAAAATCCACAAATTGTGTGGCCCTCCTTAATTTTACCTTTAAAATCTTTAGAGATCGGGATGCGCCATTTAGGAAACTTTCATGGTTTCCCGCAAGGTTAACAGCGCGTTAGCTGCCTTAAGCGCGTTATTTAATAATTTTATCTTCTTAAACCCGGGTGTGCATTTATGTGAGCCAAATCCAAATTTCGACAATGTTGACGTGGTTCGAGAAGTATTTTAATACTATTGCAATCTTCCTCAAATATTCAATTAAAAGCTGTAAGTAATTATAAAATTGCACCATAGGATAAAAATGTTTAAAATCATAAAATTAGCCAATTATGATAATTTAATCGACCGTGCTAGAATCACGGAATCCGAGGGTGCCTAACACCTTCCCTCGGGTTAACAGAATTCCTTAATCAATAATTTCTAGTTCGCAGACTTCATTTGGAAAGTCAAAAATTTCCTCAATTTGGGATTCAAGATAAACGAGTGACTTAGGACACCAAAAAGCCAAACCTATCCCAAGTGGCGACTTTGATAAATGAATAATCGCATTTCGAATAATGTCACATTAAATGGAAAAACTCCCTTATACATATTATCCTTCCAGGGGTGGTATGTAAAAAAGAAGGTATGACAGTCGATAGCTGGTCAAAACCCTAAGGTAAAAGAATATGTATAAACAAAAGAGAACCCAGTTAAATAAGATGTAATTATCTGATTTGAATTAGGAATAATGATAGAAAAATTATTACACCAATAGCAATCTTTACGAACTATAGGAATCAAAATTTTTGTAATCTGAGTGGGATAAATATCAGTTCGATCTAAAGTAGAAACCTGATTCCTAAGAGATTCTCTATCATAGTAAAAGGATAGTTCAGTAAGGAATATCTCCTCCACTAAGGATTCACGCAATGATTCAGAAGGTTCTTTACCCTTAGAAGAAGATTTTTGAATAAGGGAACATCTGGTTCTAGAAGAAGGACCAGAGCTAGAAGAAGGCATTGAAGAACCACCACGAGTAGATCCTAAGGTACGAAGGCTACTTCCCCTATGGGGGCATTAGGGAAAGAATCAACAATAGGAACTCCTATAGGGTTAAGGTTTGGTGAAGACATAGCGAAGAAGAATGCTATGAGGAGGAGAGAAGTAAACAAAGATTTGAGGAATTAAGTATTCAGTAAAAGCTTTATGTGGTTAAAGACAATGAAAAGTAAAAGCTTTATGTGGTAAAAGACAATGAAAAAGGAAATATTTATATTGATAAGCAACCACCAAAGGTAAAAACGCAGTGATGGAAGAACCATAATATAATTGGCACTTCATGAACAATGGAGCCATAAAAAAGTCTTGAAAAGGGCTGCAAAACTACAGAACCAACGGAACAATGACACGTGTATGGGGTATTAAATTGAATCGACAATTGAAGCGCCAATTTTGTCATAGCATTAATGGTGACAAAAATTCTCTTTTAATGAAATCAATTTCCCAAATATTCAACTGATGAATAAATGAAAAGTGGGGGGACTATCTGTATTGGGAAAAAATTATATTTAAATATAAAGGAAACGTGTTGCGACACGTAGACTAATTAAATGGTCAAGGAATTACTGCTAGCAAAGAGGCACGAGTTGCAACAAGTACGACCAAATGACAGAAGAAGAGGCACGGGCAGTTATTCAAATAACTCAGCGCCCCGTACCTATTTAAATCATTTATATCTGAGTGTCAAAAGGAATGAATCTGACAATAGAAAAGAGTACAGATACGACATTTAATAGGAATTAAATGTGGAATACGCTAGGGAATTTGTATTGAATGTAATGATTATGTAACGTAGCATTCAGTGTCTTTAATTACTCATTATAGCCTCATTATGATTTGGGCAAAACGTATATCTCCAAGATACCTATAAAAGGGAGACATCTGATCAATTGTGGGGGCACGAAATTATTGGAATATATTTTGGTTTACTTGTTTTTCTCTTGAATACTCTCTTGCTATCTAAATTATTTCTTTTTATATATTTTTTTGATTATCAGTAATTTGTATTTTTTTAAATTCTAACTTTAACTAAAATTTTATTTTTTGGTTAAACACAAATATGAAAACTTATAGATTGATTATGGTGTACTTATTGGAGATTTTTAATTCATTCGATGTATCAATTTGGTAAGAAGTTCTTTCTCGCAAGCTTAGCACGAAACTGGAAAAAGTTGATCCCGTAAGAATTTAAATGAAACATATATACAAGTTTACACTTGCTTACACACAACCCCTTGAGATTTTAATCTTCTCATTTAAGTTCCAGTTACTATATTAATCGATACGCATAATATAAATAGAACATCTTCTCCTAATCCAAGTAAATTTAACGAAGTAAATAGTAATCGGTGGTTTCATTATACGATTATATTATCTGAGGAAGTCATACTTTAATGGAGCAAAAGCTACAAGGGTCCAAAAAAATAATTAAAATAGTTTTAACCAGAACACACATACTTTAGTATTTACGTAGTTTCAGAATATAATAATTTTATTTGAAGCAAATTATGTAATTCTCTATGTTCACATAAAAAAGAATTAGTCACTTTGACTTTTTGGCTAAGTAACATTTTAGTATAATATTTTTTAGTTGGTAGGTATGAATGTCATCCTAACAGCTCAAGACAGATATGGTTCTAGCCAAAAGAAAAAAGAAAAAGATAAATTAATACGGACAACCTGGAACAGCAAGCTCTTAATTCAATGTTTAAAACTTTTGTGGGATTAAAAACCTTTTCAATTTGTAAGTTGTAACCGAGAGAATAAGTACAAAAAGAATTTAAAGAAGAAACCTAAACCTTACATTTCGTGATGTTCAAGTAAATATATAAGCGAGCTTTTAAGATAACCGAGCTCTAAAGTGTCTTGTGCTACGAGCCACAGGGTTTAATAACCATTTAAAAAAAAAATTATTTTGTGTACATGATTAAAGCTTCTACTTTATTTTATAATTGTAGGAATCTCAATTTTATAGATTCATATATATTAAATATGAATCTATAAATATATAAAATAAAAAAAGGACTTATATAATTAATTTAAATTATATAAAACACAAAGTAAAATCAATCATTTTCTGGAGGAAGAAGTTACAAGAGGTTTCAATTTACAACACATCGTTCCAGATATAAACAAAGATGCAAATAAAACCAAAGAATGTATGAGTTCAATATACAACGAACAGACAGCTAGCTTCTTCTAGTATTGTTGATATAATAGTTTACTAAATTAATATCTAATATTGCATCCGATTAAATACTTCTCATATACTCAAACAGAATGAGTAATAATTTCCATAAATAATTTTTAAGTGTTTCAAAAAATAATTTTTAAGTGTTTCAAAAAAAATTGACGCCTTACCTTCTTCCTCAACCAGAGTTGTGATATTCAATTTTATATATCAATTATACTACAATATTATGAAATATTTAAGACTATAAATTTCAATTCTTTATATTCACACAAATGCATTAGCTTCTTTTTTTCCGTCTAATTTGGTGAAGTCCGAAATCGAAAAAGTAATTCTTTTTAATTCAAAATACTTTTTTGAGTGTAAAAAAAAGTTATATTTTTATATAAAATCCGGTAACAAACCGCGATTTAGATGACAAATGATAAGACAAGTATATAAAACATGATGCATTATCGTATTTTATATAAAGTGCAGTAATGAACCGCATTTTATATACATTAATAATAAATTCCTTCTCTTTCCCCCACGTTTCTGTCCGATCCCTTTCTCATAAAAAGTAGATATTGTTGGTCCCGCATCCTAGCCAGACCTTCTATTGGTGTGGGTTGCGTGTTTCGAAGTCAAAATTTTAAATCATCAACTTTGCGAAAAAACATAAATCGAGGTATTCCGATTTACTTTATGTCCAAGCTCATATAAATCTTGCATATTAGATGTTTTGAACGTGTTGTATGTTGTCTTATATTTTTTTTTTTGCGATTAAACTTGTTTGTTATTTTTATCTGGACTAAGATATTAATGTTGTAAAAATTATGAAATCGTTATTATTTGTTAATAAAAATGTTAATAAATGACTATTACTATTTTATATGTATTTTTGTGATTATAATATATTTGTTGTGTTTTATCTGATTTAAATTATTTATTTGCTTAAAGACTAGTAATATAGTGTCTATTAGAGTAGTAAAATGTAGTGTCTTCAGCATAGTAAAATGTAGTGTCTTTCAGCATGGTATAATGTAGTGCCTTTTAGCGTATTAAAATATAGTGCTTTTTACCGTTGTTTTTCTGTAGTTTAAGTATCTCTTATACTCAAAAATATATTGAAATAACTGATAGATCAAACACAAACTTTGTCCAATTATAGTTAATATATATTTGGTTCTACTGGGCGCAAATATCTAGCCTGAAACCCATATATAAATATTTAATAATTAAATATTATATAATTATAAAAATTAATAATTTAATTTATAAACAAACGTATAAAACTATAAAACTAACATGTAAAATAATAAAAATAACAAATAGATTCAGGATAAACTGATGCTACTGGGCTCCAAATATCGAGTTTGGACCCATTTGTGAATATTTAATTATAAAAAATTACTTAATTCATAAACTGACATATAAAGTTATAATAAAACTAACACATACAAGAATTCATGATAAATTGGTGCTATTAGGCTCCGAATATGGAGCCTGAAACACATATGTGAATATTTATTTATAAAAATTTATTATTTAATTTACAAACTAACATATAAAATTATAATAAAACTAACACATACAAAAATTCAGGATAAATTGGTGCTACTGGGCTCCAAATATAGAGCCTAGAAACCATATGTGAATATTTATTTGTAAAAATGTATTATTTAATATTCAAACTAATATATAAAATTATAATAATACTATAACATACAAAAATTCAGGATATATTGGTGCTACCGGGCTCCAAATATAGAGCCTGTAACACATATGTGAATATTTATTTATTAAAATTTATTATTTAATTTACAAACTAAACATATTAAATTATAAAACTAACACATAGAAAATTAAGAATAAATTGGTTCTATTGAGCTCCAAATATTGAGCCTGGACTCATATGTGAATATTTGATTATAAAATTTTAATCATTTAATTCACAAATAAACATATAAAATTATAAAACTAACATGTAATTAATATTGTTTCATTTACAGTAGACTACATGGAGATGCCGCCTATTCATCCCGGATCTTCCAACAATGAGCTATTCTCGTTACAGGGCGATCATAGGTCCGCCCACATATGGGAGGGTGAGTTACTAACCCAGTCACTCCGCGGCAGGAGAGTGGACGACATGTGGAACTTTCTGCATGACAAAGTTCTCCATGCCCGTGTAGTCGCACGCCTGCGGGACGTTGTTTTCTACAGGATGATTGAGATTGGCCAGCTTCTACTCGATTGGTCTTTAATCACGCAGGACACGCACACTTTTCACCTGCCCATTGGCGAGGCCACCGTCACACTGCAAGACGTGGAGGTTTTACATGGCTTGCCTATTGACAGGCTGCCCGTCTATCTGCCGCCTGGCATGAGAGAGATGATACGTGTGCAGTATCTGGACATGCTGGGACTAATCATTTTTTGTTGATGAATATTCGGCTGTGGTTGGAGGCATTGCATCCTTAGATCGATGGCGATACATCAGATTATCATGTTGACCAACATACGAGGTTGCGGCTACTCCTGTTGTTTGGAAATGTCTTGTTCCCGAACACTTCGGGAAACCTAGTCAGCTTGAGATTTCTTCATCATCTTGATTGGCTAGATGATTTACCGCATTACAGCTGGGGCTCTACTGTTCTCGACTATTTGTATATATGTATGTGCCAGTGAGCGTGGGCACCTAGAGTGAGGTTGATGGATTTTTGCCACTACTACATGTGACAACATATTTGAATACTCTATTCATTTTAACATACCTAGTAAAAATATATCTTAACTTTTACGTCAACTCTTTATATTAGGTTTGAGCCTACGAGTGGTTCCCACAGTTGCAACCACCTCTACCACTATTAGATCCGGATGTAACACCGAAGTTGCTCCCTCTATCTAAGAGGTGGGTTCTCTAGCGGGGAAATTCGCACGAGTACAAGGCTCGGCATAATCTCTCCTTGGGCAGGGATATATTGAATTTGCAAAGCGGCGCACACGTAAATGTATATCTAAGTTTACTAGTCATTGCTTCAAACACAAGTTGTGTATATTGACATTTATGTTCTTCCTTAATAGTCCATATAGATGTCATACATAGACGTGTTGTTAGCTGGCTTGTCCGATTATTGCTCGATCGGCCGATTTGAAGCTCTTACGTTCCATTGTTCTACCTTGATATTGTGGAGCATCATGCTACCGAGCGGGTACTTCTCCAGTTTGGTAGGCTGCAGCTCGTACCAACACTGCCCACCCGGGAGACCACACATTACCAGCGAGATGATCGTACCAGGGTAGATGACCAATATTTGGCATGGCTACATGATCAGATATTTACTCGGGACAAATGATTAGAGCTGATTCCACCCTCCCTCTCCCCCCCCCCTCAACCGAGTGGACAGGATAATAAGTATGATTATATGACCTGGTACCACGGCATTACCCGAATTTAATCGAGAACCCCATTCATCGAGCTAGTGGTCGGTATGTTCTATATGGCGGGAGGCACGAGGCACTGGTATGTTATTTGGTATTATTACTTATAACTGTGATATATCATTCTATAGTTCATATTTTACATGTTGTGCAGGCTATTGGTCTATATTAAGTCCACCAATTAGAACTGCAGATGCAGTAGCATGGCGGCAATCCTGCGGTCGCTTTGCTAGAGTTTGGCTGGCAGGTTACAGAGCTAGCTGCCCGGACACTGTACATAGCAAAAGAGGACGAGCGCTTAGAGTACGTCCCTGCTTATATGGTGCCAGAGCACTAACATCGGGGTAGGCCTGTCCCACGACTGAAGGGAAGATAAAGTAGGATTGTTCCACGAGGCAGGGGTGCCCTACGTGGTTGTCGGGGCCGGCGAGGAGGTGGTCCGCAGCAAGTGGGCATTGAGGCACCTGGTTAACCACCTGATGAGGATGTTAGAGCTGATCTGTCGGGTTACCTTCCTCAGCCAGACGAGCATCATAGCAGCATGCCATCATGCAACCTTCATCTGGCGCTACCTCCAGCAGCATCGCATGTAACCCCGTCAGATTGGGAGCAGGCACGAGCATTACTGAAGATTGTGAGCAGTTCTTTTCAGGCTCATCGACCGCTGCTGAGAATCGGCCTACTCGAGATGTGGATGGAGGGCGACGGCTGAGTTATGGCTCATTATCGACGGGTGTTGTAGATCTTTCACAAGCGCATGTATATTTGTATTATTATTGAATTTAAATTTATTTTTATCTTATTGATTCGCCATAAATAACTTTATAATTTTCTTATTAAAGCTTCTTCCAGCCCATCACGGAGGCTACTTTTTGCGATGCTGAGCATGCTCGAGGAGACCATGGTAAGAAATTTTTTTTAACTTATTGAGCTGACTCATATACTGAACCGACTTATTGTTTTGTAGGTTGTTGATGGACCAACGGCCCCTTATACTGATCCTGCAAGAACTACTGACGATCATGCTACAATGCATCCTCATATAAAGAGGCGATGTGACGAGGATGATCCTAATAGCGCATTCGGTCAGGAAGGGATGCGCATCAGGCTAGGTGCTGCATTAAAGCACACAGGTTGTGGGACACATTGATTTTTTTTGTCTTTTTATGTACGCTATGTAAATATTATTTAATGTAAATAATAAATATAATTTTTTATACTTACATAATATGCGCATTATATTTTTATTCTACCATTTTTTCTTTATTTTATAATACAACACAGACACAAATAAAGAAACTTAACATAATTTAAATGCAATACAACTAATGAAAATATATGACATGGGAAACATAAAGATAAAGTACAACACTCAATACATACATGCCATACATTAATCACCACCGCATAGTATTCTCTGCTCCAACCACTTAAATTTCTCTTTCAGGTTTATTTTTTTCTTCCACCTCTTTGAGTTTCACCTTCTACTCCGCAATTTCTCATTTATGTTCTCGTTCATTTTTCTACTATTTTTTTGGTCAAATCATGAAGCTACTGTAAAGATTTTTTGAGGCATTCCTGCTCAAAGAGTTCATCAAGCCATACCTCAAAATTGTAAAAATTTTCGTTGTTGCCTCCAAATATGTTCACAGACATCCAGTATATGCACCCAACTTGACCGCCATACAACGTTTGCCGCATTGGCATATTGGTACATGCATCCGGTCAGACATTTGTTAAAGCTAAAAACCTGCTTTTATGGAATGTTATACTATTTGTTATGGTTAAGCACGGAAAACAACTAGAATGCGCCTGTTATTTATAGGTAAAGGCAACACACAAAATGTAGCATTTAACCGCGCTATTATATTCACATAAAATGTAGTATTTAACTGCGTTATGTTTGGCGTGTTAAAGATTCTTTCTGATACAAAATAGCTATTTTGCAGTCGGGTTGCTTTTTAGACCGACAAGACAACACACAAAATGTAGTATTTAACAGCGCTATATATATTCACAAAAAATGTAGTATTTAAAATGTAGTATTTAACCGTGCTATATATATTCAGTTATTTATCAAACATCTTCCTCCTATGATAATGTAGTTTTCTAATATTTTTAGAGCGAAACTCGAAAGTGAACGTAAATTTTTTTTATTTTTTAATACAATACTTTTTTTGATTACATGAACAGGAGGGAAAAACTCATTAACTTACTCAACTGAAAAATATTAAATATCAATAAGATGTAACAAGGATGTGAAAAAAAAATTTTATTTAATACATCTTGCAACATAAATAAGTACATACACTTATTACAAACAATAAACACTATGTGTATTCTTGATAGTTGGGCACATTAGATGAACTTGCACCAGCAGCTGGATTACCATCGCCACCTAAACAAGCTGAAGGATATTTACGACAATCATGTCCTGTTTGCGAGCATATGCGACATTTGCATGCATAAATGGTATCATCAACATCCATTTGGTTCCCTATACTCGTTCTCTTTTGCACTTATAGCTTGCGTAAATAGCCTTTCTTACACAACATTTTAGATGGTTCCGGCAGCCAATAATGCTCAGCATCCACTGACATCAACTGCCCACTATATGTGTTTAAGTATGCAGGAACACTGTATTGCCTATCAACATAGTTGGTTGCCCTTAAACCTGTTTGTTGAAATCACTTCATGGCATATGAGCATGACATGTGGTAGATGGTCCACTTGCCACATGAACACAACCTGCTTGCTTTATTTATGGTGTGTATATTATTCCCTTGGTGTTGATGGATAACGAACTTCAAAAATACCTCGGTCGTGATTTTACTGTAAAAATGAATGTCAATATACTCACCGCCTGTATTTCTCAAATCTTTTCATCGGTATTGGTAAAAATTCAACATCCATCTCCATCAATTCCAATGCACCTCTATGCCTTTCAACAAACCTCTCTGTCATTTGTTTAAATGTCATCCGGACCATGAAAGTAATAGGTAATCCACGTTCAGACATCAATAACCTCGGATATATAATATATGTTGAGTCAAGTAGTCAGTGAACAAGACAATAATTGTATATTTCTCTTTGTTAACTCTCTACGGAAGTTTTTATCATCAAAAGTGAAGAAGCCTTTTTATTTTCTATCACTTTCTATTTGTAAGAGATATTTCCAATAAACCATAAAAAGTGCTATAAAACAAAGATTATCTGAAGGAATATTCTTTGTATCCATAGTTGAACATATCCTACCGTTATTTTTTTACTTCAACTGCTTGTCCTTGACAACAATCCTCTTGAGGGCGGCGTCCCGCTTTTACACCTTGATCGACCCAGTCCTTGGTCCCGTTTTCTACTATTACCAGGTCGCCAACTTTAGGCCAATACACTTATGTTTCTGAAAAGTTATTCCGGTCAAACAATCATGCAATATTTTCTTTTTAACCTTGTATCTTGTAGAAGGGAAGCATTGGTGTAACTAGTAAAGTTGTTATCATATGACCGGAAGGTCATGCGTTCGAGTCGTGGAAATAATCTTTTGCAAAAATACAGGATAAAATTATATATAATAAACCGTTATGATCTTGTTATTTTCCGAACCCCGCATTAGCTGCCGACCTTATACCTTATATATGTAAAGGTACTTGAATCATAGCTTCTTTGAGATTGGGGTATAAATTTTGTTCCTTCCACGAAACTCTTAGATCCAAGGATATCTTGGACAAGTCGTACCAAATGAACTCATTGCTTTTGTTTGTATCATACATTTTTGCCTCAAAAAAATCATTAAATACATATAAGTAATAGAATTTAAATCTATTAAACTAGATGGATTATGGTAGAATTGTAAATTTGAACCTATAAAATTTAAATTCTGAATCAGCCTATGCATACACTACTGCAATGCCACAAAATGCAGTCATTGAGAATTACATTATAGAATATCTCTTCTCCAAGTTTATTGCATTGATCCGTCCCGTCTTCAACATTTTTCTCGTATCAAACATCTATTTTCTCCTTCCGTTCCTTCTTATAATATCTTTTAATCATTCTATGCAATTCTTTTTCGGTTGATGGTATAGTTGGTGCTTATCATAGGAAGAAGGAAAAGGATATTTGATCGATTTTCCCTTCACCACAACCCAGAGGTGTAAAAAGCTATTTGAGAATTCAATTTAAAACCTTAAAAAACAGTTGGTGGATTGACGCAAAGTTTTTATAAAACCCTTCAGATGCTATTTTTATAAAACCCCACATGAAACTTCATATAAACACCCTTTTATACGTTAATAATGAATCCGCATGTGGAATTAAAGTTACCTATATGACCTAATAATGCCAAGGAAAAGTATGTACCTTTCAAGTATCAAACAAATTCAGCTGGAACCTGGAAATTACATGAATATGAAAATATAATCTGATCAGTGTGTACTGCATGATCTTTTCTCATCTTTTAGAAATTTAATTAATAGGAAATTTTGGGATATGTGTATGAACCATATGCGTCTGCTCTGAATTTTTGGCAGGAATTGCCTCCCATAAATCACATCCCCATCTGATGTCTCGTGCGGCTTATAATTTATTCACATTATATAATCTTTTTTGAAGATTCATCAATTATTCCATACTTCCATTATTATTGAACTTACAATTATTATTTTTCAAAAGCAGTTTGATGAGCTATATATAGGAACCTCAAACTACCTGTATGATATCATATCGTATCAAGTAAATAATGGAGTACAAAAGTCTAGCCTTCACATGTAATTATTTGAATCTTCTTTTTGTTCGTCTGTAACTTGTTTATATTTAGCAATACAATAGTTTCATCTCCTTCCCATACTCTTTTTTAGTTTTAAATATTTGATAAAACCAAATATAGTATCAATAATTTATTGTATTGTATTGTACAACTTTCGATAGTTTCAAGGATTTAATTTCGACTAAATACAATCAAATTAAATTCGGACCGTTTGTGATATTTTTCCACAAAACCGGCTTTTCAAGTACTTAAATTAATGTGATGTCAAATTAAATTGATTTTTAGGTTCTTTGTCTAGACTCTAGTTAAATGTTGGGGTTGACTTCACAAATAGTCATATAACTATCACATTTTTTTACTAAAATCATATAACTTAATTTTTTTACACAAAAATCATATAACTATACGTTTTTTCACTAAAACCATATAACTTTTCAGCATAATAATAATAATAATAATCCAATTAAAATAGGAATGAGTCAACCTGACCTGGTCCACCATGACCCATTACTCATATATATAAATTAAAAGTTAGGCCATTCATATTTACTAAAAGTGAATTATTTTCCCATAAAAAATTCAATTCAAAATACATGAGATTCTTATAAAGAAAGATAAAAAACAAAAGGTATAATTAGAGAGCACTTGAAATAAAAATACTATAAATTTGAATAAAAATCTCGAAAAAATAAATAATAGAAGTATCATATTTTGAATGATTTACTATTCACTTTTATTATTATTTTAATTTATATTTATGAGTATTGGTTCGATTGGGTCAAGTGGGGTTGAGCCATTTCTATTTTAATTTGATTATTATTTATTAAGCTAAAAATAAGAAAATAAAAATCTACAAAATAAGAAAATACTAGAGAAATATTATATTTTTCGATCACTGTAATTTTTGTGAGTTAGTAAAAGTTTTATGATTTTTGTTTGAGAAAATATAATTATATAGTTTGGTAAAAAAAAAATTATAGTTATATGATTTTTGTGTGAAAAGATAAAGTTATATGACTTTAGTGGAAAAAGCTATAGTTATACAATTTTTGTGTGAAAAGACAAAGTTATATAATTTTAGAGAAAAAATCATAATTATATGATTTTTTGTGTAAAAAAATAATATTGTATGACTTTAATAAAAAGATGTCATAGTTATATAATCATTTGTAAAATTAACCCTTAAATATTGCCATACAAAATTAATCCAATGAGTTATATTCGTCTTTGCCTATTCTTTTGATAGTCATCCATTTACTTTGTGTATACGTGTGCAAGCAGAAATGTATTTTTCTTAAATCGTCAATTTCTAATCTTGGTGTTTAATACAACTTGCGTAAATGTCAAATATTAAGAAGTTGTGTCGTGATCAATCTGAATCAACACTTGTGTCTAATCACATTTTTGAATCATATTAGACGTTACATTATGTCGCATCACATATCAAATACCAAACAAATGTGATGTATCTTAAAAAAAATCAATAAAAGGGATTCGTGTTGAGCAAAAACCTGTAGAAAGAAACATGATTGTAGTTCACCCTTTCTTATTTCTTGACTTAACAACAAATATCCAAGAAAGTGGTGACAAATACTAAGTATGAATTTTTTTCTAATTATTAGGATGAGTCAATATCAATTAGTACGTAGTGCGTTAATACACTTATCCATAAACTTAGCAGTGACTTCCTACTATTCTTTGACCATTCTTCTTTTTCTTTTTCCCTTTTCTTTTCGATTTTAGTATGAAAGGAAATTGTTCCTTTTTTTTTAAATTAAGGATTTTCATTAATCACAGCTGACTGTCTAGGGGTTAACATATAAACTATTTCTACTTTACTAACTATCTAGCACTACTATATTTGAAGGTGTTGTAATATTTGTCCAATTCTTGGGGTACCTCTAACATCACAATTATACACTATGTCTCTTAGTAGGGCAGAGTTACATCGGAATATTTTGTTGAAGACTCTTGCATTCCTTTCCAGCCAGATAGCATATGCAAATTTAGCTGTAACCAATTTGAAGGTGGCAGCTCGAACTGTACGACATTTGGCTTTGCTAATCAACCATTGCATTTTCTGGTTCCAATCAGAACTGAATGTATAGGTTTCCTGCAGCCAGTTCATTATTTTTTTCCATAAATCCACAGTGACAGGGCAGTTCATTAACAAGTGATCTCTTGTTTCCGGATGGGTTTGGCACAAGGTGCATTGTTGATCAATATTCATTCCCCAACTGTGTAGTCTGTCCTTTGTTGGGAGTCTATCCTGGAAGAATAGCCATAGGTTGAATGTTGCTTTTGGCCTTGCTTGATTCTGTATGGTTAAATTCTTCTATGGAACTCTCGACACTGTTTGCATCTGTGAGTGGTACAACTGTCTTGTCGAGCACTTCTGTTCCTTCTAATTCTGAATCCTTTGTAGAATATCTCTGGCTTGGATGATCTTCCTCACCATCCAACTAGCTTGGGCATGAATTGGAATGGATTCTATTGGTCTGTCTTTGATGTAATATACAGTGCTCCACCTAATCCACAGCTTGTCTTTTTTATGGGCTAGGTCCCAGCAGGTCTTTGCAATGGCAGCTTTGTTCCAGAGCTTTAGGTTAGTGAAGTTCTTCCCACCAACTGATTTTGGGGTACACATTTTATCCTAGAGATGTATGCTTTCTTAGTTACAGTGTTCATCTCGGACTAAATGAAACTCATACAGATGCCTTCAATCATTTTGAGTACTTTCACAGGCAATATAAACAGTTGTGCCCAGTAAGCTTGGACACCAAAGATAACAGATTGTATAAGTTATATCCTCCCAGAATAGGACAGTGTCCTGACAGTCCAGGATGTGATCTTGGCAGTGATTCTATCCACTAATGGTTGCCATTGCAGCAGTGTGATTTTCTTGATGGACAGTGGAACACCAAGATACTTGAAAGGCAATTGGGCTTGTTCATAGCCCAGGTGATCAAGGACCTGTTGCTGTATAGGCAATGGTACTCCTCCAAAATAGACTGAGCTCTTGCTCAGATTGGCCTGAAGTCCTGAAGCTGCTGAGAACTGTGCGAAATAATTGGACAGGGCCTTGACAGAGTTAAGGTCTCCTTTGGCAAACAGGAGTAAGTCATCAGCAAAGCACATATGTGTAATGGCCAGTTTTCTTGTATCTGGGGTGGAATTTGTAGGTTGGATCATCCTTTAGTGAGGTGCAGGATCTGCTTAAATACTCCATAACCAAGGCAAATAGAAATGGGGAGATGGGGTCCCCTTGTCTCAGTCCTCTGGCAGCAGCAAAAGGCATAGTAGATTCACCATTAACTAACACAAAGAAACTGACTGTTGAGATACATTCCAGGAAATTGTTCTTGCATCATCTATTTTTATTCTTTATTTTTTAAAATTTTGAATATTTCTAGACTGATGTTTTATCCTTGCGCAAAATTCATACATTTTTTATGTATATTGTTTCAATTTTTTTAAATATCTCGGAAAAGATTATAAAAGTTACTTTGGTTGAGTTGGTCAAAACGATAAAAAGAAACAACCGTTCATTAAGTGTATTAATGTGAAAGAAATTGACAGTAACATACAATAAAAGAATATAAGTACCCAAAAAAGAAAGAAAATTGAGGGAAATGAAATGAGTGTGATGGGTTAAAGGTTTAGAGCAAAGCAACAGAATATGAAGAAACAAAAGAAGAGCCAATAATGGTGGCACGTGGCAGTTGCTATCAAGCATGGACTGTTTGTGGAATTGGACCCGAAACGCAATAAATGGATATTAATTGATTAAAATGATGGTATTTTTGGCATTTGCACGAGTCCAATTATTTTTACCACAAAAACAAACGCCATTAACAAAACACATCGCTGTTTAGATTATTAGGTCCCTAAAAGATTTTAATTCCATAGAAATAGTACTGATCTTTCATGGGTGCCCCCCACAAGAGCTGTCATAATTTGGACACTTGTTTAGCATTTTATGCACTTAGTCTCATTCTCTTCATTTTATATTTTATTATAAACTAAAACAATTTAAATTATATATATTAACAGTGTACATATTTTTTTTAATAATGGGAGTAATTTAATTTAGCTTGTGACCAGCACTACCAAAGTTGCAATGAACGTGTGAGATGGGAAGATGATGAAATTATTGTACTTATTATTTTTTATAAAAACCACAATAATGAAGCTGAAATGTCAACGCTATCATGTTTTCCGTCCTAGTAGTAACATTTTTCACCTCAGCTTTTTTTGCTTTTCGTTCATCTCAATTATAAAAGCAAACGAGGAGTCCTTTTTTTTCCCGTGGACAGTAAATACAAATTTAAAATTTAATGTCAGAGAGTACTTATAAAAACTGCACTTCAATAATTATATTCAAATTCAGTACAAATAAGGGGAATAATAAATTAATAATAGCATGTAAATGAAAGGGGTTGTTTGAAAGTAACAGTTAAAGCATGATGAGACGATCCCCTTTTCTCCAACAATGACATGATTTATCCATTTGCCCAATATAATAGCAAAAGAAAGCAACTTTACAGTAGCCTTGCCAAAAAAACTCTGAGTTTACCATCTATATATGGATTTCGGTTCATTCGTTTTCCTGTTAGTTTCTTCAACATAATAATGAAGAATCACACACATTATTGCAAGTTGAAATTCCTCCAATTTGGAATATACTCACCCACCCATCATTCAAATGAAATTTTTCTATTTTGTATCTTATACAACCTAGAAAAATTTCATTTGAATGATGGGTGGGTGAGTATATTCCAAATTGGAAGGAGGCCTAAGAAGCATTGGGGAGAGGTGATTAGGCAGGACATGACCAGAATGCAGGTTACCGAGGACATGACCCTTGATAGGGGAGTCTGGAGGTCTAGAATCAGGATTGTAGGCTAGGGGCTCATAGAGTTCTTCGTACGCCTCGCCCGGGGTTGGGTGTGAGATAGTAGGGTTACCCAGAGGTGATTAGTGTTTTAGCTTATGTTCCCATATGGTTGTTAGTGTGGTAGTTACTGCTTGTTATTATTGCAGGCGACTGTATTTATGTTGCTTATGTTTTCATAATTATTTACGTTATTTCTGCGGGATTACTTATACTTTATTATTTTGTTTTGTCTTGCTTGTGTTCCTAATTTTGCCTTTGTTTCTTAATGCAGCTTTTCTTTTTATCCTACACGCTGAAGGTCGATTGGAAACAGCCTCTTTGCCTTTTCGGGCAGGGGTAAGGCTCGTCTACATATTACCCTCCCCAGACCCCACCTGGTGGGAATGTACTGGGTAGTTGTTGTTGTTGTTGTTGTTGTATCTTATACAACCTACATTAGTTGTATACGGCAACTTTATTATCTCACGATCTTATGGATCCAAAGTTCTATAAACTCAAAAGAATAAAATTTGGGTCCATAAATTTATGAGATAAAAATAAACCTAATACAATTAATGTTCGTTGAATGAAACACAAAATAAATCTTCGAATGATAATTTCATTAAGGAGCGGTAAAAATTAGTACCGTAATTCAGTGTGTACTGCTTCATTGTTTGATCATTAATGAATGACAGTAAAAGAAGCTACATTGCCTAAATTGAGCAGAGGTCACGTCATTCTGCCGCTCAAGAAATATGTTACTTCAACTCTCAAACCAAGAGTTCTAGGACATGGTTAGGGCCAGCATCGGAGGTCAGTGTGGGGACGGTCGAATTTCATATATTACTGGTTTAGATTATTAGTATTCTTTATTAAATTATGTTTGATCTTAATTATCTTCTTAACTTGATTTTTTAGAGTTATTATTCCCTAAATATTAATGTGACAAAAAATATATGTGTACTTACCTACCACATGGATTTTTTCTGTCTATGTTGCATTTTTTTTAAAATAAAATATTTGTTTACCTTATTAAGAATATTACTCTTTAAATAAAAAATTTCGAATATAATTTATAATAAAACTTGGATAGAATTATATTATTTAATAATAAAATTTTAGTTAATATTTTTTTGAATTTGACCCGAAAGTAAAGACAAATATAATTAAAATAAATAATCAAGGCATTTAAAAAGTTATAAAAAATACATAGTTTGAAATTAAATATTTTGGCTATAATTTTGTATATAGCTCTAAATTACGGTGCTTTTTTTAAACAGATTTTACCTTAAAAGTTAAAATACATAGTTGAAATAAATATTCATTGCATCAAAAGAAGAAATAGAAAGAGTTTACAATCGCAAGAAATTACAATTGCAATTGTATATTCTCTTTTTTTATTTTGATGCAATGACTATTTATTTTAAATATGTATTTTTTACAACTTTTTAGATGTCCTGACTATTTATTTCAATTGTATTAATCTTTATTTTCAGGTCAAATTTAAAAAAATATTAACTAAAACTTTATTATTTTTGGCCAAAAAAATATTTAGCCTAAATAATGTAGTTATATCCAAGTTTTATTATAAATTTTATTCGAAAATAATTATCCAAAAAGGTAACTTAAAACGGTAAAAAAATATTTTATTTTTCAAAAAAATACCACATAGACAGAAAAATTCACGTGGTAGACGAATACACCCATACTTTTTGCTATATTAGCGTCTATGGGGGTAATGGCCCTCAAAAGGCTAAGTTGAGGGGGGTAATTAATATCAGACATAGTTCGGAAAGCATACTAATAATCTGAGCCAAGTTTATGAGTGGTTTAAGGTATTTTGCCAAATAGTTTTATCACGATAAGTTGAACGGGCTAAACAATTTTAGATTGAAACTGAAATTGCCAACACTCTGTGTATGTGTGTGTTGATTATAAATATATTGTTTGCCTCGAAAAATGCGAGTGACTATTAAAGGTGGTTTGTGGTTTTAAAGATATGTGATTTATTCCAATAATAATGAATATACAAGTAATATTAAGTATAAATAAGAAGAATTCATGAACCAAACCAGTGCTGTTAGAGCAACGCGGTCTTCGGGCTCGATTATCTCGAGGGCCTCGAGGTGAGTTAAGAGCCAATTAAGTAAAACAATAAAACCGAAGAACAATTATGGAGCACAGTAGATGAGAAAACAAGAGTAAAATATTCTATTGTAGTGAATGAGATGATCTTTACAAATGATTGGAGTCTCCTTTATATAGAACGGGAAAACCCTAGTATGGTACATTTTCCAGTTATGATTTAGAGTTCTAGTGGTACAGCTGTATAACAACTTAGTATGGACTCGTCCTATTTCGTACAAATCTTATCTCTTAATTTATGCTCTGAACCATGTGTTCTTAAGAAATTCCCGCTCTTTCTTGAGTGTCATCGAAATTGTACCATCCTTGAGGCAGATCATGATGGGCCGCCGATTTGCTTCTCGAGGTACGTGCATCCCGGCTAAGCTCAATTTTTACTTTGAGCTTTCGAACTTGAGTTCGGGGTATGATAAAGTCTTCAAAATCAAGCTCTCTGATTTAGACCGAATACAGATAGTCCCCATATTTCTTGGAATGAAATGATATGAAACAGTTTGAATTCCCGAAGTCCTTTATGGTGGCATCACTCTTATGACGTAAGTATTGAAATGACTAAAGCGTCCCATCAACTCATTTTCTCCAAAAGCATTAAATGCACGTCAGAGCCGGTCGGTCACCAATATCAATGAATCGCCGCCACCTTCCTCTATATATACTTATTTTTTCTTCTAATTAAGAACTTTTCCACCTTGCTACACCTCTATACGTTTCCCTTTCCACTAGTACCTCCACCGTATTAGGTCAAAATCTCGCCGGGTTACTTATTTCCTCCTTCATTCTCTAAAGAACCGATGACAAAAACTTCCAAGTTCGTTCCTTTGAAGGAAGGAAACTCCACTTATACTTCTCGTCTGGCCGGTGGTAAACTGTCAGCACTTCACGATTTCGTGCCAAGCAATTTTACCTTGAAAAGGGACTTTATAATCGAGAACCCTCCCGAAGTCCCGATCGTCGAGAATATGCATCGAGATACATAGGGTCAATTGAGAAAAAACAACTCGATATTGTGAGGAGAGAGTGTAAATGGGAAGAGAATGTCGTTATGCAAATACCTTCTCGTGATGAGGAAATCATAACTTACGTAGAGGTGTTTCTGAGTGTGTATACATACCTCTTTACGTTGGGTCCCCTCGAATAGCTCGTGCTTGAATTTTGCTGAAGATATCAAGTCACCTCGGGCCTGATTTATCCGTCCTTTTGGCGGATCATAATAATGATGACATTCTTCACTGAAAAGGCCAGGATCGAGTTCACCCTCAACCACCTCATCTGATTATATCGACTTCAACATTTCGGAAGTTTAATTAAACTCCAACGTCGATCAACCAAGTCCTTGTTTGCCAGTAACGACAAAGGCAAGGATCGAGGTTGGATGAGCCGCTTCATCCGAGTGAGGACCATTGATGTTATCCCCAAGGAATTCATGTAGTTTGCCAAGGAATGGAACTTTGAACGTGAGTGGAATGCTTTGCTTCAAATCGTTTCTATAAATTTTGCTAATCTTCGCATCATTATTTCTCTGTAGCGGTTCCGTGGATGCCTAATACGGTCCTCGACCTCGAGGACTAGGTTCGCAAACTAGCTTCTACTTCGACATATGACAAACGCAGGTGGCGATACTTGTCGAAGGGAAAGTGGAAAGAAAAACACCACGGTAAGTGTCATATTGTTTCTTTCCTTATTAAGAAAGTCTTTCTTCATGTGACCTGATTCCTTTATCGTATGTATTAGTGAGTTTTTCGAGATGAGGCCGCCCCTTTTTGGAGAGAAAGTAGGATCTTCGGCTCTAAGGCCAAAGGAGGATAACAAGAGAAAAAGGTCCTCGAAGAATGAGGACACTAAAAGCCAAGAATAGCCCGCTCGGATGTGCAAGAAAAACATCGAGATCAACAATCCATGCACAATGATGGTGACAAGATTGAGGGTTCAATATTGGTGACTCGAACCAGGAAATCTTTCAAGGCTATCAAGCATGCTGAGATCGGGACCCGTAGCCTCGAGGAAAGAACTTTAAAAGAAAAAGGGAACCCCTAATTTCCTATGATTGTGGTTGGGAGCAGGGTTCAGCAGATTGATCCGGGACCCTCACACAGTCTAACCCCTAATTTCCTATGATTATTGTTACATGGAACATTAGGGGGCTTAACCAAGCCCATAAACAAAAGGAGTTGAAAAACTTCCTAGCTGTTAATAAGGTGGATGTTATGGGAGTTTTAGAAACTAGAGTTAAGGAACATAAAGCAAACAAAATACTTGCCAAGGTTGCTAAGGACTGGAATGTTCAATGTAATTACTCAAAGGCTGCTAATGGTATAATATGGTTGCTTTGGACTCACATACTGATTCATATATCCTCTATCACTGATCAACTCATTCACTGTTTGGTATAAGACACAATAAGTCAAGCCAGAATCCATTTTAAGTGTTATCTATGCCCATAACATTGCACTTATTAGAAACCAACTATGGAGTGATCTGAGATCAACCTATATTCCCAGTCAAGATGCTTGGCTGATCAGTGGTGATTTCAACTATGTATTATGCACTGAGGACAGAATTGGATCACCAGTCACTGATGTTGAAGTTAAAGACTTCAAAGACACTATCACTGACCTGCAACTCACTGCTCTCAGAGTTAAAGGTTGGCATTTCACCTGGACAAATAAGCAAGATTCTTCCACCAAAGTATATAGTAAAATTGATTGGGCTCTGGGTAACTTTCAATGGCTACAACAGTATGGACATCTGGAAGCTGATTTTATGAATCCTTCAGTCTCTGATCACTCCCTTATCCTGATAAAATTTGGAGATCATAAACCTTTGCACCCAAAACCTTTCAGGCTATACCTTGCAGTCATGGAACAACCTCAGTTTCATGATATTTTACAGCAGGTTTGGAGACAGGATTATGAAACAACTCTTATGCAGCAGTTATGGCAAAAACTGAAGGACATGAAGCAGCACTTGAAGGTGATAAATGCACACATGGCATCTTACAAGCAGAAATTTATTCAGGCAAGGGAAAAGCTGGGTATTATTCAAGACCAAACGCTGAACAGTCCATTAACTCAGTCACTACTTACTGAGGAAAAAGCAGCAATTGAGGAAATTGAGAAGTGGAGTAATGTGGAGGAAACAATTCTGAGGCAGAAGTCCAAAGCATGCTGGATTGAGTGTGGAGATGCTAACACTAAGTACTTCCATGCTCAATGGAAGATCAGAACTTGACAAAACAACATTACATCCATTTATACAGACTCTGGTTTGAAACTCACTGACCCTTTAGCTGTGGAGCATGAATTTATCAAGGTCTTTCAATCATTAATGGGGGAGTGTGCTGCTGAATTGCCTTGTATTAATTGTGCAATTATGAAGGAAGGACAGTGTTTAAACCTTGCTCAGCAAAGATTCCTCATTAGAGAGGTAACTATGGAAGAGATCACTGAAGCTGTCAAAGATATGCCCAAAGATAAAGCACCTGGAGTTGATGGCTTTCCAGTGGAGTTTTTCACTAGGAACTGGGAGATGGTAAAGGATGACATTCTAGCTGCTGTGAAGGAATTTTTCTCTACAAGCACAATGCCTCATATGCTTAACACCACTGCCATAGCACTTGTGCCTAAAGTAAAAGCTCCTACTACTGTCAAAGATTACAGACCTATTTCCTGCTGCACTACTGTCTACAAAATCATCTCAAAAATTATCACCAGAAGGATGAAATCTGTCATTGGGCAGTTAGTTGGTCCTGCTCAATCTGCTTTTATTGAAGGGAGAAGTATTGTAGACAACATCTTGCTAAGCCATGAAATTTTTAAGGGGTATACAAGGAAAGGTGTTACTCCCACATGTGTACTCAAAGTGGATTTGAGGAAGGCATATATCACTCTGGAATGGAATTTTTTGAAGCAGATTCTTATTGATTTGGGCTTTCCAGCAAAATTTATTCAGTGGATTATGACCTGTGTTACCTCTGTCTCTTATTCCTTAGTAATGAATGGTGGCTTAACTAAACCATTCACTGCTAAGAGAGGTATTAGGCAGGGGGACCCTATGTCACCTTACCTGTTTGTATTGGCAATGGAATATCTTAACAGAATTCTTCAGCAGCTGCATAAGGATGGGAACTTCAACTTCCATCCCAAATGCAGAAAGCTCAATGTTTCTAATGTTTGTTTTGCTGATGACCTTCTTATGTTTTGTAGAGCAGATATTGTGTCTATCCAGATCTTACATAAAGCTTTTCTTCACTTTTCTGTGGCATCTGGTCTTCAGGCAAATATAAGCAAGAGTGCTATCTATCTGGCTGGAGTGCAGCAAAACATCAGAGAAGAAACCATTGACACATTGGGATTCACTGCAGGCCAATTTCCATTCAGATACTTGGGGATTCCACTTGACTCTAAAAAGCTGGCAATCCATCATTATATGCCCCTGATTGAGAAGATCACAGATAAGGTTACTTGCTGGTCAGCAAAACTTCTATCATATGCAGGAAGGAGTCAATTGATAAAAGCTGTGGTGTTTGGCATTCAGACTTATTGGGCACAGGTCTTCATTATGCCCAAGAAAGTACTAAAAACTATTGAAGCTATCTGTAGAACTTTTCTTTGGACTGGCTCAGCTAATCTATCCAGAAGGGCTCTGGTGGCTTCGAACAAAGTGTGCAGACCTGTTTCAGCTGGAGGACTTAATATCCTAGACTTGAAGGTGTGTAACAAAGAATCCATAACTAAACTGCTTTGGGACTTGGCTAGAAAGAAAGAATGTCTATGGGTTCGATGGGTCCATTCTTATTACATAAAGCAAAGGAGCATTGCCACAATTAACAGTCCTAAAGCAGCATCATGGGTGGTCAGAAAGGTACTGGACAGTAGAACTATGATTCTAGAGAGCCAACAGCTTCAAGGTGATCTAGTTGACAGACTACAAAGTGTATGCAGCCTGGGCAAATTTCAAATCTAGAAATTGTACCTCACTCTACTGCCTAGTTTCAATAAAGTTGAGTGGAAGAATTTGATGCTGATTTCTAATGTCCTACCTAGGCATAAATTCATTGTTTGGTTAGCTGCTCAACATAAACTTCCTACTGTTGAAAGATTGCAGAACATGGGCATACAAGTTCCAACAGATTGTGTGTTCTACAAACAGAATATAGAGGAATTCAATCATCTATTCTTTGAGTGTCATATTACGAACAGATTGTGGTCCAGAATATGTGTTTGGTTGGGGCATATCAGAACGATTGGCTACTGGGAAACTGAACTTCTCTGGGCATGCAGCAAAGCTAAAAGTAGACTGTGGAAGAATGCCATAACAGCTTCAGCATTTGTCACTACTACTGCTCTTATATGGAAAACAAGGAACCTCATTCGATTTGAAGGATCTGCTTATGTGGAGGAACTGACTTGTAAAGAGATTGCACTACTCTTGCACACTCGAGGCAGAAAATGCAAACAGTGGCAACCTGGCTTGAGACACCTCAATTATTATCCTTAGCTGCTGTATTGAGTAGGATAGGATACTTGAGTTTAGTTAGTCAAGATTGTATAGAAATTCTTGTATCAGTGTAGTAGCTAGTCCAAACTACTACCACCTAGCTCTTTGATGTACATATTTTTTCTTGAGAATCAATGAAACTAACAGCTATACCTAAAAAGGGGGGGGGGGGGATGAAGGCCATGCATCACCTGACGTGGTAACCGCTTCTCAAACTTCTGGAAATACTCCAAAAGGAGCAAGCTTCAAAGCTCCTTTGCTTGAACAGAGCACCTCCGGTGATCTCCCCGAGTCCATGACAGTTGGTCATTCCTCGTAATTTCGGTCTTCTCCGAGAATATCATTTGGGATGATTACAACTTGAAGATATCCGAGCTAGGCAGAGTCCTGAGTGAAAATGACCCCTATTAAGGTTTCTTTGTCGGGGTCAATGAGGCCGACCCAGCGGATACGAGCTCAATGTTCAAGGAGGCTCAAAGTCATTGCTCAATCGTAAGTGTTTAGTGGCATTTCAATTTATCCAATGCCATACTTTTATTCTTTTATCAAATCGGTCATTCCTTTCCTTTGTGTAGTCCTTCAAGAAATTGAAGACCGAATTGCGTCACTGTGAAGCCGAGTTGTGTAGATCTCCGAATAAGGAGAAAACCCTTAGGCTTCTCCTTGAAAATAGGAGAAAGAACTGAAGCATCTTCGGTTGGAGTTGACTGAAGATCGTGAATACGAGAGTGTGTTAGAAAAGCAGGTAACCTCTACTCTGAAAATACGGGCTACATCTCCCATCTTCGGAGGCTAATACTTCAATGTCTCAACTGCAACAAAAGCTAGGTATGATTGGGCAGCTTTGGGGCGAGGTAGATCAAGTTCGAGCTGAGTGCAATAAATGGAAGGAGAATATGGAAACCCTCATTGTGGCTAAAAATGATGAACTGGCGAAGGTATCGGCCCTCGAGGTTAAACTTCGGAATGCTCAAGGGGAAACTTGGTTCAGGCTGGCAGAACGCTAAGCTTGAGGTTGGTCTTGTGAAGGCTAAGGCTGAAGTTGTAGAAGTCAAGGCCGAAGCTAGAGAAATACAAGTTAAGGCTGACAAGGCGGTGGCAATCTATTTGAAGGATGCTACCGATACTCCGATGAACTTCAGAGGGGCTTCCGACTGAGAGAATATAAGCAACGACTATGCCTGATGTTGATCCCTAAAGGAGACCCTCGAAGAGGTCCGTGCTAAGGGCTTTGATCTTTTTTAGCATATAAGGCAAGCTAAGGCAGATGAGGCTGATGCCAAATTTGTCCTTTCCTCCGAAGATGATGAAGAGGAGAGGTTGCCGAAGAAGCTTCCTCTGGGGAAGAGGTTGGTCCTGGGGAAGTAAAGGTCCGGGGGTAAATTCCCCTCTGGTGTATGTAGAATTTTTTCTATATTTTTGTAATTTTGTGCTTTGTAGGACTCACGTGTAATATACTTTTGTATATATAAAAAAGGAAAGGAGTTTCCTTGATCGTCTGCCTTCAAATTTTTTTCAAAGTTTGCTTGATTTTTTATGTTATAATCTCTAAGAGTTGATTCAAATTTAGGGTAGAGTAGACCCTCAAGTTTTATGACTTGACAACGATCGATAATAGGTTACCACTTAAGGTTTGATCTTTGAGCTATTTTTTAGCTCGGGACTTTTAAGTACGAGCTAGGTGATGTCTCGAGCATGCTGTGATTCGGTCTCTAAACTCTTTAAATATTGGCCCTTAGGCTCTTTAGGATGGCCATTAGGCTCTTTTAAGTTGGCCCTTAGGATCTTTTAGGTTGGCCCTTAGGCTCTTTTAGGTGGGGCCAATTCGGCCTCTAAAATGGGTATAAAGTTTTCCCTCTTTTTCGCTAAAGGCTTAGTGAAAATTTTGGTAAGCCTTAGCATGCATTTTTGTATTCATATTCATTTGATTTTTTTGAAGGTTTGATTGATTGGAACCTCATCTGTTTATTTGATATGCAACGTTTATCGAATACCTCTCGAGGTTTTTCCGAAGGCTAATGTTACCGAAGCCTTTGCATTATTCGAGGGCTGATTATATCGAAGCCCCTAATAATTTGCTTTTGCCTCGGGTAACATGATTTAATCAATTTTTTGAAGTATATGAAGGCCTTTTAGTTATATGGCGGAAGTCGAACGTTTTTTAACCGCATTATCTTTGCCATAGCCTTTTCATATGACTGTAGTCTTTTTATAGTCGCAGCCTTTAGTCCCCGAGTATGATGGACTTGGCATTAATATTGAGGGGAAGCCTCTTTGAGGTGATGTGATACCGAGTGTGACTTTTAAGGTATTATAAGTTCTAGTGTGCCTTTTGAACTCTTATAAGTTGGAATGTTCGATGACTCGATGTGTCGACTGTCGATGACAGTCCCCGAGTATTCAGGTGAATTCGGTGTTTTGGCCCTTGGACCGTAAAATGTGAAAATAGTAGACTTCTTTGAATCACAAAGCATTTTGATGTAATAAGAATGCTTCTTAAAATGATTGATAACATGTGTACATGTTTTGCCGCTGGGGGCTCGACTATTCTACACGGACACAGTTCATTGACTGTTTGACCTATTACAACATTCCACTATCGAGGCCCTCCTTAGCATAAATTGCTTTCTTCGAGAATGCGTCCTCTGAGGGTGATATCCCCATTTTCGAGGTTGATTGAAAAGAAGCCTTGAATACTTGTTGAATATTCCTTAGGTAGCATATATGTGTTGCTTCCTTAAAAACCTTGTCGGTAAAACCCATTTGGGATATAACCCGATCTAAGGGAAAAAGAGTGCAATCTTAGAGGTGAAAGGTGCCTCGATATTTCCAATCGAACATCTACAAATAGAAAAAGGGAGAAGGTCATAGCTCACAGCAACGATACATTCTAATTGTTTGGTAGTTGCTCGTCTTCCATCGTGCTAAGTTTGTAGGATCCTTTCTATACGACTCCAATGACACAGTAGGGTCCTTCCCAATTGGGACCTAGTTTCCCTTTGGGTCTCGAGTGGTTGGAGTAACTTTCCTTAGAACTAAGTCCCCACTTTGAAATATCGAAGGTTCGTCCTTCTGTTGTAATACCTTTCGATCCATTGTTTTTGCGTGGCCATTTGAATTAATATGGGCTCACATTTTTCATCTAGTAGTTTAATAGAAGTGTTCGTAGCTTCGTGATTTGAGTCCTCGGTGGCATGTTGAAACTTGGCACTAGGTTCTCCAACTTCAACTTAGATCAATGTTTCGGACCCGTATGCCAAAGAAAACGGGGTCTCCCCTAGGCTCGACTTTGACATCGTTCGATATAACCATATCACCTCAGGCAATTATTATGTCCATTTCCCTTTTTGCATTATCTAACCTTTTCTTTAAGTTTCAAATGATGGCTTTGTCTGTGGACTCGGCCTGACCATTTTCACTTGTGTGGTAAGGGCTGATAGAATCCTTTTTGATTTTATAGTCCTCAACGAATTTTGTTACTTTGTTGCCGATGAATTGTTTCCCATTTTCATAAGCAATTTCAGCAGGTATCCCGAACCGGCATGTGATGTGGTCCCATATTAAGTTGATAACTTCATTTTCTCTACTCTTCTCGAAGTACTGTGCTTCTACCTATTTTGAGAAGTAGTCAGTCATAAACAAAATAAACTTAGTTTTACTTGGAACGATCAGTTGGGGGGCGACGATGTCCATCCCCCATTTCATGAATGACCACGGGGATAAGACCGAATGGAGTTGTTCAACGGGTTGATGGATTATCGGTACAAATCTCTTCGAACACACTCCTTGGTATTGTTTTCCATGTTATCCCAATAATACCCTGTTCTGATCACCTTGCGAACCAAAGAGTCGGCACCAGAATGGTTCCCACAAGTGCCCTCGTGGGTTTCTCGTAATACATAATTCGTGTCTCCGGGTCCAAGCACACTTCTAATGGTCCGTCGAATGTTCTTCTATACAATTTCATCGAGTGAGAATCGATCTCCTTTGGCTCGAAGTGTTCTCGACTCTTTTGAATCCGTAGGGAGCTTCCCATGCTTCAAGTAGTCGATGTACTTATTCCTCCAATCCCACGTTAAACTTGTTGAATTAATTTTTACATGGCCCTCTTCGACCACCGACCTTGATAGTTGGACCACAGTCCCCGGGATGACATCATCTTGTTCTACCGATGACCCCAAGTTTTCAAGTAAATCAGCGTCGCTACTCTGTTCTCGAGGTACGTGGTCTAGTGTCCATTCCTTGAAGCAGTGCGATGTAACTTGAAGTTTGTCTAAGTACCTATGTATTTGATCGCCTCGAAATCAAAGCTCCTATTTACTTGATTTACTACAAAAAGGTAGTCACACTTTGCCTCGATGATCGTTGCGCCAAGGCCCTTAGTCAATTTAAAAGTTTAATAGATTGCCGAATAACACTGCCCGTGGGCAATTTAAAAACAATGCCGAGCCTGAATCCTTTCACATTCAAGGTATCGTCTGTGAAGAGGGTCTATGCCCTCGATGACGTACCCGTTTTTAGCAAGAGTTCCTTTTTTACTTCAAGTACGAGGGCAGGTGCGAAATCGGCCATGAAGTGTGCCAAAATTTGAGACTTGATAGTCATTCGAGGCTAAAATATGGTTTTAATTTCCTAGATACTCTTATTAATACAAGAGCTAACTTTTCCAAATGTGGACACCTGGTTTCAGCATCTCCTAGGGTCCAACTCACACAATAGACAGGAAATTCCGTACCTTGCTCTTCTCGAACCAATACGCCACTTACCGCCACCTAAAACATGGATAAAATTGTAGTAATTCATACTCCTTCACATTATAGAACAGGGGTGGGCTTGAGAGATATTGTTTTAATTCTTCTAAGGATTTTTGGCATTTCAGAGTCCATACGAAGTTCTTCTTCTTCTTGATTAGTTAAAAGAAATGATGGCTCTGATCTGATGACCTCGAGATAAATCGGTCTAGGGTAGCTATACGTCCGGTCAGTCATTGTACGGATTTCAGATTCTTCACTACGGTGATTTCCTCGATAGCTTGATTTTATTGGGGTTGATCTCGATACCCTTGTTTGATACCATGAAACCCAAGAACTTTCCCGAGCTGACTCCAAAAAGCGCATTTCTCGGGGTTGAACTTCATGTTGTACTTTCTTAGGATATCGTACATCACCTGCAAATGGTTCAAATGGTCCTCTACGTGAAGGGATTTAACTAGCATTTCATCAATATAAACTTCCATGGATTTTCCTATTTGATATTCGAACATCTTATTAACTAGGAGTTGATATGTTGATCCTGCATTTTTTAGCCCGAAGGACATTTTATTATAACAATATGTACCATACTTTGTGATGAATGAAGTCTTTTCCTGATCCTCCGGATTCATTTAAATTTGGTTGTACCTGAAGTAGGCATCGAGAAAAGTAAGGATCTCGTGGCCGGCCGTAGCATCGATTAAATGATCGATGTTGGGCAATGGGAAAGAATCTTTTGGGCATGCTTTGTTCAAATCTTTGTAGCCTACACAAATTCTAAGTTCATTCCCTTTTTTAGGGACTACCAGTATGTTAGCTAGCCATTCAGGATATTTTACTTCCCTAATGGATCCTATCTTGAAAATTTTAGTTGCCTTTTCTTTGATGAATGTATGCCTTTCTTCAAACTGAGGTCTCCGCTTTTGCTTCACTGGTTTAAATCTAGGATCGATACTTAGTCGAGGGGTAGTTATCTTCGATGTGATCCCTATCATATCTAAGTGGGACCAGGTGAATCAATAAATGTTATCGATAAGAAATCGAATGAGTTTTTTCCTAAGTTCAGGGGTTAACCCCATCCCCATGTATACTTTTCAATCTGGAAGATGCTCGATCAATATGTCCTACTCTAGTTCTTCGACCATGGACTTCATCGTATCTGATTCCTCGGGGGCAACAAAGGCTCGGGGTATGATGAAATCTCTTCTTCGTCCTCGATCACATGTTCATCATTCACTTGTCGCTTGGGTTCAACCGAGGGTATGGGCTGTGATTGCTATTTGGACGTCTGCCTGTCCTTTGACTTTTCCGATATGGATGGTGTCGGTACCGGTACAAAGTCGTGTACTGCAAACATTTCCTTAGTTGTATGTGGCTCTCCATATACTGTTTTTACGCCATCTTTTGTTGGGAAATTTATCATTTGATGAAGGGTCGATGGCACCGCCCTCATGCTATGGATTCACATACATACCAAGGAAAGCATTATACCTCATGTCATCTTCGATGTCATAAAATTTAATGTCTTGTATGGTTCCGGCCACGTTGACTGAGAGGATGATTTCCCCCTTTGTCGTTTCACTTGCCATGTTGAAGCCATTCAAGACTCGAGATGCTGGTAAGATTTGACCGAGCAACTCAAGCTGCTCCACGATCCTTAACCTAATTATATTTGCTGAACTACCTGGATCCACGAGAACACTTTTAACTTGAGTTTTATTTAAAAGGATAGAAATTTACCAATGCATCATTGTGATGCTGAGATAAGGCCTCGATGTCTTCTTTGCTAAATGTAAAGGTGTCCTGGGACATGTAGTCATGAGTCCATTTCTCCTTTGTAATAGATACTTTGGTACGTTTGAATATAGGTCTCTTTGGAGTATCGACTCAACCGATGATCATATGAATGAAATGTTGAGGTTCTACAGGTTCATTCTTCCTGTTCGCATTTCTTTCTCGAAAATGGTTCTTAGCACGGTCGTTGAGAAATTCACGAAGATACCCCTCGTTGAAAAATCGTTCTACCTCCTATTTTAAGGTTCCTATAATCCTCGGTCCTATGCCCATGAGTACCATGGTACTTGAATATCAAGTTGGGGTTCCATTGAGAAAGATCGGTCTGCATATGCTTGGGCCATCTAGTATTTGGCCATCTAGTATTTCTAGTTTTGCCAATTGCCGAGATGATACGCGAGACATCAATGCTGAACTTGTACTCTGATAATCAGGGGTGCCTCTATTGGACCAAGTTCCTATCAACCCCAGTTTTTCTCATGAGTACCCGCGAACTTTGGCCTCGATATGCTCTTCGATCGTGCTGAGGTATGTTACGCCTTGAAATGATCCTTCGATCATCAATGTATAGCTGATATCTTTACTTATTCGACCTTGAATCATTGTCTGCAATTTCTAACTCCTTGTCTAGTAACCTGTTTGGATAAAATGAGCCCGATGGGGCTCCCAACTGGCCATCCTCGACCCTAATTTAAGATTGGTACCAGTTATTCACATCCTTCCAAGTCACAACAGGATACTCGATCAAATTCTGCTTCAGCTGCTGCGAAGCTATCGAGCTTCGTTCATTTAGCCCCTGAGTGATGGCTTATACGGCCCAGTCACCGGAGAACGGTGGTAACTCCATCTATGCTGACTAGAAACGGTACACAAATTCACTCAGCATCTCATTCTCCCTTTGCTTGATTTTGAATATATCAGACTTCCTCGTTGCGATATTTATGGCACCGGCATGTGCCTTAACAAATGAGTCTACCAACATGGCAAACAAATCAATACAGTTTGAGGGTAAGTTATGGTACTAAATCATGGCTCCCTTAGACAGAGTTTCCCCAAACTTGTTTAGCAAAACATACTCAATCTCATCGTCTTCCAAATCCTTTCCTTTTATGCCATACGTATATGTGGCGATGTGCTCGTTGGGATCAGTGGTGCTATTGTATTTTGGTATTTCCAGTATCCAAAAATTCATCGGGATTGGCTTCGGAGCCACAATATGGGGAATAGTTTTGCACGAACTTCTTCAAGTCTTGTCCTTTCAAAATCACAGGTGCTCCCGGTATTTGGTCGACCTCGAGTTGTATGTTTCCACCTTTTTGTCGTTGTCCTCAATCCTTTCTTCTCCTGACTCGATCCTCTTTGTGAGTTCCTCGAGCATTCTCATGACGGTGAGTTCAGTTCCCGAGCCGTTGTTGATTGATCTCTCTAGGTTTGGCTCAACATGATGAGCGGTTTCTGGCCTAGCCACGCTCGGAGTCTTTTGTTGACTCTGCAACTGGGCGATAGCAACTTGTCATGCTTGCAATATCTCAAAAATCACTTGTAGGCTAACTTCTCTTTCTCCTTGAGCCTATGTCCTTTGAGCTTCAGGTTGATCCTCTTCGCCCTTTGTGTACACTTCCTTTGATATCAGTGTCCAAATCAACGTTCACGGTAATGTGTGAACCAACATCGACGGGGTCTAACGCTGGTACTACCCCAAGGATTAGCAGTGGCACACCGGTCCCTGCAGCTGTTGAATTATTTTCTCCATGGGATCTGAGGCCATCGTTTTAATGCACGAGTGTGTTTGCTGAGCTAGACATATCTTAGCTTGACATTAAAGAATCTTTGACAAGAAAAAATGTATAGAATAACGTCTACTATCAGAAGACTAACACTAAAATAATCACGATTATCTTTCGCTCCTCGGTGGGCGCCAAACTATTTACCTCGAAAAATGTGAGCGGCTACTATAGGCGGTTTGTTGTTTTAAAGATATGTGATTTATTTCAAAACTAGTGAATATACAAGTAATATTATGTTTAAGTAAGAAAAATTGAAAATCAAACCAATGTTGAGCAACGGAGACCTCGATCTTGATTATCTCAGGAGACTCGAGGTGAGTTAAGAGCCAATAAAATATGAACAATAAAGTAAAAATAATAAAGCTACTACAGTAAAGGAGAAAAGCAAAGTAGAATGTTCTATTGCAGTGAATGAGATATATTTACAAATGATTGGAATCCCTATATATAGAAGAGGAAAATCCTAATATGGTATATTTTCAATTATGGTTACAGTTGTATAACAACCTAGTACGGACTCGTACTATTTCGTACAAATCTTATCCCTTAATTTATGCCCTGAAACACGTGTCTTTGAGAAATTCTTGTTCTTTCTTGAGTGTCATCGAAATTGTACTGACCTCGAGGTAGATCATGATGGGTCTCCGATTTGCTTTTCAAGGTGCGTGCATAACGGCCAAGCTCAATTCTTACTTCAAGCTTCCGAACTCGAGCTCCGGGTTTGATCAAGTCTTCAAAATCAAGCTCTCCGATTTAGACCGTGGACATGTATCAAGTTACGAGAAAAACTAACCGATAATAATTGTAAAATCATGAATAGACGTTTGTTTTTACTCTTAATCTTGCATTAAAAATTTATACCTTAAAAACACAGATAGTCTGAAAAATTCATTGTATTTGGTATCCAAAAATTTTATTTTGTGTCTCATACAGCTAACATTAGTTGTATGAGATAATTTTTTAATCTCACAATTTTGTGGATTCAAATTTTTGTGGACCCAAAAATATAAGATTGAAGTCTATAAATATATAAAATAAAAAAAGCCTTATACAACTATTATCAATTGTATAAGACACAAAGTAAAACTTTTCATTTGGTATCTTAAGACTAGGGCAGCAACAAAAAGAAGAGCAGCTCATTATTCCAATATTTATAAATTGTTACGTATGTTTCAACTAACTCTTGGTATTCAGCGTAACAATTTGATATGTTCGCACCATGTGAAAGCACAATCTACCATTTTAAAATACACATATACGTATAATCTACCATGTTTTTCTTATTTTTACCTTAAAAATTAGAATCTCAAATTGCGTCTCTCATTCCTCATTTGTGAGATTCAATAGGACTTAGGAGTTACTCCTCCCTTGGCTTCCTCCCCGCCGATGTTCATGCAATAGGTCCTAAAATCATGTAATACTAATATCTAAATCATGTACTAGCATTCCTTAAAATTATATTATGTTGACCACTTTAATGTGACAATCTCCTAGGTCATCGTGCCCTAAACATAAAATTGACTTTGTTATCAGGTCAAACCTTCACTTCTATTCACCTTTCTTTCGCTCTCTCTAGGAGTCCTATCTCGAAGACTTTGACCATAAATATGGGGGGTTGAACGTAAAAATGAAAATTGAAAATTCATTAATTGTTGAGAATAGAATTTTATTTGGAGTGAATATTTATCTTGTAGAGTGTTTTACTTTGAGGCTAATTCATTTTTACTCCTATAAATAGAGTGGTCTTACCCCATTGTAAATCACCCCAAAATTCAAGAATTTTCTCTCTCTTTCTCTGTAATATTGTTCTTGTTCTTTTATTGTTTTATAACACGTTATCAGCACGAGACTCTAACCAATTGGGTAGAAGCTTTGGAATTGAGCATAATGATTGTAAGTTGTTCCATGAACTTCCTTCATGATTAAATTCTGGATTTAAGGTAAGTAATTTTCTTTTCTTTTTCAAATTCTTGAAATTCTACGATTTGATTTCATATACAAACAAAGACAACAAAGTTTGATTATAACTCTAATGTAGTTTGTAAGAAATTTTAACCACGTGAAGTGGTAAAATTTCTATGCCTTGCCATGATTAAATTCATGTATGATTGTGGGCAAAGAATTGAAAACCCGTCCAATTGAATTTGCTCCATTCTCAATCCCTTAAGAGAATGTGATTGCAGTATGTGATAAGTCTGAAAGAAGACAAAATTATTGCCGTGAATGTATCAATGGATGTGGACGTGGCAATAGACGAAATTATAATCCTCATCATTGTGATAATGAGAATAATAAGGATTCTCATAATAATCCTTCACTTTGCGAAAGTAATATCTCTCATCGATTTGACATGAGATTTTATATAGCACATATAGATGATTATGGTCCATTCATGGTGTGAGCGTGACAACATCTAATTTATGAATACATATTCATTCTTGGAAGAATATGAACGTGCTAGTGGTAGTGAATATACCACCCTCACCTCTAGAAGGAGGTTTGAGATGAAATAAGAAAATAATATCATTATTATGACATGAATGGTCATTGATCACGTACCTATTGTATGCCACAATATTTTGGCAATGTGATTATTAAAAGACAACAATAATGCAAGAAACATATCTTGCATATAATTTTGACCATGGCCATAATGGTATAACTTTCTCTTTGAAAGAGATATTCACCATATGAATATTGATGAATATGTGGTAGTACCAAATTCATTGAGAACTCTGGAAGAGCCAATTATACTATTTTGGAGAAACACAATTGATTACCAATAAGGTATTGTATTGTTGTAACACTCAAAGAAACTTATTCAGTTTTCAAAGTATACGCGAAAGCGGTTGATTATATTGAGATAATAAATAAAGCAAAAGATTTGATATCTTCTATTACTACAACTTGTAGCGGGATAATCTGTATGTGAAAAGCTACCCGCTTTATTCTCCAGTTTGTATTACACAAACAAAAGAATGCCACAATAAAATGGATATATATTAATAAAAACCTATATCATATTAAACATGGAGTTTATTGATAATTGCACATGTCATGGTATAAACATGAATTTATCAATATTGTTAATTTATTCATTTGACACAATCAGTTTAGCCATATCAATTTAAATATGATATGCAAAAATAATAGAGAATTCACATGGGTAAATATTAAAAAATTAGAAAGTTCTTTACGAATTCTCTTATATTGCTTGTTCTCATTAATTAATTGACCAACTAAAATTGGGATTGAATCCCATGAATGCTGGCAATATCAAAGGTGAATATGGGCTCATTCATCTGCCATGTATACACATAAGATCCATCTATGATATGGTTACATGTGCGATTATTATTAACCCGCAACATGGTGTTTTGCGAGGTAACTTGCTCAATAATTCAACTTAGAGCATAATTTCCAGATTTTCTATTCAAGAAGTTCATGTTGATAAGTTGGTTTACATCATAGTTGGTTTAGCAAAATAATTTATTGAGTGCCTCCACTTAATAGCTAAACGGTTTTTTATGAGAACAAAGTTATATATATCAGTTTGATATACGTTATATACGAGAGTATATTATATTCTCCCCTCACAAGTGGTCAGGGTCAGGAACCAAATAATTCCGTCTCAATATTATTGATGTGCGGTGTATATTTTGATTAACACCACAGAACACAAAGATGGGTTCTCAAAGTTGAGAAAATAAGTTAGTTTTCTAACATGATGGGGAGACATGATAAACAGTTGAGAAAACGTTACGTGGAATGAATTATTATTTTATTATTTGTATATCTAGATCCTCGATTATGATAATATGAACTTTAAGTTCATAAAAAGATAATTCATTTGCAACATATTGCAAAGCATGTCATACGCATTTGCTGACCCAAAGAAAGTAACTATATTCTCATTGCTAATGTTCATATTAAGTCCTAGAAGAATACAATCTATGGTACGCTTAAAACGTATAGACAAATTGGTTTCAAATAGAACTTCTTGATAAAGAAGATGAGCAAATGATCAAAGTGTTCATAATAAATGAGGCAAGTGATCTAGAAGGTCACATGACATAACACTTCATAAAATCCCATGAGAGATTCAGGTACTTGAATATAGGAATGAAGAGATCTCTATGTGTCTTTATGAAAATCTATTGGAACCGATATAACATGTTCGTCGACGATATCTATCATAGCACTAAGTATAGATGGGGATCTTAAGTCTATCGAATATAGACACAAAAGTATTGGCCAAACGGAAGAGATACAATTCAAATAGAATTGATTCCATATGAAAGACATGTAGTTTTGGACATGTAGTTCAAATACTTAAAAGTATAAAGTCAATGGTATGTGCAATCAGTTTTCAATATCTTATTTGTCTAGCATGACATGAAAACTTGATATGCATCTAAAGTCTATAATATGGCTTATATGACTTAACTTATATGACAATCCATGAAGGATTTAAGTTGCTTGAAGCATCTACAATTCTTGATCTTGAGGTACCATTTCCTCGGTGCAATTTATGCACAAATGTATCTTGCTATAACTATAAGCATGATAATGTGATAGCGAGGATACCTTTATGGAGATATTGAAGAGTCATTCCACGATATTTTTGAAGACATTATATATATATATATCACGAGTTATGATTTCAAGGTGCAAATATTCATTATAGTTAATATGGACGATTTATTTATCAAATCTCTACCAACGATCTCTTGAAGATGGTGCACAAGATTGGAATGCGAATGCTCAAGGATGTGAATTGATGCTCTCTTCGGGGGGGAGTTAATGCGCGTTGCACTCTTTTTCCCTTACAAGATTTTGTCCCACTGAGTTTTCCTTGCAAGGTTTTTAACGAGGCAACTTATAGGCGCATTTCTAAATATGTGTACTCTTTTTCCTTTTCTAGAATTTTTTCCCACTGGGTTTTATTTTAGTTAAAGTTTTAACGAGACACATTATTTATTGACATTCAAGGGGGGTGTTAAAAATAGAATTCTATTTGGAGTGAATGTCTATCTTGTAGAGAGTTTTACTTTGAGGCTAAGTCATTTTTCCTCCTATAAATAGAGGGGTCTTACCCCATTGTAAATCACCCTCAAAATTCAATAAAAATTTTCTCTCTCTCTTTCTCTGCAATATGTCTTTTACTTTTATTGTTTTATAACATTAATCAATTTAAGGTCTTAATTTATAGAATAATAAATTTGTATACTGCAAATGTATTTAACATATTGCATTAGCTAATATAATTCAATATTTCTATTAACGATGATACGTAAATATCTTTATGCAAGTTAAAACCATTACATATATAAGTTGATTTATGCAAGTTAAAACCATTACATATATAAGTTGTAAGAAAGAACAATTTTTTGGTATATGAAAACTTTGTCAATTCTTAAGGTAAAGTGATAAGATTTCTACCCCTTTATTAACTTCTTGTGTTCATCCCACCCACATGCAAACTCAACCAACCTTATTTACAAGTTTCATCTCTCCCCTCTTTTTATTACTCATCTTCTCATTTCTTTATTGCATGTAGGGTACCATTCTCCACCCTCCCCCAATCTCTCTTTCTTTTTCTTTCCTCGTAAGAACAGAAAGAAAAGTCTCAAAAGGATATAAAAAAAGTCTTTTTTTTGTTCTCTCTCTGGAAAGTAAAGAATGGAAGAGGTAGAAGTTGAAGTTCAGAAGCTGCCTGAAAGGCTTACACCATGCAACAGTGGAAGAAGGATAAGCTGCGACTCTAACCATTCACCCGAATTTGAGTTTTGGATGGTCCGAAACCCGTCTTTTCCTCAGCCCACCCAACTCTCTGCCGACGAGCTCTTCTCCGATGGCGTCCTTCTTCCTTTAGACCTTCTCCACTGCCCTTCAGCGGATGACCCACTTGAATCAAATACTTCTTCACACCATAAAACTGAGCCTGAACCATCCGGGTCTGGTCGACCCGAACCCGAAACAGAACTCTCCGCGTCGATAGTCAACACGTCGGCGGGCGGCGGTTCTTTTAAGTCATCAAAGCGTTGGAAGGACATTTTCAAGAATACCGAGAAGAAATTAGAGAGTAATGATGTGAAGAAGAAGGAGAAGGAGAAGAGGAAAGAGAAGAAAGTTGTAGGTGGAAGCAATGGGGTAAGTACTGGTGCTGAGCTAAATATCAATATTTGGCCCTTTTCGAGGAGTAGATCCGCTGGAAACGGCGGAAGTAGGCCTCGGGTTACGGGTGGATCCGGTTTGGCGAACCGAAAGGTGAGTAGTGCTCCGTGTTCCCGGAGTAACTCAGCTGGTGAATCCAAGTCAAGAAAATGGCCCAGTAGTCCAAGCCGTGGTGGGGTTCATTTGGGCCGCAGCAGCCCAGTTTGGCAGGTCCGCCGGAATCTCGGACCAGGATCCGGTAGCCGGAGCTCCGATAACCTCGTGAAAACTGCTGAAAAAGCACTCAGAAAAGAAGCACCCCGAAATGAAAGCAGCACCAACAAAAATGTAGTTAAAAAAGAAGGCGTTAACGACCGCCGTAAAGTGTCGTCAGCGGTGGCGTCCGGTGCCAGGACTAAAGCTAGAGTCTTGAACTTGAATGTTCCTATGTGCATTGGTTACAGGAATCAATTAGGTTGCAGAAGTGATGAAAACAGTGCCAATTGTGTCGCCGCGGCTGCCGCCGGGGACGGTGGTGAACGGAGTGGTGTTGCGGGGAGCAGTGAAGGGGTACGTGGCAGTAGTAATTTATTTAATATAAAAAGCCTATTTACCAAGAAAGTCTATTAATTTAATACTGGTGAATCCAAATTAGTAATTACACACTTTTTTGAATATGTTAGTGTATCTATCGCTATCCTTCTATATGTAACTTTTTCTTTTTCCTAGAAAATTTTAAGATATGTAAAGTCCTAACTCTGCATTTGTGTAATATCTTCTGTTCAGTAGACAGTAGTCATACACTCTTGCTATTGAGGTTGAATTCATTGTATAATTTATCCTACTTTAGTTTTTGCTCTAATAATAAACTCCGCTGTCAGCTGACTGTTAACTGTTTTAATTATTAAGCCGCTGAATTTGAAATTAAAAATATATTTTAACATAAATTTTGGGGTAAGTTTTGACATGTTAAAAAAAATCATTTTTTCTTCTTTTTTCAGCTAAAAAATTCCAAATAGTCATGATTTAGTGCAAAAAGAAGTTTTAAGTTAGATTTGAGATATGATGTTTTGGTTTCAAATTAATTTTATAAACAAATACATATTTGAATTTATTTATTTTTCAAAAAAAAATTCAAAACTTATGAGCAAACGCCTGGATAAAGAAAATAGCAATATTTGGTAATGGCACTTTGTTACACACTTGTACTGGAAATGACCACTTACCATTGAGGACAACTCTAAATTCTGGAAGTTTCCGGTGAGTCTAAGGCTTAAAATCAGACAACGTGACAAAGTTTTGAACCTATTGGATACAGTTATTAACAGCCATAAATTAAGGGAAAGGAGAAAAGACAGCGTCAGTTGAGGGGCTAAGGCATGGTCCATAGGGGCGTTGCACATTACTTTCACTCTCCTCTTTTACGTTACAGCCATAGCCTTCGGCAAAATTATACCTTTACTGGATTTTGTTCGTATAACGAGTCTTAACTGCATTATACTTTAGTAGATTGATATCGCTTAACCTTCCGTCCAGCCACGTCTTCTTCTACATGCGTTTAAGCTTTTTCCCAATAATAGCCACGACTTCATGAATTTGGATTCAGTACTAAGCCCGATCGTCTGTTTTCTGCTGGTACGCAAACCGTTAAGTTTTTGGCAAGTGTCTAGACAAGTTTAGACATAATAGTTAAATTGTAGATAAATTATATATAAAATATAGATAAATTGTAAATAAATTATGGATAAAATTAAGATAAATTGTAAATAATTTATAGATAAATTGTAGATTGGGAAGACTAAAACTTCTACAAGTCTTCTACAATTATGTCGAAAATACCAATTATGCTACAATTAAAACGGAAATTGGAGTATTAAAATTCAATGTATTCAGTTTGTAGATATGTTGTAGATAAAATTTTTACAAATAAAATACAAATCAGTTAAGTATTGTATAAAGTTATATTATTTTTATGAGTATCTATAAAATTACTATATTTATACTAAAATTAAACTACAATCTTGTGTCAAAAAAAATATTGACAAAAAAATTAACTGAAGGTAAATGTGGGGGTGTGGCTAGCTTGTTTATTTTGGGATCTTCTTATAAAGAGAGTATACAGAGAGGAGAAGAATAAGAAGAAGCAGAACGTTCGAGAACAATGAGACTCCAATGGAAGCTGCAAGGTATCTGTAGAATTTGCCATACATGTTGAAAATCTTTTCCCATCCCACATGAGTGTTGCCTTTTAGTCCTATGTATGCCACTGATGTTGCTCCTCTCGTTGCTGATGCAACTAAAATTGGAGGGTGTGGGAGGTGGGAGGAGAGATAGGCAGGTAAATCAAAATTAGAGAATATATGCTCCTAAAATCATGCCTAGAATAAATGAAGTAATAATTGTACCCTTAATTTGAATTATGGTATATAAATTGAAATTTGGTATGCTTAAATATAATAAACACAAACCTTAAACATGGAAGGTAATAAGGTTTGGTATATGGTATACATAGGTAAAAATCCCTTCTTTTAATTGGAAAAACTATTTAGTTGGGTTTAAGAGGTTTCATGGGCCTCTTTCTGTGATAGCAAATTTAAGTCATGGGCTAAGGCTCACTTTTATATGTCTGGTTTAATTTTATTATAGGCTAATGGCCAAAATAAAATTTAAATTTAGTTGAAATGACGAAGGTTATTCTTTCCCGTCACCCGTAAACACTATCAATCCTTCGTAAACCTTTTGAGCCAACTAAGTTTCTTTGGTCACCCTCTTTGCAACCCGAAAATGCTATTAAAAAAGGAATAAAAAAGAAAAAAAGAAAAAAAAATAGAATAAACAAAAAGGAAAGAAGAAGAAGAAGAAGAAGAAGAAGAAGAAGAAGAAGAAAAACAGAAGAAAAAAAAGAAGGTAAAAAATGATGATGAAAAATAAATGAAAACAAAGAGAAACAACAAACAAATTAGTTTAGGAAACACTTCCTGAACTACGTCTGACTTGATTCCGAAAGGATACGTAGGCAGCCTTTCCCTGAGGTTCAGTCATATCAAATAAAACTCCAATTGCCAAAAAAAAAATGAAACTGGGCAGAGATGTAATGGTTCGGCCATGAACACGCCAGAATAGTTCCAAAGTTGTAAGTTTCCATCCAATTTCCTTTACCCAAGAACCTGGCCCAAGTCCTTATGATCAATTGGCCAAGGCAGAGATATGACAAACACCATTGTTGGGATTTGGCACAATTCAAATTGAGAGAAATAAAATGAAAGAGTCTTATCGGTGAAAACCTTCGGGCACCAAAAGGCGACGGTGAGTAGAGAAAATAAAGATGAGAGAATCCGTTCAGTGAAAACTTGTAAAAGAGCACTATCGGGCGACGGGAGAAGAGAAATAAGAGAAGTCGATTGGTGAAAACCTACAAAGAGCGCCGGCGGCCTAAAAAAAAGAAATATCACCATCAATGCCCAAGCAAGCTCCCAGGGTTTTTGAAAGATTGAAATATGGGTCACAAGAAGCAGAAATGGATCCGGGTCGGGTGTCTAGTCCAAGAAGCATGGCATTTCCATTTAAAGTCGGCACGCACCCCCAGATAAGTTCTTCCATTTTTTCCCGAAAGGGACACTTCTCTCTAAATCCATATGATTGCTCTTGTTGTTTCCCCCGCTCCCTTTCAGCTTAACTTTGATTCCATGACTATTTCGCAAGAGAAGGTGGTTAGACCGGTCTCACGGGGCTTCTCCTGGCAAGAACCAAAGAAAATATCCAGTCTCAGCGGACGCATCTAGCCAATCCCGGGTGACCATGACGGCTGACGCTTCAAGAGCATAAAGGTGGAAAGAAATAAATGTAAAGGCAAAAGCCCTCAAAAGCTAAGGAAGATTGGAGAAGTTAAGTACGAGGGGGCTAATTGTCTCCACAAAAATTCTCAAAAGGCAGGCCCAGAAGTAGAAATCGGGGCAAAGAAATCATAATCAAGGGCCTATAAAGCAAAACAAATATTAAAGATGAGGTCCCCCTACCAACCTACGAGGCAAAATTTGGAGAGTTAAAGGTCTTCCCAACAGAAATGAGGCCGGGATCAAGCAAATCAAGGCTACAAACCAACCACTGTTTGAACTAACAAATTGAGTTTTGTTTGGAAATTTGAAACAGGTGTAATCTAAAGCAATAGGGATAAATGGCCAATGTAATCAAAGGAACTGCACAAAGGCTAAGAATAGCGTTGCACCAATGATCAACAAAAAGGGAAGTTCTCTTTACATCTTTTCTTGCAGTTTTATAAAAACGAAGGAAGGGAGAATTATAAAACATGATAGCATAGGACTCCGATCCCTGATTCCTTCCCCAAATTTAGGGCCACATCCCTAATCCTCCCCAGCACAACTTGTGGACCTCCTCGGTATAACTTAAGGATCATACTCCGCTCTCCCCAGCATAAACTAAGGATTTCTTTCTTTGATTCCCGGCATAACGCGAGGGCTCCTCTCTCCATCCTCAGCATAACTTAAGAGTCCTTTTCTTTTGCCCGTCACCAACATAACCTGAGGGACCCTCTTTTTCCTTTATTTCCCAACATAACCTGAGGGCTAATTTCCTTCTATCCCTAGCATAACCTAAGGGTCCTTCCTTTCTCTCTATACCCAGCATAACAGGAGGGACTTCTATTGTCTTTCATTCCCCAGCATAACCTGAAGGTCTTTTTCCTATCCTCTTCAACATGAGTCTTTTCTTTTTCAATCCCGGCATAACCCGTGGATCCCCCTGGCATAACCCAGGAGTCTTTTCCAATCCCGGTATAACCCGCGGATCCCCTAGAATAACCCATGAGTTCTTCCTTTCAAATCCCGGCATAACCCGTGGATCCCCCTGGCATAACCCAGGATTCTTTTCCAATCCCGTCATAACCCGCGGATTCCCCTGGCATAACCAAGGAATCTTTTCTTTCCAATCCGGGAATAACCCGCGGATCCCCTTGGCATAACCCAAGAGTCTTTTCCAATCCCGATATAACCCGCGGATCCTCATGGAATAACCCAGGAATCTTTCCTTTCCAATCCCGGCATAACCCGCGGATCTCCCTGGCATAACCCATGAGTCTTTTCTTTTTAAATCCCGGCATAACCCGTGAATTCCCCCTAGTATACCTAGGGGTGTTCTCTTCAACTCCCGGCGTAACCCGCGGATCCCCCTGGCATAACTCATGAGTCTTTTCTTTTTCAATCCCGGCATAACCCGCGGATTCCACCTAGCATAACCTAGGAGTCTTCTCTTCCAATCCCGGCATAACCCGCGGATCTCCCTGACATAACCCAGAAGTCTTTTCTTTTTCATTCCTGGTACAACCCGCGGACCCCCTAGCATAACCCAGGAATTGATAATATTGAAAATAAAGGGAAAAAAAATAACAAATATGGTCATATTTACATTTGGTTTAGTTTTCCTCTTTAAATTTGGAATTTAGGTTTTTTAGAAGTTAATTAGTCTATTTTGTAGAATTTAACTTGACGTTGTTGTTGTTTTTTTTTATTACTAAAATCTGGAAAAATAAATAATTTTTGTTTGGTCTTTATAAGAGACCTATAATTTGGGCCATGGCTATTAAAATTCAGCAGCCCAAGTCAACCCCCCCCCTCCATACCCAATCAAATGAAGCCCAAAACACACATCATCCCGGTCCGATTTCCCTTATAATTGAAACGACGTCACTTCGCGGTCTTTGAATCAGGACCGTTGGATCTCATCAATTCAACGGTACGGAACTAACGAGTTTTGTGCTTTATAACGGCCGAATAGCCCTACCCCCTAGTCTGTCTCTCTCTCACCACAATTCACCTCAGAGACATGCCTCATCGTCTTCCGCCGTTCGCTGCCGGCCGGAAATCGCCTCCGCCGGCGGCGATTCTCCAATGGACCCCAAAATTATACCATAGATACTCATCCACCTCCTCTTTTCATATTCGGGTTTAGCTTCGTTCAAATCACCACCAAACTCCTCGAATCTTAGATTAAAATTCCATCCAAAAACCCTAACTCCTCAAAATCCGACCAAAATTACACCCTATAGTATCTTTGACCTCCTCATCCCGAATCCCAAGCCAAAATCCTTCAAATCTAAGTAAAACCCCCTGAATTTCAGATATAGGGTTCGAAAGTTCAACATGTTTTGAGAGCTTCAAGTGTTCGAGTGATTTTAAATTAATGTTATATGTCTATTTCGGACAAAATAGACATATAACATCAATTGAAAATTCGAAGTCAGTCCAGTCGAAGACCAGAATCAGTGATTTTTACTTCTTATTTGATTTTATTTTTCTTATTTTCGTTCGATGATGTTGTTTTGTGTCAATTCCTTCTAATGACTTCTTCTGCTTTCGTGAGTCAATTGAGTTGTTTGTTCTTTCATTATTTTTCATACCAATACATTAGGTTCAGTGTTCAAGGGCTTCTTTGTTTTTCTTTTTATTTCTTCACTTAGTTGGTTGTGAGTTCCATTAATAGATAGAATGAATTTGGCCACTTAATTTTTGATTCCGGACTTAGTTTAGGTTCTGAGATTTTTAGTTCTAAATCAGAAAGGTTTCCCTTTTTAAATTAATTCTTCTTCATCTCAAATAATTTAGAAACTCATGGCTTTAATTGATTCCTATTATGACTAGCTCTATTTTGTTTGGTTTGACTTGCGTGCTGAAAGATTTCATGCTTTTGTCGATTCAACCCCTGCTAGTTCTCAATCAATAATTGTTGATTTGTTATATGAAATTAATTCGATTGATAGCTTCAAACCTATTTGTGTTGCTATAGGTCACCAGTCCAAATTAGGTTAACCCTAGGATATTATTGAGAGTCTATTTCCAGCCATGGGTAATTGGTTCAGTAGTTGGGGTCTCTAGTTCAATAACTATGTTTATATTCTGACCAAGGTAATAAGGTTGGGGAGGGGTTGGTCTACTTAGTTTGGTAATTCAGAGTAAATATAAGAGTAATATAGGTATTTGGATAATGAAAATCCTGCAGTAAACCCCTGGAACCTTCTAGTTGGAGGTTCAAAAAATAGAATTTTGGTAATCTGATGTTAAGACTTGAGGCACAAGTCGGAAAATGAGGGACTAAGTGAATAAATCTAATAATAAGAAGAAGGACTAAGGGGGAAACACAAAAGAAAAGGGTTACCCTAAGGTTAGGTTATAAATAGGCAAGTTAGTGCCTTCATTCACAAGTTTGGAATCCCTGAAAATTCGTAAAAGTTTCAGATCTGAAAATTTCCCCAAAAAAATTCTCATAAGACTAGAACCTCTAAAATTAATTATTCTCCTAGATTAGGTCATTAGCTTCTCAAAAACCAAAACAAAGATAACACAAAACTCGAAAACACTGTTCTATTCAAAATTCTTAGGTTAAGCTCGATTTTGGTGGTTGATTTGCAATCTTCTAGCATAGAGTCTGATTGCTGAAGTTTTTATGAAATTTTCTTGAGTGACTTCAAGTTATTTCTGGCTTATTCCAGTTGTTTTAGGTGGTGTATTGGTTGAAAATTATCCTGGTTTGTTTGACATTGTCTCTGGGTTCACAACTAAGTCCAAATGGAATTCCCTGCTACCGTGACTTGCTATTTGATCCTGCTAATTACTCGATCTGCTGCTGATTTCTCCTTCTTCTTATTTGTATTTCAACTTCCAGGTACACTTCTTAAGCCTGCCAATATAGAAATCAATTTGAGACATGAAATGAAGCCTGCTACGCAATTGTTATAGATCTGGTCGTTTAAATTTCGAGTAGCCTCTTTGATTTAGTTAAATACTCTATGTAATAACTCTAAGACTGTTTTGGACTGTTTTGAAATATAGAGTTTAGTGATAGCAGATTGCTTGGGTCTTCATGTTTAATTAGATAGTAGGGATAATATGTCCAAACATATTCAAATTCATATAGATAAGTCTGTTAGCTTAGATGTTGGATTTAAACGTAAGTCTCACCATGTTGATTCACAAATGAGAAAATCACATTTCAATAATATTTATCCTTTAAGACATTTTGAGTATTAAAACGGCAGAACACATGTATTTAATTAGATAGTAGGGATAATATGTCCACACATATTCAAATTCATATAGATAAGTCTGTTAGCTTAGATGTTGGATTTAAACGTAAGTCTCAGCATGTTGATTCACAAATGAGAAAATCACATTTCAATAATATTTATCCTTTAAGACATTTTGAGTATTAAAACGGCAGAACGCATGTGCTAACAAATTGATTTGGAATAGCTGTAGCGTTGTGATTTGTGGAATGCAATCTTTTGATACTTGATTAGCATTAATTCTGTTTCTCCAGTTTCTGTGCTCAAATGCAGGGCGCAAACGATTATAGCTGAAATTCATATAAAAAATATTTCTCCTGGGTTTGTTTTTTGATAATAAGTCCAATTGCAAAATCGGTAAATAAAACATGCTGAGAATATGCAGGCTGAAAGTGTTTCGATTTAATACGATGATGCAATGGTTTTAGTGGTTGGTCACTAACACGCTAATTAATTAGGGCTTCTCCTTTTATTTTAAAGACGATACATAATAGAAATTGTAGCTCCTTTAGATTGCCCCTTAAAAAAAATAAAAAGAGCTGCGCAATGCTAAACAAAAATCATACACTGCGGGCCCTTTTAATTATATTAAAATATTTTAGGCCCCAGGGCATGCCATTTAGTAAATTCCATGGCCTCCCGCAAATGTAACAACACGATAGTTGCTTCAGGCCCGTCTTTAATAATTTTATCTTCCTAAGTACGGGTGCGCATTTATGTGACCCAAATCTAAATATTGATGAAGCTGAAATATGTCAAAAACGACGTGCGCATTTTTGTGATGTGGTTTGCGAATGTTTTGGCGACGCCGCAAATTCCCTTAAAAACATTGAAAGCGGCATAAATAATTTAAAATTAGGATGAACATGTGTAAAATCAGAATTTTACCCACTTATAATAGATTAAGCAACCATGCTAGAACCACGGGATCCGGGGGTGCCTAACACCTTCCCTCGGGTCAACAGAATTCCTTACTTAGAATTTCTGGTTCGCATACTCCATTTGGGCAGTCGAAAAATTTCCTCGATTTGGGATTCTAAATAAACCGGTGACTTGGGACACCAAAAGTCAAACCTATCCCAAGTGGCGATTCTTAATTAAATAAATAATTCCATTCGAATAATGTCACTTTAGTTAGAAATATTCCCTTATGCGTTATTACCCTTCGGGGTGGCCGTGTAAAAAGGAGGTGTGACAATAAGAAACAATCATGTGTATCACTATCTACGATGGAAGCCGGATACGTGGCTCTCGCATCAGCAGCACAAGAAGTTCTTGGATAGAAAAAGTTCTTGGAGAACTTGTTGGATATTGCTGAAAATACTAAACCAGTATTAGTCTACTGTGACAGTGAGGCTGCAATATCCCTCCACCAAGGATCCAAAGTTTTATTGTAAAACCAAACATGTAGATATCAAGTATAACTATGCGAGTGTGTATACAAAAAAATATGTTAGCGGATCCATTGACCAAGCCTTTGTCTAGAGATGCATTTGTGAGACACACTAGGTCTCAAGGCTTGCATAGATCCTGATATACTTATTTTGTTATTTATTTTCTCGTGTTCTCAAACTGATGTTCTTTGATTATCAATAAATTTGATTTACATACATACATATTTTTATTGTTGAATGTTATGTACATTCTTTGTTCATTTTTTTAAGTATGTCAAGTAGACATGAGGTTGGCTTTCTCACACAGGAAACCGCCTCCTTATCTTAGTGATGTGAGGAGATGAGACTTGATTTTAAGCAAAATTATCATAAGGATAATTTGAGAGCTATTCGCTTAAAATTAGAATATTGCTTAAACAATCACATAAGGTCATTAGGGTAAAAAATATTCACCTAGTCTACTTTGTGAGCCGGATGTGAGTTAAAAATGATATTGTAGATCAAAGAACTTAAATTTAGATACTTATGGTGTCTAAATATTATCTGTACAACATTATTTATGGTATGAAGACATAAGCTCCTTGGGAAAATGGAGAAAATGCTGTAGCACATTTTTCATACCATGTGTGCTAATGTCGACTAATTGGAGTAACATAAGTTCATTCTCAACTTATTGTTGTGTGAGACCCAGAGCTTTTAAGATAGCTCAAGATTTTGTACCCTTAGATACTCTGATCAGATACTTGATACTTAGTGTGATGTTAGCTATCTTAGTGTGTTTCAAAAGACCATGAACATAGATTCGGTCCAGCGGAGCATAACTAGAAAAGCAGTCATACTAATGTTAAGGGAATCATGAGAAGAGGAATATCATTGATGGAATATCGTTTATTTGTATTTTCTGGTGCATCAATTATGATTTATGAGTTATGATTGTGAATACAAGAACTAATAATACATGAGATTTTGAGACTATATCAAATGTGATTTACATGATCATCTAGGGTACTGCATACTTTATGATCTACTTGCAGGTTTGCGCTCGACGAAAGGCTATATACTCCTAACAGATGTATAACACTTAGCTCTCACAGTATGTTGGTCGCACGGTCTGCTCCCCTGTATGAATGATTGAGGAGGTGAGTTGAGAATATGTTTCTCAGGCTAGATGAGCACTCCCATTACGTGTGAATGAAACATGTAGGAAATATTGGGTCCACCCATAAGGGGTGCTCTAAGGCCCAATAGGGTTATTAGTTAACCCTAATATTCCCTATATAAGTACCCTTAGTGTGTACATTAATATATTTTGAGCAATGTTTTTCCGACGCTCAGTCTTTTCCCACAATCAAACTAGGGTTTAGACTGTGGAATTATAGTTGATCCAACATACCGTGACAATCACTGCCGACTAGTAATTCCGGTCACGATTCATCCGTTTTCGCTTCCGCTTCGCAAAGAACAAGTAAGTTTTCATTTTATGATTTATATGCTATCTAATGTAGTTAGATTAACATTTTCTTTCATGAAGCACTGAGTTCAGCTGGACCATATTAATATTTCGTATAGCTGAATCTTTCTACTGTTGCACTCAATCAAATATATTTTATCAACAATGCATTCATTTTTTGGTCGATGAAATTGCTCTTTATTAATTATGTTCTACTTGCGGCCTTTCTAAATCCCCTAATCCATTTACTCTTTTGTTTGTTCTATTTATTTCTGTACCCTTAGAAACATATATGCGAAATGAGATCCGAATCACTCTTCATGGGAAAGAATAATTAAAGAGAATAAATTAACAGGTAGGTAGGACATACATGAGAACTAGTACTAACTTGAACCCTGCATTAATTTGTCCCCATAGAGATAACATAGTGTAAGGGCTGAAAATGTCAGAGATGGTACCTTTTTGAAAAAGATGATAGTCATATATCTCTATAGCATCTACGTTTAATAGTCATTTATTATAAAAGTAAAGATTTTTAAATAATTATTCCTTTTATTTGATGTTATTTGATGTATTTTGATTCGGCATAAACTTTAAAAAAAAGACTTTTAAAATTATTAATCTTAAAAGTTTAAGGGTAAACGTTCGTAGGGCCATGCCATTTATGTGGCTATAAAAGCTTCTCAAGAAGGGCAAAAAAAATAAAATGAAGAATTTAAAGTTAAATTACTTTCAAATTTAAAAATGTGTTTATTTTTGAACAGACGAAAAAGTGAAGTACAGCATTTAATATGAAACGAAATGATTAATTTTTTACAGAAAAAGGTTTAAAATGCACCTAAACTATTGGAAAAGGTTTTAAAATATTCTTCATCCACTTATTGGGCTAAAAATTACCCTTTCATTCACTTTTTTTCCACTTACACCCTTTGATCATTAGATAATTAATGAATTAAAAATAATTACTTAATCAAATATATTGCACAATTTTTTTATTTTTTTAAATTAATGCACCAGTAGTCCACTAGTTTAGTAAATCAGTCTTCTTCTTTTTTCAATTTTTTAAAAATAATTCAGTTATTACAACAAAAAAATATTTCAATTTTTTCAAAAAGCATTTTTCATCAAAATAAAAAAATGTTGTTAACTAAATATTATTTTTCAGTTGTTTTTAAAAATTTTAGCTTTCAAATAATAAATATATTTTGTTAAAAAACGAAATATGTTTTACAGCTTTTTACAAATTTGTTTTTTCAGTTTTTATAAAAAATATAATGCTTTATATTTTTTCAGTGTTTTAAAAGACGAAAATAGTTGATTAAAAACAATTTTCTGTGTTTACAATTTTTGTTCCAGCTTTTACAGAAAAAATGATTTAAAAAAAATGAAAAAACTGAATATTTTTTTGTAAAAATACTTTTTTTTGTAAAATCTGAAAAGAAGAAAAAGAAGAAGACTTTACCAAATTAGTGGACTATTGATGCATTTGCTTAAAAAAATAAAAATATTTCGCGATTAGTTTTTTAAGTAATTATTTTTAATTCAACATTGACCTAACTGTTAATCTGCATAAGTGAATTAAAAAGGTGGATGGAAGGACATTTTTAGCCTAATAGGTTGATGAATGATATTTTAAAACCTTTTTCAATAGTTTAGGGGTATTTTGAACTCGTTTCCAAAGTTTTAAAGTTATTACCTATAACGGCAACGACCATATTTATAACAGGACACTATTTGTAAAATTACCCCTCTAAACAAAAATACTGTTAAAAATTTGAAAATATTTTAGCATACTATGCTAGATTTTTGTACTAAGCTGGAGCTCCATCATAATATGCTGGAAATTTATATGCAGGACTGCAGGAGCTCTATAATCCCGCATATTATGCTGGAACTTTTTGTGTTTTAGCAAAAACAATGACTATTTTTCAATAACTTTGCAAATACTGGCTATTTTTCGATTATCAGTCCGAAAAATGGCTAACCCATGCTATTTTGACCTAGAAATGATAAGAGATTTTTTCTTTCATATACCATATATGAAACCTTATTACTAAAAATATGCATAGTTTTGAATTTACCCGCTCTGTCCATATTTTTTCTATAATTATACCAATCATTAAATACTAATTAATAGTAGCTGAATCTTCCTAATTTGTCGAGCTAAAATTGAGGAACAGAATATTCTAAAATGATTTGGTGTAAATTAGATCAAATTATATTCTTCCAGATATTCCTATTTAAGCGCGTTACAATTATGGAAGTAAATATTTTCAGATTTTTTTCACCATTCATAACCATTAAAAATCTTGAATGCTTTGAATTTAAATTTGGATTTTCAAAAATCATTATTTGTTTGGATTGGGTGTTGTTGAAAATAACCGAAAATATGGTTTGGAGCTTCTATCTCAATTTTGAGGGATTTTGGTGAAGATTAGACTTGGTTTTGACTGAAATTCATATTGAGACTCGAATAAGAAGAAGAAGAAGAAGACATATTGCAGAAATTGTAGATAAATTATAGATAAATTGTATATAAATTGTATTCTGATTGTAGATTCTTTATTTTTTCTTTTCACAAATAAAAAATGGCTAAAACTTCTACAAATCTTCTGAAAAGCGTAATTATGTCAAAAAACACAGTTATGCTACAATTGAAAGGGAATTGAGATATAAAAATTCAATCTAACCAGTTTGTAGATAAATTGTAGATTATTTGTATTCTAATTGTAGGTGCTTTGTTTTCTGTTTTCACAAATCAAAAATGACTAAAACTTATACAAATTTTCTGCAAAAAACACAATTATGTCGAAAATATCAATTATGCTACAATTGAAATGAGAATTGCGATATTAAAAATTCAGTGTATCCAGTTTGTAGATATTTTGTAGATAAATTATAGATTTTTTGTATTCTGATTGTAGATGTATTGTTTTCTGTTTTCACAAATCCTAAACGTCTAAGACTTCTACAAAATATTCTGCAAAGAATAGACTACAATTATCTACAATTATCTATAATTTTTTTAATAATTTATCTATAATTTATCTACAATTTCTGCAACATGTCTTCTTCTTCTTCTTCTTCTTCTTCTTCTTCTTCTTCTTCTTCTTCTTCTTCTTCTTCTTCTTCTTCGAAATTCAATCTAAATTTAAGTCAAAACCAAGTCTAATCTTTACCAAAACCCCTCAAATTGAGATATAAACTCCAAAACATATTCTCAATTATTTTCAACAACACCCAATCAAAACAAATAATGATTTTTGAAAACCCAAATTTGAATTCAAAGCTTCAAAGTTTGTTAATGGTTGTCAATGTTTGAATTGCTGCTCCCTTATCTCTATAATGGTTTGTTCTTCTTCATTGAGAAGATTTGAAGCTGAAGGTAAATTGTGTATGAACTTTGAAAATTTGACTTCAACTATGATGAACTTTGTTGTTCTTCATTGATGAATTTCAACTGGAGTAAAATGGGAAACCAACTTTGTTGAAGGGTTTCTTCAATTTTCTGTGAATTTAGAGGAAAAATTTGGTTTCAGAAGATAAAAAATGGTAAAAAGAACGTGGGTATGGGTAAAACGTGGGTGAGACCGAGGGGTTAGGAGAGAGAAACGTGCAGCTTTCTTTAATTAAGGAGTAAAAAATGTACAAGTAGTTATACCCTTAATTAATTACGGTATAGAATTGGTAATTTGGTATACTAAGTGTAATTAAGTCAAACCTTAAACTTTGAGGGCAATAAGGTATCCTATGTGACATATAAATGTAAAAATTCCAAATGATAATACCCACGCGTGGTCCGAGCCCAATCAAATACGCTCGGCTATAAAACGTCTAAGGGGGTCGTTTGGTTGGAATATAATTTATACCAGTGTAAGTTATATTGGGATAAGTTATGCTGGGATTAGTTATGCTGGAATTGTTGTTTATTCATTGTTTAGTATATTGTATTAAGAATGACAATTGCATATTTCCTAAGAAAAAGGTATAAGTTATACCGGTGCTAATTACCCCACCTTCTATAAGATATAAATTATCCCAACATTAAAATTAACACCAGAATAACTTATACCTGATTTGCTAACCAAACAAAATATTAAGGTGATATTAAATTTTTATACCACCCTTATAATACCCTATACTAAACTAGCCCTAAAGAGTTAATTTTGGATGGGATGGTTTCCGAAAATTTCAGCTCCTTGAAAATTTGAAAATCTCAAAACTTTAATTTTAGAATGTTCTCGCGAAACATTACCATTAAATTAGGATAGAGGAGCTTACTTTGTCTGGTTTAGCATTAGCTTAAGAAGTCCATATCTCTCATCCTATCTAAGATGCAACAGAAAGTTTGCATTTTTTTTCTATAGTGCATTCAATCAATTTTATTTATACTATAACAATATTTAGTTCTTACACTTTTATTTATTTGTCATCTGTATTAATTTTTTAACTTAATTAGCTAGATCACATGCAATTTAATTATGTCTAACAGAGGGATAGATTACAATTATTATGAGATTAATAATTACTACTCCCTCTTATATTACTAAGGTTTAATTTTTTAATACTAGTTCACAACATTCCCGGGTCTACACTACTCTACACCAGTTCGTAAATTATATTAATATTAAAAAATGCATGCCCCAACAGTGATTGAAATTAGCACCCCAGAAAGTGACAAAACAAAAAAAGACTACCCCCTCCACTCGCCCCCACCCCCACCCCCCGGAATAATAGTTGAATAGCATTGAATCGAATCAAATTCCAAAATTTCTCCAAGTTGCAACACAGTCAGAGAGTAGAATCAATGGCTTCCCGCGATAGCAAAAAGCCCTCTAGGCAAACGTCGGGAAGCCGTGCCGGCGGCATTCGCACACTTTCCGATCTGAATCGTCCTTCTGGTCGCGATGATTCCGATAGCGATTCCGATGCCCCCCAAGAATACTACACTGGTGGTGAAAAAAGGCATCAATTCCTCAAACCCTAGCTTCCTCTGTTACTAATTTTTCCTTCCTTAATTGATCAATCAGCTGTGAATTTTACACATTTATTGCTATTGACGGACTACGATTTGTAATTTTCATGAGTCTTAATCCAAATTCTACTTGCTTACTTTTCAATGATTTATGTTGAATTGAACATGAGTAAATTGTTATATGTTTGCAAGTATAACTGGCGATGATGTGTTAGAGTTTGCTAAAAGTGATGTATTTTTTATGAATTGTATTTTTGCTATGTTAGACTCAGCAAAAAGCATTGTCTTTTACCATTTTGGTGCACTTTGTGAATTTATTATTGATTGCGGGTACTATAGGGAAAAAAGGTTTGATTTTTAGTTGTAGGTAGCACTGATTGTTTGTGCTAGTGCTAAGCTGGTAAACCTGTGGTCCATTGCTGTCTTATATTTTGAGACTGATTTTCTTGATCATGTGTTTATAGAGAACAGAGTGTTTCCTAGGAAATACAGTGGTGGAAATGGGGTAGGTTATGGTTGTAGGGAGGGGGAAGAATCTTCGGGTTAAAAGCAGATTGGATAGTGATGATTTATATGGCCAACCTCAACTTGCTTGAGATTTAGGTGTTTTGTAGTGGCTAAAAGGTATTTTTATTGTTTGGAATGAAAAGAAATATTTTGAGGGATGAAGGCCATAAGTTGATGCTGAGTGCAGTGGGCTTGGAGTTTTTGTTAAGACCTGCAATTGTTTATTGCTAATACTCTGATCTAGAATCACAAGGTTTTTCTCTATAGCCTTTTTATTCTTACCTTCCTTGGTGCTCCTTTCTTTTTCTGGTTTTTCTTCTTTTTCCTCCATTCGAGCTATAATTTTATATCAATCTTGTAACTTGATGATGTCAGACTAGAGACTTATTTCAACTTGTTATTTACATATATCTTCAATCTTTTCCTTATTTTCAGGTTGTGTATATGACTAGTATATAATTTAGACATTCTCTTTTTGAAGAAGTCCATAAGCAAGTTTTTTTCTTTTTTTTTTCTCATCTCAAAAAATGCAAGTCAATTTGTTTGTTATTATACTTATATTTTTCGGCTGTATCTTGATTTCTACTGTTCAGCTTGAATGTTATTCTTATCTCGATCTAAGGTAGATTTTGAGCACGTCATATGTGTTCTTGCTAAATGTGTCGCAACTCGTGATTCTAACAACTAAGTAATGTCAGTATGTCCCTTGTATCCATGAAGCATCTTCTGTCTTTTTTGCTATTTTGTGCCCATTGAAGATTTTGATGTGTAAAACTTTGAAGGGAAGATAGAGAGGCCAGCATGTTTCTGATACATAACTGTATCCCTGATTCTAGCTATGATTTTGCTTGTAGTGGAATGCTTGTTCAAGATCCTTCAAAGCATAATGATGTGGACTCCATCTTTGACCGAGCTAGGCAAGTGGGTGCCATGCAAGGCCCTCTAGAAAATGCCATCCCTAGTTCAAGCTCAACAAGCTTTACTGGAACTGGGAGAACACTTGCAGGGGAGACACTACCAACATCAGCTCCTCAACCGCCTGAGTCCATTGTACACAATATTATCTTCTGGAGAAATGGTTTCACTGTAAATGATGGCCCTTTAAGAAGTCTGGATGATCCTGAAAATGCATCTTTTCTTGAGGTAACTGTAATGAGAACTAACACAAAAATTCATGAAAAGGAACAAACATCGTGGGTCACACGATCCTACTAGATAGTGAGTAGTCAGCGTTTATTTCAACTTTACAAATTCTCATGCTGCTAATATTAATTGTCCTTTCTTATCATACAATTTCAGCCCTCCTATTATCGGGAGAGTAGGGGCATGACATCTGCAGATGGTTTTTGTAATTTAAACTCCCTATTTGGAGTAAATGCCTGGAGATAGCCATAGCTAGATTTTTTCGTTTAAGACCATGCTCTTAAGCTCGCATTTGCATATTGTTCATCTGTTTCATATGCAAATTAGCCACTTCGCTTTTTCTGAATGTTTTATGCTAAAATGTTTCCAGTTTTGGATACTTTTGGGTTCTTAATGTACTGGTGCTTCATTTGCAGAGTATCACAAAGTCTGAATGTCCAAGAGAGTTGGCTCCTGCAGATACTAGGTCCCAGGTGCACTGCAACCTCATAAGGAGGGACGAGAACTGTCCTGTGAGTATTGCATGTTCAGTCCACCATTTTTCTCGTTCTAACACACCCAATATGGAAAAAGGGATATAAAAAGGAAGAGGAACAAGCTAAGTAACACATATAACTGGCCATAGTATGTTAGGTTTTTAGTGGATGTGTACTATATTATATACGATAGGAAAAAAACATGACAACTAATCTATTGGAGAATGTTTATTTCTCCCCCTTACCCTAGATACCCATGAGTTTCGTCCTTTTTTAGCAGAGTTTAAAACCATGCAAAATCCCTTCTCTGATATTGACCGCAAAAGAATGTTAAAAACAAGGGTCAATAAACGTGTCATTCAACAACAACAACAACCCAGTATAATCCCACTTAGTGGGGTTTGGGAGGGTAGTGTGTACGCAGACCTTACCCCTACCCTTGGGTAGAGAGGCTGTTTCCAAATAGATCCCTGGCATCCTTCCCTCCAAGAACTTCCCACCTTGCTCTTGGGGGAGACTCGAACTCACAATCTCTCGGTTGGAAGTGGGGGTTATCATCAGAGCAACCCCTCGGTTGGAAGTGTGTCATTCAACAGTTGACAAAAACCTTAACCATGATTTCTTTTCCGGCGCACTTGCAGGAACCAGAGAAACGCCAAGTACCATTTCAGGGAGTGGGAAGAACACTTGGGAGCAGCTCAATTCCAGCAACCTCCGAGCCATCTGCTTCGGTTCCCATAAGCACTGCCTCGGCACCTACAAGCATTCTGGATGATTCATTGCCGTCAACCTCGCTTCAAATTAGATTAGCTGATGGAACTCGCGTGGTTGCACACTTCAATTTCCAGCAGACTGTTGGTGATATCCGTGCCTTCATTGATGCTTCAAGGCCAAGTGACACCAGGGCCTATCTACTGCAAACGGTTGGGTTTCCTCCTAGAATCCTCTGTGACACAACCCAAACAATTGAGCAAGCAGGACTGGCGAATTCAGTGGTTATACAGAAATTTTGATGAGCTGCAAAATCAATTTCTTTCTATTTCTTAATTCCGTACTGCTGGCAGGACATATGTTATACGTTTATAGCTGGATATTATTTTTAATCTTTGTGAATCTAATGTTCATCTGAATGAAGATAGCAGTGGTTTTTTGTTTAGAATCAATGTATTTCTTTAATGGGATGTTGTACCTTCTCGGCCTACTACTCTGTCATATGGTATTTTGTCCATCTCGTGTATGAACAACTGTTGTGTGGAAAGTAAGTATAATGGTTTTTATACGATTGGAGCATTCGAGAAGAGTTCCCAGTATATGGTTTAATGTTGACTTGAGGTGTGGTTGAAAACTGACACACTGTGCGTGGGCTTCATGAGATCTTAAGATTAATTTTGTGGAATACTAAATGCATTGGGTAACTGTTGTATTTGGTATGAAAGGTTAACTAAATGAAATTTTTTACACGAGAGCAACAAAAAGTTCAATGGTGCGGACAAGATCATAGAAGCCATTGAAACTTCTTAATCTTTACTTTAAGCATTTGATTATAATTTTTATATATTTTGTAAGTTTCTTAGAATTTGGTCATACAATTGTGTGCATTTCATCAATTTCATAATTTTATCTGCATTTTGTTTTATATCTATTTAATAAACTGCAAAAAATTGGTTGGTGTAGTACCTCAAAGCTAACACTGGCGTCCCTTTGTTGAGTATAATACTGTACTATCTCGCCCCAAACATTGCCTTGCCTTCAAAATACTGCGCACTAATCTAGGCTAATCACAGAGTGGGGAATCTAGCAGTGCCTGGTTTAAGTTGGTTATTTGTATCTATACCTGTTTTTTGTGTCACGTTTTAACTTGTGATCGTTTTGTAAAAAAAATTACAAGTGTACCCACTTTTTCGCTTTAACTTCAGCATACCAAGCTGAAGCAGCAAAGACAATCACGCAAAACTTCAGCATTCTAGCAGACGGGACTGAAGTAGCAAGTATGCTGCACCAGGTGTGCTGAAGTTTTTGTTTGTAATTGTTGAACTAAAGCATATTAGCTGAAGTTTTATTCTCTATTTGCGGAAATTTTAATATTGTAACTGACAAACATCAGCTCCTGCGAACTTAAGTTCTAGAGCTGAAGTATTTGTTTTATAAATTTTTATAAACAAAAATAGATGGAAGGTACAAATTTGTCATAGAAGGGGTACCTCGATTTACTATTTGTATCTGTTATTATGTTATTATATAAATAAAGATATCTTGTAATAATTATAATTAAATTAAGAATTTGAATTCTAATTACTAATTAGAAATTAGATAATATTTATTATTAATAGATTAACGAACTTCAGCTAAAATTTTTATTTTGTAACTGACGAAACTTAGTCTTCCTAGAATTGAAGGCAAAGCTTCAAAGTCAAACATCATAATTTGGACAGATTCAAAGGCAAAGCTTCGCAATTTGGATAGAATCAACACTCGACGTTGAACATCCTACCTTCTAAATGAATTACTTGTTAGCAAAAGACATATCGAAAACAAGGACCCATTACTGATGCTAATTATCGTATTAAAATCAAGGACCCATAACTGCTTTTTCCATTCAACAACCCAATTGTATCCACTCAAAATGCGTACTGTGTTTCCTGAATCTCTTAGGACAAAAGAACAAACATGATACAAAATATTAGCATGCCCGAAATTCTCAGCTTTTAGTAATTTTGAGGAGGAGAAAGGGGTTGAAGTTGTTTAAAAAGTAGGTACAAGTTAAAATTTAAAAAAAAAATAGGTATATGTTAAATGGATGCGACCAAATAGGCGCTCGTGCAATTTTTATGTTTAAGTTTTGTCACACCTCCTTTTTTACACGGCTACCCCGAAGGATAACGTATAAGGGAGTTTTTTCAATTAAAGTGACATTATTCAAAATGGAATTATTTATTTATTAGAGTCACCACTTGGGATAGGTTTGACTTTTGGTGCCCTAAGTCACCGGTTTATTTAGAATCTCAAATCGAGGAAAGTTTTCGATTGCCCAAATGGAGTCTGCGAACCAGAAATTCTAAGTAAGAAATTCTGTTGACCTGAGGAAGATATTAGCACCCTCGGATCCCGTGATTCTAGCACGGTTGCTTAAACTATTATAATTGGCTAAAATGATATTTTTACACATGTTCCTCCTAAAAACGCAATTTTAATTACTTATACCACTTTTAATATTTTTTCAAGGAAATTTGCGATGCCGCTAAAATATATCACGAATTACGTCACATAAATGCGCACGTAGTTTTTGATATCTTTCAACTTCATCGGGATTTGGATTTGGGCCACATAATTGCGCACCCGTAATTAAGAAGATGAAATTATTAAAGACGCGCCTAAAACGTCTAACGCGTGATTATCTTTATGGGAAGCCGTGAAATTTTCTAAACGGCATCTCCCGGATCTCTAAGCATTTTAATATAATTAAAAGGGCCACGCAGTGTATGATTTTGGTTTAACGTGGTGCACCTCTTTTTATTATTTTTACAGGCCAACCTAAAAGAGCTATACTTTTTATTTAGGCATTATGAAATCGCTACTATTAAAAATGAGCAAAGTAGTTGGGCCTTTGGTATACAAATTCCGAGGTCCAGATCTAATTCAAGCACATGGCTGCCCAGTTTTGGCTTGTATGAGCCCACAGTCAATTATTGACGTCCTTATGAGGTTCCAACGATTGTGTGACTTAAACGAGTAATTAAACTATTTCAGCATTTGAACTATAGAGCAAATTTGATTTAACACTAATATGAACAAGCAATTCATTTTCTTGTTTGAGTCCAGTTTCGAATTAGTGACTCCTTCTGAGTTTAACCTCTACATGGATATGATAACTACACAAGAATTAAAACATACTAAATTTGATGTTCCTACTAAAGTCCCATGACAGCTTGAATATTCAATTATCAACCACATATACATATTTATGATTTCGAAGTCTCAGGCTCCTAACAGTTTCTATTCAAAAAAAAGTCAAGCGGACACATGATGATCAAGCTATGCAACACTAAAGCTAACACTAGATGAGCCATCATCAAAATATCAAACAGACCAGTCCATACTATAAATAAATCCACAGTTATACTAATACAAACAAAGGAATATGGTTTCAATTATACTAAAATAGAACTTTAAGCTAAATGAAACAAGTGAGATCTTCAGGTAATAAGCAGTAATCCATTATCCATTCCTTGAATCTTCATTTCCAATTATCATACACCTCTTGAGATTAAGTAATACCTGGAATCAAGGCAAGATGAAAGGAGGTAACAGGGTCAGCAAGTTCAGCAGTAACTCAGTACAGAAATCTACAGCTCAAGCCTATTATGAACCCAAAAATAGCATCAGACAGCCCAGGAAAGCTTTAATCACAAAACAACATCAGTAAACACACAAAACAGCTTGCATAAACCCATACCACTTGAAATCAAACTCAAGACAATTTCTGAAGGTCCAGTACCTCAAACACACATATTTCAGGTTGTTTTCATCTCATTTATGCTGATAACTGAATATAGAGATTAATCTGGAGGAAAGCTCTAAACAAACAACACCTTATTTTTTGGTTTTTTTAAAGATTAAAGATCTAACAGAAAATTCTAACTTTAAATTCAGATTTGGCTATTTGAATTAACAATTTAAGAGGCCGTGATTTTTTATGGAATTTGTTTTTAGGATTTTCAGACTCCAAACCTTGGGAATTTTCAAGGATTTCAGACTTGTGAATGAAGGCACTAACCTGCCTTTTATAACCCCTAACTTAGGGCAACCCCTTTCTTTTGTGTTTATTCAATAGTCCCTTTCATATTTCTTAGAATTGTTCACTTAGCCCTTATTTCTGGCTTGTGCCTCAAGTCTTATCAGAATATTACCATAATTTAGTTTTTGAACCTCTAACTAGAAGGTTCCAGGGGTTTACTACAAGATTCCACTATCCAAATACCCATATTACCCTTGTCCTTTTCCCTCAATTACTTTGCCTAAACAATTACACCCTAGTTCTTATCATGTTGGTCAGAATTTGACTATAGTTAATTTACTTAAGGCGATAAGAATGATTAAAACCTGACCAAACCCAATCTGATTATCACCCTAATTAAACTGAGCCAAAATGTTAGAATAAACTAAACACCAAATGTAAAGGAGACTGAAGCCACACCAATTATTTTACCCAAGATCAAAAGCAAACAAAACTAACACAAAAAATTGCAGACCTCAACACTAACTAAATACTGAACATGAGTTATATAATCAAAACATAATCACAAATCCTAATTTAATCCTAAGACATGCAGGATGGAACAATCATATCCTAATAACCCAACTTAATCCTCAACTATTCAATTCAAATTACTCAAACATGTTGTTCATGAAATCTAGAAGTCCAGTCAATAAGGAATCATTCAAAGCGGATCATCAACGAATTTAAACAGAGGAACAGAAATTTGAGTAAACAAAAATTTCAAATAAAGCTAACAAAAGATCATTATCAAATATTCAAAGAACAAACAGCATAGAACAACATGCAGCAACAAGATGAAAAGAAAAATAAGAGAATGAACAGGGAAACTTAGCTTAGTAACTAGCGTAGTCCAAAACCCATGACCCTTAAACTTTTAGGGTTTCCGGCCATCCTTTGATTTCAAATTTGGGAAGGTATTTTGACATTTGAGAGAGACTGATCAGGATTTTAAGAGGAAGAGAGTGAGAACAATACAGGGTGTAAGATTGGTTGGGTTTGGAAATGTTAAGCTTTGGACCGGTTTTTGATTTAATTTTTGACAAGAATCAGTCATGTTTGAGGGTTACTGGTTATAGATTCATGGAGAGGGAGGTGAAGGGGTTGTGCGATGTCGATTTGGGGAATCCTGGGGAGGTTGAGGATTTGGTCAGAGTTTTGAATGGATATTCGAGGTGATTGACTAAAGTTTGAAAGAAGTTAAGGCTGGATCTGTTATGGGGATGAGATGAGGAACCTGGGTGTTATTTTGTAGGGCTTTGGCGGTGGCTCCGCCATAGGCAGCATCTGTTCTTTTGAATATTCGAATAGTTGGAATGAAATTTGGGGAGTGATTTTGAGGGTATTGGAAAGAGGAGGAAGAGGTGATTCAGTGGTGTGTTTTTGGGTGAGTTTGGAGCTGCGCCGGCGGCAGCGACTATTTCCGGCCGGCGGCAGTGAGGCGGAAGGTGGCGGAGACAATGGGTATGAGGAAGGAGATGTTTGGTCTCTAGGGTTTGTATTGGCTTCGGACACTTTTATTTAAGATTAAAAATCAAACCAGGACGTTGGATGATGACTTATGAACGGTTGTGATCACATGCCCCAAAACGACATCGTTTTGAGGTGTCTCTTATGAGAGACGGGGTCAGGGACGGGTTTGGGCCGGTTTTGGATGGGTGGGGAGGGTTTTTGGTTTGGTCCATCATCAGTTTTGGCCCAATACCAGGTCAGCCTGATTTATCTCTTTTTTTCTTTAATTCTTTTTCAATTATCTATTATTCAATTATTATTTCAATTTTAAAACTCAACTAAAATTAAATCTGAAAAGTTATTCAATATATTAAATTACAATTAAACTACTCTTATTTAAAGGAAAAAACAAATCAAAGTTTCTTTGTAATATTTGTTTTTTATATATTGTAAAAAGCCTAATTACTAATTAATTCTAACAAAAATCATGTAAAAATCACATCCTGATGCTCATGCAATTTTGTATTTTTTATGACTTATCATGCATGCACAAATAATAAAAAAAATACACACAAACATGAGCAAATAAATCCTAAAAATCGAATAATAAAAGGAAAAATCCTAACTCTGAGAATTCTGTAGGAGTAATTTTAACGAGGCAAAAATCACGTGCTCACAAGTTCCAGTTTATAAGATGGAATTTTTACAACCCTATGACATATAGGAAACTATATTACCCTCAATATTTAAAGTTTGATATAATTACATTTAGTATACCTAATTACTAATTATATACCATTAGTAGTTTTTAAGGGTATTATTACACTACTAATTTAATAGTACAGTATATTCCTTCTAGTACCACTCGCCCCACGTTTCTCTCTCCAATTCCCATACGTTAGCCCACGTTTCCCTCCCACAGCCACGATTTCTGTATCAAAATCTCATTATTTCTTCTATATCCAAGGCTTTAAATTTGAATTTCTTTTCAAAAGACATTGTTTGTTTGGATTGGATATTGTTGCAAAGATTTGAGAATTCTCTCTACATATCTCTCTATCTCGCAATCCCAAATTTCAATAATATAAGAGGAAAGGAAAAGAGATCAATAATTCCACCATTGACAGCCATTAAAAAGCTTTGAAGCTTTGAATTCTAATTTGAATTTTCAAAAATTATTATTTATTTGAATTTGGTATTGTTGTAAATATTGAGAATATGATTTGGAGTTTATTTCTCAATTTTGAGGGTTTTGATGAAAATTAGACTTGGCTTTGGCTGAATTTTATATTGAAACTCGAAGAAGAAGAAGAAGAAGAAGAAGAAGAAGAAGAAGAAGAAGAAGACATCACATACATTGTATTGCAGAAATTGTAGATAAATTATAGAAAAATTGTAGGCTGTTGCTTATTTATTTTTCAGCTTTGTGTTTTTGTGTTAAAAGCTTTGATGAGAGCTTGTTATTCCACTTCGCCTATTTTGGAGCTAAGTAGTGCAGAGGATATGATGTTTTTTAAGTTATATATATTACTATACCTTTAAATTCAAGAAGTATGGTTGTATTGTATTTAAAGAGACGTAAATTTGTAGAATACGTTGAATATGAGGAATGAGTCAAATAAGACTCACAATGGCTTATTTTCTACATTTAATCTACAACTAAACTACATATCATTTGAAAAATTAATATGAATATACAAAATTTTAATGTTTCCACAAATTATCTATAAAATACCTACAAACTTGGTACACTGAATTTTAATATCCCAATTCCCATTCAATTGTAGTATAATTGAGATTTTCAACATAATATTTTTTGCCGAAGATTTGTAGAAGTTTTAGTCGTTTTTGATTTGAGAAAAAAAACAAAGCATCTACAATCAGAATACAAATAATCTACAATTTGTCTACAAAATATCTACAAACTAGGTAGATTAAATTTTAATATCCCAATTAAGTTGTAGCATAATTGAAATTTTTGACATAATTGCATTCTTTCAGAAGATTTATATAAGTTTTAGTCGTTTTTTATTTGTAAAAACAGAAAATAACGCATCTACAGTCATAATACAAATAATCTATTATTTATCTATGAAATATCTACAAAATTGGGTGCATATTTGGACTCGACATACTTTCCCTGAAACGTATGTTCCACATTTTTATACATATTTTTATCCAAAACAGTACTAAATCATCCATTTAAATAAAAAATTTATACAATATTGTTCAACTTTCATACAATAGGTAAATAAATAAAAGAAAATAAATAAACAACAGTCTATAATTTTTCTACAATTTTAATTTCTGCAATATAATGTATGTCATGTCTTCTTCTTTTTCTTCTTCGAGTTTCAATCCAATTCAGCAAAAATCAAGTCTAATATTCACCAAAACCCCTCAAAATTGAGATATAAACTCCAAATCATATTTTCAATTATTTGCAACAACACTCAATCCAAACAAATAATGATTTTTGAAAACTCAAATTTTAATTTAAAGCTTCAAAGCTTTTTAATAGTTGTCAATGGTGGAATTGCTACTCTCTTTTACTTTGCTTTGTGTTACTAAAATTTGGACATAATTGCGTTTGATGTAGAAAAATTGTAGAATATTTAGTCGTTTTTGATTTGTGAAATCAGAAAAAAGATTTGAAATACAGTGTATCGAAAAAGCAGAGATGCTAAATTTGAAACGAAATTGACGAAGAAGATTAATGTACGTAATTTGTGTTATGGAAGATATGTAAAAGTATTTAATTCCCTTTTTTACCGCGCCTAAATAAGAAATCATAAAGTTACAACACTTTTTTATCTAATGCATTGTATATAATATAAAAATAAATAACATAAATTGAAATATATAAACTGAACATATTTAATTATATAGTTTCATACATGATATATATACGAAAATTTCTTTATAAGAATCAATTGGGCCATGTGGTATGGACTATTGGAAGGTGCCTCACGAAGCTCGATCTGTCTATGGGCTGGCGGTCACGTCATGAAGTTTCAAATTTCACATATAAAATTTTAAAATATAGGGTGTAAATAAATTGGTTTTTTGATGTTGTTGATTTACATCCGGACAATAAACAGAAGCATTTGATTTTTATCTGTTAGCTTTATAATCAATTACACTATTGACATTCTTTTTAGAGTCAAGTAAAGGTAAATGTCTATTATATACATTTAGGGATGATAAAATGGTTAAAAAACAGTTAGCCACTGATATATATCAGTGAATTAGAGGTGTCAAATAGGTTGAGTTGACTGGAAATTGGCCCAGCTCAGTTCGGTTGAAATTCGGCCCGGCCCAATACTTAGGAGGCCGGGTGGGCTAGGTTACTGGGGTTGGTGCGTTCACTTTAATTTAACCGGTTAATTAGACTATTCAAATCCACCCAACTAAAATTCATGTAGAATCGATTAATCGGTCGGGCCCGGACCAATTTAAAGACTAGATTTCATTTTTTTTTACGGTTTTAGAGTCTAAGGCGACGCAAAACGTTTGAAGTTACTCTTTTTTCGTTAATTTACTTTTTGTTAAATGTAAACCTTTCAATTTGTAAATTTGAATTTTGAAATAAATGAAGCACTTGCAATTTATAAGTACAATTTTTTTTCATCTTCCTTGTATTCTTTATATTTTTACTTTACATTAATATAAACTACAAAAGCTATATAAAATAAAAATTATTATTAATAAAATACTAACTCGGCTCCGCCCGACCCATTGAACCCGTAACCCTTACAATTTATTTTTACCTGGATGAAACCGAAAAGTCTGGTAACTCCTAATCTATAACCTGCCTGGTTCGAAACCCGGACGGTTTCAAACTTTTCCTATCCAGCCCTGCCTGGCCCACCCGTTAGACACCAATATAGTGAACTATGAAAATTAGGATAGATATGCCCGCCGTTAATAGTTCGACACATATATGCTCATTCTGTCCAATACTTGTTCATTCATGCCTTTAGTTTAACGGAATCACTATTTTGTCTTTCTTATATAATTAATAACCAGGCCCAACCAAAATCAACTGACCCGATCCGTTAGGACCTGACCTACCCTTATTTCAAATATCTATTTTGATATATTATTTTTGTTTGATTGAGAAATTGTCTGATAATTATATTTATTTATTTGAGTAATTTGATAATCGAGATTTTTGGTTATATATCATTTCGGGAAGTAATCCTACTAAAAATAGTAATTGATATTTATTTATTATTTTAATAATATAATATTCGAATTAGTTTGTGATTTCTTCAATTATTTTACCATCAATCGATACCCTTTTGCCGAAAAATTATATTGTGTCGCTAGGTTAATTTTTAATATGTAAATACACTATATGTTAAATTTAGATTCTTTTTTACTTCTTTATATTTTGATACTCATAATGAAATTTTTAACTCCTTTACTAATATTAAGTATAAACTAATACCAAAGTGATATATTAAATTATATCAGGATTAGCAACACAAGTTTTAAAAAATAGGAACCAAACACTGAAAAAAAGCAATCCTAAATTTTACACCCTATCCTCTACTTATACAATTACCATATGTCAGCTACCTTTATACAAAACTAGACTGAAAAAATACGTGAACTCCAAAGTAAACCATTTCTCAAAATTCAAAATATTTTCTATGGAAAAGATTCAAAATTTTCTTTTAAAAAAGCAATAATAAATTAATTTTATCCAAAGTTCATCTAGTTATATGGGGAAAAAAATTCAGTGAAAAATACTAAAAAGTAGTAATAATAATAAAAAATAAAAAGACCTTTGAAGATTGTCGTAGGGTTTAAGGTTAAAACCATCTAGTTTGAAGATTATAGATGGTAAAAATGATTGAAGAAAGCACAAATTAATTTGAATATTATACTATTAAAATAGTATAAATTCCAATTACTACTTTTAATAAGATTACTTTCCGAAATGATGTATAACAAAAAAAAAATGATTATCAAATTACTTAAATAAATAAATATGATTTATCATACAATTTCTCAATCAAACAAAAATAATATATAAAAAATATCTTTGAAATAAGGGTGGATCAGGTCCTAATGGATCGGGTCAATTAATTTTGGTTGTGTTAGTTATTAATTATTTTGGTGAAATAGAGATATTCTTATTAATCACCAAACCAATATCAAATGTACATTTTGTTCTCCTTATGATTTCTACTCCTCATTTTCTAATCTATTATATTACATCAGTGTTATCCAATTATTTCTATTCTATTTACATTAGCTTTTGTATCCATGCTTTACGTCTCTGTGTTGTTGACTTCTTTTCCAGAATTTTCTGCATGACCACCCTGCATTCCTCCTGCACAACCTTTTTCAGCTTATGAGGTTTTTGGACTTTGAGATTCCACAGTGCATCATTTCTTACTTTTCATATATGGTACATTGTAGCTGCTAAGATAGAACTGACGATGGTGCTGCATGCTTTTCCTCTTGAATTTCTTGTCATCCTTCTCCATAGTCCTTCTAGCTACTGCTGCAATCCAATTTGTAGCCATTTCAGTATCTCACTCAGGCATGTCTTTGAATAGTCACATTCAGAGAAGATGTGCTCAATTGTTTCTTCTCCATCCCCACATATAACACGTTTTAATCCTTGCATATCCCCAGTTTTGCCAGTCTTTCTCTTGTCTGAACTCTCTTGTACATAGATATCCAGGAAATGAAGTTATGCTTTGGGATGTTGTTACTACTCCACACTCATCTGCTACCCTCCCATCTTTCTCTTGTCCCTTACTTCCATGTATATCCACTTTTCACTGTGTGTTTTCCTTTGTTTGCCAACCAATCTTGCTGATCAAATCCTGCAGCAAATTGATCTTTGATAGAACAAATTTTTCTCCAGTACCAGTTGCAGTCCTGTGGAGGTTTGTATTGCCACCAATCCTTCTTCTTCAAGTATATATGATCAACCCATTGCACCCAAAAGCTATCAGTTGCTTTTGCTATATTCCATACATATTTGGCTATAGCAGATTGGTTCCAGATTTCATAGTAAATAATCCCCAATCCACCTTCTAGTTTTGGTCTACATATAAGCTCCCAAAAAACTAGAGGCATTCTATTTGTGTTTGCTTTCCCATCCCATAGGAAGTTCTTGCATATAGCTGTGATGTTCTTTGTCACCTTCTTTGGAAGAATAAAGATAGAGGACCAGTAAGTATGAATATGTAGCAGTACCGAGTTTATTAGCATCACTCTTTCAGCATAGGATAGATTCTTTGAGCCCCAACACTTGATTCTAGCACACATTTTATCCACCATCATTTGACAATTCATGCTTGAAATCTTCTTTGCTGAAATAGGAACTCCCAGATATCTGAAAGGCATAATACCTCTTTTACATCCAGTTATTTCACATAAGTCATAAAGATTATGTTCATTCGTGTTTGCACTATAGATGTTAGATTTAGCTTTATTGGTTTTTAACCCTGAAGCTTCAGAAAATGTATCTAAGCCCCTCATCATCAATAGTATTGATGGTTTCTCCCTTGCACAATAGCAGAACATCATCAACAAAACATAAGTGGTTCAGTTTAAGCCCCAAACACTTGGTATGAAATTCAAACCCCTGCATCGTAGTTATTAATTATTTATGAAAGATAAAATAGTAGTTATGTTAAAGTAAGGGCATGAATACGTAAGTATTGGACGGATTGGGTATATCTGTACCAAACTATTAACGACGAGCATATATGTCCTGATTCGCATAGTTCACTACAATATATATTCAATTTTTATATTATCTATTAAGAAATGGGTTGGATAATGAACTTTTTAAAAACGGGTCAAATATGGATAAGAACCATATTATCCACTTAGAAAATGGAAAACCAATTGATAACTAATGGGTTTACTTTTATATTTACAAAACCACTACTAGAAATTAGGTAATTTCCGTCCATAATTTCCGACCAAATTCCGATCGCTTTTAATTGGATGAGAAAATAATGGTCGCAAAAGCAGGCTGACCGCAATTGGTCGAAAATTTTCGACCGAAATCGGTCGGAAAATTCAATTGGTGGGCTGGGTTTAATTTTCAAATTTCCGACCGAAATCGGTCGGAAAATATTATTATTTATTTTTTAATTATATCTTTCTGACCGAAATAGGTCAAAACTATTAAATATTAATAAGATTATTTAATTAAATAATTTTCGTAAATTCGAAAACTGTGCAATTCTGGGTAAAAAATTAATTTCTGATCGATCTCGATCGAAAATATTGCTAACAATTGGGCAGGAATTGTCTGCTTTTAGGCTCCACCACCTGCCAATTTAAACCAATATACATCCTATAATGGCAGCTTACATTGCTGCCATTCAACCATGAAAATCCAAAAAAATAACAACTAATAACCACCACCAACAACAACTAATAACCACCACCACCAACAACTAATAACCACAACAACTATTAAGTGTCAATAACAAAATAACAATATACTCATTATTTAAATAACCAACAATAAAATATTAACAAGTTCACAACTTTGTTTTGACAATACACAATATTCAATGAATTTTTTATGTAGCATCATCTCCATTTTCGGTCATAGGACAATCCTTTTCATCTTCGGTTGTAGGACCTTCATCGCTGGCAAGTGGGGAATGAGGAGGAAATCGAGGAATGGGGAAAGCACCACAAGCAAGAAGATTTGCCAGCTGACCTTGAATGAGATCAAATTGTTTGTCCCTCCTTTATAGCTGACCTTGAAGGATATCAAATCTCTTCTTTTCACTAGCCTTGGTATCTTGAAGCTCCGCTGTTAGCTTTGTGATCTTCTATTCCATAGCGGATATAGCCGAACTATCAATCGCCTCGTCTTGGGCGGAAGTCCCTATACCTTGCAATCCAGCCATGTAGCGCCTAAACAATTTATCTGAAAGGCTGTATGCTATCCCCTTTTTAGGACCACCGACAGTATCCAACCATATCATCTTCTCTTCTTCGTCTGAAATGGGTGGTCGCTCGCCTTGCTCATTCGGTGGCAACCTATGAGTGTACTCCTCCAAATTGATCTTGTAGCGACCCTTTATTTAGAAGATAGAAAATTAGTAATTATGTAATATTATAAACATTTATAGTAGTTATGAAACTTACATGTGTAGTCTCTGCCCGGTCCTCCACCCTTCTAGTTGGATCTGTCGGTGCTTTCTTCTTTCGAATGTGAGTCTCCATGAAGAACTCACCATGACTCATCTTCCTCCCCAATTTCTTTTCCTACAAATATAATAAACGTGTTAACGAAAGTTGTAGCTATACTCGCATTTGATTACTTTTCTTTAGACTTTAATGAACAAACGATATCGGAAAATAAAAATTTGATATACATAATGAAGGAGTATGCAGATCATCTTCAGTGGCAGAGGCTATTACAGTTTCTAAGTGGACTGAATGATTCCAATTCACAAGCTAGAAGGTAGAATCTAATGAAATCAGTGGAAACTACTTTGAATCAGGCTTACTCTAATTGTTGAACATGAAAGTGAAAAGAGTACGCCAAGAACCTCATCACACACTAGGATGAACTCAATTTCTGAGGGAAATGGCATTACATCTTCGCAGAGTTCAACAGTAAAATGAGGTTTTCTCCAGAAGAATAAAAGGAATTACAGTCTATTTTGTGAACATTGCAAGATGAAAGGAAAAAGTAAAGATAAATGTTACTAGCTCATTAGTTACCCGGCAGACTTCAATGGGAGAAGGAAACAAGCATCACCTACTACCTAAGAAGGAGCATCCATTGGCAACCAAGAGACAATTCCTGGTCATTCTTATCAATGAGCACATGCCACACAACATGGAGGATTCACAGCTCAAGCTAAAGGAATCTATAATTATAACGCAAACATGTATGATTGTAGCGTACGAGAATCTTCATATAGGCACAACACATGGAAACAACAACTATATGCAGATGCAAAGGCAAGGAACTTATAATCTTATGCAGTTTTAAGATGCACAATCTCAAGGACAGATGTCTCGGGAACTCATAATCCTTAATATTGGGAGATATATAAATATAATTCGATAAAAATAGACCGAAATATTTTAAGGAATTATCATATGTCTCCGCGTATCCCTCATGCTCCTTGAACCAAGACAATGCAAGGAGCCGCCCTTCTCAGATGCTTGGGCCTCTTGCCATGTTCACTCTGCTTCTTGAATTTGTTGGTGGTCCAATACCTCTCCATCTCCACCCATATATCCGGTAGAACCTATGAAGGCTTCTTTTTAACCTTTCGAGCGGAGCTAAAGGAATTAGAGAGTCTCTTACGCAATTTGTACTCCCAATTTTTATAAATTTCACGGATATATTGGTCCTCCCAAGAACACATACTCTGCAAATAAAGTAAGTAACATTAGATGAAAATATTATTATATAACGCTTAAATAAATAAGAATTGTATTAAAACCTTAAATTGTTGAACATCTGTCGCACGAGACTTTCTGGAAAGTCACTCCAAGTCGTATAGGGTGTCAAATACAAAGTGCCAAGTATACCAGTGATTATCTTTGTAACCATCCTATTTAGAATAAACCTGCAACATTGCAATTACATTAAATAAATAAGAGTAGCTTTTAGAATTCGGGAAAAATAAAGAAGTAATAAATAAATCTTACCCATTGCCCTCGGGCCTGATGATCAACCTATGGTAATGATCATAACTCACATCATCCGGATCATCTGAAGCATGTGCAGAAGTGGGGGCATCTGGCTCAGTGCTACTATCCCGAACACGATGTCTAGAAATGCTAGGAGATGAACTCTGTGGAGAGGGAGATGGGGTCTCAGATGAAGATGGTTGCGATACACATCCCTGCACCGATCTAGACCCATGCTGTGATCCAGACCCCTGCTGCGATCCAGACCCCTATTGCGATCCGGCCGTCTGAAATCTAGATGGATGCGATCCTGCCGGAGATGAGGCAAATGGAGCAGATGACGGGCGTATCATATGGATATGTGACTGGTGACTCGATGTACCCATGTAACTATTGGTAGGATCATTAGGAGGAAGCGGGGTATAGCCCTGTGGAGGAGAATTGTGATAATATTGCTGGACCGGCGAATGGTAGGTAGTATAATGAGTAGATGGATGTGGTGGAATAGATCTGCGCCTAGAAGATTGCTGCCGTCCATCAGCAACAGGGATGAAAGTGTGGAGTGGAAGGAAGGGATGGTGTAGCACCATCATCATGATCAATAGGCCTTTTATCTTTCCTAGACCTAACTCGACCCCTACCGACCATCTGTATAAATTAAAGAAAATGTTATAATTGAGAATAATCTACTAGCTACAATATTGCAATACTTCAAAATCTTATTAGTTACTGCACCATGAAATTTGGACTTTTACATCAAATGTGTGTTCTACCAAAACCATCTGCTCACCGTTTCCTTGAGCTGAAAAGGGAGACGGGGAAGCAAACAAGGAAAGTAGACTCACATTAGAAAGAAAATAGAAACCAAAGTGTTTGGCTAGTTATTAGTAGTAATATAAGTTAAGAGCGCTTGAAAAAACTAACAGGCTAGTCGTCTTCATCGACGTATCCTTCCTCGTCTAAAGATTCTTCCTCTTCACTTATTTCATTTTCATCTTCATCCTCATTTTCTATGATTGTTATTTCCTCCGTATCAACTTCTTCTAATATGCGTTGAGGATGCTCCAAGTAATTTTCTAATTGATCATCCACTATTTGGTTGACACTTGAGGTATCGTTTTGGTAAGCAACATCTAGTACATTCTCAACTTCCACCATGCCAACAGGCTTTGTTTTGATTACAACCAACCAATCAACCTTATCTCTCCGTAATAGACATGTAGCATAATACACTTGCCTAACTCTTTCTGCAATTATAAAAGGTTCATAGCCATCACACTCCCTCTTTTTATTAACCTCAATTATGTTGTACTGCAAGTGTATATTTGTACCTCTTTTAGGTGTTGGGTCAAACCACTTACATCGGAAAATAATGATCTTCTCATTTGGGCAACTTGAATATGACAATTCTAGAATCTCTTTGATCACACCATAATAATCATTTTCCCCATCCTGGTTGCCTTCACCGCCTTTGACCCACACCCCACTATTATTGCTTTTTTATACTTGGAGCATTCCTCGGTGTGAAATTTGTAACCATTCACAAAATACTTAGACATAGTTGTGACCATATGTGCAGCTCCCCAAGATATGTCTTGCAAAAATTTATTAATACCATTGTTTGGATTATTGACCTATATGCAGTGTTAAATAAATCACAAATGAGCAAGTTTATTCACAAGTATGTATAACCACATGTGAGAAAGTATGTAAGATGCACTTACACATTCTTTAAATCATGCCTCAAATGTAGAATATACAACAACATGACCAGATTGACTCACGAAGTCACTAAGCGACACATTGAAAATAATTTATATCAACCAAATTAAATAGTAGCCCATGTAAATTAATCTTACGTCAACACTTACATAATAAAGGGTAGAACTTCCGGACAATTTAGCAACACATGATTTGAAGCTGATTTGTACTCCATACTAGTTAGACGCCTTTGTGTTCGATCTTTAGAACTTCGGCCTGGTTGATTGAATATGGACATTGGTGGATATAATGGATCAATATCAATTATCACATTGTGCCGATTGGGCCTATTTCTAGCACATGGCACATGACTGTCAAAGTAGTAAGAACAAAAATGGGCAGTTTCTTTTGCAATATAGGCTTCGCATATGGATCCTTCAATCCTATTCCTCTATTTAACGAATCGTTTACACTTGCCGATAATCTTGCACATTGCAATGTTACACGATAACGTCAAAGAAAATTACAAGAATAAATCAAGGTTTGATCATTACCTCTCGAATGGATACATCCATATGCATTGAACCGGGACTCCAAGTCGTGCCTCGTGTATAAGGTGAATTGGAAGGTGTTCCATCACATCGAAGAAACCCCGCGGAAAAATCCTCTCCAGCTTATTAGTGATTATAGGAATGTTCTGATCTATTTGAAATATGGTTTCTTCCCTTAATGTGGTAGAACATAAGTCTTTGAAAAATAAACTTATCTCTGTGATTGGTTTCCATATATTTTCAGGCAATCCACAAAATGAAATAGAGATTAATGTTTCCATGAATATATGACAGTCGTGACTTTTCATATGAGTAAGCTTTCCCTCAACCATATTGTCGCGTTTTCCCATGTTTGATGCATAGCCCTCGGGCATCTTTAGGTTTGTAACCCACTCACAAATCTGTCGTCTTTGTTCCAAGGTGAATGTGTAGCTGGCCTTGGGCTTGAACACCTTACAATTGTTCAGATACTGCAAATGTAATTCAGGTCGCCTGCAATATTCTTGTAAGTCCAGTCTAGCCTTCGGGTTATCTTTTGTCTTATTCTTATCATCCATCACTGTGTTGAACAAATTGTCAAGACAATTCTTCTCAATATGCATGACATCAAGATAATGTCGGATAAGATTATACTTCCAATATGGCAACCCCCAAAATATGCTCTGTTTTGTCCAGTTATGAATAACACCATATCCAGGAAATCTAGAATGTGGGGTCTCGGTAACTTTAGTAAAGTTCTGAACCCTCTCCCAAATTTCCTCACCGGAATAAGTTAGAGGTGGCAAATCATGTTCAAGTGTATTCTTTTTGAATGTGTTCTTCATCTTTCTGAACTCATGATCAACCGGCTAGAACTGACAATGACAATCAAACCATGACTGCTTTCGGCCGTTTCTTAAAGTGAACGCTTTACCATTTTCCATGCAGTAAGGACATGCTAACTTTCCGGCAGTCATCCACCCACACAACATTCCATACGCAGGAAAATCATCAATGGTTCATATTAAGTTAGCACGCAAGTTGAAATTTTGCTGATATATCATATGTCTCAACTCCATCATACCACAACTGTTTAAGCTCATCAATCAAAGGTTGCAAATATATATCAATCAAACTCTCTGGATTGCGGGGACTGGGAATAACACAATTTAAAAATATATATGGACTAGTCATACACATTTCAGGTGGAAGATTATATGGAGTAATAAAGACCGGCCAGCATGAATAATGTGTTGCAGAAACTGAAAATGGAATGAAACCATCAGCACACAAGCCCAATCGAACATTCCTCGGTTCACTAGCATAATCTGGATACGTCTTATCAAAATACTTCCAAGCTTCCCATCTGAAGGATGACACATAACACTGGGCGGCCTTCTATTTTCATAGTGCCATCTCATATGAGGAGCAGAACTCATCGATGCGTACAACCTCTTTCAACTAGGAATAAGTGGTAAGTAATGCATCGACTTCACAGCAGCCTTCTTCCCGCTGGAAAGCAACTTAAAATGAGGTTTTTCAAAAAATTTACAGCTTTCTAAATCTGCATCACCCTTATAATATAACATGCAACCATCTTCACAACACTCAATTCTCATAGATGAGAGTCCTAACTTAGAAAACAATCTTTTAACCTTATAGAAATCTTCGGGTATGTTGAAAGCTGGGTCAACTAGTTCACTCATAAGTCCAACGAAAGAATCCATTCATGCTTGAGAAATATTGGTATCTGATTTGATTCTTAATATTCTAACCGCAACAGACAACTGAGAGTGCATACTCCCTTATTTTAGTGGACGACTAGCAGCTTTTAACTATTCATAAAAATATTTTGCTTCTTCATTAGAAGATTGTTCAACACTTTCGTTGGTTTCAAATTCGAAGTGCGTCCCAAGAGCATCCGCAACCATTTCATGATATCTCGGATGTTCAATGGTTTTCCCCATCGACCTACTACTTTCACCAACAACTACATTATGAAATACACCGTCAGTACCATAAATCTCTCCATGACTAGTCCACACAAAATAATTATTCATAAACCCTTTTTGATAAAGATGAATCATAGCATCTGCCGGTTCAAAATAATGCAAACACTTGCACTTTATACAAGGACATGTAATCAATCGTCCAATTCGAAATGGTTCAAGAGACATTGCATGCGTAATAAATTCCTCAACCCCTTCTATAAATTCCTCCCTCAAAAACCGACGATTAGGATAATTCCTATTATACATCCAACTACGAGATTCCATCAACATAAAGAAAAAATAAATTATATTAATCATAGTTAATTGTGATTGCAGCAACAATGTTGACAAAAGTAAATGACCATAGTGTTGACAAATGATTGCAGCAACAAACTATTAACACAAGGGCATTAATATATCTAGTACTTATAATTGAAAAAAAAGGGTGGATTTAGGTGACATTAATGTCAAGGTTAATTCACTTCCTATTTCTATAATAGAAAGTCACACAACTATTTTATGTGATAGTAAAGTCACCTGTATTCCCTATTTGGTTTCATAGGTATTATTTAAGTTAAATGATTAACAGTCAGACTTGTGTCTGGTTTCAATGGGACTTATGCGTGTAGCTTCGTCTGTACATATCGAAGAGAGTGTTTGAAAAATTAGAAATGGCTAAAGACGAGTACATTCAGGCAAACAAAAAGTAGTCCTTTCAAAGAATGTGGAATTCTATATTAATGACAAAGAAGCATTGTCTTTGTTGTACTACTCAAAAGCTTTTTTCTTTCCTTATTTTCCTTCAATACTGCCAGAGCTCTAGTTTTAATAACCAGCAGTAGGTGATGAGTATGTTTACAACTGAGTTCTTATGATAAGATGGAAGCTCTTTTGAGCCAAAAAAACTTCATATGATAAGATGGAAGCTCTTTTTAGCAAAAAACTACACCCAGCAGCCTGCTATATAAACGAAATAAAAGATGTTAAATTTAGTTCATTGAATAACGAGACTTGAAGAGATAATTGTGTTAAAAAGATTATGTCAGCTAAAACAACAGTTAAAGAAGCAAGAGTATTACACAATTTTAAATATATAGTTAAAAATCTTTTATATGCATTGGTTATCACCAAAAAGACCCATACAAAAGCAGTTAAACATCAGCAAGTTAAAGAAGAATATAAGAACCAACAACATCTAGAAAACAATTTAGAAGAGCTTGGAAAAGAGAATAGAGCCAGTGGAAAAGTTATGTCAGCTTCTATTAGGAAATATTGTAAATATCTTTTGTGTATCTTTTTATTATTAGTAGAATACTCTCATTAATTATACAATCCTATAGTTGGTAGGTTTTGATTTTCCTTCATTATTGTACAATTCTATAGTTGATAGGTTTTGATTTCCCTATACTCTATATATACCTTTGTAAGCAATATATTTTAATGAGAAGCCTCAAACTAATTAACTTCTCCAAAACTCTCTACAGCTTCCATATTAAATTTCTAAAAAGACCCAAAACGGCCACATCAACACAATCAAGATTGGCTCTTTTAGAGAAGCCTGAAAGATAATATTGGCAATGTAACCATCATGATTCGAACAGTAAGCTCATGCATGTAGTTTACGTTCAATGTACATTGAAAACTAACACTCCCATCGTCGGTAGTTAGCAACTTTTACACACTTTGACAGTACAAAACAATTATACTTTCCCCTTTATGTACCAGCAGCAGAAATTAGAGCAATGGAGAATCTACTTCACTACATTAAAAGTGGCACGAGGGTTGGAAATCATCACTGGACACTCGCCTTTTTCATCGAAGTCAAAGTGATTACTCTATACATAACTTCTAAAGGGGGAATTCCAATTAGTCAAATTATCAGAAACAACAATCTATGGCACGTACCTGTAATTCGGTATAGAGGAACCACAATTGAACCAGGCTACACCAGCAGGGCTCACTCGATGACCTCGACACTTCAATACCCAATCCCAAACAGGTCTCACAAGCGAGCTCAACAATGAATTCAAATCAACAAAACCCAGCAACAAAATGAAGTTTAAGAAACCGAAATTGCTTTTCAATTAATAGAACTTCAGCAACTATGAAACTGAAAATCAAACTTACGATTGATAAAATATTGAGTAATGCACGATACAGAAATAGAGAAAGTGTTAAAACGCCAAGAACTGAGACTTCAACCTCCAGCAGTAATCAGGCGACTCGAACTCGAAAACCTCGAGCCACCACCGTTTTTCGCAACCAAAACTGTGTGCGTGCGTGTTTCGGAGTTCGTGTGTCGATAGCTGTGAGCGCAACTCTTTTTTGCAGACTAATTTTGCTGAAGAAGATGAAGAACGAATGTGGGTTCCTCTCAATTGCGCAACTCTTTTTTGCTCTGATTTTGGTTCTCTTTTGTGTATTGTATCGGGTTAGGGATTTTAGGTGGGGAAATGGGTTTGGGTATTGGATTTTTGGGTCGACCCGGTTTGGAGTTATAGTATATATTAAGTGTATAGTATATATATATATATATATATATATATATATATATATATATATATATATATATAGAGAGAGAGAGAGAGAGAGAGAGAGAGAGAGAGAGAGACACGTATATATAGTAACATAGTATAATATAGTATATCGAATATAGCTTATATATTAAAAAAATATTAAATATTATTTATTTAAAACATCTTTATTATCACACAATATTATAAAATTTATATTTTAATTCGTATAAAAGCATTAATTCTCGATTGGTTAATTAAATATACAAAAATTTTGTATTCAAACGTTCCGACCGAATTCAGTCGGAAATTTAGAAATATTTTAGTAAATAATTATTTTTTACATTAATTCCGACGACTATGGTAATGTAATTATCAACTTATAAGATAAACCATCACTGCGACATAATATAATGTAGTATATATCTAAGTGTATTAGTATATAAGGAATATTCGATAAAATATTAGATATATTAAGATGTATATATATATATATATATATATATATATATATATATATATATATATATATATATATATACATCTATATAATTTGTTCAAAACCTCATTATTATCACACAATATTATAAAATATATATTTTAATTCGTATAAAAGCATTAACTCTCGATTGGTTAATTAAATATACAAAAAATTTATATTCAAACGTTCCAACCGAATTCAGTCGAAAATTTAGAAATATTTTAGTAATTTAATATTATTTATTTAAAACCTCTTTATTATTACACAATATTATTAAACTTATATTTTAATTCCTATAAAAGCATTAATTATCGGTTGGTTAAGTAAATATACAAAATTTTTGTCTTATGAAAGAAACAAAAAAATTCAAACGTTCCGACCAAATTGAGTCGGAAATTTAGAAATATTTTAGTAAATAATGGTTTTTGTACATTATGTAGAAGCTCGACAATATATTTGATCACTTTCTGACCAATTTCAGTCGAAATTTGGTAAATTATTAATAAATAATTATGTTCGTACATAATATGTAGATTAACTAAATATTTTACTAATGTCTGACCGACATTGGTCAAAAAATATTTTTGGTCTAATATAATTATTAAATATTTTTACTTAAAAATCTCTTTATTATTTACACGCAAGTATTATTAAATTTATATTTTAATTTGTATAAAAGTTTTTTTCCGACCGAATTAGCTCGGAAATATTGAATTGTGATTATTTCGGCTCTTTCGTGTCGTGTGCGGAACAAAAAATTCAAATTTCTAACCAAAATCAGTCGGCAATTTAGAAAAATTTTAATAAATAATTATTTTGGTACAAGGTGGCCGAAATACTTGACTGCTTTCCGACTGATATCAGTCGAAAACTTGGAAAAATATTAATAAATAATTAATTTTGTACGTTATGACCAATTTCCGACCGAAATCGGAAATTTTGAAAACTTTTAATAAATAATAATTTTTGTACATTTTATAATTGGTATACCAAATATTTGACCAATTTCCGACCGAAATCGGTCAGAATATTGAAATTTTTTTTCTTTGACTACATATTTGACCAATTTCCGACCGAAATCGGTCAGAATATTAAATTTTTTTTTCTTTGACTACATATTTGACCAATTTTCGACCGAAATCGGTCGAAAAATTGTAAAAGTTTTTGTTTGACTAAATATTTTACCAATTTCCGACCGATTTCAGTCGGAAATGTTGGTTTTTGTGCTGGCAGGAATTTTATGTTGACTTTCGCGATCGATTTCTTTTATTTCGACCGATTTCGGCTGGAAATCTTTGGACGAAAATCACCCGATTTCTAGCAGTGAACCTCAAATTGGAGGTTCCTCAAGTTTGAGAGAATAAGAATTCTCATTGATCATATCCAAGAAGTCATACATAATATGATTACCCATATTATTCGCCGGTCAACCAATTTTTTATTCGTATTACATATAATTCGAGTCTTATAATTTATCCGTTTTTCTATTACTCGACCCGTTCCATATCCGTTCGCCTCGACCCACCCATTTGGCACCCCTGTATACGTCGTACTATGTGAATAACATGGAAAAATAACGAGTTATTGCTAGAATGGTCAAATTATGCCGCGTGCGTAAAATTCTTTACAGCGTCTAATGCCTTCAAGACGCTAGAAATCGCTCTCCTCTAGCCAACTTCTTTGGTGCCCACTAAGTCTCAGTGTAAGTCGAGTCACTACCAAACTCATCCTAAAATGCCGTCTAGGGTCGGCTCCTACTTTTGTGTGAGCCAAGAATATTATATTTATGTAAGTTTAACTCAGGCACACTGTGCTTCTTCATATTATAAAATTACATATAGCTGCATACAAAAGGTGAAATTTATAACCCAAAAAATAAGGTAGATTAGCTCTATAACAACTCAAAATGAAAAGATAGTGTAAAGGTTATTTACATTAGTCTTATATATAAGTTGAACCCTATTTAAATTGAGCATGGTGGATTCTCCATATAGAAGTCACCCTCCTCGAGCCAACCTCTTTTATTGCCCGCCAATAATTATCAGTTTAATAGTTTGGTTGGCTAAATTTCTAGAATAAGCTGATTTTAAAAAATATTTAAATTTTTCAAAAGTACTCTAATTAATTTGTAAAACACTTTTGAATAGTAATATATATTTGCCAAACTTTTACAAAAATACTTTTAAATATATTTTTTCAATTTTTTTATAAAAAAAATATTTGGCCAAACACCTTAACTTACGAAAACAAACACTTTTGGCCCCACTTTTCGTGAAGAAAAATCTTAGCCAAATAGGCTATAATAGTACATTACGATCAAACTCATTTGTTCCTACACGAGCTAACAATATTACTAGACATATTGACAGCCTTTTCATCTTGAATGGCTTCTACAATTTGAACTTTATATAAGTCGACCATCTTATGATATTAGAGATAGAAAAAAGTTCAAAACAGGAATATTAATATTGAACCTGTTAAGCTTTTCTATCTAGTCATTTTCATTAGTTATTCATCAAACATGTTTTATTTGGCTTTTAGCTAACCTGGATGTCACATATATACTGCAAATGCGACACTGACCACGCTTGTGCTATATCCACGAGCCACTTTTGTGATTGTTTCCAAAATTTGCAATTAGATCTCATTGTCTTCCTTTATTTACTCACAAGATTTACTTAGATTTTGTCAAAAGAAAAGATTAGGAATTTGAAGGAGAAGAGAAAGTAGTAGTGACTAGTGAGGCATCTGAACTTGTTGAAACAGTTAACATCCATTCATAGTGGCATGTTGTGGATTAGACAACAAAAAAAGGGCAAAACCTTGTCGGCCAAAAGATGTATTTAGTTTAGCAGCTATATATATATATATATATATATCATCCTAAAAGAAGAGATTTCTCTTATCTAGGGTTTGGTCGACATAGGGTCCCTCCAGTCTTTGAAACAAGAATATAGCCAATGCAAGGAGGTCTCTAGTGGAGTATTTAGGAGTCATGTCATGTAAAAGAAGAAGAACAAAAAAAAAGAAGTTTTAAATTATATACACTTGAGTGATTGTTTGATGGGATGTATTAGGGAAATAGTATATATATTAATTTTAATATTATTAATCTCTTGTTTGATAGTGTTTTTTAATTTATGTATAACTAATCTCTTGTATGGTTATATACGTTATTTGTTACTATTCTTATACATAATTTTTAAGAAAAAGTAGTATTTATAAAACAGCATCGCCCTTTTAAAACCTTTAATGCACCAAATCAGAAAGTCAAGAAAATAGTTCCAGCACAAGTAATCCAAGAATAATCCAACAATTAGCATTTCCACTTTCTCATTATCTCTTGGGATAAAACGATAAGCAACATAAACATTGTGCCCATTGAAAAGCACTATATTCTTTATTTGCAATGCGTCAATAGACCAATAAGAGAACATCAGACATTTTCCACTTTCAATATTCAGACAGTTTCGTGTCATCTGCCTATGCGAGATTAATTGACAGGTGTTGGACATAAGAGAAGTAAATTTGAATCAATTACTTAGGATTTAGTAGTTGTCTATCGAGGAACCTAGCTAACTAAAAGCATTACGTAACACAGCATCTCCAGTCTAAGGCCACTTAACAGCCTCCTACTCTTGTTTCTTTTTACCCTCTTGTAACAAATTTTTTAACCATTTTGTCACAAAGTCACTAGCCTAACCAATTTAGTTTTTTTTTTAAAATAAAATTGAAGCCATCACCTCCAGGCTATAGTCTTTGTTGTGTGGAACTAAAAAAGACTCTTATCATGTTTGTATATAAACAAAAAAGTACAAAATAGAAAGGGACACGAACCTTACCTCTATAATTAATGAATGAAAAGAAAGCTTAAATTAATACAAGCTATACAATCAGCTCACAAAAAAATTACATTTATCATATCTTCTTCTCATTGAGGGAAGTTGCCATCTATCTAGTTGAAATAGTTCCTTGACCTCTCTTGGTAACTGCTGGAGGGAATGATAGAAGGTGCTAGTTCCACTAGAAGATGCTAACTTAGCATGAAAATCCGTCACTTAATTTACTTCTCTGAAGCAATGAGAAATCTGTACAGTAGCATCTCTGATAGCATGAATAGTATCCATGATAATATTTTTTAGCTTAAGGTTGTTGGTTCCCCTGCTAAGAAGTATATTGGCAATCACCATGGAGTCCAGTTCAATATGAATCATGCCTAGTCCATGTTGGATGCACCATTTAGTGCCAAAGTTGGCCGCCATTGCTTCAACCTGATTGTTGTTGCTACTCTGTACAGGATAGAAAAAGCCATCAGGAAATCTCCTTCACTATCCCTAACAATACCTCTGATGTCTGCATCTCCATTTTCTCTAATGAAGCTTCTAACTGTATTGAGTTTGATTGTCATCCCCCACTCCCTCCCCATAGGTTTATTCCAAGTGACTTGCTTGATATTCGTTGTGTGTTGAAGTCTTTCAATCATATTGTAAATGTTGGGCCATGTACCCGTTAGGTTATAACTGGGATAAATGATTTAAAGGGCTGCTTGAATGTACCAGATAGTTTAAAATTCCATCTTGCTTTTGTAGAATTTTTTTGCTCGCCATATTTACAAGCCGTCCAACTTTTCCAAAGTTCCCAACAAATTACCACTAAAGCAATCTGTAATAGAAGCTTGGATATAGAATTTTTTGGATTAATGTCTCATCATTCCTTATTAATAACTCTGTTGATGGGCCACTAAAGGTAAGTGATTCTAAAGGAGCACCATCGTATTTCCAGATATGCTAGCTGCTTCTTGTTAAAGCTAGTTAATGATTAAAGCTAGCTAAGTTGGTGTGAATGAGAAATGGAGGGAAGAAGACAATAGAAGGAAAATGAAGTTTCAAAGCAAAGTTCCTTTGAAAAGGAGCTTTGTACCACATTGGTGGTAGAAAGGGAAAGTTATGTGCTTATATTAGAAAGCACTTCTTCTAGCTCTTAAAGGGTTAAGAAGAGGGACTCCCCTCGCGCCGTCGTCGTCGCTCGGCTCGGCTTCGGCTTCGGCTTCGGCTTCGGCTTCGGCTTTGGCTTCGGATTCGGTCAAATGATTTGATTGATAATCTTTTTGGACCAAATTTATTTAAAATTCAATCTTCATTTTCTGAAATTATTTTTAATTCCCGCGGGAAAAATATTAATTTGTTAACTGTAAACTTCCCAACGTTCTTATTTTTCAGAAAAAGGCATGGCCTTTCCCGCACAGGCACCAAGCCTTTCCGAACAGTCACAATTCGAGGCTATATAAACTATTCGTGCATTAAAAATTCTGCATTCTTTTCTGCAAACTGAAACATATCGAGTCATAGTGTGATTTCGTTCCCGAATTTGAGTTCGTCGAAGTCGTACGCGTTTGAGGTACCGCCACTCCTACGACAGGTATATCCGTTATATCCTGGGAGGAAATAATCCACAACCTCGGGTACAGTGAGGGGGTTAAATTCCTTAAGGACACACAGTGAATTCTGTGGTCTCGGATTTCTTCATTTCTGTGATTTTTTTTTTTGTGTCTCTTCTTCTTACTGGTTTCCAGTTTCTCGTTGCTTTGAACACGGACAATCGATAACACTTCTCCCTCCACAAAGGTGTGATGGATAGATTCATTGTTAGGCATATTGCAACAACAACATCTGGATGTTATTTGGTTGCCAAATCTAGCATGAACTTTATCAAAGGGAAGTTTACCTAAACACAATCTCCAAGTAAGAAATGAGAATTTAAAAGGAATAGATTTATGCCAAAACTTACTGAAGAACATATTTGTAGGTCTCTATTTGCGGTATGCCACTCATATTTATTTGAGTATTGGCCATCTTCACTACTATACCATACATCATCATCTGTACCAGTTGATTGGCCAATGTTGATATTTCTTATGGCTTCCACCATTTGATTTGTGAGTGTAATGCGCACCTTGTTCATGGCCCAGCCACCATTGTGAATAAACTCACTAATGTTGGTTTTATTACCAATGGAGGTAGTGATATTATTATTGCCATAAGCCAAAGGACATGTCATGGTCCAATTGACCCACCAGAAATTGCAGTCACCAAAGTTAATAAGCCATATCATATTGTCTTCTTCTTTGTCTCTAGCCCATAGCAAATGTTTCCAAGCATGTGAGTTGCCCAAGATCCATTTCTTTTTAACAGGATGATTCCTTGGTCAATATTAGCTATGAGAAAATCAGCCCATAATGAAGGTTTTGTTCTAAATCTCCACCATCTCTCGACAGTTAAGGTTGAAGAGATATCTTCAAGACTTTTAATTCCAATGCCACCTTCCTCTTTGGCAAAGCATAAGTTTTTCCAGGAGTTCTAATGATAATTATTCCCCCCACCCCCCAGTAGTTCCCCAAAGGAACCTAGCCATATTTTTTGAATGAGGTTAAAAGTACCTTTGGGAGGGTTTAGAGCAGTAAGTAAGCGTGTAAGTGGACAAAGACTGTAAAACACTTTTGATGAGAACCACTCTGCCCCCATAAGTTAACATTTTACCTTGTCATTCATTAAGCCTCTTTACAATTTTGGTAACCATGTTATCAAAGAAAGATATCTTTTACCTTCCAACATATATTGGACAAGGGAAGCTCTTGTCCACAAAGCATGTGCAATCTCTCAGCTTGTTGATTCTGTAAGCACTAGCTTTAGGGCCAGTGAGGAAAAATCTTTTACCTTTGTTGACAAGATGACCCGATGCCTTTTCATATTTTCTTATCTCTTTCATCACCATCTTGACAGTTTTTGAATTACCATCACAGAAGACAACAATGCCGTCAAAATGAGTTAGATGATTTATTTGAGGCCCTCTCGTATTCATAGAGAAGTTAGTGAAGTTTTTCTTGTGAATGAGGTTGTTCAAATATCTAGTTAATACTTCTGCAGCAAGAATAAAGAGAGAGGGGATAAAGAATCCCCTTGCTTGAGTCTATGAGAAGAGGAAAAGAAGCCATGTCTAGTACCATTAATAACAATCGAGTACCAAACATTCGAGACCATTCTCCAAATCATATCAGACCATTTTTTTACAGAATCCAAATTTATTAAGGACATCAATAAGAAAGCCCAAAGAGAGCCTATCATGGGTTTTAGCCATGTCAAGTTTCATAACAATATTTTCACCTTTGTTTGGTTTTGAGATATCATGAATGATTTTCTGAGTTAGCATCACATTTTCCGTGATTAGTCTCCCAGAGATAAAACCACTTTGATTTTCAGAGATTAGCTTGGATAGAAGAGGATTCAACCTTCTGGATAAAAGTTTTGAGATGATATTACTAGTGTAATTGCACAGACTAATAGGTCTGAGTTTTTCAAATCTGGACGGAGAATCCACCTTGGGGATAAGAGCAATGGAGGTGTGAGAGTAAAATTTAGTAAGGTTCTTCCTTTTAAAATCCATGACAAATCCAGTAATGTCCTCCTTGAAAATATCCCATGTAGCTTGAAAAAATTTCCCATTAAATTCATCAGGTCCCTCAGAGGTTTGAATGCTCATACTGAAAATAGTATTTTTAATTTCTTCTTCCGAAGGCATGGCAATAAACCTCTCGTTGTCTTCCTCAGTAATAAGGTTAGGAATGCAATTTAGGATATCATTGCTCATATTAGGCTGTTGGTTGAGATTGAAGAAACTCTTAAAGTGCTTGACAGCAGCCATAGCAATTTTACCCTCAACTTGTTGCCACCTATCTCTATGATTCTTCATTCTGTGAAGTTGAAGTCTTCTTCTCCTGTCCCTCAGAATACTATAAAAATAGCTAGTGTTGCAGTCACCATCTTTGAGCCAATATTGGTGTTCCATTTTTCCTGAATCGTATCTAGAAATCCAGGTTAAGTGGTCCAGAAGTTGAGGAAGCTGAAGTATTTGATGTGATGATGTCTCCACATGATTCCATAATGCTAATAAAATCTAGACTTCTACATGCTCGATATGGATTACCACCTAGTTTTTCAGGCGGATCTATGATAATGTTGAAGTCACCACCATACACCAAGGGCCATCAATAAGGTTCAGACTGAGATACTTACTAACAATTTTCAGCTTACTTTGAAGCCTCCACATAGCATTACCTTCAATATTGGTGTTCCATATTTCCTGAACCCTACCCGGAAATCCAGGTTGAGTGGTCTATAAGTTGAGGAATCTGAAGTATTTAATGTGATGATATTGGTCATTGTGATATTTCATTAGAAGGGGTCTATGATCAGAACCATTCCATACCAAATGTTTCACAGTGTTATTTTGGAAATGTTGAGCCCATTGATCATTGATCATAATCATGTCCAGTCTCTTCAAAATTCTTTTGCTAGGTCTTCTATTATTGAACCAAGTATATCTTGGACCAATGAAAACAATGTCTATTAATCCACAAGATTTCATAGTGCTAATAAAATCCAGACTTCTATAGGGTCGATAAGGATTACCACCTAGTTTTTCAGCCGGATCTATGATAATGTTGAACTCACCACCAATACACCAAGGGCCATTAATAGTGTTGTTCATGTTATGAATACTATCCCACAGACCTCTTCTTTCACTAGTAGTACATTAGGCATATACTGCTGCAATGAAGGTTCCTGGTTTACAGCATTTTCTTTCATATTGAGAGTAATTAGTTGTTCACTATTTACCAACACCTCAGTGTGATCCAGGTAGTTCCAGAAATACCAAATCTTACCATTGACATTAGCCTGACAATGTTGAAATCCTAAGAACCTTTTGTTTCCATTTATCTTACTCATATCAACAAAGGGTTCAAAGACCATAAAAACCACCTTGTTGATGTTGATAAGAAGTTTAAATCTGTGAATAGCCTTCTTGGATCTCACCCCTCTTATATTCCAGAAGATTTTACTAATCATTAGGTTGAGGGAGAGGTTTGTTGTTTGCTTCCTCTTCCTTTACCAGAAGGGAATGTGTTGTTTTTAGTTTGTTTTCCTATTTTTTCTCTTTCTATTTCTTCCACTAGGCATAAGTGCTTCACTTTTGTCTATGGAGTTTTCAGCTATCTCTGTGAGGTCTTTTTGGTTACTTTTCTTCTTGTCATTCTTTCTGATTCTGCTTCTTTCTATAGAATAGGAAAATCTATCTTCATTCTGATTTTAATAAGTAACCTCCTCTCCATCAGTCATTTTTTTGGATTCAACAGTTGCTTCTTCTTCCACGTGGTTGATTTTTCCTTGGTTGCAACATTCAAGCAGTTGGCTTTGATTTGTCGTGTGATCCCAGTTGATATCAACCCAAACATTTATAGCTTTTTGGTTTTTGATCTCCGAGGGAAAGCTAGTTGACTGGATATCCTCAGTTGTAGCCTCTGTGATTGCATTGTTGTCTTTATTGTCTCCCTTGTGTTTGTTTTGGTCACTGCTTTTTACCTTACTGCTCTTTATCTCCTTCCTTGTACTCTTTACTCTGATTTCCCTAGTATCACATGGGTTCCCCCTCCGCATCTCAATCTTGATTTAGGACATTCTCTTGGTGATTACCTTCGGTTATCAAGGCTGCTATTTGTAGTAAAACTGATAGGCTCTTGACATGATAGTGCTTCTTAGTGATCTTATTTCTGATAGCAAGTTTGAATTTGACACTGCTCTTCCTTTTGGCATTTTCTTTGCTTTCTTATTCTTTTTCTTCTTCCATTTTGTTTCAGCATCAATCTTTCATTGTAGTATAAAGCTGGTTGTTTTCTGTTTTACCTCTTCTTCCTCAATATTTTGAGTCTTTGTCTTCAGAGTCCGTTCACCCTTTGCTGGTTTATGATTCTTCATAGTATCAGTCTCATTTTTCTCTATCTTGTTGTTGTGGTCTTCTTCTTTACCAGCTACCTTGTTCTTGGTTTTTTGCTTCTTGTTCTTGTGTTGCACCTCCTCGGCATTAGTTGCATTAGTTGCAATCTTCTTATCTAAAGCCCTACATTCAATCACATTGTGTCCCATTTTTCTACACTATTTACAATAATGAGGTATGCCCTCATATTTCAATTTCGGAGTGTAACCATCTAGTGGTAAATTCTCATATTTGTGGCCTATGAATAGAAAGGTAGAGGCTTAAGGAGATTAACCTCCACCCTAATCTTGGACATACTTGATCTAGTTCTTCATAGGCAGCCCCGTCTAGAACCAAAAGGGTGTTATCGATTGTCCGTGTTCAAAGCAACGAGAAACTGGAAACCAGTAAGAAGAAGAGACACAAAAAAAAAAAAATCACAGAAATGAAGAAATCCGAGACCACAGAATTCACTGTGTGTCCTTAAGGAATTTAACCCCCTCACTGTACCCGAGGTTGTGGATTATTTCCTCCCAGGATATAACGGATATACCTGTCGTAGGAGTGGCGGTACCTCAAACGCCTACGACTTCGACGAACTCAAATTCGGGAACGAAATCACACTATGACTCGATATGTTTCAGTTTGCAGAAAAGAATGCAGAATTTTTAATGCACGAATAATTTTATTTTTTTTTTCCAGTACTTGAAAAATGAGGCATTGCCTCAGTTTATATAGCCTCGAATTGTGACTGTTCGGAAAGGCTTGGTGCCTGTTCGGGAAAGGCCATGCCTTTTTCTGAAAAAAAGAACGTTGGGAAGTTTACAGTTAACAAATTAATATTTTTCCCGCGGGAATTAAAAATAATTTCAGAAAATGAAGATTGAATTTTAAATAAATTTGGTCCAAAAAGATTATCAATCAATCAGATCATTTGACCAAATCCAAATCCAAATCCAAATCCAAATCCAAATCCGAAGCCGAGCCGAGCGACGACGACGGCGCGAGGGGAGTCCCTCTTCTTAACCCTTTAAGAGCTAGAAGAAGTGCTTTCTAATATAAGCACATAACTTTCCCTTTCTACCACCAATGTGGTACAAAGCTCCTTTTCAAAGGAACTTTGCTTTGAAACTTCATTTTCCTTCTATTGTCTTCTTCCCTCCATTTCTCATTCACACCAACTTAGCTAGCTTTAATCATTAACTAGCTTTAACAATCCCCCACATGAATGGGGAATGGCTATATGATGAAAAACATGCATGACAAAAAAAAACTGTGTGATTCGTATGCAAGGATTAATTGCATCTGGATAAGTAGATTTCTCTTTGAACTTTCCGTAGTGAGCATATGTTGGATATACTCGGTCAATCGGTAGATTTGATATCTTTGAACCGTCGAGCTTTGGTGTATACCTAGACAACCACATGTCACACAATTAACACTTTAACCGTTTTTGGTTCTCATTGTTTTGTTCGTTTCAGCCATGAACACTTCCTGGTTCATAAGTGCGTAGAGAGCTGGCCTTACAGAGTTCTCCTTGAAGCGGCTTACACTTCACACTTACATAGGTGATTCCTAAATGTGTCATCCCGTAGATACACTATTTGATATACCCCGTATCAAACTTAGAAACCATTAAAAAGCCTTAATGCTTTATCCTGGTACTGAACATTGTCTCATCACGAGAATGGACCAAAAAGTTATTGTGACAATGTTGAACCGTCATCAATGACTTTGTTTGATCTCTTTGAACCTAGATCTTGGGATCTCATGTCTTCTAGGTAGAGTTACCGCCACGATGACTTGTCCTCGGCCATAGTCCCATTCCCCTCGATGATCTTTCAACCACTTCTCTAGTTAGGCCTTTAGTTAGTGGATCCGACACATTATCTCTTGACTTAACATAGTCAATTGTGATAATTCCACTAGAGAGTAGTTGTCTAACGGTATTATGTCTTCGTCGTATGTGACGAGACTTTCCGTTGTACATAACGTTCCCGGCTCTTCCTATTGCCGCTTGGCTATCGCAATGTATGCATATAGGAGCCAACGGTTTGGGCCAAAATGGAATATCTTCTAAGAAATTCCGGAGCCATTCAGCTTCTTCACCGGCTTTGTCTAGAGCTATGAACTCAGATTCCATTGTAGAGCGGGCGATACATGTCTGTTTGGATGACTTCCAAGACACTGCTCCTCCACCTATAGTAAAAACGTATCCACTTGTGGATTTAGTTTCAGTTGAACCGGTGATCCAATTTGCATCACTGTATCCTTCAATAACTGCAGGATACCTGTTATAATGCAAAACAAAGTTTTGAGTATGTTTCAAATACCCCAAAACTCGTTTCATTGCCAGCCAATGATTTTGGTCGGGATTACTCGTGTAGCGACTTAGTTTACTTATAGCACACGCAATATCAGGTCGCGTACAGTTCATAATATACATCAAACTTCCCAACACTCTGGCATAATCCAATTGAGAATGACTTTCACCTTTATTCTTTGCAAGAGCAAGGTTCATATCAATTGGCGTCTTTGCAACTTTAAAGTCCAAATACTTGAACTTTTCAAGTATTTTTTCAATATAATGAGATTGAGACAATGCTAGACCTTGAGGAGTCTTATGGATTTTAATTCCCAGAATTAAATCGGCAACTCCTAAGTCTTTCATATCAAACTTACTAGCAAGCATGCGCTTAGTAGCATTTATGTTAGCAATGTTGTTACTCATTATTAACATATCATCCACGTATAAACAAACAATGACGACGTGGTTCGGAGTGTTCTTAATGTAGACACATTTATCACATTCATTTATCTTGAATCCATTTGACAGCATCGTATGGTCAAATTTTGCATGCCACTGTTTTGGTGCTTGTTTTAGTCCATAAAGAGACTTAACAAGTCTACATACCTTCTTCTCTTTCCCTGGAACTACAAACCCTTCGGGTTGTTCCATGTAAATTTCTTCCTCCAACTCTCCATTTAAGAAGGCTGTTTTCACATCCATTTGATGGATTTCAAGACCGTACACGGCGGCTAATGCTACTAACACCCGAATAGATGTAATCCTCGTTACCGGCGAGTATGTATCAAAGTAATCAAGACCTTCTCGTTGTCTAAACCCTTTAACAACTAGTCTTGCCTTATATTTTTCAATAGTGCCATCAGCTTTCATTTTCCGCTTGAAAATCCATTTGGAACCTAAAGGTTTATTCCCTGGAGGAAGATCAACCAATTCCCAAGTATGGTTGTTCAATATGGATTCTATCTCACTATTGATTGCCTCTTTCCAAAATTGAGCTTCCGATGAAGACGTAGCTTCGTTGAACGTTCGAGGCTCATTTTCCAACAAAAATGTTAAAAATTCTGGTCCAAAGGAAGTAGTCGTCCTTTGACGTTTGCTACGTCTTGGATTTTCCTCATCAGGAATGTTTTCCTTTATTTCTTCCCGAGGTCGTTTAGATTCTTTGCTAGACGACGCACATTCCTTTTTATACGGATATATGGTTTCAAAGAAGTCAGCATTATCTGATTCAATTACCATATTCACCTGAATGTCGGGATTTTCTGATTTGTGAACCAGAAATCTATATGCCTTACTATTTGTGGCATATCCTATGAAAACACAATCAACGGTTTTAGGTCCTATTTTTACCCTTTTGGGTTTAGGAACTTGCACCTTGGCCAAACACCCCCACACTTTGAAGTATTCCAAATTGGGCTTCCTTCCTTTCCACTTTTCGTATGGAATAGATTTTGTTTTGCTATGGGGCACTCGATTGAGTATTCGGCTAGCTGTTAGAATGGCTTCCCCCCACAAGTTCTGGGGTAAACCAGAACTTATTAACAGGGCATTCATCATTTCTTTCAGTGTTCTATTTTTTCTTTCCGCAATTCCGTTTGATTGTGGCGAGTAAGGAGCAGTTGTTTGATGAATAATGCCATATTCCAAACATATTTGTTCAAAAGGAGATTCATATTCACCGCCCCTGTCACTCCTTATCATTTTAATCTTTTTGTTAAGTTGAGTCTCAACTTCAGTTTTGTATTGCCTGAACGCTTCAATTGCTTCATCTTTACTATTAAGTAAATAAACGTAGCAATACCGCGTACTATCGTCAATAAAAGTTATGAAATACTTCTTTCCACCGCGAGATGGAATTGACTTCATGTCACAAATATCTGTATGGATTAAGTCTAAAGGACTTGAATTCCTTTCAACTGACTTATAAGGATGTTTAGCATACTTAGATTCAACACAGATTTGACATTTTGATTGATTGCATTCAAACTTAGGCAATACTTCCAAACTAATCATTTTTCGCAAGGTTCTATAATTGACATGTCCTAAACGTGAATGCCATAAATCATTTGACTCAAGCAAGTAAGACGAAGCAGAAACTTTATTATTATTAGCAACAACCATTACATTCAGTTTGAAAAGGCCCTCTGTGAGGTAGCCTTTTCCTATGTACATTTCGTTCTTACTTATTACAACCTTGTCAGAAACATAAACACATTTAAAACCGTTCTTCACTAGAAGTCCGGTAGATACAAGATTTTTCCTAATTTCAGGAACATGACAGACGTTGTTGAGAGTCACCACCTTGCCAGAGGTCATCTTCAGCAGTATCTTTCCATAACCTTCAATCTTGGCCGTTGCAGAATTTCCCATATATATTGTTTCGTCGGGCCCGGCGGGAGCATATGAAGCAAAGGCTTCTCTAACAGCACAAATGTGGCGAGTGGCGCCAGAGTCAATCCACCACTCTTTCGGACTTCCCACTAGGTTGCACTCGGACAACATAGCGCACAAGTCATCAACCTCCTCGTTTGTTTCAACCATATTAGCCTGACCCTTCTTCTTTTCCTTTTTCGGAGCACGACAGTCTGCAGCTTTGTGTCCGATTTTTCCACAATTATGGCAGTTTCCCTTGAATTTCTTCTTGTTGGGATAGTTCCTTGGTCCCGATGCCTTTTTCCTCTTTTTCATATTAGTTGGGGCAGTTTCAACTATATGTGCTCCCCCTATGGTTGATCTCCCATTTGCCTTTTTCTCCGCTGCCTTGTTATCTTCCTCGATTCTCAACCGGACGATGAGATCTTCCAATGTCATCTCCTTTCGCTTATGTTTCAAGTAATTTTTGAAGTCCTTCCATGAAGGAGGCAACTTCTCTATCACTGCCGCAACTTGAAACGCCCCACTAATCACCAAACCTACAACAAACAACATGTAAGTGACGGGGCACTGAATACTTTTGACAAAGGCATTAATTAAATTTATACCTTCAGCGAGGAGATCATGGAGGATAACCTGCAACTCTTGAACTTGAGTGACAACAGACTTGCCATCTACCATTTTGTAGTCCAAAAACTTGGCAGCGATAAACTTCTTTAAGCCAGCATCTTCTGTTTTATATTTCTTTTCCAACGCATCCCATAGTTCTTTTGATGTTCCCACATTACTATAGACGTTGTAAAGATCATCCTCCAGTCCGCTAAGAATGTAATTCTTGCACAAAAAATCTGAGTGCTTCCACGCCTCAATTACAACAAATCGTTCATTTTCAGGTGTTGATTCCGGCGGAACCGGAATATCCTCCTTAATAAACTTTTGAAGGCTTAAAGTAGTTAGATAGAAGAACATCTTTTGTTGCCATCGTTTGAAATCAATCCCGGTGAATTTTCCGGGCTTCTCTGCCGGAGCCGGTGCTGGTGCAGTACGACTGGAGGACGCAGCATTGCTCGTAGAACCAACCACGGGGGCTGGTGTGGCAGTAACAGTAGCAGTAGCATTCAAATTTGGAGTTTGGTCTCCCATTTCTGTCGTAGGAAATAACAGAACACTTTAATAATCGATGAAGATTTTATTTCTTCAAACCGAATCAAATTTACACAAACAGAATTAAAACAAACTTCAAATAGAATGTAATAAACTGTATGTAGTATACTTGATGAAGTTTTTATATCTTCAAATCAAGTACCCAAATGAGTAGAAAGTTCTGAAAACTTTAATCTCAACCGGAGTAGAAAATCCGAAGATTTAGTCTCCAAACAACATACAAGTTCGTTACATGCAAACAACAAAATTACAAGTTTCTTTTATTTTCTGGACAGTCACAATTTTATGTTAGGAAAAACTGTACGTAGTCACTGTTTTATGTAAGAATTTTTTTTTCTGTACTGTTGTATCGTTCTGTAACGTTTTAATCAACAGCAGATGAACTCGGAAATAATAATATAAATTCCTTAAGCTTGTTATCGATTGTCCGTGTTCAAAGCAACGAGAAACTGGAAACCAGTAAGAAGAAGAGACACAAAAAAAAAAATCACAGAAATGAAGAAATCCGAGACCACAGAATTCACTGTGTGTCCTTAAGGAATTTAACCCCCTCACTGTACCCAAGGTTGTGGATTATTTCCTCCCAGGATATAACGGATATACCTGTCGTAGGAGTGGCGGTACCTCAAACGCCTACGACTTCGACGAACTCATATTCGGGAACGAAATCACACTATGACTCGATATGTTTCAGTTTGCAGAAAAGAATGCAGAATTTTTAATGCACGAATAATTTTTTTTTTTTCCAGTACTTGAAAAATGAGGCATTGCCTCAGTTTATATAGCCTCGAATTGTGACTGTTCGGAAAGGCTTGGTGCCTGTTCGGGAAAGGCCATGCCTTTTTCTGAAAAATAAGAACGTTGGGAAGTTTACAGTTAACAAATTAATATTTTTCCCGCGGGAATTAAAAATAATTTCAGAAAATGAAGATTGAATTTTAAATAAATTTGGTCCAAAAAGATTATCAATCAATCAGATCATTTGACCAAATCCAAATCCAAATCCAAATCCAAATCCGAAGCCGAGCCGAGCGACGACGACGGCGCGAGGGGAGTCCCTCTTCTTAACCCTTTAAGAGCTAGAAGAAGTGCTTTCTAATATAAGCACATAACTTTCCCTTTCTACCACCAATGTGGTACAAAGCTCCTTTTCAAAGGAACTTTGCTTTGAAACTTCATTTTCCTTCTATTGTCTTCTTCCCTCCATTTCTCATTCACACCAACTTAGCTAGCTTTAATCATTAACTAGCTTTAACAAAGGGTTCTAACGGAGCTGAGAATTTGTTTAATATAGTGCCATGTGTGCATATGGAAAGGCAGTCCCGGCAGTTATACCCACGCTGGGGCAACAAGGAGAGCTTCCTCAGGTTTAAAATCAGGGAACCATTTTTGTAGCCACATTTGCTGACCATCAATTTCAGTCACTCTTTTAAACCAGTTTGCCAATCTTCCTAGTTGAATAGATCGTTGAAGACATTGTAATTGTCATTAACACCAATTTTGGTAGATCCTTTCAGAGTTATCTGCTCCTTAAACCTTGACCTAATTCTATCAATTTGGGGGCGGGGTTTAAGAAATCGACCAACAATTGTGTACTTACATTCTTCTGCCATTAATGTCATTGTAGTCCTTAGCCTTGAATATCACTGCTGGCATTTCATTTAGAGTTGTATGCTTTGCAATAACTTGCTCCATTTCATGGCGAATTGGGTTCGAATTAGAAGAAGACGGACCTGTGACCGATGTCGCATAAGAGATTTTCTTTTGAATTTTTTTGTGGTTAGTTTTGCTCCCTCAAGAGGGATGTTTTTCTTCTCCTTGCTCGTTGGAAGTAGGGCTCCCGACGGCTCTAGCTGGTGGAGCATAGAGATACGTGATGGATAATATAGTCGTTGACTTTTGGCCGTTAGAGAGAGTATTATTTTTAGAGAGATAATTATTTTTTATTATCACTTCACTTTTGCTATAATGCCTGACAATTTAGTTTTGCATCGCATAAGACCTATTATAAAGAAGCATTTCCAATTAAGACGGAGAAATTTCATTCATTCCACAATATTCTTAGATGACTAAACATCAACGTCAAAATTGTAGTTTTCAATGGACTCACTCTACAAATAATAGGCAAATTTCAGAAATCTGATTCAAGATTACTTGGATAAAGATTTGTTTCGGATAGTAGACTGTCCAATGGGGACTGAGATATCACTGTTTGCGGGAGCAATAGAGATCAATACGATGCCTGCTGGCCTAAAGAAGTTGTCTGACCCACAGAAAAAGTTGGAGGCGGATGAGCCCATTCCACAAGACTCAAGCCCTGAAAGCGTGGCAAGTCATCATCGATCAGAATACTCTACCTTTCTTTCAGTAGACTAACAGTTAATGTACTTAACTCCGAAGAAGACTTGAATTCATTTACCAAAAATTGAGGAGGTTTATTTAGAAGAATTTGTTTTCCTCAAAGTCCTAGCTTAAGTTATGTATTTACGTACCTAGTGAATATTGTATTGTACAAGTTCTTTTTTAATATACAGTAGTGTGTGTTTAGTCAGAATCTTAAGTGTGTGTTCAACTCTATGATGGCTAATGTATTGCACAATCTTCATTCATCTCCCAACTTTATCTTGGACTTGGATTCTTCTCTTGCAAAATTCATTATCCACGGCCTAAAAATGAAGATTTTCATCCAACCAAATTTTTTGTTTATCTCTTATGTTTAATGAGATCTTAATCCATGTTCCAAAAGAAAAACGACTGCTCTTTTTTCATCATTTTTTTCTCCCTTTGAACAACAATTTGTAAGTGTTATTGCTTGTCGCTATACTTGCTACTGCTTTTGGTTTATATATATATATATATATATATATATATATATATATATATATATATATATATATATATATTGTTTCGAGAGTCTACCGAAAACAATCTCTCTACCTTCTAAGAAGGTATGAAAAAAGTTTGCGTATACGTTATACCTCCCATGTCTTATGGAATTTCATTAGGTTTGTGTTGTTGCTATTGCTGAACAACTTAAAGATGCCGAACATAATAGAACTGTCATGTTGTTTTCTTTCAAAAAATTTCCTTTGTTTTCAATTTTTCTCTTAACTTCCTATTCTTTTACCCTAGGAGCAATGTTAGCTTGGGGATGGCGAAGGAAGAAAAAGGGATTTATTCTGCATAAATTCTTATGCCAAAGTGAGAGGTTTTTGCAGTTTCTCCCAGTACTTTCAAAACCCTACTGGAAATATTCTCTCCCTTAATTTTATATGCCCAAAAAGCCATTTTTATATTCTTCTATAGTAGTGTGTCTGCAACACCTTCACATACGAGAAGTTTTATTATATATTTCGTACAATTGATATTAGTTGTATGAGATTTTTTTTTGTCTCAAAAAATTGTGAATTCCAATCTTATACTTCTAAATTTATAAAATTTGAACAAAATTATAAAATAAAAAAAATATCTCATACAACTAATGTTATTTATATAAAACCCAAAATAAAAATTTTCATTTCACATACAAATGTAGAGTACATATAAAACTGTAAATCAGTCTCAAGAAACAAGAAATATTTTTGTAATATAGTTTGATGTGCTTCTTTATCCTCTTTTAAGTGGCCAGCTTCTTTTCATAAGTTCAAGAGCCACCCACCTTGAAAAGTTTAATCTGCTTTAATAAGAAAAGTTGGAGAGAAAGAATTAGATAATTGATTTTTACCTATGTGTCTAATGATTAGAGCATATGAAAAAAAAAAATCATAATGGAATTCTAAAAGTGGAAAGAAGAATGGAGAAGATATTAATGATCAGATTAATGAGTTCACTTAGTGGCTAACCTGATGGAGCTTATGATTGGGAATTCCTTGTTATGGCAAAGCTTTAACGGCAAAACTCTTTAGACTAAAAAGTTGATTTTCTTTCTTAAACATGAATCATGGTTTTAACTAGATTGATTAAACTTAAATTAATAGTTGCTGATGGACCATTCACCCACACTTGAGGGTCGTTTGCAAGCATGATATTAAAAATATAACCCGGAATAAAAAGTGGAATTACTTTATTCTATGTTTGGTTAAAAATTTTTACTTCGATATAAGTAATTTTAAAATTATTTATTCCATATTATTGGTACATAATATCCTTTTCAAAAGCTTTTCTTTCAATAGTCATTTAAGAAAGGCGAAGTTTAATTTGAAAATAACTGTTTATTTTAATTTATTGTGTAGCATCAAGCATATATGTATTTTATGTACACATCATATTTGATAAATCAAATATTTATTCAGTAAAATATATTGAAAAAATAATCTTGCCAATATTTAATCTACATACTTAATTTTTACAGATAAAACAAACAACACCGTATTGTATAGGCTCTTTTTATTAGCTTCGCATCCATTGTTTGGCATCCACATATCTTTTTTGTTTAAATTCAGCAAAATCAATTTATGTCCGGCCTATTCTTTTTTGTGCATTTTTCTTTCTTTTGTACACCTTTCATAAATTTATAATGTAATTCTATATATTTCACATTTGAATTTACATATACAATATATACCATTATCAAGGGGAAGTTTTATTATTTAGGTTAGATATTTTCACTGTAAAAAAATGGGTTAGCCCGACTAAATTCGAGTTTGTTTGGTTCTCGCTGTATGGGTAAAACAATCTAAATCGAACTTCATATTCATTGATCGAGCCCTGCAACCCCTTATTAAGAATGAAAGAATACTTATTACTGTATCATAAGTGTTATTGATAATTTTGTATATGTTTTTAGAAAGTACAGACTGATATGTGGGGGCGGAGATAGCTAGGGCAGGGGCGGATCTATTGCCCAGAATACATGGCATATGAATCCATGATTTTTCGTCAAACTTTATATATATATAAACAAAAATAACATATATAGTATATTTTCACATGTGAGGTCTGGGGAGGATTGTATGTATGCAGACATTACCCTTACCTAGTAAAGATACATGCTACAGAGGTTTTTTCCAATAGACAATCGCCTTAACTAAGTAGAGAGGAGGAGAAGAAGAAGCCGAGAGAGAAAAGGAAAAAAAGAGAAGGGAGAGGGGGACGAAATAAGTAGCACCAAAATAGTTACAATAAGAAAATAAGATAACCGAAACAAACTAAATAACATGATGTAATATAAACATAAAAATACAACAGTACATGGGTGCTTCTAGTACTATTAGTAAAAGGGAAAAAACTCTTATATGTCTTCTTATCTTCTACCTTAATCCTCGATCTCCACTCTCCTATCAAAGGACATATTCTTAGTGATCTGAAGTCACGTCATATCCTACCTAATCGCCTCTTCCCAGTATTTCTTAGGTCTGCCTCGACCTCTTCTCAAAACTGTCATGGTCAACCTCTCGCACCTCCTAACAGAAGCGTCAACGCGTCTCCTTTTAATATGGCTGAACCATCTCATCCTCGACTTCCGTATCTTGTACTCCATGGAGGTCACTCCCACTTTGCCACGAATAACTCCATTCCTATTCTTATCCCTCATGCTACACCACATATCCATCTCAACATCCTCATTTCTTCTATATTTATCTTCTGTACATGAGAGTTTTTGACGGGTCAACACTCTGCGCCATATAGAAGTGTTGGTCGAACCTCTACTCTATAAATTTTACTCTTGAGTTTTGGCAGCACATTCTTATCACAAAGAACACCAGATGCAAGGTTCCATTTCATCCATGATGCTCTCATATGATGTCTGACATTCCCGGCTATCTCTCCATTATCCTGTATAATACATCCGAGATACTTGAAACTACATTTTTTTGGGATGATTTGATTATCGAGCTTCACATACACATCAACTTCAAGGGTCCCATTTTTGAATTTGCACTTCAAGTACTTTATTTTTGTCTTGTTCAACTTTAAATCTTTAGATTCCAAGGTGTGTTTCCAATCTCCAACCTTGCGTTAACCCCGCCTTGAGTCTCGTCTATCAACACTATTTCATCTGTAAATTACATGCACCAAGGCATCTCCCCTTAGGTGTGCCGCGACAACACGTTCATCGCCATGGAAAATAGGAACGACTAATAGTCGATCCCTGATGCAGCCCCATCATAACTGAAAAGTGTTCTGAGTCTCCTCCCACAATCCTCTCTCAAGTCTTTACACCATCGTACATATTCTTAATCATCCTAGTATACGCTTCGCCGCTAATCTCCAAGCATATCCATAGAACTTTCCTCGAGATTAATATTATTTGTTAGCTCCGCAGTCTCAAAAAGTTAAATGGTGCAGTTAGTTGAATAATGAATTATTTATTAGGGAAATATGATTGATTCACACTTAATAATGAATTATTTATTGGGGTGCACCTATATTTTGTAAATATTATGGATTTGCTTCTAGTGTTGGGTGACGAAGTAGGAAGAGTAGAGATAAATAATGTCCAAAAAATTAGTATCAAAGTGTCCTACTTTTACCAAATTTCTATCTATCAGACATGGCAACTGGGTATAGACATGACGTAAAGGCAAATATAAAAGCTTTGCTATCAAAAGAGCCAAAGGCCCCTATGCATTGCAGCCTGTCTCCTATAACCCTAAGCTTAGGCCTCAAAGCCCTACATTTTCGTATAGTACATTTACATCCTGTCTCTTGATATATACTTATCAACAAAATGCAAAGTCTAATCTTTTAAAATCCTCTTCATCTTCAACATACCTGCATTTCAATTCTGACTTTTTTTTCACAACTTATGCTTGCTTTATTTCAATTTATGTAAACTTTTACTGTTTAATTTGTGTCACAAAGAATGACTTTTTTCTTTATTTTAAAATAATGTACATTAATACAAATATTTATAACCACATAAAGTATTTATGTCTTATTTATACCGTAAGTTTAAAGGTCTTTCTCTTTTTTTTAATAAATCACATAAGCTAAAACAAAGGGAGTACTTATTTACAACGTTAATAATTTTTATTTTATTGATGTATATAAATTTAACTTATCGTAATAGATTATTTATCTTAATATTAATTAAATAAATAGTTGTACTTATTATGGTCATTGCTTATTATCTAGGGCCTTGATTTCACTGTAAATATAAAAATTAAACTCCTCATATTCATTTGTCACATGACATTTTTCAGGTTAAAATGTTTCGTGTCATTTTATTTGAATACGGCTTATGTTAGATAGTTATACTGATATTTGTTATATTGGAATTAATTATGCTGCTATTATTTTCTGTCAATTATTTTATATGTTGTATTATAACAAGACAAGAACAATTTAGTATAATCCTTTAAGAAGGGTTTGGGAAGATAGTGTGTACGCAGACATTACCTCTATCCTAGCATAAAGAGAATATTTTCAATAAACCCTTGACATCCTTCTTTCCAAGAATTCCCCATATTGCTCTTGGGGTGACTCAACTCACATCTTAGTTAAAAGTGGAGAGTGCTTACCCTTGATATCTTGTATTAAAAATAATAATTGTATAATTTTAAAAAAAAGATATAAAATATTTTGCATTTTAATCCCGAAATAAATTATTAATATGATATTAAATTTTTATATCATCAGTATATCTATTTGTAACTTCCACCAAGAGACCACTTAATTCTTCCATACTTGTTAGGGTGCTGTGACGGATTCGCGTACAATGTATATTGGCATATTGCAGAGACTTTGATAGGTGGACGAGATGTTTTGTTCCTATAAGCAATTAAACTCTACCACCCTAAAGCCCTACTTCTACTACCTAAGATTGGGTGACAACTGATATATAACACTGCCTAAGTTCTTAATGTCTCCACTTTTAACAGTTGTACTTTCTATATTAACACTGCAGTTTATGGTACTTCGTCCTAATTTAAATGATATTATTTGAGTAGACATAAAATTTGAAAATAAACAAATTAAAATTTGTAATCGAAATCAAACCCTGATATTTAAGATATAGTAACAAACCTACAAAGCTTTTTTGTATTATATTTACATACTCCGGTATCTTCCTTGTTTGTATATCTTTTTTGCGATAATTTTTGGAGTCGAGTAAGGGTGAAGTAATTTTAAGCAGATTTACAATTCTGGCTATCATTTTGAGGGTATTGCCCTTATATTAAATTTATGGTTGGTAGTCACTTTGGATTGACGGAATTGGCCCTAAACTACCTTTTTCGGGCATTTAAGGAGTCATTTTGTTTAAAATTAAAATATTTTAGAATTATTATGAAATATTATTTTGTATTACATGTCTATAACTCCTAAAGAAATTACTTTTACTATTTCTTTTTAGTAAGCAGATAACTCCCACTATTTTTCACCGTTATAGTTGTAACTCTCACACCTCCATAACCTCTCCATGAATTTTTCCCACGACTCAATAGTTAGTGCCATGTTTATGATATCCCTTTGTATACCTCAATGTCATCCTATAAATAGAGGGTTTGGACATACATTGTATACACTTGAATACATGAAATCTTTAGAGGGTTTGGACATTACATTGTATACACTTGAATACAAGGAAGAAATAAGATTTTCTCCTCTCTTTCTCTCTACATTGTTGTCTATCTTTTTATTTTGTATTATTAATTTCAGCTAAGTTTTGTAACACGTCATAAATACGAATGCTATTTTATTTTCGCTAATACTTCCTAAAAGAAGTGAAACCTTTCATAGAAGCAACAGCTGCTTTTGCTATTTTGCCGAGGAAAACTTTCATTACATCTTGATAAAGATTTTGTGGTGAGCACTAAAGATGACACTGTCGAGTCATTGATTTAGTCTTATGTGCATAAAGATGAGAAAGGTAAAATTTATAATGCAATAGCATAGTTAATATCATATTGATCTCAATCCAGTCTCATCTAATGATAATATTTACTTGACCTTACTTTGATGTATCATCTTATAATATGAGGATGAGTGTTAGATATCCTTGCTTCAAATTCATGAAAATTAAGATTAATATTAACCACAAAAGGATTGTATTTTGAACCGTGCAACAGTGATACTCTTGCATAGATACGTGATAACTTATAAATCTAATTAGATTATTTTTACGATTGATAGTTTTTACTAAGAAGCAATCCCATTCTTATTTTTAGAAATGGTGCCAGTAAATTTTAAAAGCCGGTCATGCATATGTGTGATACAAATGTTGCTTCTTTATGTAACACATGAAAAAAAGATATTTTACAAAAGCATATGTAAACCAGTGTCTAATTTTTAGTCAAAATTACTTATCATATACATGTGTCATTTGGTTCTCATGGCTTTTTATTAGGCACGAAACACTATGTCTTGATTATAATAGTCTTTACTGTTTTTCATATATATATATATATATGAACCAATAATTTGAAAAGGTTAATATCTGGATAGTTTATTGGGATACCTTTTGTGTAAATACAGAATATGCTAGTAACATTGATTAAGCTTGATTATTTTTTGGAGTAGAATATATCTTATTACACTTTGGATTAATTAATAGTTATTGGTATACAGTATTATATCTAAACAATATATTTTAATAATTTTACATATAGTATATTAGTACATAAGTATTTACTGGACCAAAATTAATCATTGATAATATCCTTTATCATTTTTAATTCACTTATTTTTATGATAGTGTTTACTATGTTGAACTTACTAAAATTTAATTTATGGCTATGTAAAATTATATTACATTGCTTGAAGTAAGTTAAACAATTTGTGATAAATATTATATAAGGATAAGGCGGTGGATTCAAGTCCCAACGCACCACGAAGATAAGGCATCGGGTTCTGAGTCCCGATGCTCCATGATTATAAGAGTTGGGTTCGAGTCCCAACTAATTATGGGTTAGCATGCCTTTTTATGGTAAGGCATTGGGTTTTAGTCCCAAATGCGTCATATTGACGAAATAATGATGACAAATATATATATATATATATATATATATATATATATATATATATATATATATATATATATATATATATATATATATATATATATATATATTCATGAAAAAACATGAAGCTTGTCCTACTTAATTTGCATCATTCTTGAAGAGAATGTGGTAGCAGTGCATAATAAATCTAAATGAAGACAAGTGGTTGACCAATGAACATGGGCGTGCCAATGACAATAATAATATCATCATCATGGTAATTGTAAAAATGAGAACAATAAGGGTTCTCAAATATTCCTACAAAATGAGAAGGTGACGTTTGTCGTCAATGTGGTATGAAAATAATAAGCATGCCCATATGATTATAGTCCACTTGAAGAGAATGTGACTTGTGATATGCATTGTAAATGCGAACTCATTCTTGAAAGTGAATGTGAAAATATATATGTGATTCAAATCATGCATAAGAATGTGCTTATGTAAGATTGGATAAATACCACAACTCATCTTTAAGGGAGGTTTGAGAGAGATAAAGATATTGAATATTGCAATGTGGTTACATAAATATGTCATTCGCGTATATATAGTACGCCAAAAAATATTTTGACATGCCTTATAAAAGGTCATTAAAGGCAAAAGTAAAGCAAGAAATGAGTCTTGTCTATAATGTTTTTGATTGTGACAATGATAAGATAATTATTTAGTGGAGGAAAAATTCACTACATGGATGGTGGTATAAAAGATCTTGTTGTACAAAATTATTGAGAACTCCGAAAGAGCGAATTTGTTACTACCCAAAATAAATAAAATTATTCATGGCATTGATGGTAGTAAGTCTAAAAAGAAACTTTTTGAGTTTCAAATATATTAGCCAAAGTGGTTAGCATAATGAGACTATAAATGACAGGAAGATTGAATATCTTCATGTTTACTATAATCATACCGGATAAATATGAAAAATTACCCGATTTTTCTTCTATTTGTACTACAAATGTATAAGCATGGGGATGGAATCATATGCCATAGTAAATTAAATATTTACTGAAACAAATATTAGTTAGCACGACCGGTTGGCTATTCCGGTTCATTTATGATGCGAAAAATTGATTGAGAATTCACATTAGCATATATTGAAGATATAGAAGATTCTTCAAGAATTCTCTTGTGCTACTTATTTTCATGATATACCAGTCAAGATTAGATTGAATCCCTTTAAATCTAGAACGAATAAAAGGTGATATATATATATATATATATGCCCAGTCATCTGCCATGTGGACCGTTTATTATTATATGATTTTAAAATATACATTTATTGTATGGTCACATGTGCGTTTGTTATCAACTTGCAATTTGGATTTTGCAAGGTTGATTGCTCAAATTACTAGTGTACAGTTCCAGAATATAAATTATGATGATTAACTTGATAATGCTGGTTTAAATCAAAGTTGGTTTAGAAGAAGTTGTATGCCTCCAATTATAGCTAAACCATTGGTTACGAGAACAGAACTCCCAAATAGAAATTTGGTATGAGGTGTATTATTTAATATACAATAGCACTTGTATGCATCTAACCAACAATTTATAATAATTGGTTCAGGGACAGGAACCAAATAATTTTCATCTAGAAATATGATTGTGCTGTATGGTTTAATTATGCTACAAAAATACATAAAGATGGTTTCCTAAAGAAAGTTGGGAAATGTATTGGTGATTCAAACATTAGGGGGAGAAAAAAGGCAGACAAAAAAGTGATACTTGGAATGAATTATTATGAATATATCTATATCCTCGTACAAGAAAATGTGAACTTGAAGTTCAAATGATAATTCATTTTTAAAATATTGCCAGGAGCATTTGCTGACCCAAATATAAATGGCATATTTCAGTTGTTAATGCTCCAAATAGAATAAAGTCCACGATGGACATAGTCTCTGGAACGCATGAACTGAAATAGACTAATCGGTTCCAAATATAAAACTCCTTGAAGAAGGAGATGAGCAAATGATAAATATGGTCATATTAAGGAGGCAAGTGTTGTATAAGAGCACCATGACATAACGCTTTATACAACCTCACGGAAGAGGATAAGGTAATTAAAATAAATGAGATCTCGATAAGTTATATTGTGTGATGATGGAACCGATGTAAAATGATCATCGATGATATTGTTGATATAATGTAACACTCAATATTATGAATATTGACGAGGATCTGAGCTCAAATCTATTACTGAATTTGAACGGATAAATGATTGCTCAATGAAAAATACGAAATTAAGAATGACTTCACTTGAAAAGCGTGAAGTTTTGGACTGATAGTCCCAACACCTGAAAGTATAAAATCAGTGGAGTGGCACAAGATTTTATGTAAATGTCCTAGCATTGATTATATGGAAACATGTTCCCTTGTGGTGGGTCCAACTGCTTTCAAATTTTAGTCTGGCAATACCTGTTAAATTTGATATGCGTATATAAAAATCATTGAAGGAATTAAACATGTCTAAAGCATATTAAGGTTCCAAAGAAATTCATTAAATAAAGCTTCAGCAAACCCTTATGTGGATTAAAGCAAGCATGGTGTGCAAGATTTATTTTTGTGTCTGTTGCAATTGATGCACAATGTATCTTGCTAGAACCATGAGTATAATAATATGCTAGCGAGATCTAGTTTTATTCATGTACGAAGATATTGGAATACTATTAGTACCATACTGCAAAAGGAATCCTTGATATAGATTTGTTTATTCTAACAAATATTGTCAAGGTTTTGTTGGTTATGCAAATGCAGGCATTTTTCGGAAGTTCGTTCTTCAAACATTCTTTTTGCATGTGAGAGTACTGCTATATTATTATTTTACAAGGCAATTAATTGTTAATACTTATTCAAGTCATGCCAATATAAGCAACTGATAAAGCAAGGGGCTCAATACACAATAAACATGTGACTTGACTTTGAACAGAAGATTCCAATAATACTAAAGATAATGTTGTTTGCTTATATCAATTAAAAGAAGGATTATCGAAGGAGACAAAACACATTCACTAAAGGTCTTCAACAAATTTATCCAAGTGACAATTAAGCAGAATAATTCACCATCTCAAGATTAGAGAAGTTGTTATACAAGACTGGAATTTGTCGTCTCCGAGAGATAAAGTGATGTTTTCATCAGGGAGAGGCATATACGCGATGTACTCTTTTTTCCTTAGTTAAGGTTTTATTCCATTGGGTTTTCCTGGTAAGGTTTTTAATGAGGTGGCAAGTAATGCATATTTCTAGATATGTGCACTCTTTTTCCTTCACTAAGATTGTTTCCACAAGATTTTAAGGTTTAACGAGGCACATTATCCGTAGACATACAAGTGGGAGTATTATGAAATATTATTTTATAGTGAATGTATATAACTCCTAAAGAAGTTACTCCCATTAATCTTCTCCATTAAGTAGATAACTAGCACTACTTCTCACCATTATAGTTGTAACTCTCACACCTCCATAACCTCTCAATGATTTTGTTGAAAAAAATGGATGATTACGGAGAATAAAAGGTTTAGCTTGAGGTCTGAAGAATATTTTGCCTACACCGTGATAAATAATATTAGGCGTATCCCCCAAGATTCAACAAGCTCTTCTAGTATAACTAGGAGCAGAACCAACAAAGTTTAATAATAAGAAAACCCAGTACAAAGAAAAGGAAAGAAAAGTATTTAGTTTTTTTTTTTTATTTTCACTTCACTCAAAAGATGAGGAACAACAAAGCATATATAGTCTAAAACTTCACAGTCTGATGGAAAAAAATACGTTAACAATCAAAGCAATACATTAAAAACTTTTCTATTACAAAAGTAATAATAAAGACTATGTAATAGACCATAATGTATAATATCTATCATTAACTATCAGGTTTCAAAATCTGTTACAGAAGTAACCTATGAGATAATGTGATAAAACTGTTAACAAATAACGTATAATAACTATATCACTTAATTGTCAGATTTCCATTCAAATGAATTCAAACTAAATAAATAAGTATTACAAATATATTAAAATAATTACTATAATAAGGACCAATTAATATAATGGTGTAAAAATGAATCTAGATATAGTTTTTGTATATTTCTTTTTGAGATATTAAAAGTATTTTTCTATTAATCCCCCCATAACTCAAAAAATATTAAAAAATAATAAATAATTAATAATTTGCTGGGTTTCACAAATGAGCATAATGCGTCGAATTCGGTGTCTCTTGGACTATGAACCAGACCTAGATGAAATAAAATAAAATTTACAGAACAACTGGTAAAGTTCAAAACTTCTATGAACCAAGAATTCTTCTGTAATTAGATATTGTACTTGTCTCTCTCTCATCCTCTCGGCGCACGTTAGCATAACGTACGCCGAGCTTTGTGGCAATGGCGAAAGGCGGCGTACGAGGAAGGGGACGCCCACGGAAAATTCCAATCAATACTTTTGACAAGGTGAATCTACTGATTATGGAGAAGAACAGTGCGAAGGAGGTGCAGAACTTACCCCCAGCACAAACCCTAGGCACCATGGAAGCCGGTGAACAAGCTTCTGAGACAGCGATAGAACAACCAGTTACTCTAGTTGAAACGACTATGGAAACGCCCAAGACACCAGAGGTCGAAGGGTTTTCAACCACTCCGAGTACAGTGGAAGCAGCGCCAGTCACAGAGACAACCATGCAACCAACAATGCCACCAGAGGAACAACCAGGGACTACCAAAATCACAGTAGAGGAACCTAAGAAGAGCTGGTCAATACTCTTTCAGAAGAACTGCTTCGCGACTCATGGTATGGCTCTTGATTACATTCCCCCAATGATAGTCGATGGAAAGCCTATGGTACAACTGGAAAAAGCAGAAGTGGAGGAGGAGGAAGCTAAATGGAAGTGTGCCTTAGTGGTATACATTCTAGGCGACGGCCCTGGCTTCAATGCAATGAGGAGATTCATTAGTCACCATTGGTCCCATGTACCCGAACCAGATTTAAACTACCATGATGAAGGATACTACATTGTGAAATTCAAGGCTGTGGCTGATGCCAAAGAGATATTGTGTGCTGGTCCTTACTCAATAGCCAATAGGCCTATGATACTCAAACAATGGACACCTGATTTTGACTTCTCAGAAGAGTTTCCAACTGAAGTTCCCTTGTGGGTAAAGTTTCCAAAATTACCAATGTCTTGCTGGGGGATGAGGTCTCTTAGCAGAATTGCTAGTGGATTGGGAAAGCCAATTTTTGCAGATGAATGTACCACAAAACAGACACGGATATCCAATGCCAGAATGCTCATAGAGGTGTCTGTCACCAAAGAACTACCAACGGAGATATGGGTTATGGACCCAAATAGAAAGAAGTTTCTTCAAGATGTGGAGTACTAATGGAAGCCTTCCTATTGTGAGAAATGCCAAGCAATAAGACACAATTGTGCAGTGCAACAAATGCAAATTCCAAAACAGCCTACACAAGTGTAGAAGCCAAAGGTAGTTCAGGAATGGAGAACCAAATTCCCTGTTAGGCCAGTACAGCAGCAGCCTTTACCACAGCATACTGAATCTACTGGGTCGCCTCATGAAGCCAGGATAGTCCAGAACCACAGGGTTGATAAGGGCAGTGACAAAGGGAAACAACCCCAGATCCCAGCACTCAACATCACCAATTTCCCACCCCTGTCCCCCATCACTGTGAGTAACAGATTTGCAACAGTTTCTGGTAGTAAAGATGACCCACCAGGGGAGGTAGAGGGATCAATATCAACATATTATCAATGAGGTGGTTATTATGGAATATTATGGGTGTAAATAAAAGGTACAAGCAGAAAGAGGTTAGGGAATATATTAGAAAAAACAATATTAACCTAGTTGGATTAGTGGAAACTAAGGTTAAACAAGTACATGCAAGTAGAATTGCTAACCTACTAGCTCCAGGCTGGGGTGTCCTAACAAACTATGTCTCTGGTGAAAAGGGTAGAGTGTGGATCCTATGGAATCCAAAAGTTTTTACAGTCAATAGTGTTCTGGAGGAAAGCCAGTTGATCCACAGCAGGGTTTCCAGCAGAACAGGGGAATTCACAGGTTTCCTCACTGTGGTGTATGGTTTTAATGGGCTGGAACAGAGAAGATCCTTATGGACCAGCTTACAAGCACTGGCAGCAGGAATACAGGATCCATGGGTTGTTGCTGGGGACTTCATTGCAGTACTATGTGACAAAGATATACAATCTTGCAAGCCAGTCAGACTCCCTGATACTCTAGAGTTTAACAAATGTATACAACTAGCTGGACTGACAGAATTGCCTTGGAGAGGGGAATATTACACATGGACAAACAAACAAACTGGTGTGGACAGAGTATGCAGTAGGCTAGATAGAGTCTTTGGCAACTATGAATGGATGATCAAATGGAGCCAGGTGGTTACTGATTATGACTTACCCCTAATCTCAGACCATAACCCCATGGTATTGACACTGTCTTCAACTGCCTGGCATGGAACGAGGAATTTCAAATTCTTTAATGTCTGGGCTGAGCATGAGAACTTCCAACAGATTGTGTCAAGAGTGTGGCAGGATGGAAAGGCAGACACAATGAGAGCAATATGGGATAAACTCAAAGCATTGAAGAACCCTTTGAAGGCCCTGAATAGTAAAGAATTCAAGACAATTTCACAGAGAATTCAACAGTGTCGACAGGATCTGAAGACAGTGCAAGCCCAGATGCAGCAAGCATACACTGATGACCTACAACAGAAGGAGAAGGAGCTGGTCCTAAACTTGAAAAAATGGTCACTTATTGAGGAGAGTGTTCTACAACAGAATGCAAGAGCAAAATGGATACAACTTGGGTACTCCAACACCAAATATTTCACTGCAGTAATGAAGGAAAGAAGCCAACACAATTAGATTACTGAACTTACCTATAAAGTGGGCATCAAACTTACTACATCTGAAGAGATCAAAGAGGAAGTCATGGGGTTCTACAAGGAACTGATGGGCACATCTGCAACAAATCTACTTGCTATAAACCAAATGTATATGTTGAATGGGCCAAAGCTGACACAGCAACAGACACATGACCTATGTGCAACAGTTACTGATCAAGAAATAGCAGAGAGTCTTAAGGCTATTGGAGATGACAAAGCACCTGGGATTGATGGTTATAATGTTGTCTTCTTCAAAAAGAGCTGGGGTATCATTGGTAACCAAGTCACCACTGCCATTTGACAGTTTTTCACATCAACTAGGATGTACAAACCAATAAATTGTGCAACTATCACCCTCATCCCTAAATTGTCAAAACCATCTACAATCAAAGAGTATAGGGCTATTGCCTGCTGTTCTGTTCTATACAAAATCATCTCAAATATACTGGCTAATTGGTTGCAGAAGGTAATGGCAAGTATTATCAGTAAAGCTCAGGAAGGATTCATCCCAGGAAGAAAGATCCAGGACAACATCATCCTAGCTCAGGCAGGATTCATCCCATTAGCTTGTCAAAAGCTATACTAGGCAGCATGTATCTCCCAGATGCATGATAAAAATAGACCTCCAAAAAGCGTATGACTTAGTTGAATGGGTATTTCTGCAGTAGGTTATGGAGCAGACTGGCTTCCCCAGCATCTTCACAAAATGGATCATGGAATGTATCTCAACAATGAGTTTCTCTGTGTTAGTTAATGGTGAACCTACTGTGCCTTTTGCTGCTGCTAGGGGATTGCGACAAGGGGACCCCATCTCCTCCTTCCTATTTGCCTTGGTCATGGAGTATTTAAGCAGATCATGTACTTCACCAAAGGATGATCCAGCCTACCAATTCCACCCCAGATGCAAAAAACTGGCCATTACACATATGTGCTTTGCTGATGATTTGCTATTGTTTTCCAAAGGAGACCTTAACTCTGTCAAGGCTCTGACCAAATGTTTCTCACAGTTCTCTGCAGCTTCAGGACTGCAGGCCAACCTGAGCAAGAGCTCAGTCTATTTTGGAGGAGTACCACTGCCTATACAGCAACAGATCCTTGACCACCTGGGCTATGAACAAGGCCAATTGACTTTCAAGTATCTTGGAGTTCCACTGTCCACCAAGAAAATCACACTGCTGCAATGGTAACCGTTAGTGGACAGAATCACTGCCAAGATCACATCCTGGATTTCCAGGACACTGTCGTACTCTGGGAGGATACAAATGGTGCAATCTGTTATCTTTGGAGTCCAAGCTTACTGGGCACAACTGTTTATATTGCCTGTGAAAATGCAAAAAATAATTGAAGGCATCTGTAGGAGTTTAATTTGGTCAGGGATGAACACTGTAACTAAGAAAGCATACATCTCTTAGGAAAAAATGTGTACCCCAAAATCAGTTGGTGGGATGAACCTAACTAACCTTAAGCTCTGGAACAAAGCTGCCATTGCAAAGACCTGCTGGGACCTAGCTCATAAAAAGGACAAGCTGTGGATTAGGTGGATGTATATTACATCAAAGACAGACCAATAGAATCCATTCCAATTCCTGCTCAAGCAAGTTGGAAGGAACATAAGTGCTCGACTAGACAGTTGTACCAGTCACAGATGCAAGCAGTGCCGAGAGTCCCATGGAAGAATTTAATCATACAGAACCAAGCAAGGCCAAAAGAAATTTTTAACATATGGCTATTCCTACAGGATAGACTCCCAACAAAGGTCAGACTACACAGCTGGAGAATCAGTATTGATCAACAATGCACCTTGTGCCAAACCCACCCGGAAACAAGAGATCACTTGTTAATGAACTGCCCTGTCACTGTGGACTTATGGGAAAGAACAATGAACTAGTTGCAGGAAACCTACCCACCCAGTTCTAATTGGAACTAGAAAATGCAGTGGTTGATTAGCAAAGCCAAAGGTCGAAAAGTTCGAGCTGCCACTTTCAAAATGGTTACAGCTGAATTTGCATAAGATATCTGGCTGGAAAGGAATGCAAGAGTCTTCAACAAAATATTCCGATGTAACACTGCCCTACTAAGAGACATAGTATATAATTGTAATGTTAGAGGTACCCCACGAATTAGACAAATATTACAACACCTTCGCATATAGTAGTGTTAGATAGTTAGGATAGTAGATATAGTTTATATGTTAGCTCCTAGACAGTCAGCTGGGTTGAAGTTCGACTGTGGTTTTGTAAAGCTACTTCATTGGTGATTAATGAAAAACCATAATTACCAAAAAAAAAAAAGAATTCTTCTGTAAGTTTAGTGTCTTTTCTATCATATTATACCCGCACACATTTTGTTGTTTGTCGCGGTTTAGCGTTAAATAGGTCATGCGTGTACCTGGTTTTCATGAGTTCTTTAGAAATTTCGCCACAAATTTCATATGAGCGGCGCAGCTCCACACTCATATAGGTCCATCCAAGTATATTTCGCAGCACAATATACCACCTATAAAAGGCTATGGATTATTAGATTAAGAGTTTAATAACTCAATCTCTTATTCCTCGCAGTCTTGCACTATATAAACACATACACCATATGAATGGATATAATTTAATAATGCACATTTGATCAACTAATGACTTGTTATTACCCATATGAACCTACTTCCTGGGATTTCCAATCACATAGATTGAGTTACTAGCATAGTTGATATAACTCAAATTGGAAAAAGTCTCATTCTCCTAGATGTTTCGGATATTAATTTTCTTCCCAAAGGTTTAGTCATAGGATCGGCCAAATTCACTTCTGACTTCACATAATCTATGAAAATAATTTCATCTTTCAACAGTTGCTTTATCACGTTATGTCTCGATCGTATATGTCTACTTTTTTCATTAAAGGATTTATGTTTGACAATGGTGATTGCAGCTCGGCTATCACAATGCATCGACACAGAAGGCATCGGTTCAATTTCTAGTGGAATACTCACCAAAAGGTTCTTTAATCACTCGACCTCCTTGCCAGCTAATTCCAATGTCACAAACTCGGATTCCATGGTCGATCTAGCTATTATTGTTTGTTTAGCTGATTTCCATGCCACAACAGCCCCACCGAAGGTGAACACATAACCACTAGTTGATTTTGTATCATCTGAATCAGAGATCCAATTAGCATCACTGTATCCTTCTAGTACAGTTGGAAATCCACTATATTTAATACCATAGTTCATGGCACCTGTCAAATATTTCACTACTGCATTTCAATGATCATGACTCGGTTTTTGAGTATATCAACTCAATCAACACAACATATGCAATATTATGTCTAGTAAAATTCACCAAATGCATTAGACTACCAATAACTTGAGCATATTTAGTTTGACCTATAGCATCTCCCTTATTCTTTTTTAATTGATTTCTAGCATGATAAGGAGTGCTTACAGGTACCACATTATCAAATTTTTTAAGAATTCTTTCAACATAATGTTCTTGAGTCAACATCAAACTATTGCAATCTCTTATAATTTTCATGCCTAAAATAACACTAGCTTCTCCCATGTCTTTCATCTCAAAATTAGAAAATAAGAAAAATTTAGTTTTATGTACCAACTCAAGACTAAAACTAAAAATAAGCATGTCATCCACATAAAGACAAATAATAATACATGTACCATCTACATATTTTGTACAAACACATTTATCTACTTCAATTGATGAAAACCCAATCATTAATCAATACTAGATCAAATTTTTCATGCCACTGTTTAGGCGTTTGCTTTAGACCAGATAAAGATTTTAACAATTTACATACTTTATTTTCTCGTTCAGACACAATACAACCCTCAGGTTGCTTCATATAAATTTCCTCCTCTAAACCACCATTTAAAATGCAGTTTTAATATCAATTTGGTGAATAAAAAATTTATAAATAGAAGCCAAAGCAAGTAAAATACGAATCGAGAAAATTCTAATTACGGGAGCATAAGTGTCGAAATAATCAATATTTTATTTTTTGGTAAAACCTTTTGCAACAAGTCTAGCTTTGTATTTATCAGTGGAACCATCCCGATTATGTTGCTTCTTAAGAATCCATTTACAACCAATGGATTTAGCTCCCGAAGGTAAATTAACTAAAATTCAAGTTTTATTTTGTAAATTGAATTTAACTCTACATCAATAGCTTCTTTCCAAAATGATGCATCATAAGAAGAAATAGCTTTAGAATATGTTAAAGGATCATTATCCATATGATAAGTATAACAATATTACCAAAAGATTTTTCTTTCCTTGGCCTTTTACTTTTTCTTAAATCCTCACTTTCAAAATCTTTGAATAATTGGAACATGTGAAATACGATCACTTGGAATAATAGGAGCATCAGAAATTTTCTCAAATTTTAAAGAAAACATATTTTCAAAAAATTCAGCATTTTTGTTTCAACAATAGTATTATTTTCAAGTACATCATTTTTTACTACTAAAAAGTTATATGTCGCACTACTTTCAGCATACCCAACAAATATACAATCAGATGTGTTAGATCCTATTTTCCTTTTCTAAGGATCAGACAACATAACTTTAGCAAGGCACCCCAACGCTTTCAATTATTTTAAATTAGGTGGACACCATTTTCACAACTCATAAGGAGTTTTACCCGTTTTCTTATAAAAATTCTATTTTGTAAATGACAAGCAGATAAAATGGCTTCACCCCAAAGATTATCCGCAGCACCGGAGCTAACAAACATGCTATTCATCATTTCCTTTAAGGTCCTATTTTTCCTTTTCGCTACACCATTAGATTGTAGAGAATATGGTGGAGTTATCGCGTGAATTATGCCTTCTTTCTCACAATAATTATTCAACAAAACAAGTTCACCACCTCTATCGGGTCTAACTCTTTTGATTTTCCTATCTGATTGATTTTCTACTTCAGCTTTATAAATTAAAAACTTATAAAAAGCTTCATCTTTATTTCTCAACAAATAAACTTTTGTATATCTAGAAAAATCCTCTATAAAAGTCACATAATATTTTTTCCCTCCTCTAATCATAGGTTTTTCAAATTTATTAAAACAGTATGAATTAAACTTAATAATTCAGATTCTCTAAATACTGGAGCATATTATTTCTTAGTTTGCTTAGCTTCTCCAGAAACTTCACACTTATCAATTTTCGAAAAATTAATATTTGAAATAAGACCTTCAGTATGCATTTTCTTAATATAAGATAAACTAACATGTCCTAATCTAGCATGCCATATATTAAAAGAATTAATCAAGTAAGCAGAAGTACTAGCATTTTCATTGTTAATATTGAGTACAAACAAGCCATACCCTTTGCCATTAAATTATTATTTTTGGTCAATACGACCTTATCAGATTCAAAAGAAACCTTCACTCCCACTTTTCCTAATAATCCCACAGAGACAAAATTGGCTCGGATACTAGGAATATGCAACACATCATTCAATGACAAAGTTTTACAAGATGTGAGTTTGAGAAGAACTTTGCATTTTCCAAGAATTTGAGTAGTTCTTGAATCACAAAGTATTTTTTGTTAGCACATATGTGCCTGGTAGCACTAGAATCTAACACTTAATCTTTCACATTGGCTATAAGGTTCACTTGGGAAACAATCGCAACAATTATATCATCCACTCTGGCTTCAGTCAAATTTACGTTAGCCTTAGTGGGATTGTCATTTCCAACACGTTTTCGACATTGAGCAACATAATGACCAGGTTTGCCACACACAACGTAGTTGCTTATTTCCTTGAAGGTTTGATTGTTGGTTTTAGACTTATATCCATTTCTTTTATCATACATGTTACTTAATTTTCTCTGACGGATATTCTCCTCCACAAGGCTGCTTCAAGTAGCAACTTCTTTTCCTTTGTCAACAATAGTATGCCTGCAGTTAAAATTATCTCCACAAAAAACAACATTAGCAATGTTATTCTCCATAATAACAACGTGAAATATCTTTAAGATTATTGGAAAAATTGGATGATTACGGAGAATAAAAGGTTTAGCTTGAGACGTGTCAAGGACACTGTCCTTAAGGATATTTCGCCTTCGCCGTAATAAATAATATTAGGCGTATCCCCCAGAATTCAACAAGCTCTTCTAGTATAACTAAGAACAGAAACAACAAAATCCAACACAAAGAAAAGGGAAGAAAAGTTTTTAGCTTTTTTTAATTTTCACTTCACTCAAAAGATTAAGAACAACAAAGTATATATAGTCTAAAACTTCACAATCTAATGGGAAAAAAAAACGTTAACAATCAAAGCAATACATTAAAAAAATTTCTGTTACAAAAGTAATCATAAAGACAATGTAATTGACCCCAATGCATAATAGCTATCATTAACTATCAGATTTCAAAATCTGTTACAAAAGTAACCTATGAGATATGTGATAAAATTGTTAACAAATAATGTATAATAACTATATCACTTAATTGTCAGATTTTCATTCAAATGAATTCAAACTAAATAAATTAGTGTTACAAATATATTAAAATAATTACTATAATAATGACCAATTAATATAATGGTGTAAAAATGAATCTAGACATAATTTTGGAATATTTCTTTTTAAGATATTAAAAATATTTTTCTATCAGATCTTTTCCCATGATCTCAATAGTTAATACCATATTTATAATATTCTTTTACATTCATCAATGTCATCCTATAAATAAAAGTTTTGGACATTACATTGTATACACTTGAATACATGAAAGAAATAAGATTATCTCCTCTCTTTCTTTTTATATTATTGTCTATCTTTTTATTTTATATTATTAATTTAAGTTAAGTTTTGTAACAAGAATTATAATTTTGGAATTATAACAAAGGTTATAGTTTGGTACTCACTCTATATGTAATACAGTAAGTTATATCAAAATTTCTATATAAAAATAGTACTCCCTCCGTTTTTTTTTTTTTTACCTTTTTCAAATGCTCAAGATAAGTAATTTTTTCAGATTTTAAGAATGAATTAATTATTTTTTTCCTACATTATCCTTGGAGTAAATAGTATTGGAATATATGTTAGGAGTATTTGTATGAGATAATAAAGATTAATATGGTCAATTCTATTATCAATTAATACTAAAAGGTGAATTTTTTAATCTGTATAAAAATATCTAAAAAAAATTACTTATTTAGACCGGAAGAAATACTTAAATCAAACTAGCGACGATTATCAATTGGCTATTGGCACCCCGTCAAAGGTTTAAGGTTCAAGAGGTAGACTTGATATAGGAGTTTCACCTGATTCTATTTCTTCTCTCTTTTTCGACTTGATATAGGAGTTTCACATGTTAAGGCTTCGACCGATTATCCAATTAAATGATACAAGGGGTTGATATTTATATATGTTTCTTTCAAGTATCCTATCTTCGACTTCACCTGCTTTAATATTGCTCAAACAAATATGAAAACCAGCAATATTCATTAAAACCAACGAATTTGGCTAATGGTGCAGCCTTCATATTACTGGTGAAACTGTTATAAAAATTGTTATGCAAACAAAATAGTGTAGCCTATGAATAATTTACAAGACATTTCAGAAATATACTGTCACGCCTCGTTTTAACTATCCCAAAGAGGGTATTAAAGGAGCTTTTTCTCATTTAAATCACAATCGAAACGGGATTACTTATTTATAATTTAAAGTTGTCACTTGAAATAACTTATAGTGTCCCAAGTCACCGGTTAAAATATCGAATCGAGGAAGTTGAATCTATTTACGGTCAGCGAACATAAAAATTTGGGTAAGAAATTCTGTTAGTTCGAGAGAATGTGTTAGGCATTCTCGGGTTCCGTGATTTTAGCACGGTCACTTTGATTATACTTGGCTTGATCAAATTGTCTAATTACTTATTTTAGAACCTATGTGCATTTGCCTCTTTTTAATTAAGAAATTATCTTGAAACAGGCCACTCGCAAGTGTACCCATTTGTTTGGCGCGTCAAAAACCTTATCACGAGAACGTGTCCACAATTAATAGTGCTTTGTTATTATTAAGAAAGTTTACAGAAGTTGTCGAACGTATACGCTGATTTTACTTTTAGGATCACAATTACGTCACGCGAATATGTACACAATCATAATGAAACTTAAAAAACTGTCTTTTTGTTGATTTAGCTATCATTTGGATAGATTTAGTTGAAACTTAAAAAAATAATCTTTAAAGTAGTTTTGAAAAATAATTTTTGAAAGTTAAAATTATGTTTGTACATGCATTTTATTTGAACAAAAAATTAAAATTTTATGAGTGACAGAACAAATTTCACTCAAAATCTATCTAAACTAAAATTTGAAAACTTAAAAAATACTTTTAAAAATAGATCATTAATCTATAAACAAACAATATTTTTTGAAAAAATTTAAAAAGGAATTGTCAAAATATATAGTCAAATAAGGCCTTAATATATTGAACAAGTAAAAGTGAAGTAAAAAATAATTTGTACCGTAAGTAAGCTTAATGATGAACATTAGGAGAGAGAGAGTTCGGATTATGGAGTAAATAATTATTGGGGGTTGTCGGGGTGAAACTGCATTTTTTTCTTATACGAAATAATTACACACTTAGATGGGATAGATGAAAGACTGATGATGATAGAGAGATTAGTTTTCCTCTTCTTTCTTTTGGTTTAATGTAATTGGGCAAACGTAATCAATGCTTCTTATTAGTAGTTGTAAATTAAATCGAGACAACTCGTGCTATTCAATTTGTTGTCACATTTTGTTTGGGTGGAGATAGGCATGGCTTATTCTTCAATTCAACAAAATGTTTTGACACGTTTGATCAAACTGTAAAAATTGATTTATTTTAAAAAATATTTTTATCAAAAATATTTTTAGTGAAAAATAGTTTGTGTTTGACTAATTAAGTTGAATAGCACTTCTGAGCAGCAATTACTTTTTGGTCAAACTATAAAAAATTATTTAAATATATTTTTCTCAAAAGTGCTGTCACACCTCTTTTTTTTCCGCTTACACGTGGCTACCCCGAAAGATGACACGTGTATAGGAGTTTTTCCAAATGTGACATTATTTGAGATGTGATTAATTATTCATTTCAAGAGTCGCCACTTGGCATAAGTTTGGCTTTTGGTGTCCCAAGTCACCGGTTTAACTGGAATCCCAAATCGAGAAAATTTAGACTACCCAATTGAAGTCTGCGAACCAGAAATTCTTGAGTAAGGAATTCTGTTGACCCGAAGGAAGGTGTTAGCCACCATCGAATCTTGTGGTTCTAGCACGGTCGATAAAACTCATTATAAGTGGCTAAAATATGATTTGCTATACCTGTTAACCTGTAATTTTAGATTATTAACCGCTTTTAACATCTTTTTTAGAAAAATTTGCAATGTTATTAAAACACGTCACGAATCGCGTCACATAAATGCACCCCGAATTTTAGACATATTTTAATTCCATTGAGAATAGGACTTGGGTCACATAAATGCGCACCAGAATTTAGGAAGGTATTTTTATTAAACACGCGCATATAGCAACTACGTCTTTGACATTCATAGGAAGGCCGTGAAATTTGCTAAACGACACTTCCTATTTTTCTATGTGATTTAATGAAGTAAGGAGCCATCACATGGTATTTGCTTGAATTAATGTGGCTCACTTTATTTTATAAGGATATTCTAAAACATGCTAAATCCTCTACTCTTGCTGGTGCTTAAATGCACTAATCATTTTATGTATAGACTATGTATTTGAGAAAACAATATATGCCTCTTAGCCTCATTCATGGCTAATTGCACACCCTGGACTTACGTTTGGGCTGGCCGAAAACACATATTGTGTTTGGCCACTGACGGGCCTCTCAACTGGGCCTAAAGTACATTTTGGACGGGGAGTCCATACGACCCAGTTTCAATAATGATTTTTCAGTTCAAATCTATATACAAGATTAATCGTCTATGCACGTATAAAGAGGATGCTAATGATCCATTTTTAGTATTAGATTTGGACTAACTGATTCATATACTCGTCAGTCAGAGTATATGAGTCTAGTTTTCAAAATGTGACTATGACTCTGACTACAACCTATAGATTTGAGACAAAACACTGTTAACATATTAAAATTTGAGTGAACTACATCATACATAATGACTGGATTTTAATAATTTCTAAGCTGATTTTTTCGGATTCCCTTATTTCTAAACAAACATGAAATGACTATCTAGAGAAGCCATACATTAACTACCAGCACTATTGATTGTTGATACTTAAAAATAATTCGAATTTCCAAATATTACAAATAAATAAGTCTCTAAAGTCCAATTATTACAAAAATGAATCAATCTAACGTTTAATTACATCATGATGGATATTTTACCACTACATCTATATCCAAGCAAAATAAGGGGAAAATAGGGAAATGATTTAAAATAGTACAATGAATTCAGATCTTCCATTTATGAGTACTTTATAGTTGAGTTTCAAATACATCAATGAACATTAAAAGTTACATGTAATTCAGCAGAAAAACAAGTCTATGGGTAAAGGTAATGAGTCAATTAAGCAATCAACAGCCAAACACACAGTGCATCCAGGACTTCAGTAGAGTTTTAAGAGAATTAAGTCTTCGGAAAAATGACTCAAATAGCACTAATGATATATTTTGCAGATATAGGAGAAATTAGTATGAATTTTAGCTCTAGGACTCAAAGAGAAGATTCTGGATCCCTTTAAAAATGCCCAGATGGTTTCTTTTATAGTAGAGCATAGGGCATCAGATTTTCTCTTGTTTTTCTTTTAATCCTTGCTTCAAATTTGCATTTTTCCTAATTGGTCCTTCATTTCCTAACTTGTGCCTCAAGTTTGAGCCAGAAATTATGTTTTAATCCCTAGAAGGTTCTAGGGGATTACTATCAGATTTTCAATTGTTCAAATCCCTCTTATGCCCCTACTTCCGTTCCTAAATTACCCGCCTGAAGTTTAACCTTAGTCAGTTCTTTGATTAAGTCAATTATGGTCAAGTTGAGTCAAAATTGGTCTTGGACCAACAGGTTTGTATCAAAATTTCAAGATTAGCCACAACTAGTCAGGTTTTAAAATGGGTGCCTTAATGTGATTTCCATAACCAAACATTATACAAGATAACTTATTCAGAATCAAAAGCAATAAATCAAAATGTCTATAATAGGGAAACCATCTCTCTACATTCTATTTGTAGGAATAAACCAATTAAAACACTCAAAGATGAGAAGCATACAGCAGCAAGTGAACCTTTAGCTCAGGAATCAAATTAGAAGGGTGAAGGCTATCACTAGCAATTAATGGTCTACCCAACAAATCAACCTTAACTTAAAAATAAAAATCATTATGGAAATCAAATACTTAGGAGCATGAACAACCAAACAAACCAGAAATCATGGAATAAATAAGTGAACACTAGGTTTTCCATAATCAATAGGCTAATGCTTAACATGATACCAACACTACTCAAGAGATGAAAGGACTTCAAATTATTGACAAACGAAGCAAATGACCATTTAGACCTACTTCAGGCAAGATTGTAAACAAACAAATAATTATTTAAAGAAGTTGATCAATTTACGAGCTAAATAGAAAATGATAAACTACGTAGGCAAATACATACAGAAGAAACCGCATAATCAGGCAAATATATACAGAAGAGACGATGTATAACCGGTTAAGATTTCAAGGAAGGGCTTTCAAGGTTTTGAGACCTCAGTGAAGTCACAGATCTAGATTTATTCAGTGGTTGAAGTTGTTTGAGGGTCGTGGGTGGTATGGTTGGGGAAAGGAAGGGTCAGGGATTGGCTAGGAGGATTTTGAGCCATTTACGACGGGCTTTGAGTTTTAGGGTTGGGCTTTGAATTGATATTCGAAGGGTTTGGATTGGATTTGAAGGGTGTGACATACATGGTCGGAAATATGAGATTAAGGTGCTTTAGGGGTGTAAATTTGGAGGGCTTTGGAGTTGGGGTCGCCGGAGATGGGGATTCCGACAATCTTTATGTGGATATTCGAGCAGTTGGGGGGAGGGGAGGTATTCGAAGGGAACGAACTGCAGGACATGGAAGGGGAGGTCCTAGTGGTTCTATGGTGTAAAGCTAGAAGGATTTGGAACAAGGTCGCTGAAGACGGTGGTTCCGACGACCTTGTTTTTGAATATTCAAGACGGAGGGGCATGTTTGACGGGAACTGACCACAGGACGGGATAGGGGATGTTGTGGTGGTTTGGTGGTGTTAATATGGGGAAGTTTGGTTACCGGCCGTCATCGTGAGGCGATTTCTGGCGGCGGCGTTAGGGTGGTAGGCTGATGGCCAAGGGTGGTTCTGAGGTGGTCAAGGGGTGGTGTTATGTCGATGTTACAACCAGGGAAGACGGTACGAGAAAGAGAGGGTTTGGTCTCTAATTGTATTAGAGACGTTTGGACATATGTATACAAAAATGGGGGGCTTTCGTGACCAATGGATAAGCACACAATCGACAGCTATGATGAACCCTTTGAAACGGTGTCGTTTGGTCTTTGGGTATGGATTGGATCAAAGGGGTCGGTGGTTTGGGCTGGTTTGTGTGTTTTTAAAATGGAAACATGTTTGCGCCACTCAGGTCTGGCCCAATTGTGGCCAGCCTGAGTGGTTGTGTATATGTATACATATATTTATTTTTTGTCTTTTTCTTTTAATTTAAATAATTTCTGACTTTATTTAAAAACCACAAATTCCTAATTATCACAAATAAAACTAAACCAAGTCAAAATAAACAAAAAATAATTTCAAATGCCGGACATATATATATTTTTTGTATTTTAATTTGTAAAATAAATTTATTTAACAATTAAATCCTAACCCATCTTAAACATGCAATAATGAACATGTGTATGCAATTAAATCCTAAAAAAATAAGAATCCTAATATTTTAAAGAAAAATTCTAAACTTTAAGATTCTTGTAGGAACTTGTTCCAACCGGGTAAAAATCATATGCTCACAAGTGTTATTCAAGAAAATGCTTTTAGAGAAAGTAATTATTTTTCCTTCCAAAAGCTTTGCCAAACACCTCAATTTTTGATCAAAAATACCTTTTTAAAAAAACACTTGGCCAAAAAAACTTAGCCAAAAAAACTATTCATAAATTAACTACTTATCTTGGGACACTCGACTATTATATTTATTTATTTACTATGACAATAAACATTTGAAACTTTTCCTAAAAAATAAGAATACCTTTCTACTTTAAAAAAACGCACGTTTGCGAAAATAAACAAAAAATTAAACAATCAAAGAAGCACTTTCTTGCAAAGAAAGACGTATTCACAGTGGCACTTTCTTAATAAAAAAATTGTTTCAGAGTTTCTTTTTATATTCAAACATAATATTTGAATTACATAATTGAATTGCCTTTATTGTTACTTTTTTCTGTTCAAAATAAGTGATTTTTTTATAGTTTTATATAGATTAAGAAATTTATCTTTTATCATTAATTAGCAATGGAATTGATCATATTAATTTTTACTATCTCACATAGACACTAACACATATTTTAACACTATTTACTCCAAGGATAATGTAGGAAAAAAATAATTAATTTATTCTTAACATTTGAAAAATCACTTATTTTAAATCACAATAAAATAGTCAAAAAACCACTTATTTTAAACGAGAAAAATAGATAGGTTAGATTTAATGCTCACGATTTAAGATTTGAGGTTTATGTAATCGTGTACTCGTTGATTGATATCATTAAACTTTAAACTCAGCTCACTGTTATACTTTACTACATAGGCAGAGACGGATTTAAGTAGAGGGGTTGGGTACACGCACCCATATTTCCCATCCTGGGTTATGTATAAAATATTATTTTTTTTGGTCCCAAAAAGATAATTTTTTGGATATTTTCATACATATTAAGAATTTTTAGAATTAATTAGCAATAGAATTGACCAATTAATTTTTACTATCTCTCATTAACACTCCTAACATATATTCTAACACTATTTACTCCAAAGATAATGCAGGAAAAAAAATTAATTCATTCTTAATATCTGAAAAAATCACTTATTTTGGAGCACAAAAAAAATCCAAAAAAATCAATTATTTTGAATCGGATAGAGTAATTTTTTAAATTATGTGATTAAATATATTTGTGGCTGCTCATGCTCAAGTGATTGTTTTGGTGCATGGTGACTAAGTGCCCCTCTTATTTCCTTTTCTTCCCCGAGGTTAGGGGTTCGATCCCCGTGCAATTTTTTTGATTAATTCTTTTTATAATTAATTGCAATAAATAAATTCTTAATTTCCCACATTCTTTTCAATTAACAACATATTCTTATGTCTTTCTTTCTTTTAAATTAACAAATAAATACATTTTTTTCTTACTCTTTTATTAAAAAAATCTTTTTTCCTACGTCTTTTTCATTTTCTTCTCCTAATCATTCTTTTGGGTACAAAAACTTTAAAATTCCTAAAAGCAAAGTACTCATGACTCTTCTTTCTCAACTTTGAGACTCTCAGTGGATTCAAAGCAGGAAAATCCCTGCTCAATATTAAATGCCGCTTTTAAAAACTTTTTTGAATGAATGTGTAATTTGCTATATAGAGCATGAGATATTTCAAATTGTTGCAAGTAACGATGTTATTATTGATTGTTTTCAATAAAAACTCGTTGAGGAAAATTGTAAGGTGAATGATATTTTTTGCGAATATAGTATTTATATAGTTCGCTTGTCAATTTGCCGCCATCATAAAATTCTATATAATGGAACCAGACATCAATCTTAAAGATAATAGTGCATCCATGGTATTAAAATCCTGAATACGCCTATGTGCATATGGTACATGAAAGTTGTTCACAATAAATACTCGAATGACATAGTGACACGTGGAACCAAAGACAACCAAAAGACAAAGCGAATAGAAACCAAGATCGAGGACAACAACTTTGATTGACATCGGGAGACCCCGAAGGGAACATAATCAATAAGGGCAAACAAATATTTGCCACCAGATGACATGCATGAAGAATATTGGTCATTATTAAATACACATTCGTTACGGATAATTTTGATATTCATGACTTGTCGTTACATGTTCATCAATGTATTTAGTTTTGTTATTTAAGAGGGGCTTGATTTGATATAGCTATAAATAATGGCTTCAATAACCATCGTAGAATATGAAAATCTTGACAAACTTATGTTTTACCTTATTCCAAGCTAAAAATATACTTTATTAAGTCATCTGTCTGCTCAGGAACCTGTTACTGGCTCCTTGTGATCTGTAGCTTTACCAGGACCTGGGCCTGGATCTGGACCTGGACTGAGTCTTGAGTCGAATCTTGGGGCTGGCTGGAGGAACCTCCATGAGGGTCCTCTAACTGAATAACTGCATCGTTAGACCGGGGGATTACCCTCCGTCTCCTGGGAGGCCTCTCAAACTCCTGCTCTAGTTGAGGCTGGGTTGAGGGTGTCGGGTCATGCAACAATAGATCAATAGGTAGGCGATCCGCCTTCAATCTCTCTACCTCGTCCCTGAGCCCCTTCACCGACACTTTTGAAGCCCGCGCCTTCCTTATTTTATTCGCCTCCTTTGCAAGATCCTTAAGTGGCTTCCTATGTGAATGTACAACGTCCCTAATCAATTTTTGGTTCTCAAAGATCTTCTGGCTGTCCAGAAGCTCCTTGAGAGTGTCCTCAATGGACTGTGGAACCTGTGGAAGAGGAGGTGCTGACTGGGCTGCCACCGTAGTAGATAGTACAGACAACTTAGAGGTAGTTGTCTGCATCCAGTTGTTGATGCTGGCAAGGGCCAGGCTCAGGCGGCGGGTAGTCAATGGGTATATAGTGGTGGAGGGTATCTCCGAAACTGTCAAAGTGGATGGACCTAGGGCCATGTCTGCTGAGGTGGAAGGAGGCTGAGTAGGATCTACTACCACTACTGGCTCTTCAGACTGGCCGGTTGAAGTAGTGGCTTTTCTCTTATAGTGCTTGCCTTTAAGGTTGTCATCACCCTTCGGGCTTTACAATGAGAATGGTGTCGTCGTGTTCATTTTCATATCAAACTTCCTCTTCTCCACATATAAGTCCTCCAGGTACATGATCAAAAAGTTGGGGAAGGAATAATTTCTTTTACCTTCGTTCACCGCCCGTGTAATAACCCGGGACATCACATTCCCAATGTTAATTGGGTACCCCGCCATGATCGATGCTACGAATATAGCCCGTTGAAGAGAGAATGAGTTATCGTGGGTGGTGGGGTATAGCATGATGCACACAAATTACTCTCACCCTTAGCCTGAAACTTCAAAGTTTTCCTAAATATCTTTACTCCCGCAGTCAACCAATAGGGGGTGGTACCTGGGATTGCAAAATACTGTACCAACCAAGGATGGGATACATTAACCAATACCATCTTCTCCAAGTATAACGACTCATCCTTCTCTATGAAGCCCAGGTAGTCATTTATGGTCTTGCCATCAAATTTCACCTTCGCATTCCGCACTTTGGTGAATGTGGTACCCTTTTTGATATGGACCATATTTGTTGAGAACTCCTTTATCAAGTGCTCATTAGCCTCATCTACCTGCCCTATGAAATACTCCCATCAAGCTCTCTATCTGAACTGCCTCAACACATTGGGGTTGTAAGGCTTGAGGTCATTTATAATGAATTTACACTTGGGTATTAGCTTCCTCTCGGGCCACCACTCTCAAAACTTGTGGTAGGCAACCTCACTCACAAATAGTTCCTCTCATGCCTCTAATTTTCTATTCCTATCTACCCCACCTACATGGGTCTCCCCTATCTACTATTTCCCTTGTTTTGCTACATGACCCTCTCTGAATAGTGAAGTTGTATGAGAGGTGGGGTATTCATTTCCACTGCCATCAGGTGATCCCTAAGATGACTCAAAAGATATATACACGGAATCATGAGTATTGGGGGAGACTGGAGGTGTATCTCTCAACCTATTCCTTTTCGGCCAGTCAGGAACGGACTCTGGCACGGAGTCTGATGAATCCTCCCTAGAAGGCTCAAACTCACTCGTTGATTGGTCAAAATCTCTATCTGCAGATTTGATGATCCTCCGGGTGTTTTTGATGCTTTATTGGGCTTGCTGGATCAATCTTATCATGCCCCGTCCCCTATCCCGGGAAGACTCTCCTTTACCTTTATGTTTATCACTTTTGCCTCGTGATTTTACCATTATCTGCAAACAACATTTAGTCATGCTTTTTTAATAGCAGTAGGAAAATTGAAATGCAAAGTTGCAGAAAATTTATTGCAGACAATTTAAATGTTACAGAATGCAAACCGCACAAAATGAGGTTTGGCCGCAAAAAGGCTACTGCAGATCGCATAAAATCCATTGCGGTCCGCACAGAGGTGGAGTTCAGACTACCCACTCTCTGAATCTAAGCACTGCAGACTCCAAAAATGCATAGCGATCTGCATTGAGGTACCGAGGACCGCACAAAATCCACCCGAGTCCGCACAGAGGCACCATAAACCGCACATAGTCCACCGTGGTACGCACAGCATGCCCAGCAGCAACACCAACCTAGGGTTCAAGTTTTGTCCATTTTTAGTCCGAATTTTCACCTATTAATGGTTCCCTAATTGTTGCCTTAGTGTTTTGAATACCTAATCCTAATTAAAAAATATTTAGCTAACCTATGCTACAATATTGAAATAACAGCGGGAATGGCAGAAAAAAGGAACTAAGAAAAATTCGAATTCAAAGAAGTTAACAAAATTAAACAAATTAGAAGGAACTAAAGTTACCAGAGATGAGATAAACTAATGATTAATCAAGAAATAGCAGTTGAATTCGTGCAATTAAAAGACTGAACAAATTTTTAGGCTTCTGAGATTAAAAAGATTGAAAAGTTCAAAAGGAGGGCCTCATGTCCTATTTATAGAAAAAGGTCCTGGGCCCCGGCTTACCTACCCACCGAGGACCGTACAAAATGGTATCGCGGTCCGCGGTGCTTAAAACCATGAGGTACTGGCAAAATGACCGCTGCAGACCGCAAGAAATCATGTGGAAAATGCAATGTACAAAAAAGCAATGCAGCCATGGTGGAAAACTTCATAGATTCCCTACTTTTGTCAAATCATTTCTGTGGCCCACATTGATTTCTTGCCCTATAACAAAGGCCGTTGCGGCCGCACAAAATGAGTGCGATCCGCATTGTAAACTTCAGAGTGTGATCATTTTCTACTTGTCAGTATACTGCATCAACACAATCCTACAGAATCTCACAACCAGTCAGTCCAAAAATAAATCCTACGCTACAAAGAAAACCATAGATAAACAAAAAGAAAGACACATGGTTTGCCTCCCTAAAAGCGCATGAATTTACGTCGCGAAACTAAGAAAGTTACCATAAAAACACTTAAGATGGAGATATGCCACCACGTGGCTATCATCAATTTTTCCAAGGTAGTGCTTGACCATGTGCCAATTCATTATGAAACCTCCCCATTTTTGTTGTTCAAGTCAAGTGCACCAAACAGAGTCACTAATACTACTTTAAAAGGTCCACTTCATTTTGACTTAGCTTTATTTGAAACAGACGTAACTGAGGGTTGAACAATAGAACCAAATCACCCACCTTGAACTCCTTGCCACGACCATATTTATCATGAAGGTACTTTATCCTGTCCTTGAACAAGGATGAATTGGAGTAGGCATGGAATCAGAAATCATCAAGTTCATTCAGCTGCTCCACACGAAGATTTGCTGTCATATACCATTCAAGATTCAGCTTTCTCAAAGCCCTCATGGCCTTGTACTCTAACTCAGTCGGTAGATGGCAAGCTTTTCCAAACACCAGCCGGTATGGAGACATATCAATCGAAGTCATGTAATCATTCTTATGAGCCCATAGAGCATTATCTAACGTCTTTGACCAATCAATTTAATTTGCATTGACCGTCTTTGATAATATACTCTTGATTTCCCTATTTGAGACTTCAACTTGGCCACTCACTTGAGGATGACAAGGAGTAGAACTTTTGTGGTTAACACCATACTTTTCAAACAAAGTGTCAAAAGTTCTATTACAAAAATGAGACCTCCGTCACTTATGATTGCACAATGAGTGCCAAAACTTGTAAAAATACTCTTCATGAGAAATGCAACAACACTCTGGGCCTCATTGTTGGGTAAAGCCATGATTTCAATCCACTTTGAAACATAGTTAACCACCACAAGAATGTATGTGTTTCCACAGGAGCTATCAAATGAGTCCATAAAATTAATGCCCATACCTAAAAAATATCAACCTTAAGAATGGTGTTGAGAGGCATCTCATCTTTCTTCGAAATTACCCCTGCTCTTTGACATTCATCACACCTCTTTACAAGTTCACTAGCATCTTTGTACTGAGTTGGCCAATAAAACCCACAACTAAGAACTTTGGAGGCCGTCATCTCCCCTCCATGATGGTCTCCATATGAAGAGGAATGACAAGCCTCCGAGATACTCAACTGCTTTTTCTCCGAGACATACCTTCTGATCACACAATCCGTGCAAATGTTGAATAAGTATGGCTCATCCAAATAGAAATCCAAAATATCTCATTTGAGCTTCTTTCTTTGGTTAGAATAGAGCTCACACGGGATTATACCACTCACAAGGAAATTAGCAATGTCCGCAAACCATGGGATACCATTCACTGACATCGAAAAGGAGTTGTTCATCGGGAAATGAATTATTGATCACTAGGCCATCACGAGGCCTCCCCTCCTTCTCCAAGAGGGACAAGTGGTCCACCGCTTGGTTTTCACTACCCTTCCGGTAAATAATCTCCAAATCAAACTATTGAAGTAATAAGACCCATCGCATCAGTCTAGCTTTGGAATCCTTCTTCGTCATCAAGTACCGGACTGCGACATGATTGGTATAGACTATGGCCTTGGTACCCATAAGATACATCCTAAATTTCTCCATTGCTAACACAATATACACAAAAGTTCTTTTTCAGTCACTGCGTAGTTCACTTAACATCATTCATTGTCTTGCTCGCATAGAACACCAGATGAAATATTTTGTTCACTCTTTTACCCAAAACTACCCTGACCGCAACATCGCTCGCGTCACATATAAGCTCAAAGGACAAACTCCAATTAGGTGTTTTATTTATAGGAGTGTAAACTTGTGCTTTATAAGTTCAAAGGCTTGCATATATCTCTCATCGAATACAAAATTGGCATATTTTTCTAATAACTTGCATAAGGGGTTCACTCCTTTGAAAAGTCTTTAATAAATCTCCAGTAGAACTCTGCATGCCAAAGAAAACATCGAACTCCCTTGACAGAGGTAGGGGAGGGAGGCTTGAAATCATATCAGTTTTTGCTTTTTCAACCTTTATACCATGTTTTAAAATTTTATGCCCAAGAGCTATGCCCTCTTCTACCATAAATTGGAATTTCTCTAAATTAAGAACAAGATTGGTTGCTTCACAATCAACCAACACTCTATCAAGATTTTTCAAACATTCCTCAAATGAATCACCCACAACACTAAAATCGTCCATGAATACCTCCAAAATATCTTCCACCATATCGGTGAAAATGGCCATCATACATCGCTAAAATGTAGTTGGTGCATTACACAACCCAAAAGGCATCCTAGAAAAGGCAAATGTGCCATATAAACAAGTGAATGTGGTCTTCTCTTGATCCTCTATAGCAATCACGATATGGTTGTAGCCAGAATATCCATTCAAGAAACAGTAAAAGGCACGCCCGGCCAGTCGGTCTAACATCTGATCAAGAAAAGACAACGGAAAGTGATCCTTGCGGATCACTTTTTTCAACTTGCGGTAGTCCATTCATACCCTCTAATGGGTGACTGTTCTAGTAGGAATCAACTCATTTTACGAATTTACAACTACGGTCATGCCACCCTTCCTCGGTACACATTGCACCGGCGAAATCCAAGAGCTATCTGAGATGGGGTACAAAACCTCGGCATTAAACCACTTGATCACCTCCTTTTTCATATCTTCTTGTATTGCCTCGTTCAACCTACTCTGATGTTCCAAGGAGGGCTTTGCATCATCTTCTAGAATAATCTTGTGCATACATAATGCGGGGCTTATTCCCTAAATATCAGCTAATGTCTATTCAATTTCCTTCTTCTGTTTTTGAAGCACCGCCAATATGGCATCAACGTGCATGCTAGTAAGACAAGAGGAAAAAGTAACTGGCAAAGTAGCACTAGGGCCTAAGAACTCATGCTCGAGGTATTGAGGCCACGACTTCAACTCCAACACCATAGGTTCCTTGATTGAAGGATTAGTTAGAGGAGTCTTTCTATTTTCAAGATCCAAAAAGAGTTTCATCGGCTTATAAGAATAAGAGCACACTCCATGTAAACATTCACACATTCCACTAGCTAATGGGTCTAGCTACTCATGAATATAGAAGAAAATAAAGAAATAGATGAAATAAAACCCATAATATTAATTTACTAAATAAAACGTGAAGATTCAATGATGAAATTATCGTAAAATTACTCAAACAGGCAAAAGAACACTATTCACGAGCGCATTTGCTGTCTAGAATACAACTGATGACCAAAAAAATGGGAAAAGAAACTGTTTATACTAGGCTAAAAATCCTGGACAAAAATACCCCTGCAGGGCTAGTGCGGACCACATTTAGGCTCATAGATGAAATAATCTTCTCTCTGAACTTAGCCAGCGCGGGTCACACAAAATACATCGTGGCCGCGGTGGCTTCTGTTGTGGTCCGCACAAAATGGGTCCTGGAACGCATTAGAAATATTCCTCCAACTTGGAAAGTCTCTGAACTTGGGCTTTGCGGAATGCACAAATTCGAGTTCGGCCGCAATAAAGTCTCAGTCCGCATGAAATGCTTTGTGACTGCATTACCTGGCTGCCTGAAATGAGCATTCTCTGAACGTCCTCTTTCCGGGCCGCACAGAATGGTGTGCGGCCGCATTAGTCCTATTATACTAAGCTTGGCCTTGTTTTTGGTACTTGTGCATGTTTCACACCTGTTTGATATGGTTTGGATGAACTGCCACCTTGTTGACCAAACCCGGCAATCAAGTACAACATGTGAGCCTTTGGGAGTATTTCACACATTTTTAATCAAAATTTAAGTAAGAAGGAGTGTAAAATATATCATAATCCCTAGTTATCAAGTGGTCACTTATGCTTTCAGGTAGAAATGTGGCTATCTATACAAACATGTTTGTAAGTCGCTCAGTGTTAACAAAGGCCTAGTTTGTTTTTGAAAATACCCTTTGATATCCTGGTTTGTCATTCCATGATAATCGAATATCGTCAGTTGGCATTTACAACAATCGACATGATTCCACAGTATTGTGAAAATCTAGTATCATGGTTATATTTATAAGATTCACTCCAATTCCGTCTTCCAAATTTAGCATTGAGTTCAAATCACCCACCGAGGGATATTATGTAGAGAGTTTTGGAGAAGTGAATTTCTTGTATTGCTCACCAAAGTGTATATAGAGTACAGAGAAATCAAAACCTACCAACTATAGGATTGTACAATAATGAAGGAAAATCAAAACCTACCAACTATAGGATTGTACAATTAATGAGAGAATATTCTACCAATAATAAAAAGATACACAAAAGATATTTACAATATTTCCTAATACGCCCCCTCAAGATGGAGGGCCGGAGGACACGCCAATCTTGGACATCAGCAGAAGAAGCCGAGGACGAGATAAGTGCTTGGTGAGAGCATCAGCAAGCTGATCAGCAGAGGATACATGAGCAACACGAAGGGACCCATTCTGGACCAATTGACGAACAAAGTGATAATCAATGGAGATGTGTTTCATGCGAGAATGAAACACAGGGTTGGCACAGAGATAAGTGGCGCCAATGTTGTCACTGTAAATGACAGGAGCAGGCGGAAGATGGACATGAAGCTCGCGCAGCAGGGAATGAAGCCAACGTACTTCAGCGGCAGCAGAAGCAATGGCACGATACTCAGCCTCAGTAGATGATCGTGCAACGGAACGCTGCTTTTTGGAGCTCCATGAAATAGGATTTGGCCCTAGAAAAACAACATAGGCACCAGTTGAGGAGTGGTCATCACAGTTTCCACCCCAATCAGCATCAGAGAAATGATGCAGAGGTATAGCATATGAAGGACGCAGCCAGACGCCAAAGTCACACGTCCCATTCAGATACCGGAATAGGCGCTTAACTACACCCGAATGAGTGACAGTAGGAGCATGCATGAACTGTGATAGTTTATTCACAGCAAAGGAGATATCAGGACGAGTGAAGGAGAGATACTGAAGGCCCCCAAGGCCTGTCGATAGGCGGATGCGTCGGCAGGGGCCGAGCCGTCGCCAGATGAAGGCGAGTTGACGCCGCTGTTGGAGTCCGAACAAGATTTGACTCCAGCATATTATGACGAGTCAAAAGATCAACAACATATTTACGCTGAGAAAGAAAACACCCCTTGGAGCTGCGCAGAACTTCAACACCAAGAAAGTAGCTTAGATCACCCATATCTTTAAGAGAAAACTGAGACCCAAGAGAGTCAATCACACGGTTCAAGAAAGGAGAATCATGACCAGTCAATATGAGATCATCAACATACACCAAAAAATAGGCCGTAATACCAGAGTGCTGAAAGATGAAGAGCGAAGTGTCAGAGGTAGTGTTGACTAAACCCATGGTCAGAAGGCTTTGGCGGAGCGCATTGTAACATGCCCGGGGTGCCTGTTTGAGACCATAAATAGCTTTCTGTAACTTACAGACATAAGATGGATAGGCTTTGTCAACAAAGCCCGGTGGTTGTGCCATATAAACATCCTCCGTAAGCCTCCGGTGGAGAAAGGCATTGTTCACATCCATTTGACGAAGAGGCCAGCCCTTGGATACAGCTATACTGAGAACCAAACGCACAGTTGTCGGCTTAACAACCGGACTTAGATTCTCCTGGAAATCCACACCTAGACGCTGATGAAAGCCCTTTGCAACAAGCCGGGCTTTGAATTTATCCACAGTGCTGTCAGGCTTGCGTTTGATGCGATAAACCCACTTGCAACCCACAACATTCTGCGATGAATCAGGATGGACAAGATCCCAAGTGCCATTCCGTAGCAGAGCATCAAACTCTGATGACATAGCAGCGCGCCAGCGCTCATCGGACATAGCACTGGACATGGTCTGAGGTTCAGTAACAGCAGGAGAGGTGACAGCAGACATACCAAACTTCTTGTTGGGCATAAAGATGTTATTTTTGCTGCGTGTCTGCATATGATGACCACCCTGAGAGGATGCAGGTGGCGGCATAATGGGTGTAGCGGCGGCAGGGGCCACTGGCGGTGCTGGAAGGGGCGCTGGTGGCGCCGAGAGTGCGTCCGGTGAAGGATCGCTGGTGGGAGCAATGGCAGGTACAGGTGGCAGCAGCGGAAGGACTTCTAGGGAGACCGAAATGGGTACAGGGGGAGACTCGGGGTTAGACATTTTGGAGAACGGGAAGACATCTTCATGGAAGGTGACATGATGCGAGACGAAGATTTTAGACGTTGAGGGATCAAAGCAGAGATAGGCGCTTTGAGTAGTAGAGTAGCCGAAGAGGACACAGGCACGAGATCTGGGTTCCATTTTGTGTGAGGTGTAGGGCCGAAGCCAAGGGAAGCATTGACAGCCAAAGACACGTAATTTGGCAAGGTTGGGGTGTTTCTGGAAGAGAGACTCAAATGAGGAGCGCATCGAGAGATTTGTCTTGGGAAGACAATTAATGAGGTAGACTGCTGTAGAAAAGGCATAAGGCCAGTAAATGAGAGGCATAGAGGCATGATGAAGGAGAGTGGGACCAGTATCTACAATATGACGGTGACGGCGTTCAGCATAGCCATTGTGCTGAGGAGTATGAGGAGGTGACGTAAGATGAGAGATGCCATGAGAGGCAAGAAAAGAGCGTAAAGCAAGAAATTCACCCCCATTGTCAGTATACAGAGTAATGATTTTAGCAGAGAAATATTTCTCTACAATGGATTTAAAAATGGGGAAGGTTTGTGAGACATCAGATTTACGGCGTAAAGGAAAAAACCAAATATTCTTAGAGAAATGATCAACAAAGATGGCATAATATTTAAACCCTTCATTAGAAATAATCGGAGAGGTCCATACATCGGAGAAAATAAGCTCCAGGGGAGCAGTAGAAGACAGACTTGACTCAGAAAAAGGTAACTTATGACACTTATGAAGTTTGCAAGATACACAGGCAAGATCAGACACATTACCGGATGCTATACTGCTAGACGATACTAAATGACGCAGGGTTTTAGCTGACGTGACCAAACCGAGAATGCTACAATGACGCAGCGAGCTTTTGTGCCATGAGGGCAGATGGGAGACTGGGAGTCGCCGGCCAGTAGTAGGTGTTGCCCCGAAGTGGGCCGCAAACGAGTGTTGCCCACGTGCGACGATCCTTCACCTGAAAATCAGTATCAGAAAGAACAACGTTAACATTATTGTGATGACATAATTGGGCAACAGAGATCAAATTTTTACGCATATGTGGAACACAGAGAGCCCCAGGTAATAAAAGAGAGGAATGACTGTTAAGTTTTCCAGTATGAGTAATTGTCAAACCTTCACTGTTACCAATAACAATATTGTCGAAGCCAGTGCAAGGACTATGAAGAGACATGTTGGCAAGATTAGAGGTTATGTGATGAGAGGCACCAGGGTCCAGGATCCAATCGGATGCAGATGGAATCGTCGGAGAGTGATCTGTGTGAGCAGCTGGATAGGGCAGCGAAGCATAAGCTGGCCGCGGTAATGGTCCACCGTAAGGGGGCTGGTTAGCGCCGGAGACGGGATAGGATGGGCAGCGGCGCGCGGAGTGGCCAAATTCACTGCAGAGTTGGCACTTCCCATTGTACCCGCGAGATTGACCATTGCTGGAGTAACCACCGCGGCAAGAGACTGACCCGCGGCTGATGCGGCCGCACCCCCGGCTACCGAATTGGTGATGGACTAGCTGCTGTCTGGCGACGAAGGCAGCCGACGGAGCCGAGTCGGATGTGACGGAGGTAGCCGGCACACGAGCAGTAATCTGAGCCTCCATGCTTAACATCTTGTCATGTAATTCAGCAAAAGAGATGGGAGACTCACGGCTTGGATGGCATGAGAGAGTTCCATATACGAGTCATCAAGACCATTTAGAACCTTTATGACAAGATCCTCAGAATCAACGGTAACACCCAGGAGAGATAATTCATCCACAATCACGCGAATACCGTGCATAAAGTCAGTAATAGATTTAGAACCTTTTACCGGATTGTGGAGCTGCTGTTTGAGAGCCATGATACGACCACGAGAAGCGGTGCCATATGTGCGCGCGAGGATGTCCCAGACCTCTTTAGAGTTTTCCGCAGCGGCAATGAAGGAGATGATCGTCGGTGTGATCGACGAGATGATGGCACTGAGAATAAGGTTGTCCTGGCGAATCCAGTAAGGATATGCTGGATTGGGGGAAGTCACGTCGTTGTCGATGATAGTGGCCGGTGGGCATGGCTTCGATCCGTCCAAGAAACCGAGGAGATCGTAACCCGTAAGGAGGGTTCGAAATTGAAATTTCCATGCCAGGTAATTAGTGGAGTCCAATTTGAGTGGGATTTGAGCCGATGCATTTATGGCAATCGGCTGGAGAGGCGCGGTTGACGTCGTGGCGGCCATGAGCGCGAGGCAAGGAGAGGAGGCGCTGAACGACGTCGAGAAAAAGAGGGCTGCCGATTAGTGCGGCGACGGCGGCGACGGGCTCCGTTGAGAGGAGCTACGGCGGCGGCGGGTAGTATGTATTTAGGGTTTGTTTGGAAATAAGCTACTGGCGTATGATACCATGTAGAGAGTTTTGGAGAAGTAAATTTCTTGTATTGCTCACCAAAGTATATAAGAGTACAGAGAAATCAAAACCTACCAACTGTAGGATTGTACAATAATGAAGGAAAATCAAAACCTACCAAATATAGGATTGTACCAATTAATGAGAGAATATTCTACCAATAATAAAAAGATACACAAAAGATATTTACAATATTTCCTAATATATTACACCTTATACTCTGATTCTCCTAATAACTCTAAAATTCTCTCATATCTGCCCTTTGGTTAAAATCGTATACAAATGTCTGCATAAATGTCACTTGCATATGAGTGTATCTCATTTTGCAAGTGACTGCTTATGCTGAACTGATAACACAAGTTACATGGTAATAATTTTGCTTCCAAGTAATCCAAATTCTACCATTATATTGGTATTCTAGGTTTGTAACATACTGCAAACCTCCAAAATTATTTGTTTTCTAGACCCTCAATCTTATTTACGTTGACCTTTGTTTCTAGTAAATCAACCAAACCTACTTCTTGTTCATTGCGGATGAGTCTACCCTCCCTCTACTTATTAAGGCCATTGGGTCCCCATACATTCCAGCTTAAGAGGCTAACCATTTCCTGATAGAGGAACAAGCTGGCCTCCCTCATTTCCAACTAAGCTTGATTGAGTATGATTATTGTTCCTTTCCTTGTCAAGAACTCGAAAAGAATTCTGATTGATCGCTTACTGATTTTGTTTGAACAGCTGCTTTCTAACAGAGCAATCCACCATGTAGTTTGATCAACTAGTCTCACACTCTGTACATTGTGATTTCTCACTATATTGGAAGATGATTCAGTTGGTGCCATTCCTCCGATAGTCACGGTTGTTGCTTTACCATAGTGTAACTTCTCCTGATTCCCCGCTTCTTCAGAATCCACCTTTTACTTCTCCTTCTATTCTTCCGGTTTCTCCTTTCTTACATGTTAACCTTGTTTTGGTGATCCAATTTTGCAACCTTCATCTTCCCGCATTGTTCTTCAAATTTCTCATACTTACGACGGGAATTGCATAATATAGGTTTCCAATCATAGTAGACCTTTTGTTCTAATAGTACCCATTTTTCACTCCTGAACATTACCATTTTAGGAAGCTTTGCATCATTTCTATGTCTATCAATAGACTAACAAAATTAAGGCCCATTTGTTTCTCCATATTGTGATCCACTAGGAGTGGTTTTCCAATTAAACTACCTATTTTCTTAGGTCCTTAGGACTTCAATATTTTAATACAAGGCATGTAGTTTGATCCACATAGGCACTGTCAACAATTCTTCTCTAATAAATCTTATATCTGGATTCCATGCTTTAACTATAAATAATTTGTTGCTGAAGTGATAAATTATCCCTTGTATCAAATCATTTCCCCGCCTCTGAATCAAATCAAACTAATACAACTCCATTCTTCATCATACAAATTTTATTTATTGATACCATGTTTCACCCACAACCTCTGTATTTATACGTTTAGTACGGGGAGGGGGTTGCCCCAAGGACATAGCAAACTAGTGCCGAATTATAATATTCTAGCTCCAGACTTATATCTACTATTGTACCACCTTGTTCTCGCAAAATCAAGTTTCGACATTTCCGGGATAACTCATTTTTGGGAAGGTTGGGAATTGGATTTGAAAGAGTCGCCACCTAACAAATTAAGGTGCATTAGGGCACCTAAAGCAGATAACATATGTTGTACCCGTTTACATCACCAGAGATCAGATAAGGGCTCAAAATTACCTCGAGGGGAAAGGGAAAGTATTAGGCACCCCTTGAGATCCATAGTGGTGGGTCCTGGACGAAACTAACTTTTGAATTAGTCTAAAGAAACGAGAAGGATATTTAATAGGGATGGGAGGTCCTGAATTTTTTAGCCAAAAGGATCACCCCAAGCAACATAAATAATAATTTGTAACTCCCTCGAGTCGGGGTGCTACTCATGTTATTCATCAGGCACAAAATATCATTTTCTACTATCCGATTACTATCTTTAAGTTGTTACCTAAATCGCACTAGCTGATTCTAAATCGTACCCCATGCGCGCACTACCCGTCCAATGCCTATGGTCCAAGAGGCTTTGGACCTCTATTTAGGTAGTTCTAGACCTTAACTTAGGTTGCTCAAAAGGTAAAAATACTAAGCGACTGACAAACAACAGTTAGGACCTTCATTTATAAGCAAATAAGGTCTCAAGTTGGCCTCTGCAATTAGAAAACAAGTGCACGTAAGTCAGATTAACAAAGACAGTTGTTGGTTTTAAACAGTTAAGAATATAGAAACTTATAGGTAAGATCTCTACATAAATCTGGATTTATATGGGTGAATAGTTATACTTAAAAGCCATTATACTTCCAAAACCTATATGATTTGCCTACGGATTTTAAACATAAGGATTAAACTGATAGGCATGATGTCTAGGCATTTTTATGCAATAATGACGGTGGAAGGCCATAGAAACAGATCCAGAATTATTTGTTTTGATCCTATATGCATGTTTTCTAGTGAGAGTAACAACACAATGTTTGGAAACTGATGAACAAACAGGTAGAAATGATGGGTTGATTCAAACCTATAGGCATGCTTTATACAATTCGTTGCCATTTTCGATCCTATAGACATAATTTTTATAACTTGTAAGCAGAACAGGATGTGAATGATGTTTTTGCACATACATTGAATATTTGATTTCTTATAGGCATAGTTTCCAACACAATTAAATCAAGTATTGAACATACAGGCAGGATTGCTAACATATAATGGCAGAACGTAATAAGATACACACAAGCATGATTTCTAACACATGATAACTGAACATGAAATAGCAGACTGCATGACCTATAGGCAGAATTTCTAACACATAGCACATAATGACATATTGTTGGTCTTACAGGTAGGATTTCTACCCAATTTTCGTAGCAAAAATGTGAAATAAAAAACCCCTCCCAATTCTACTAACACCCCAGAATTGTCATTACAAAATAATTATTACTGACCAGAATTCGATGTAATGAATTACAAAGTGCGTATAACTATAGAGAGCTGACAGTAGGCCCAAATATACTTGGACATGTCAGACCTTCAAATCACAATAGCTCAAAAAGTCCGTGTTCATATATACTACATGACCAGCGGCGAGTGATTTACCCATGTATCAAACCTGAGCATACAAAACCCAAATCCCTAGTGTATCGAAGCTCCTAAGGGTTTCAAGAACCCAGGGCATTGCTTACACCAGGGAAATTCATAGAGATCGGAAATAGTTCAAAGAAGATTAAGGTCCAAATCCTAGTGTGGCAGAGTTCACACGGGTCTCACATGAACCTTGAGCAATGCTCACACTAGGGAGGCCAGAGGACAAAACCTAAACAGCTTTGGCTATAGACCAGCTAAGAATGAGGATTCGGAAGGATCGAAAAACATGTAAAAAAAATAGCACATATATTTGAACCTAGGCATACTTAATCTAGTTTTAATAATTAGTCACATACTAGTTCTTAAGTAGATTAATATTGATAATAGAGATTTTAGATCAGACTAAGTCATAAAAAGAGAACATATTGATTAACAATAAATAAAGAATTGATTTAGATAGTTCAAGAGAGGTACTGTAACATAGAGAGAACAAAGCCAGACATGCCATATTATAACAGGTTTAGCAAACAAACTTATAAATCCGTTAAGGTACATATCTATGCATCTCTAACAAGTCTTTAGGATAAGGTATGAACGCATGCTTATAACAAACTTAAATCTAAAAGATATTCCTCAATAACACAGAGTTAGGCTTATTTCATTCTCAAACAAAGTTCAACATGTCTTAACTACAAGTAATGGCATCTAGGACAACATGGTTTAATAGTAGCAACACATTGAGTAAAATGAAATGGCAAAGGATTCAATGACTCGCCAGTTAAAATAAAACATGGAAGAAAGAAATTCAACAGTATAGCAAATATCACCAAACGGAAGCAAAGATATTTCTGGCCTTGACTTTCAGCCGACCAAAACCAAACAATGAGCACATAGTCAAAGTGAAAGAACCAAGTTTTTAGTGAGACTATGAGAGTTCGAGTCTCGTTCTTTTCTAAAGAAAAATGGGAAAGGGGTTTAAATAGAATTCAGTTAAGTGAACAAAAAAGGATAGTAATTAAACACACATAAACAAGGAAAGAAAATAATCACAGAATCAATTGAAGTATCATTTAAGGACAGATAGTACAGAGTTCAGTCAATTAGCAGCGTATAATAGCTTGTAATCAAGCGAGTAACACTTAGAATAAAGAAGATATCAATTAACAAATAGTTTTAAGGCAAAATAAGGTAAAGAAATAAGGGAAACATGGTAGATTGAACAAAATAAGGAAAATATCATCCCCGTATGAGAAAGAAAAGAGTGTCGACAAATCAGTAAAACTTTTGAACCCTAGTTTTAAGAAAAACCATAATACCAGGATATACACAAAAGCAATAACATAAGATGAATATAGACCCAAATAGCACTAAAAATCAAAGAACCAAACAAATTTTGGCCCGATTTAAGATAATATGATAACTCTAAGTTTAGGGTAAGTACAAATTAGTCAGAAATATTTATAGAAAATCATATAGAGATGCACATAGATAGATACACAGAAACATTACAGAATATATTCAACCAAAATAGAAACAGAACAGATCTTAAAAGTTCTGAGTCCTAATTTTAGGGTAAATCAAATTGTAAATAATATTCATAGATAGACATGCGAAAACATATATAACATTTTTAACAAAAATAAGAACGAAATATTAACAAAACTTAAAAGATCTAAACCCAGCTTAAGAGCAAACAAATATTAAAGAAAATCTCGGAGATTCGTACTCGAAAATATGAAGAATGATCATAGATGAAGAAAGGAGAAAGATTCGAACCCAATTTGAACCAAAATAGGGAAATAGGTTTGCCATGGTGGCAAGCCATTACGTTTTACCATAATCGAGTAGCCAATAGCCAGTAGGAGAGATGAAACCAAAGATAAAATCATTAAGGGATTCCATATCCGGTTGGAATCGAAGAAGAAAATTTGGTAACAACATATTAGGGTTTGATAGATACAGAGAGGCATTGGGAGAGGTGGATTATGGTTTGATAGAGATGGGGCGGATCGTTTAGGAGCAGGTCGCGACCGGGTTGTGGGTTAGGGGTTGTTTGGGCTACGGTGGACTATGTTAGTTTTTAAGTAGTTTACTTGGGTAATTTGGGCTGGTTTGGGCAGCCTAAGTCCGATTTTAAATAAAATAAAGCTAGATTTAATTACCAATTTTCAATTAATAAAATAATTTAAAATAATAAATTAAATAGTAAAATTATCATTTGTGCCTAAAAATGATTGATGACAATTATTTAGCCTTATAAAAATATAAAAGCTATTTTTTGGAAAAACAAAATAATTATTAGTATATACCAGCTATTATTGTAAAATGTGTAATTTTAATCTATAAAATTTCAAATGTAATTATAAAAATGCAGTTAAAATATTTAAACCCTACATGAGCATAAATAATAAATTTAGATGATTAAATCCTCATAAAATAGTATGAGAAATAATTATTGGATATTTGTACAATAAAAATAAAAAAATAAATTAATTTAAACCTTTAAAATTATAAAAAAATTATAAAAATACTTGTGTACGTTTGTAAATCTAACAATAACGTATGTGGACTATATTGAAAATATATATGCATATTAAAAATATCTGAGGGAAAAATTGGGTATCAGCATCTATAACATCAATTACACAAACAGAGGACTTACCATTAGGGGTGTTCAAAAACCGACCTGAAATCGAAAATCGAATCGAACCGAAGCTTAATGGATTACTGGTAACAGGTTAACGTCTTAACTGAAGGGGAACAAATAATAATTTTTTTTATTAACGACTTATCCGTTTGGGGGCGGATAATTCAATTTTCTTAACGGATAATCCGTTAACCTGTTATATATATATATAAACAAAATCCCTTGACCCTTCGTGAAATTAAAATAGGAGAAGAAATAGAGATGGAAGTTGGAATACGACAATGTGGGACGCAGGAACAGTTGCAGAAAATAAATGTGTACAATTTTAAAGTGGATAATGTTCATTTTAATACTATTCTTTGGGATATACTGGACAGTGTACAATTGAACATATTTGCATAACAAAAGTATTCTTGAAAATAAGTGTGTACAATTTTAATACTCTGCTTTGAGACAGCGTCCATTTTAATAAACTGTAGCGTACAATTTAGTAATTTATAAATGTGTACTCCCTTTTCACTTATTGTTATGTAGGCAGATCAGTAGTTTCGAGTTCTATATGTAGATTTAATGTGTAATTTCGATTTCTAAATTTGTATGATAGGTTGTTAGCAAATAATCAATGCATGCAATATAAGTTGAATTAGGTCGATAAATCGTTCCATAACCATTCAATAAGAGTTAAATCGATACATATTCAATCGATATTTTATCGGTTGACTATCAAATTAATGTATTTAAAAGCTTATAACCGTTAAATTAAACCGTTAAAAAAAAATAATCGCACAATCCGCCCGATAAATAAGCCTGCTTACCATTAGTTTCAGGGGCGTTATATTCCAATTTGAAGCCGGCGTTCGAGATTTTTCCAATATCGAAGTCGCCCGTAATTAATTTCTTCTGCTGCCCCGATTTCCTCAGTCCGAGACAATTTTCGACTGCTTGTCGGCGATTGAAATATTTTAGCCCATTCCTCTTGCACTTTACACGTGAAATCAGACATTTCTTTCCTCAATTATACATCCTGGTTTACATTTTCCCTTGCCCTTGGCGACTGAGATGGTACCACATCAATTTTGCTTTGATTTCATTTCCTTCCTTGATTTGTAGTTGTTAATGATGATGATGATAATGCTTGCGCCATTAGAGCTTTCTGAGATGGAATTCGTTCCCTCTTCCCCTATGGATTCACACTTTAAGCTAACATGCGACGAGAGAAAAAATGTATCGCGTAAAACTTTTCTTGAGGCAATCCTAATCTGTACACGCAGTTAACTAATTTACTTCTGAAATTCGAACAATGGAGTCTGTTATTTCATTAATTTATTTTATTCTACAACATATTCGTGTGTTACATTCAGAAAATTCAAGTTTTAGTCATAATTGTACAAAATAGACCACTACTAGTTAGGGCACCATCAATCAAGATTTGATTACGCAAACAAAAGTAGAAATATTGTTAATCTTCTTGGAAAATAGGGGTAAAAACATAAAAACCCCAATTGTCTACAAACTTATAGAGAGGTTACTATATAATTTAAGTGATCTTTTTACTTAAGTGTGATTTTTTGACAGAAGATCATATTCAATTGAACTCCTTCACAAAAGTGGCGATGCCCTTGATTTAGTGCAATGCATAGAATGATTATTGAGCTTTGAACACACTATTTCAAGTTTACAGCTAGCATAACATCATACTATATATCTTCCCTTGGACAATAATTCCCCTACAACAACAAAAGAATTGCTACGAATTTTATTGTTAAATTATCGTTAATTTGTTGCTAAATAGGATTAGCAATAAATATTTTTGGTTAGTTACAAAATTTATCTGTCGCTAGTTCATATATATATTTTTATATAGTACTCCTGTTCTTGCTTTAAGGTTTAAAAAGTGCACCAAGAAAGAAAAATAACATTTTCCAAACATTTGCGGAAGAAAGAGAAATGAAAAGATGGAGAATGAACATAAAAAGAAGCCCTCGGTTAACACAATCATTCACTTTCTTTATATGATATTGTTATTTCTTTTACTTTTTTCGGGGCTATTTGTATGTTGTTTTGTTGGATATACAGGTTGGAGAGTACTGAATAAAAATCTAATAAACTAAATATTGCCTTCAAGATTCTTTTGGGGGTGGGTAGCATTTTCCATAAAAGAGAGTAAAAACAATTTGAGGCAAAGTCCTCATGGTGCTCAAGTTACATTTTTTGCACTAAAATAGAAATTGGTGGGGATTGAAATACACAAACCACAAGCTGCCATAAGATAATAATAGCATTGAATGCACCAAAAAATATAAATAAACTGAACAGGATATCTAGGAATGAAGTGTGCTGTTTGTCAATAATAGGAAATCGAAATTATATATGGCCATTGGAGCTTAGTGAAATATCAAATATCATATGCCTTAGTTGATGAAGAACCAGAAGAAGAAAAAGACAACAAAGTTAATAGTCCCCTATTTCAATAGGGTAAATCTTTCTCCTAATATTTTATTCCAAACACTTATTAGATATTTTTTTCCTTTTTAGTTGTTCAGGAAGTTAGACCTATTTCTTAAAGGATAATTGTTTTCTCCCTCTAAAAGGCTAATTAATGGACTTGATTAGTTAAATACACTAATAAGATAAATAAAGATATTATTTAATCAAATTAAATAATGATCATTTGATATCTTTTGGTTATCCAATAATAATTTTTTTTACATTATCGGATTCTATAAGTTGAATATTCAAGCACAAGTTTTCCACGTTGTATCAAGGATCGCTCAACGAATCTCGTGACCTAAGGCAAAATTATATTGATAGACCCTTAAATTTATCTTATTAAATATTTACACTAACAACAAAATTTGCTTTTTAAATAACAAATTGATCATTTAAAAAATCAATTTTTTTAAAAAAAGAAAGAAAGAAGAGTACAAAAAATAAAGTGGTGGACTATTGGATGTTGAGATCCAAAACTCAAAGTAAAAGTTTTGAATTGGCTATCATCATAAACAAGAAAAAGAAATAAACATACATAATGTAATAACTTAAGTTTTAAGCATGTACTCATTTTAATCAATTTATACGATAATTGTACTTCATTCTAATGAGTAATACTTATTGATGAATATCTAAATAAATTGTAAATGACCTAATATAATATGTCAAATACATACATCAAAAGAAAATCGGTGCATGAATGTTTTTGTGTTCTTCAGTTTCAGAGAACATTATAAAAGAAATTTATTATGTTGTTGATATATAACTAAATTCCTATATAAACAAAATAAAATTAAAGTGTGAAGCAAATATACTAATTAATGAAGGGAAAAATTATCATAATTTAGAAATTTATTGGTATAAAATAACCTCAATCAAGTAACAAAAAAATACATTGTAATATTTTTCTTTATATTAATTATTTATATAAACATAAATTATATAGTATATACTAACAATAATAATTATAAGAATTTAATATAAAGTTGGGGCCTAAGGCGATGCCCATAATGGTGAAGCTAGGATTTATATAAAGGGGTGTCAAAATCTAAATAAGAAGCCAAGAAAAAAGGAAATAGTGCTACAATAGGGAATGGAACTTGCAACCTTCCGTTACTTTTGACACTCCTTGATCATTACATTGAGAGTTCGTCTTGTGTCAAGGATTGTTAATGCATAGTATATATCCAATTTTTGAAAAAAAAGCCTTATCTATACCTTGTTATTTTCCGGCGAAGGAGTGTCAGTTGACACCCTTCGAACAAGGGTAACTCCGCCCCTGAATGACCTCACTTCCCAAAGCCTTAGAGCCGCTCCTGCGTTGTTGTATTATTATTATTATTATTATTATTTAAGTTCATCCTTTTTTTTGGTAAATAAATGATTTTATTACCAAGTTGCAACCTGTACAGGATCATTCTAACCTCAAGAGCTAAGTCTCATTCTACATTTAAGTACTTCTATCATCTAGGGGTAAATTAAAAGTTCAGACTTTCCAGCTTCTTTGCAAGCTTTAAGTACATCTTTTATCAATTCACTATGATAATTTTTGTTAATGTACTTTTGAACTCCGAATTAACTAGAATAAAGTCAATTTGCTGGTGTCAAAGGACATATATAACAAGGGAAAGCAAAACGAATCATAATAAATGAACGGACAAAACAGCTCTCAACTTTTACTAGCAGCAATACGGGTACTAATTCAATCTGCCTAGTCTCCCAATAACCCAATAAACGAGAACCAAAAAGTAACTCCCCCATCACCCCACCCCACCCCACCCCAAGAAAAAGAGGGGAAAAAAGACACAAGAAACACATAAAAACACAGAAGAAACTGCACTGCACCTCGATATGATCATTCCTCCTTGTATCTGAAAAATCAAATTTATTTTTACTTTAGCCTAAGTTACTACTACTACTTTGTTTTTACACACACACTCTCTATCTAGTCTAGGAGGGGATATTGCCAGTAATGACAGTGTTTCAGTGGCAGTGCAAGAAAAAGGGGTTAGAGTTTTCATTGGGAAGGTAAAATTTTTGCACCCAAAAACAAGCGAACCCATAAACACCTTCATGTTTTTCATTGGAACTATCTTCTTCTTCTTTCTTGTAAAAATACACAAGCTACCCTTTCCTTGTTACACAGTAGGTAGATTATAGAGAGAGAGAGAGAAAAGAGAACCCTTTTTTCACTTGCAGAGGGAAAGAAAAAGGAAAAAGAATTGGGGTTGCAGGCTTTGCTTTTTCTGAGAAGGAGAGAGAGGCAGTGTTTCTTACTATCTGACTACTACTATTACTAACTATGTATTCCATTAAGGATTTCCTGTAAAAAGCCTGATTTCAGTAAGCATAAAACTCGGGAGATCACTTACTGCCTCTTTAGCCCCAAAAAGAGAGGGAAAACAAAAGATAATTACACTGAGTGCGTGTGTGTCTGTGTGTCTTTGTGGTTTCATAGGCAAAAACAAAAGGAACAAAATTAACACAAGAGAGTTATATAAGAAACTCAGAGAAAGAAAAAGATACTAAGAGTTAATGGAGGGGGGTGGTTCTAGTGGAAATACTTCATGTTTAATGGGTTATGGAGATGACAACAACAACAACAACAACAACAGTGGAAATGCAGCCCTATGTCCTCCTCCTATGATGATGATGATGATGCCTCCTCAACCTGTAACTAATAACAATGCAGAAAGCAGCAATAATATTGGTGGCAACAACAACGACAATATCCTGTTTCTTCCTTTTATGGACAACAACAACAATAATCCACATGAAGACGCAAACTGTTCTTCTTCTACTTCCATCAAGTCTAAGATTATGGCTCATCCTCACTACCCTCGTCTCTTATCTGCTTATGTCAATTGTCAAAAGGTGAAATTAATACACCCCTTCTAAGAAAAAGAACACATTTTTTCAAGAATTGCTAATTAAAATTCTTGTTAGAAATAAAGGGTAAGGTTTTCTATATAGTTGACTCTCTGTTATTAAAAGAGTGTTTCCCCAAACTCCTGAAGGAAAAAAAATATTATGTCTGATAGGGACAGTAGCTGTATGTTCTTTTTAAAACACTTTTACATCTTTTGAAGTGTTGATGAGAAGATAACCTAGTTATGTATGTATTACAGATAGGAGCTCCGCCGGAAGTGGTGGCAAGGCTAGAGGAAGTGTGTGCCACGTCAGCAACAATAGGCCGTAACAGTGGCGGCATTATCGGAGAAGATCCAGCGCTAGATCAGTTCATGGAAGCTTACTGTGAAATGCTGACAAAATATGAACAAGAACTCTCAAAACCCTTTAAGGAAGCCATGGTTTTTCTCTCAAGAATTGAGTGCCAGTTTAAAGCTCTCACACTGACTTCCTCCTCTGAATCTGGTGATGACTCTTTTTCTAACCCTTATTTAGTCTACATCTTTCTTTCTTTTTAAAAAAAAAAGAAAAACTTAGAATTGGTGATGTTTATTCTTTTCAGATCCTAACTGTTTCTTTGAGTTTATTCACTGCTTTGAGTTGGTTTGTTTTTCTAAAAATCAATGTTCTCTGCATGTGCATGTTTCCAAGGATATGAGGATTTAATTAACTATAAACGAGCTCCATTCTAGATGCAATTATTATTTTCCCATTCTTTAATTACATTCCACTCTCTTTTACTAATCTTTTTATTTTCGGTATTTTTCTATATATCGAAAGAAGTTTCTAGGGTAATATGGTATACATCTTTATATGGCGTTTGCTTTTTTATATATAGGTATGTAACAATGACTCTTTGTATTGATTCCCTCTCAATGAATCCTGTTCTGTTCTTCCACATATTCATCTTCTGTTTATGTTTGGAAACGTATAGAATGAGTAGGTATAAACAGCGAGACACATTTGTCCCTTGTTAATTATTTCAAACGTAATGTTTGTGTATGCTGAAGAAACCAACTTGTCTTATTTCTTTATTTGGTATGACCCTGGGGAATATGACTTTCTTGTTGCAGTTCTTCTAAGAACAGCCAATCAAATTTCTTTAATTTCACTATTCATGCCCAGGTATTATTTCTGTTATCATGTGCTTATCTAGTTAGTTCAATTAGAATCTTCAAGTTTTGCTGGATAATTGAAAGCTTGTACATGGTTTAATGAAGTGCTAACCCTAGTTTTTAATCAATTCATATTCTGAATCAATTAAGTTAATTTTATCTCTCACGCTCTAAGAAGCAGATTGTTGCATTTGTTTCTTTTGATGAAGTCTTTTTCCATTACAAACATGCATTTTTAAGTCAGTTTTTATGGTTTAGTTTTTAATAATTCACCTAAATACAAGTCTGGTAGCATAACATTTGTTTTAGGATATGGTTAAACTCTCCGTTTTATGAATGTGGATGTTCTGATGTTCAAAGGTTCTCTCTTTTACTTTTATTTTTATTTCTATATAGAGCTTAAGTTCTATGCATTGACAATATAAAATGCATTACATCATTTGGTCATTTAAAAGGTATTTGCATGTCACTCAATTTTATAACATGATTCATAACCAAACATAAATGACAATTAACTACTCTCTCCTTTCACTTTTAACTTATACTTGTCCACTATGGACTTTGCATGAAAATGAAGTGCATAATTTACCTTGATACCCATATTTGTTATGCATATTTTTAATAGATATGAGAATGATTTGATATGACTAATTAATATTGTGGGTATAATAGAAAAAAAGAAATAGTCTTTTCTTGATATGCTAAAGGTGACAATTAAAATTAATAATCTATTTTTAGAATACTAGATTAGTAAAAGTGAACAGAGGGACTAATATGCAACTTAAATATTTCCTAGTAATTTTATTTGAAGGTATAAAAATAGAGTTTATGAACTTTTTTGCTGAAGCATGCATTAACTGGTTGTCTTGGATAATGATTCATAATTTGCAAAATGCAATGTTTTTTTTTAATTTTGGGAAAAGACTTTCATCTACTTTATTAGTTTGTGTTCAAACTTTTCAACTTAGTTTAACCTAGAAAGGATCAATTCAGTATGATTCTCTTTGCCAACACTAAATTTTCATTAATGGGCTGTGAAGAAGTCCTTGAACTGAATGATTAAGGCATCACGAATAGTTCCAAACTTTGACATGATTTCAGGTCCCCCTAAATGTCGTCTTTAGTTACTACAGAAAAGAATATAGTGATAAATGACAAACTGATGGAGATATGCACCTTGTTTTTAGAGGGACCCATGCATGACTCTTGATTTGATCTGGAGATTGGAGTATTTGATAACGTCCTTGGAACTTCATAAAATGGGAACCACACTTTGCTTCTCTCCACTTCCTCTTTTTGATTATTATTTGACAACTAGAATGTGATTTCTAGCTGCTATGTAATGTTTCCTGATTAATGAAGTTGGTGTGTTTCCATTAGATCTTCTGTTCGTATTTATGTTTCCTCGATGTTTTTTGGTTGAGTTCGTTTTCTTTTTGGTCCAGCAAATATCTGATCGAATTTATTCCCAAAAGAAAAAAATATCATCTTGGTGAACACTGACTGCTTATTATGATCTCATTGTATTATTGGTCATATGCTAGTTGAGAAGCGGTTTCTTATTCAGTCAATGTTGTATGTAAATTTCTTTCTTGGACTTCTTGTAGATTTAGTCGACAAACATAGAACTTGTGAATGGTGTATGTTCTAAATGAGCCTTTTTAATTGGCCGAACATGACAGCAGTTGATGAGTATTGGACGGGTTCAAACTTGAATGACCCTTTGAGGTGCGAAACTAAGTCTTGTAGTGGTGCCTACGTTCCCCTATGGAAAAGGAGTGCCATTCCCCGAGAACGAGCAGTTTTAGTGCTTTTGTTAAAAGAAAACTGAAGAATTAGCTCTTTTTGAACTTATTCTTAACCATGGATAGGGACCCTCTAGTTAGTTGGTTGATGATTAATAATGCAATTGTTCTCTAGTTTAGAGTAACGGAGTTAAGTTTTTCAATGTTGATAAGCCTCTGAAATGTTGTACCCTCTTAGTTTGGTGAATCGGAAATTCTTTGTTTTATGATTGTGTTAACTCTAGCTTACATTTGCTACTCTAATGTGAGAAAGTACTGAAAGAGATTTTCAAATGCAAACGCTAAGAGTAACAACAACAACAACTACTACTACTACCCAGTATAGTCCCACAAAGTGGGGTCTGGGGAGGGTAATATGTAGACGGGCCTTACCCCTATCCGAAAGGGCAGAGAGCAAATGATTATGAATTTGTTTGTACATGACTAAAAGATTTATGTCAGCCTAGTATTGGCAACTCTATCCTGCCAAGCCTTTGAAGACTTCCCCAAATTAAAGCAGAAAAGTGACCGAGAAACTTTAGCTGTTCTCTTACTTAAATTTGTTAACAAATACAAATCTGTTAATTATGTTGTAGTGTTCATTCAACCGAGAGGTTGTGAGTTCGAGTCTTCCCAAGAGCAAGGTGGGAAGTTCTTGGAGGGAAGGATGCCGGGGGTCTATTTGGAAACAGCCTCTCTACCCGAGGGTACTGGTAAGGTCTGCGTACGCACTACCCTCTCCAGACCCCAATTAAATGAGATTATACTGGGTTGTTGTTGTTGTTGTTGTAGTATTCATTCATCGAGATGACGGAGCCTCTTTTGCATTAAAACTAGAAAATTACTACTTTGCACTAGTTTGCATATTGCTAAAGCCTGATTTTATCCTAGGAATCTAGGATGTCCTAAATTCACTTCAGCTAGAGACGATATCTTTCTTTCTCTTTTAAGCTGAGATAGAGGGTACTATTGACTGCTTGATCTTCTTGCATGTACATTAGTTTTTGCTTTTTTTATTTGCCTGTTTACTTCATCTGAATATTTATCAGTTGACTTACTGTTAAATATGCCTACTGTATTTGATTTTATTAAATTATGGAGCTCTCTATACATGAATCCCGGAATTTGTTCACATTTCAAAGAAATTGAACGTCTTTTGGGGCTTCCAGTATCCATGTAGGCTCTGAAAGTGGTGTTACATTGGTTTTACATGTTGATCCCCAGCTTGTGCACAATGCTGAAAGCTTGTAATCTATCTTAATATCTAGTAATTGTTACCACTATGTTCCACTTATTTTATTTATCTGGCTGATGCTTATGCTTAAGTCTTACGGTTGCAGCTCTGGGTGAGGCAGTCGATAGAAATGGATCGTCTGAAGAGGAGGTTGATGTGAATAATGGTTTCATCGACCCTCAGGCTGAAGATCAAGAACTGAAAGGTCAATTGCTGCGTAAATACAGTGGTTACTTGGGTAGCCTTAAGCAGGAGTTCATGAAGAAGAGGAAGAAAGGCAAGCTGCCTAAGGAAGCAAGGCAACAACTACTGGACTGGTGGACCAGACATTACAAATGGCCATATCCATCGGTATTGCCCTATAACCCTCAACGCTCGCCCCGATTATTTAATTAACTTCTTGACCTTTATATCATGAATTTCCTATTGATGTATGAAACATGCTTCTATTAATCCGTTGTTACATTTATCAAATATTACATCAATATCAGTTCTGCTCTATTAGAGTCATTTCATAGTAATTAATACTCACTATTTTTGCCATATAAGGAATTGTGATAGATGACGTATTAGTGAAGAATTTAACTTTTGTGCATTGACAAGAATGACAGTGAATATATAGTTCTCTTATATTGTCAGGTTATTTAGATGCAATAAATAGCCTGCTATATATTACTGATTAAAACGCATCGATAGTATAATTTTTTTTCAATGCGAGTGCATATGAGTTAAATTCATAGAAGAAACGTATATTTCAAAAGAAAATCTCATGATCAATTTACCTATGTGCGCGTTATATATTAACAGGAATCCCAGAAGCTGGCACTGGCTGAATCTACAGGATTGGACCAAAAGCAAATAAACAACTGGTTTATCAACCAAAGAAAAAGGCACTGGAAACCTTCAGAGGATATGCAGTTTGTGGTAATGGATGCTGCTCATCCACATTACTATATGGACAATGTTTTGGGTAATCCTTTCCCAATGGATATTACACCAACTCTCCTCTAAATTCCAACTTATGAAAATTAGAGTGATTCTTGAATCTTCAAAATGGGTATTTCTTAATATATTATCTAGGATGTTTCGCATATAACTCGTATGCATATGTAGTTGTTATTGTAACTTCAAGGCTAAGACCAGAAGTACTTGTAGTTCGAGCTATTTCTGTTATGGATAACTCTATGAAATTAAAATTTACTAGTTTGTTATATGTTCCTATGTCAGTTCTAAAGTCCAGGTATTTTGTTTATTAGTGTTGTGAGTAAACTAAAACAGCTTTATTGAGAACCACAATAATGATTATACATTATTATACGCAAATAATGCATGTATTACACCATATACACGGCTATGTACATTATTTACTTTTCTAACCATATACGTATTATACACAAATAGTACATGAATTATGCATATATTATATGGACTTATACCGGCTATTTTTAGTTTAAGTATTTGAAAGATTAATTATTTGGGTTAATTATTCATGAGACTTTCAGAAATTACTATGTTTTAGAGGTTATTAGCTAGTTGTAGCTATGATTACTTTCTATGGCTAGTTGGGTTAATTATATTACTTTCTATGGCTATGTTTTCAGGTTTTTTAAAGTGTGTTTGATGTATTTAAGCTACTGTGTTCGTGAATGCAATAGCAATTCCAGGCATGAAACATAAGTTACACTAGGAATATTTTTGTATTCGACTGTATTTACGGCGTGAAATAGAGGATTACAACTACTTTTGAATGGAAAGTGAATCAATTAGCATAACATGCTCCTAATATGACTCAAAATTGAATTATAATATACAAAAATTGTATTTTCAATTATAAAAAAGATTCTCAATCGAAAAACAACTAAAAACATAGCAATCTTCAGAGAAAAAAATATGCTTAATATTTTTCCCAGACGATGAGTACAACAAAAACAGACCAACTTGAATACATATATTCATCTGAATACATAAATTAAATTAATTAAAAAAAATATATGATTACATTCATAAAATATAACGAGACGGTGAATACAATGAAATATAGCAAGACACATTGAAATACAATGAACAAAAAAAAACAATGAATACAATGAAACACGTGGATATACAACAAGATACATTAAAATACATTAAGAGCCTGTTTGGATGGGCGGTCAAATCTGCTTCTAAGCCATTTTTAAATATTGGGAGTGTTTGACAAAAAAGAAACCACTTAAAAAAAGGTAAAACTGGCTTAAGAAAAGCCAAAAGTTACAAGTTGGCTTATCCCAATTTTTTTTAAGGTTAAAAGCCAACTATCTTTGACCAAGTATTTTACCCTCTTATCCCTAATAATATTATTCAAAAAATGCCCTTCACAAAATTTTGAAATAATTATAATATCTAACTCAAACTTTTAGTATTTGTCACAACATGAACTTATTTTGACTTTAATTACATAGATTGTACTTAAGTTTGATTTTTTTTTTCCTAATAATTTAAACTCGTGTGCGACCAACAGTTCTAGAGTTCTAGTTGCATTATAATTTCTAACTGACTTTTTGTACAATTTTCAAATAATTTTAAAAAGTACAAGTTTATTTTATTTTGATTTCCTAAATATTAGAATTTTTAAATTTTTTAAACTCGAACTATAAAATTTGTCAGAACATGAACTTATTTTGACTTTAATATCTCTTACATAGATTGTACTTAAGTTTGATATTTTTTTTCCTAATAATTTAAACTCGTGTGCGACCAACAATTCTAGAGTTCTAGCTGCATTATAATTTCTAACTGACATTCGTACAATTTTCAAATAATTTTAAAAAGTACAAGTTTATTTTATTTTGATTTCCTAAATTAGAATTTTTTTATATAGTTCAAATAAGAAATAAAATAATAGATGTGATAGTCATTTCATATGTTTTTCCTGTAAGTTTGGAATCTCAAGAAACAAATAAAAAATTTATATGGTTGAAAGAAGTGAAAAATAAGAGTTCAACAATTATATTTATAAAAATTATCTTAGACGTTCATTTCAAATATTAATTATTTCGTATTTATATTAATAAGTTTGAAATAAAATATTATAGTAATAAGCTTTTTTATAGTGTTAACAACTTAAAGGATATTTCAGCCATTTTAATAGAAAAAGTGATTACCAGCACTTGTTTACCAAATATTTCAACAGTTTTATTTTCAGTTCCAGCACTTTTATCCAAATAAATAACTGCTTATTTATAAAATCAATTCCAGCACTTAAAAAGTGCTTTTAAGCACTATTTCTTTTAAGCCAATCCAAACGGGCTCTAAATATAGCAATAGAAAGTTTAAGTTGCTTAGCCCCAACCTCCGTCGTCTTTATTCAAGAACAACCCTAATGTAGTCTCGTAGAGAGGGCCGCGATTCTGACTCGAAACTCCAATGTTCCTGTTACTATAATATCCTCACATGCGCTTCAAAAAACCTATTATTGACAATTTAATTTGAATGGCGCTTGTAGATTGAGGAGGAAAACCCCAGATTGGGCAGAACCCTAGAACGACGAAGAGAAGAGTAAGACGAAGATTTATATAGAGTTTTGTTCTAAATTCCGGGTTGGTAATATAATCTGAAGAGAAGTAGACACAAAACCCTAGAACCCTCATGTTTCGATCCGAGTAGCAAAAGAATTTTTGGCATTACAATGTTTTCCTCAATATTTCCCTCTCATTCCCGCTTCGATATTTATTTGGGAGAATTGTGTTTGGGTGAATTATGTTTGGGATAATTGTGGTTGTATTCATGGAAAACGACCGAAGTTGAGCGAGAGAGGGTGGAGAAAATCTGAAAGAAGGAGAGAGCAAAATAATACAATGCATATTTTATGGCTTAAGAGTAGGAGGTGACCATAAATAAATATTTGCCAATAAAAATCAAAATGTAGCTATGGAATATAATTTTGTAAAAGGATATTTATTTAAAATAAATAAGATATCAACATTTGCTATAGGACGTAAAAATTTCATTATTAATTAGCGTAATGGCTTCCTTGCCACTTAAACTTATAGGACTTTTGAAAGTCGATACACGAACTTTGAATTTTTTCATTTGAACACTCAAACTTGATAAAATGGAGACTAATAAACATTTTGGACCCCATACCTACGTGGAAGCACAACTAACATGGCTAAATTATATGTAAATCACGATGTCAAGGCGCGTGAACAGGATCACTATCCGTCAAGATAGGGAGTTCTCTTAAACGTAATGAAGAACTGGGATCCATTTGTATTAGGACAACTATTCGCCATCGAGAGAAGACCAGCCTCAATGTGAACAACTTTAAAGTTTTCGTCTTCACGGAGTAAAAAATATTACCATCATTAACCAATCATGTAACCATTTATTAAACACTCAAACATATATACTACTACTAATCTACCTGAAAATTGTATATGCCTTATTTGTTTGGAACTTAAAAAGTCCTCTGCACCAATTGAAAGTTCAGGGCCCAAAGGGCGGAAAAACATACCATTCCCTTTGGAAAAATCACCACCCTTTAAAAAAGAGAAAGAAGTCATGGGATGATGATTGTTCCCCAATATATTGACCTACGGAAAAAAAATCTAGAAGTGCTCCGTAGATTACAGAAGAAATACAAAGCCAAAAATAACTATATTTTTTATGCCAACTATAGTCATCAAATCAAGCCCAAAAAGTTCATGAACCAGATCAACTGATATTCACCCCTATACAATTAATTTCTCATTTAAAATAAATGACAAGCAGAACAATTTTTTTTTTTTTTTTGAAATTTCAAATTCCTTTTTTTGTGTGTGGTTATGGTCTAACCATAATCATAGTGATATTGCGAATTTGATTTAGAATAAGGCAGAAAGAATAATGAAGAAAAAGAGAAAGAAGAAGAAAGAAGAGTAAAGAAAGGAAGGGAAGAGAGTGAATGAAGAAGAAGGGGGTGGTTGAGTACAGATTAATACGGGGTACGTTTCAGGGATTTCTCTTTTTTTATTTTTCCTTTTTTGTATTCGTAACTTTTTTTTCCTTCTAATTTTCTGTTTAAAAATCGGACACATAAATAACACATGTCAAGTAATAAATAGTTTAGAATGATGTGTTTCTTATAAATAAAACTCTATTTAGAGTGAATGTCTAAGAGTTTTAGTTTGAAGCTAAGTCATTTATCTTCCTATAAATAGAGGGGTCTTACCCCATTGTAAATCATCCCAAAGTATCAATAAGAATACTCCTCTCTCTACTTCTCTCTATATTGTTCTTGTATTATTATTCTTGTTCTTATATTATTTCATAACACGTTATCAGCACGAGTCTCTAACCTACCAATATGTGAAACATCAAAGTCTTATAAGTTTTAAGGACTTCACGTCCAAAGCCTCTCCAAAGTAGGAATAGATGAACTGTTTGGGATGAAAAGGGGAGAGGTGAAATAGCCAAGATTTTTCTTTCCACAGATCCAGATTTTGTTTTGTTACTTCAATTCCTCTACGTTGAGAATGGTCAATTTGTTTTGTCTGACAGATATGGTGCTAATCATAACTATATCTTTGCTACGGTACGTGCCCTTTGATTTAGATTCAAATTCTTGGAATTCTATAATTTGATTTTATATACAAGCAAAGATAACAAAGTTTGATTATAACTCTAATGGAGTTTGTAAGAAATTACACTCACATGAAGTGGTAAAATTTCTATGTCTTGCCATGATCAAATTCATGTATGATTGTGGGCAAAGAATTAAAAATCCGTCCAATTGAATTTGCTCCATTCCCTTTAGAGAATGTGGTAGCAGTATGTGATAAGTCTGAAAGAAGACAAAATTATTACCGTGAAGGTATCAATGGATGTGGACATGGCAATAGACGAAATTATAATCGTCATTATTGTGGTAATGAGAACAATAAGGATTCTCAAAAATAATCTTTCACTTTATGAAAGTAATATTTGACATGAGATTGTGTATAGCACATACAGATGATTATGATCCATTCCCTGAAGTGAATGTGATAATTATAATAGAGCCCGTAAGTATGAACACGCTCTTGATGTAATTTTGTTTCATGTCTGACATTATAAAAGGAAAGTTCGTTGCCCCTGAAATTTCGGGCAAGAACTATATGACATGGGTGTTGGATGCTGAAATCCATTTGGATGCAATGGGTCCTGGAGACGCCATTAAAGACAGAAATAATGCATCCACCCAAGACTATGCTAAGGCCTTGATTTTCTTGCGCCATCACCTTGATGAAGGTTTGAAACTACGCTAAGGCCTTGATTTTCTTGCGCCATCACCTTGATGAAGGTTTGAAAATTGAATATATCACAGTCAAAGATCCACCTATCTTGTGGAATGGCTTAAAGGAGAGATATGACAACCTGAAGTTGGTCACTCTGCCACAAGCACGATACGATGAGAATCCAAAAGCAAATAGTTCATAAACTATATATTATCATTGCGGTGGAAAAGAGCACTGGGCGAAAATTTACCGTGTATTATCCTGCTGTTGTATCTAATTGCACTCTTTGTAGCTAAGTGCTGTTTCTGTGTTCAAATTTTCACCCTCTGAAACACATGCCGAAATTTAGAACAAGCTCTATGCATTTTTGATTGAACCAAAGACTCTGCAGTAGTCATTAGTCAACAGTTTAAATTTAGATAAAACCACGTAGGAAACAACTAAATTGAAAGTGAATATGAATAGGAGCTTATAGCATTGTGTTCTTCTTATACAATGTGGTGTGTATGGGATGGTAAGATCAACTGTTGTCCCTTTTATGTAGTAACAATAAATGCCGCAGTCCAACATTTAACCTAAAGTTGTATGCGGACATAGCATTTTAGGGTGGATATAATTAGCAACTGGCAAAATATAAAGTGTAGTGCTTTCCTTTCTTGTGTTGTGTTGGGCAAAGAAAATATGATAGCTTATGTGCGAACTGCTCTTTATCCTTGTTTTAATGTGGTGAAACCGCTGATCAAAGGAGATTCTTCTCTCTTTTTAGCTATTAAAGTCATCTCCTTCACAATGTTTTTACTTTTCTTTGCACACACAGACAAATAGTTGCATTTATATTGCAGATATCAATGTTTTTAGAATTTGTTTGCTTCCATCTTCATATTGGTTATGTTATTGGGATTCTGAGTCTTTATCTTATCTAATATTTCGCATTAAAAACTGGACTTTTCCGCAAGGCATGATAGTCGATTATCTGATTTAGTTAGTCGAATAACCTCAGCAGATTTCGAAAATATTGTTTAAGTATGAAACAAACAGATTGAATTTGTTTATTCTCATGTTCGTATATTTTCTTTTGTATGGCAAACCATGGGAATTAAATTGATTGAAGGCTCCTGAAGAGCAACTATAACTCTGCCTAAAGGAACGATATTTTAGAGAATGCAATGTTCTCCTCCAAGTATAAGAAGAACTTGTTGAGTTTTAATGATATCAGTCAAAATGTTCTCCTCCAAGTCTAAAAGGAACTTGTTGAGTTTTAAAGATATCATTCAAAATGGATATCAGATTGAGACAATACATGAGTATAATCTTGAATACCTCATTTACTCATGAAAACGAGGCTGCCCACTTCGGCTTGGGGTCACGCCATTTTGCATGCAGCAATGCTAGTTTGTCGGCTGCCCACTTCGGCTTGGGGTCACGCCATTTTGCATGCAGCAATGCTAGTTTGTCTCTGACTGACGAATTGTTACAAATATTCCCCGTTGCAGTTAGTTTTGGGTCATGAGCCTAATATATCCCACTTAAGAATTTGTGGATGTGCAGTATATGTGCCTGTAGCACCGCCATATTGCACCAAAATGGGTCCGCAAAGAAGGTTAGGAATATATGTTGAGTTTGAATCGTCCTCCATTATTCGCTACCTCGAAACATTGACAGGGGATTTGTACACTGCATGATTTGCAGACTGTCAATTTGATGAGACACTTTTCCCAAAATTAGGGGGAAAAGTTGGTGAAACCAAACGGAAAATTTTGTGGAAAAATGCATCATTATCTCATCTTGATCCACATACCTCCATTTGTGAAATTGAGGTGCAAAAGATTATCCATTTGCAAAAAATAACAAATCAAATGCCAGACGCATTTACATATTTGAAAAGGATAACAAAATCACATATCCCCGCAGTGAATGTGACAACATCTGATTCACGAATACATATTCATTATTGGAAGAATATGAACATGAAATTGGTATAGAATATACCACACTCACCCCTAGAAGGAGGTTTGAGATGATACCACACTCACCCCTAGAAGGAGGTTTGAGATGATATATGGCATGAATGATCGTTGGTCACGTACCTATTGTACGCCAAAGTATTTTGGAAATATGACTATTAAAGGACAACGATAATGCAAGAAACCTATCTTGCATATAAGTTTGACATGACCATAATGGTATAACTTTCTCTTTAAGAAAGATATTCACCACATGGATGTTGATGAATTTGTGGTAGTACAAAATTAATTGAGAGCTCTAGAAGAGCCAATTATTACTATGTTGGAGAAACACAATTGAGTATTGTGCTGTAGTAAGTCTCAAAGAAACTTATTCAGTTTCCAAAGTACACGCGAAAGCGCTGATTATATTGAGACTATAAATAAAGGAAAGATTTGATATTTACTATTACTACAACTTGTAGCGGGATAATTTGTATATGAAAAGCTACCCGCTTTATTCTCCAGTTTGTACTACACAAACAAAAGAATGCCACAATAAAGTGGATATCTATTGGTATAAAAACCCATGTCATAATAAACCTGAAGTTTATTGATAGGTGCACATGTCATGATGTAAATTTGAAGTTTACCAATATTGGTAATTTATTCAATTGGCATTCGGGTTAGCCATATCAATTTAAGTATGATGTGTAAATATTAAAGAACTAGAAAGTTCTTTACGAATTCTCTTGTATTACTTGTTCTCATTAAATTAATTGACCAACTAAAGTTGGGGTTGAATCCCATAAATTCTGGAAATATCAAAGGTGAATATGGGCCCATTCACCTGCCATGTATACCACATATGATGCATCTATGATATGGTTACATGCGCAATTGTTATTAACCCGCAGCGTGGCCGGTGCTTGCGAGGTAAATTGCTCAGTAATCTAACTTCGAGCATAATTTCCAGATTTTCTACTCAAGATAGTTCATCTTGATAAGTTGGTTTATATCAAAGTTGGTTTAGCAAGATAATTATTGAGTGCCTCCACTTAATAGCTAAACTGTTTCTTATGAGAACAAAGTTATATATATCAGTTTGATATACGTTGTATACGAGAGTATATTCTCCCCTCACAAGTGGTTCAGGGTCAGGATCCAAATAGTTTCATCTTATTATTAATGTGATGTGTATATTGACATGATAATGCACAAAGATGATTTCCCAAAGTTGAGGAAACAAGTTAGCTTTTCTAACATGAGGGGGAGACATGATAAACACTTGAGAAAATGTTACATGGGATGAATTATCATTTGTATATGTAAATCCCCGAATATCATGATATGAACCTGAAGTTCATAAAATGGATAATTCAATTGCAACATATTGCAAAGCATGCTATACGCATTTGCTGACCCAAAGAAAGTAACTATATTCTCACTACAAATGCTCATATTAAGTCCCAGAAGGACAAAGTCTTTGATACGCTTAAAGCGTATAGACAAATACTTGATTCCATATGAAAGACATGTAGATTTGGACATATAGTTCAAATACTTGAAAGTATAAAGTCAAAGGTATGTATAATCAGTTTTCGATATCTTATTTGTTTAGCATGACATGAAAACTTGATATGCATCTAAAGTCTATTATGTGATTTATATGACTTAACTTGAAAGATTTAAGTTGCTTAAAGCATACACAATTCTTGGTCCTGAAGTACCACATCCTAAGTACAATTTGTGTACATATGTATCTTGCTATAACTATAAGCATGATGGCATTGAGAATACATCTATGAAGATATTGAAGAGTCATTCCACGACATTATATGAAGATGTTCATATCTATCAAGAATGATGATTTCAAGGTGCGGAATATTTATTCAAGTCAATATGGTTTATTTATTTATCAAACATCTACCAAAGATTGTTTTGAAAATGGTGCACAAGATTGGAATGCAAATGCTCAAGGATATAAATTGATGTTCTTATCAGGGGGAGTTAATGCGCGTTGCACTCCTTTTCCCTTACAAGGTTTTGTCCCAACTGGGTTTTCCTTGCGAGGTTTTTAACGAGGCAACTAATAGGCGCATATTCAAACATGTGTACTATTTTTCCTTCTCTTTAATTTTTCCCATTGGGTTTTGGTTTTAAGGTTTTAACGAGGCACATTGTTGAATAGACATTCAAGGGGGAGTGTTATGAATAGAACTCTATTTAGAGTGAATGTCAAAGAGTTTTAGTTTGAAGCTAAGTCATTTATCTTCCTATAAATAGAGGGGTCTTACCCCATTGTAAATCATCCCAAAGTATCAATAAGAATACCCCTCTCTCTACTTCTCTCTATATTGTTCTTGTATTATTGTTCTTGTTCTTATATTATTTCATAATAGTGTTGTATATATTAGCGCAATTTATATACACGTTCTGATGAATATGTTTATTAGTATCTATTTTGTCAAATTTAAATATTTAAATAAAAAAATCTAAAGTTCATATATTAACCCTATAAATTTAAATGGCCAACAAACCATTACGCCTTGTTAATTAGGTAGCTACCTAAGTGGAACATAATTGGATACTTACCAACCCAAATGGCTTCAGTAGTAAACTGAAGCCCACTAAGGCTTTCCTTATGGGCTTTTCCATCAAAATTCCAAGAATAAAATGGACAAAATTGAATTAGATCAATTTTATATTTTAAATAAAATAATAAAATTATCAGTTATATCTATTTATAAGTATTTTATTATAAAAAATTTTCAATTAATAAAATATTATTAATATTAGTTAAATTAGCCAATTAGTTAGTTGTAGCCTAAAAAATATCAAAATTTTGCTTTGTTTTGAGTGTGTATTATTAGAATAGATTGAGCACAACTTAAGGAGCTTGAATCTAAGTTTTGGGATAATTTGGTGAAGTTTGAGGTGGCTTGATTTGAAACTTCGAAATAAAAGCTGAACATGAAAAAAATGATATGCGTATCACACTTTTGTATCATTTGTATATCATATATGTATCATATTTGTATCATGCCTATCACACATATGTCCCTGTATACCTATGTGTGAGATATATGCGTGATACATGTTTGATACATGTATCATAGAAGACTTTTTTGAACTTGATTTAATTACGAATTTTGATATAAAACCAGTCCAAATAAACTTCCAATCTTCCTCAAAATTTGTATATTGACTTATCGATATATTTTCAATAAATTTCAACTATACCCATTGAAAATTTTTCTTTTTTATTTATATTTTTGGAATATTGTATAGATTTTTGTATATCATCACCTTATTTTCCACCCCCGTGCATGAAATTTTCTTTTCGTCTTTTATCTAATGTTGTTAATCATGCTTAAAAATATGAAAGATGATTTTTGTATTGGTTTTTCAATTTCTCTTGGTTAGTTCTGGTAAGTCTATAACTAATAGCTAAAAGTTGATAAGTTGAGACTTATTTGGGGCATTTGTGTAAGTTTCTCATAAAAAATTCAATATTAAAAAATTATATGTTAATACTACAAGTTTAATTATTCTCCTATCAAACGATGAAAAATATATTAATTGGTTAAAATTCACAATTTCATACACCTTAAATCCCGATACACGAAATGTCTTGTATAAACTGATGCAGAATGTATAGATCTGCCAAGTCTTAGGGAGTGTTTGGTATAATAGAAAATATTTTTCGTAAAAAATTTTTTCAAGAAAATATTTTCTTGGAAAACAAGTAGTAATCTTATTCATTTTTTGGTGTTTGGTACGAAAATTAAGGAAAATAACTTTTCAAGAGTATTCATAAATAATTTAGATATAATAAATATGAAGCCATAAACTTTCAGATCAACAACCTTTCGAACCCACAAAATTCATAAACTTTCGAATCGCTAAACTTTCAAACCGCGAAATTTCGAACGCGTAAACTTTATAATTTCCCGTAAACTTTCAAACACATAAACTTCTGAACTCATAATTGGAACTTGTAAAATTTTAAGCCTTTAAACCGTAAATAATAATATTAAAATTAAAAATTATATTTAATTTTTTTTCTCGGGAAGGGGTGGGGGTGGGTGGCGGGATAGGGGTCAACAAAACGAAAAAAATAGAATTTAAAATAAAAATATATAATTTTTTTTGCGGGGAGGGGGGAGGGAGGGTGGGTGGGTTGTATAGAAAAATCAAAAAAATCAAAATTTAAAATTGTACAAAAGGTAAAAGAATATTTTTAAAGGGTGAAGGGGTAGTAGGATAGGTAGTAACGGAAAAACTAAAATTGATTTTCTTTTTTGTAGAGGGGGTGGAGTGGGTTGGCGAGAGTGGAGAAAGTTGAGAAGTAACTTTGGAAAATATTTTCCCTCAGTAAGGAAAATACTTTCCTCCAACTAGAGGAAAATAAATTGACAAAAAAAATATTTTTAAAATATTTAAACTAACCAAGCATAAAAAAATTAGAAAATATTTTCCATCATACGGAACACATCCTTAATACAAATATTTATTACTCCATAAGAAAGAAATTTGCGGAATATTACTCCATAAGAAAGAAATTTGCGGAAGAAAGGTTATTTTTATTTTGATAGGTTTCATTGTTGTAATTATAATAAAATAAAGTGTAGGGGTATTTGTGAATATGGGTCAATTATAACTTTTATATCTACATTCTAAATGAAATAAATTAACTCCTTGCCCAAAAATAATAAAAATAAAAGTTAGTTAAAATAGCAACTCCCTCACCCTTGCACAACTTATTTAACAAGACAATAGTAAAATAACACGCGAAATGATCCTATTTATATTGGATTCTCTATTACTCAATAAACTAATAAAATCTTCTGGTCAAGAGTCCAACTGTGTACAACAACATGAAACAACTATCACCCATTAAAATCTTACGAATGAGGTTTGGGTAAGGTTATATCCGGTGTCGATTGTGGGTCTATTTGGGTCTGCGGTTCCGGTTCTGGCGGTTTCGGTTCTGGCGGTTCCGGTTCTGGCGGTTCCGGAGCCGGAACCGCTACCATCCGGTAAGGCTGTAACCGGTTCTGCTTCTGGGTCTATTTGGGTCTGCGGTTCCGGTTCTGGCGGTTCCGGCGCCGGAACCGCTACCATCCGATTCCGGGTACCATCCGGTTCCGGTTCTGGCGGTTCCGGTTCTGGCGGTTCCGGTTCCGGCGGTTCTGGCGCTTCCCGGCGGTTCTAAATTCTTTTTTTTTAAAATCAATATCTTGTATAGTAGTCACTAGTATATTGTAGAATATATTTTATATGGTGTACTATGTTATTAGTATAGTATATATTGTGTTTGGTAATTAGTATATATTGTGTATAAGTAGTATATATTTTGTATATAAGTAGTATATATTGTATGTAAGTAGTATATATTGTATATAAGTAGTGTATATTGTGTTGTAGTTAGTAATTAGTATAAACTGTATATAAGTAGTATATATTGATAAAGAAATATTGAGACAAAAGATATTCAAGGATATGATAAAGAGCATATTTATTGACCAAAATGGCATATCTTTCTTAGTCTTCCTTCCCCCAATGGAATGAGCACAACATGGTACTAATACCACCATTAAAAGGAAAAAAAACTAAAAGAAGACATGCCAATGTACAAGTTACATCATTATTTATGTATTATTTCTAACAAATCTCATAAAACCTTCCAGGTTTGGAGGTGGTTGTGTTGGCGGTGGTGGAAATGAAGCTTGTTCATCACCACTTCCGGGTGAAGATATTTCCTGAGCAAGTTCTGCTAGCATTTCTTCATAGCACTCATCTATTTCTGATTGTGATTCAGCTAGCCCAAAGTTCCTTCTTTCTGCGCGGATCCAATCTCGAAAAAGCACTGATTTTTCCAAGCTGTCCCGCATCGACGCTCTGTGATCACCTATTTGTAGTATTGCTTGACTAAAAGCGCTTTCCGATGCAACAGTTGACGCTTGAATCGACAGAACATCCCGAGCTATATTTGCAAGAACGGGAAAATGCTTTTCCCTTGTCTTCCACCAATCCAAAAGGTTGAAAGAGCCGTCTGGATTCTCATTCTCTAGTCCCAGCGACAAATAAACTTGAAGCTCATTTAGATGGGAAATTTCATCTAAATTTTCCCCTTGAGTACCCCTGAACTCCGTCCACGATTAAGAGTTGTTAAGCCAGCAGCTCTTTTAGACGCCTGTGATGTAGACAAAGTAGGGGTTGGAATATTAGGCCTAGCATGCTCTAACGCCTGTTTATAAGCATTATAAACAGTTTGAGCATTCACTTTAATTGATGCTTTCACATCAGATAGTGTAGCCATTTCTACTTCTGAAAGGTCTAAAGCTTGATAAATAGAAGAATACCAAAAGTGCGGACCTCCTAATTTCATAGTAGGATTTAACATAGCAGACACACCAAATATAGGAGGGATTGGAAAAAAATATTTTTTAATCTTCTTTTTCATTTCAGTTATTGAAATTTCATAAATTTCCCCTCCCTCGTTAAAATCAACAAACAAATTAGCAAGTGCGGCAATATAAACTAAACAGTTAGAAATAGTTGGATAATATTGACCAGATAAAGCATTTGTAGCCACATGAAAATGTTCTAAAAAATCTAAAAGAATTTTAACGTTAGTCCAATCTTGTGTAGTTAGCATGTCATTATCTTCCTCCCCACAATCCCGAGAATTATACGTAGCGTTAATTGGGTTTCTATATTCGTACGCTACTACTAAACTTCCGTACATGTAGTTCCACCTAGTCGGGCAAGGTTTAGGAACCTTTCTTTCTCTAAGGCCATATTCGTCACACTTTTTAAAATATTCTCTAAGTCTACTTCTACGGTTTGAATAAAATAGCCAATTAAGAGCCATTTTAACCTTTTCAATTTCTATCTTTAATATTCTCATACCATCACCAACAATTAAATGATAAATATGACAAATACATCTAATATGGAAATATTTGTAAAAGCAGGATTAAGTGTTCTAGTTAGCATACCTATTGCACTAGTGTTGCTAGAAGCGTTATCCATGGAAATTGACATTATTTTATCACTAAAACAAAAATATCTGCATACATCTGAAACAGTGTTAGCAATAAACCTACCCGTGTGCCGTAAATTAATTATCCTATATGCAATAATGCGTTTTTGCATTGTCCAGTCTTCGTCTATCCAATTACTGGTTACGGTTAGATAATCACAATCATTATTACTTCAACCAATATCAGTTGTAATAGACATACGATTAGTTATATGGGTAAATAAATAGCGCAAATATTATTCATATTCATGCTTGTATTTATAAATATCGGTCTTAACTGTGGCGCGCCAACCTTTATACGTAGGATTAAATACTCTTCTAATATAATGAATCCATGCAGGATTAGAAGCAAAAGAATAAGGCAAACACATAACACTAATCATTTTAGCTAATTCTTCACGATCCTTATTTGGATCGTAATATAATATACCTCCGGTGACTGTGTTTATTCCTGGTTGAACTATATTTGAACCAGTACTTGGGTTAACTGTAGTATCAGGACTTGTCCTCCCCTCTTGTTGTGCTTTCAATTGCAAAAATCTAGCCTTATCGCTAGGGTGTAATCTTATATGCTTAACTAAACTATCCGTGCCACTACGATCTCCAATATACCTATGCACAAGAATTTCCCACAAGATTTACACTTAGCCTTATTTTGTTCTCTTAGTTGAATAAAAAATTGCCAAACTAATGATGTTTCTGAACGTTTAGGAGGTTGTCTACTAAAAGTGGGAGTTTGTACGGGTGGGTGTTCCGGTTCATCACCTAAGTTATGAGCAGGACTAGTAGGTGTATCATCTAAATCTATTGGAGCTTGGGTTTCGTCATCATCATCATCCTCATTTCCCTCTAAGATAGGTGCATTAGGATAAAGAGCATTCATAATATCATCGTCTATTCTATCACCAACTGCTACATCATGTAGAAAATCAATATCGCTAAATTGAAAACACGGGTGATTACTATCGAGGATTCCGAAGGGTTCATTAGGATTTCTAGGTTGGCTACTACTTTGAACTTGCTTATCTTTTCTAGGTCGGGGAGCCGGGGGAGGGGTAGTATTTTGGCGACTACTTTCACCGGTTTTAGATTTTCCTTTACCGAACATATTTTTCAACGAAAATGCCATAATAATTATAATTAAGCAAAATAACAACACACAAAAATATTCTTAGCACGTAAGAGTTGAAACGAGTTTACCGGATTGACGAACAACTTCTTGAAAATTGAAAATCGTTGAAATTGAACACCTGAAAACTTCAATTCAAAAACTTCACAATGTTTCACGAATTTGCAACAATAAATTAAGCACTTGCACTAGAAAGATTCAAAGAGAGCCTGAGAGAGATTGATGAATTGGTGAATAAAAATGAAAGAATGAGGGGTATTTATAGTTGAGAAATGGAAAATAGTGTAATTATATAAAGTTTGGGGGCTAAATGACTATTTTTTAAACTTCCAAACGGCTACTTTTGAAAAAGAGCCGTTTTGGAAATTATTTTTAAATTTTTTTTTTTTTTAAAAAAATTTACCGTTACAGAACCGCCGGAACCGTTTGGAACCGCCAGAACCGGTCCGGTTCCGATTTCGGTTCTGGCGGTTCCAACGGATAGAACCGCCCCGCCACGGTTCCCGAGAACCGCTAGAACCGAACCGCCGGAACCGGCAGAACCGCCAGAGCCGCGGTTCCCGTCCGGTTCCGATTCGGAACCGCGAAAAATACAGCCTTATGTTTGGGTAAGGTAAGCTCACCCCTATTCTTTCTAATCAAGATTAAGCAAAAAAGAAAATGGAAAAAAGAAAGAGAGCTCCAACTTTGTATTTAGTGTCCTAAATAAAAGAATAAAAAAATCTAGGGCTTATAAAGAAACCCTTCATTTTCAGGAGAATCAAATGAACCCATCCATGTTCGAGAAGCTACGAAGAATGCACCTAGATTTTCGTCTTCCCTTTTGAATCTTATAGGAGTATTACATTTAACTCCCACAAAATCTCTCTGCAAAAACCAAATTCACCTCTCTCTCTCTCTATCTATCTATCTATATATTTTTCATGGCCAAGACTCGACCTGGAAAACGTGACTTGGACTCTTACACCATTAGACGCACCAACAAAGTTGTCAGAGGTATCTACATCTACATTCCCTTTTCACAAAATTCCATCTGCATGATTTTACTTACATTTTTCTCTCTAAAATGTGTACCTCGACTATCCTGCTGCAACCCACCAGTACATGTGGAGTAGGTGGGCTCGCTCTAGGGGTTTGTAGCGGCTATTTGAACGTGGGATTTAAGTTTTGTTCTGATTTTCGTTGGCGATTAAGTGTTTGCTGTAGGTTTTTGAAGAAGAAGAATACGGCTCTTCGTGAGGCATGCATGTGTTTACCTACCTATTTGGGTGTTCGAAATTGTGTCTGCATTTGTTTTTGGTTGTGTCAATGCTCATATGGAATTATAAACAGTAGATTAGAAGAAAGATTGTTTCTTTCTTATGGTTTGCTGCTGGCGTTTTTGTGTGTATTCTGTAAAGATTCAGATATGGCCAATTTTGGTTCATAGTTGTACTTATAATGTTTTCTTTCTAATGTTCATAATTTTCCTTGTAAATGGCTTAATAAGAATGATGATTCTTACCCCATTTTTGTGGATTTTAGTGAGTTAATTCTCCTTAATAATCTGTTTTCGTACAAGCGCCTATACTCATTCATATAGGCAATTATGATTGAATTTACTGGAATTAGATGGATTATTGGTTCTGATTTCTGTTTTGGCACCATTGAAAAGGAAAAAGGCCGTGCTATGGAAAAGAAAGAATCTGCTGTGTTTTGGTAAGTTTGTAGACAGGCAGAGAAACGTGTTTGTGCATACACATGGAACATGTTATATGCCATTTGGAGAGCATTCAGCATAATTTTATGGCCATGAGAGAGGATGAGATTGTTGAGGAGTTGGATAGTGGTAAAGATGCTAGTTATCTTTTTCTTATGTGTGTGAAGTATCCAGCTGTTTTATGCAGGCAATGCCTCTGCTCTCGTTCCTAACAGTGAAACCCCTCGAATGAGTGTGATCATTTTGTACTTCTCTTTAGTACTTAAGATCTGCATTAACTGCTTAATTATGTTGCTGCTGGGGATTTTGGAAATGGAATTTGATCCTTATCATGTAGTTGTGATCGTGAATTGCATAACTGAATTTGGTTTTGATTGCTATGACTGTGAAGCTGGAGACTGTGTGTTGATGCGACCGTCAGAAGGCGATACTGCTCCATATGTGGCACGTGTAGAAAAACTTGAAGCTGATAACCGCAACAATATAAAGGTGCATGTTAGATGGTATTACCGGCCAGAGGAGTCACTGGGAGGGCGGAGACAGTTTCACGGAGCAAAGGAGTTATTCTTGTCCGACCACTATGATGTCCAAAGTGCCCACACTATAGATGGGAAGTGCATTGTTCACTCTTTCAAGAGCTATACTAAGCTTGAGAATGTTGGTCCAGAGGATTACTACTGCCGGTTTGAGTATAAAGCGGCAACTGGAGCTTTTGTGCCAGATCGTGTTGCAGTGTAAGTGTATGAGTTGTCGTTTTGTTGCTGATTGAACTTGAGTAATATTCTTCTAACTCATATTTCTTTTCTTTTTTCGCTCTGAAGGTATTGCAAATGCGAGATGCCATATAACCCAGATGATTTAATGGTACAATGTGAGGAGTGCAAGGACTGGTATACACACACCATTTTTATCGTACTAACTAAATTTCCAGCTATCAGTAATGAATTACTTGCATTGGTTTCCTCTTCCCTTGAATGCTGGAAAACCAAATGATAAAACAAGTAAATAAACAGGAGAGGGAACATGAAAGAGTACAGACTTTTTTTGTTGCCTGTGTATGGAAGCTGAAAGAACCTTAGACAGTTGGGCTACCTCTGCTCTGCCTTCTAAGAGAGTTCTGTTATTATATTTAAATCTCTTTTTTTTTATATGTTAAAAAGGGCGCTATCGCAAGGAATGTTTAGTTTTTCTTGCTTATTTTTCCGTAGTATTCATTATGTGCCATGTATGAAGAGCATATCTGTGTGGTGAAAGTTGCGGCTGATCTTTGCACTATGGTTGTTTTGTGTAAAGCACAGATATTAAGTAAAGGGACATCCATCCATAGCAACTTATCCGAAAAGAAGAATAAGAAGTCTTCTTAGTTCGAATTAGTTATTTCTTAGTTTCCAGCATGAAAATTGCGTAGCCTATCTATAGGTTTGAAATTGGTCGTAATCTTGTGCGTACATAAAAGACTTCCACATCTCAATTATCTAGCAACAATCTGGGGTTGAGTGAATTTTTTCTGGGTGCTGTCCTATGAATTCCACATTGTATATAATCTGTTATAGCTACTGTTCTCAAGACGGGACTGTACTTTCATGATATATCTGATTGGTTAAACCAAAAAAGCAGCCAGGCATCTAGTTCAAGTTTTAAAAGCATTGCCTGCTTTCATTTCTTACGGTCCATTCCCTTGATCTTTGTAGGTATCATCCAGCCTGTGTGGGCCTGACTGGTGAACAAGCTAAACAAATTGGTGATTTTGTTTGTTCCGAATGTTCATCCGAAGATCTGAAGAAGTCTCATAATACTTATGCTGCATCCCCTCTGTCTAATGGCAAGGTAGCATGTTCATGGCTTGTTTTAGCTGTTGTTTATTGGCTTTTAACATGTGAAAAAATGGAGTTTGTTGTAGTTCTCCGCTTCAGCTAATTTTTTAAGATAGCATGAATAAGAATATGCTGGAATGGGTCCAAATGGAGTGGAATGGATATGGGGGATTCTATAGCATAACCCAGTAGTCTTGAATTAAGACATTATTGCCGTTGTTATACGAATAAGAATATGTTGCGACAAACAGCATCTCCTACCATAAGGATGAAACTGTCGAAGTGATGAGCCTTATACATGTAGGACGGGTTGAATCCATTGAATACAGACTATTCTTTAGGTTCTAGAACTTTCTAGGTGGACGAACTTCTGAAATTGGCATCATTGAGTCCTTTTGACTCTGTTCTGGTCTCACTGAAAAAAGAAGCAAGAACTCTTCTTTTATTTTCGTCATGCGAGTTTCAAATTAGCGACTGTATCAGCTGCTACCATGAGTCTAAATCCAGATTCTTAAACTTTTGTTATATTAGTTAGTGCCGCTGCATTGGCTAAGTGACTGAAATACATGTACTTGTTAATCTGCTTCGTTTTCTACTCAACGTGAAGTTGAACTTTCGCGTAAAGATGACTATAAGAAGTCCTCCCTTTATGCATCTTGTGGATACATTATTTTGTCAAAAAATTTCTTACTAGATTCTAAAAGGGGAAAGAAAATAAAAAAAATGTTCTCCCACTTGATGTACATATGATATCAAGGCGGAGATCTGTAAGGAGAAACTAAAGGTGACCTTTTAAGTACTTATTTAGTCATCCTTACATGAAGTAGAAGTTACATATTGCGGATTCAAATGTACAGGTGCAGGTAGACTGAGAAGTGTGCTTTTGTAATTGTGAAACTGTAGGACTCTTGTTATTAGAGATGCTTTTGTGGATTGAATCATAATTATGGACGAGATGGATTCAAAATGAGAAAACTAGTAATTATGTTTGATTTTGAAATGAAACTGCATTTGTGCATCTCGATCAGAAATTTAAACTGATTAGAACTCAAATTTGCTAGGTGTGATTCTGTTATATACCAAACATTGTTTTTTAAAGTACGAGCTTGGTATATTATGATTTATGAATGAAATAAATTTCTTTGATTTAAAAAGAAATGAGGAAAAGGAAATGAATTTCATTTCCCTTTATCTGCTACTTTGTAAAGCCCACCTCTTGTTACCTTGCTACTAAAAAATTGCGTGCATATAGAATGAGATCAAGACCAGTGGGTTGGTTTTCTCCCGAGTATGATTAGTGGGTCCACTAACTTCTTTGATAAAAAAGGATCAATCGAGGGAGAGTGAGAGGCTTTTAGCCGGGGGAAAGGGGGGGGGGGGGATTTGGGTAGAGCTATATTTGTTGAGGCAAGGTTGGACCGGTTTAGGCAACTCCCATTTCACGTTGCTACTATGGGATTGGTTTTGGTTTCTTTTCCTCTGGCTACTAAGGAACTGAGAGATGCCAACCAGTGTTATCAAAGGCACGTTTAAATCCTGATGAGAGGCTCAAAACATGTTGAGCGTTTTGCCGCACTTAGCGACGCTTCGATGTTGCCCTAAAGGCCGGAAGGCGTACTTATCCTAGCCAATGAGCGTAATCCTAAAGAGCGACACTAAACAATTGATATTTCACTATCATTAGTTTTTCTTTAATTTCTTTGACCATATATTGATATTCATGTTTATAGATTTTAATTTTGGACTGCACATACATATTTGTTGTTTTTCTCCATTTGCACCTTTCTTCATCATTAGTTGACGCTTTATTTGTGCTTAAAGCCCCAGCAAATCTTAGAGCTTTTTTGCGCTTTTCACCTTTGATAACACCGATGCCATGATTTTTAGTATTCCTGCTATCCCAAAGAGTGGGAAGGAAGGAATTGAAGTTCAACTACTTCCTTTTTAACTAAAGCATGGTTTTATAAGTTAATAGGAGTAATATAAAATGGAGATGACTAAATGCAGCAAAAATGTCAAATTAATGTCAAAACAACATGACATGTTTTTCCTCCTTTCGTTTACCTTTAATTTTCTTTTACATTACTAAGAGGGAGCAGGAAAGGTCCAATTTGATAGCATGGTCTCATGGCTACTACAACAACAACCCAGTGAGATTTCACCTGGGGTCTAGGAAGGGTAGTGTGTACGCGGACCTTATCCCTACCCCGGAGGAGTAGAGAGGCTGTTTTCGGTAATCCCTCGGCTCAGGAAAGAAAGAGACAATGTATCAGTAGCAGCAAAGGAATCTTAACATATAACACCAGCAACGTAATAATCAGAAAATAAAGAGCAAAGTATTAACACTAAGCATCAACAAAGGCACAATACTACATACGCAAGGGACTAATATGTACATACAGGGCCGCTAAACCTACTATAGCCTAACTTTTCAACCCTAAAGAAGTATTAAGAACACAACTGGATCCCTTAGTAGCCTAAAGCTAGACACTATCACACTAGCCTCCTGTCTCCTAACCTACAGCCCCAGTGCTCGACTTCCACAACTTTCTATCAAGGGGCGTGTCATTGGAAATCTACATCTGCACCATGTCCTGCTTGATCAGCTCTTCCCAATATTTCTTAGGCCGCCCTCTACCTTTCCTCATACCCGTCAAGGCCAGCCTTACCGATGTATCCGGGCTTCTCCTCCTCGCCTGCTCGAACTATCTAATCCTAACTTCCCGCATCTTGTCTTCCATGGGAACCACACCCACTTCCCCCGAATATCGTCATTCCTAATCTTATCTAAGCTTAGTGTGTCTGCACATCCATCTCATCATCCTCATCTCTGCAACTTTCATCTTCCAGATATGGAAATTCTTCACTAGCCAGCACTCTGCACCATACAATATGGCCAGCCTAACCACCATTCTATAGAACTTTCCTTTATATTCCAGAGGTACCTTCCTGTCACACAGAACACCGGACGCTAGCCTCCATTTCATCTACCACATTCCTACACGGTGTGTGACATCCTCGTCAATATTCCCATCCCCTGAATAATCGACCCCAGGTACTTAAAGCTCTCTTTCTTGGGAATGGCTTACGAGTCAAGCCTCACGTCCACGTCCGCTTCACCCGACATGCTGCTGAACTTGAACTCCATGTATTCAGTCTTAGTCCTGCTCAGCTTGAAACCTTTAGACTCAAAGGGTCTGTCTCCAAACCTCCAATCTCTCGTTAACACCGCTTCATGTCTCATCAATCAGTACTATATCATCAACGAATAACATACACCATGGCACCTTCCCTTGGATATGGTGTGTCACTGCGTCCATCGTCAGGGCAAATAAGAACGGACTGATCGCAGATCCTTGGTGTAGCCCCATAACAGAAAAATGCTCCGAGCGCCCCCCACTGTCCTAACCTGAGTCTTAGCTCCATCATACATATCCTTGATTACCCTAATATATGCCACCGGAACACCTTTCACCTCCGGACATCTCCAAAGAACTTCCCTATGATAGGTCAATAAACACCATGTGCAAATCCCTCCTCTTATCCTTGTACAGTTCCACCAACCTCCGAATAAGATGAATCGCTCCGTAGTGGAACGACCAGGCATGAATCCAAATTGCTGGTATTTGAAATCATACACTGACTTCAAAAATGTGACCTTCTAGGCTACAGGCTGCCCCCATACAAGTTTTTTTAAGTATAGTTTGAGTAGTTAGAAAGGTAAACTGAGATATATTTTCTTTATGAAGAAAGGATCGGCTTGTGTGAATCCATTTTGTAAAACCTTAACTCTACAGTTCGAGATGACAAGATGTATAGTTTCGAAAACTCCGTCAAAACACACTTACTGGTGGACAGACTCTTTTCTTGAACTTAGTGGTAAGGTTCTTCCTACAGGGCACGGTTAATTGTGAGCACCATATTATCTTCATAATCTATGTTGGTGCTATAAGACACCACTAGCTCATCGCTTGGCACCCAGTGGTTAAAAAAGTTTTTGGCACCAGTGTTATGTTATCCACATTTCAGATGTCCAGTCCTGTGCGTGCGGGGAGTGTTAAGTCCATATTTGTTGAGGGAATGAGTTGTAGTCTCATTATATGGTCTTAAGCAATCATCCCCTATGAGAAACTTTTTAGATTGAGTCAGGTCGAAGGTCCATTTCTTCACCGTATGTGAACCATACACCCAGTAGTGCATCAGCAAAACTTATTGCTTTGCTATGCCTTTTCCCTTTGTCAATATTCTTTTGGACACAAAGATGAGAGGTTACGTGGCCCAAATCTCCTTAAACCTTCCATACTTGAGTAATCAATGAGTGGCCATGTATACAAATGGTTTGAACATTATGACCCCTAGTTTCCCATTTGTAGCATTACCGTGGACTTGGCAATTTGTTTGAGTAGAACCTCATCTATGCTGATGGAACTTTATTCTTGAGCAACAACTTCCCTTTGATGATGCTAATTGCATTTTCATTCTCATCTGTCCTTGCTTTGGTTGATTATTGTAATTCTTCTTTTTGAAAAGGTAAGTATTATTATTCACAACTTCAGCACTAAGAATGTGCTGGCAATGCTATACAGAGGTGAGAAAAAAAACAAAAAAACATATTATCCCTTTTCTATTCTTGGAGGGACTCTATGAATAAATAGATTCAACATCATTTAGTTCTCTTTTATGCCGAAGTAAACCAAAAAAAATGCTGCTGGGTTTCATCATCTGGATAGAATGGAATTTGTCCTCGAAGCATCTTGAATTTCTTTTTGTCCTCACTATCGGCCAAATGCAAGCAGGGTTTGTATTCCACGAGTTAGCTCTTCCTTTATCCTGTCCTGCTCTATTCCAGCATCTCGAAAGGTTAACCATAGCGCCTGGAATGACCCATTAGAACCCCCCCTCTCCCTTTACAAAATTCAGGAAAAGTTTCCGTAGTTGGTCTGTAAAGACAATGAGTTTCCGTAGTTGATCTGTAAAGACAATGTAGTAACAGGTGTCGATTATTCTAATTCTACTCAATATCTATGTCAAATTGCCTCTTTAAGTCAGGGCTCTCGTTTTTTCTGATGTCCTTTTCTTGTCATAGTCACCATTGCTTTGTTCAATCTTTGAAAGTACTAGGGTAACTTGCTAAATACTTTGAACATACGCAAGTGTATACTTGCATGGTATGCATCCCCAAGTCCTTGCTTCATCTTTCCTGGTTATAGTTAGACTCTCAGCCATAATTGCTTAATAATTCTCCAACGACTTTTCAGGTTGAGCCAAAGCGCCAGAAGAGGTAGGCGGAGCTGTGGTAAGATGGATGAAGCTAGTTTTCTTCATGTTTTTGATGCTCATCTAGATTTTGTACAGTGCAATGAACTGAAACTATGTTCTTTGCATAGATTAGCTGGTATCTGTTATGTCTTCCTTATCAGTAGTTCTTGTATGTACTAGATTTTGGAAGACGACTCTTTAAAAATACTCTTAGATTAACAAGACTGTCTTTTGAATTTGAATCTGACTTTAGTGTGAAAGCATCGACATGTCATCTTACTATGCTTAGAATTTAGACAGTGGAGGATATTATTCCCAGCATACTACCCGAACTGGTCAAGCAGCTTACTGTTTTGATGTAAGACATCTAGGAAAATGGTATTTATCAAGGAAAAAGATATATTATTAGACCCTTGGAATGCTATTTACTCTCGGTATCTATTACTCCTAGTTGTCCTACTTGTTTCAAACTAATCATTTCCAGGGACCAATTAGATCAATTTTTGAAATAACAGATTGGATATGACACTAAATTGGCCTTTTGAAATTAAAATTAAGAAAGATCTAGAAACTAGAAGCTGATGAGGAAGTACACTGTTACAATCTGTATCTCTCAATTTAGTTACAGAACCTAAAAAGAAAATATGAAAGCATAGTAGGCTGCAATTACATGTCTAGCATAACCTTAGAGAGAAGAGGAATAAGGACTTAAACCATGCGAAGCGTATTAAAGACATTCTCATAAGTATTGACAAGAGATATTGAGAGCAAGGAAAGTTGGAGAGGTTTTAACTCATCACAACAATAGGGCACCATGGAAAAAGATATAACTCCAAGTTCAAATTTGGATTTAAATTTTCTAGAGGAGGACGAAAAAGTCCCTCTGTCAAGGGTAATTAAAGGAAAGGAAAAATTAGGATAATGCTAAGATACTATAGCCATGTAATGGTATATAGTTGATACCAATTAATTTAGACATGTTCATATATTTACTTTAGGTCTCAATGTCTTCTAGGAATCCTAGTCTCCCCTATTATAGGGGCAAATTATTTGTATTGCAGTTTCTGATATTTTACACTACTTAATAGTGCTAATAAAATCCTGGTCTCATACTACGAAACGATTTTTCACGTCGACTTGTACGTACGTTACTGGTTTACATGTAATTACAGCAAAGAGCTAAAAAGCTGCTCTTACCAAATTAAGTAACTATGTATATGGAGATTACGAAAGTATAACAGGAAACTAAAACGATTACATCATTTATCATGAAAGTAGGATATACTACTAAACAAGAAAATGGAGATTTTAACGTGCTAAGGCTTTATGCGCTTGCATATGTTACGTTACTATATCTTTCATGCGGGGAATTCGTTTTACGAACAAAAATATCAACTTATTTGCTGGAAGAGAAAAAAGAGCACTTTCTGCGTGTGTTGGGCTAAACTAGTCTAAAGATACCCTCTAACATCGCGTGAAATCATCCTCTGTGGGTCTAGCTCAGTTTTTACTACAAGGCCTCACGCTATATCCCTACACCATTACTCTGCTATCGTCATACTCGAATCTAGGCTCTGATACCACTTGTTCAAGGGCTATACCCACCAAACATACTCTTAACATGGTATGATATTGTTCACTTTAGGTCAATCCTGTATGGATTTTTCCAAAAGGCCTCATACTATTAAGAGATCCCTACACCTTATATATAGGCTCCCAATTTTTCAACCACTAATGTGAAACTTTGTTTGCAAAAACGCAGTCATGATGCATTCCAACTTCCAAGTCATTTCGCAAATAGTCAAAGCCAGGAACTAATTTTCCACTCTCTCAATTATCATATAATCTTCTTGTTGTTACTCCTTTCTTTTTGCTTTCTTACTACCATATTTTTTTGCTTTCATAGAGTCAGGGGTCTATCAAAAACTATCTCTCTATCTTCACAATATAGGGGTAAGATCTATATACACTATCCTTCCCAGATTTTACTTGTGGGATTACATGTGGTATGTTGTTGTTTGTCGTCGTTGTAATTAGTAGAAACAAAAAAATTTCAATACATCAAAAGTTAAAAAGTTGAATTTTCTGTATTGGCATTGAGTTACTCAGTATGAATGTAAGCAATTACACAATCAGGTCTGTTAAAGTTAAAGAAAGAGCTATTGGTAAACATGTGTCAGTAAAGAAAAGAAGTGGCTAATTTGTTGTAGCAGTCAAATTATCCCAAGCGTGTGAACATATGTAATTCTTTTGAATTCTATTAATTGTAATTTCATATTAACTAAGCGGCTTACACATCAATATATACTGGGCAGACAACTCAACAAAGCTCATCTCAACAAATTGTCACTACATTAGAAATTAGAAGAATAACAAATGTATCATATAATGCTATAGAATATCAAGCCAAGTGCTTGATTCAAGTTTCAAATGAAGACATTATACATTTACAATTGCTTGTGAAAATTTTCCCCTAAACTCAACTGACAAGGACCTATTTAACTATATAGACCTATGTGTTGCACATGCATTCCTTACACCGTGGATATCTATATACGCTCCTTCCAATAGGCCGTGAAAATACCCGTTTGGTTTGTCTCACTGCCTTCCTCACCCTTTGCTCAAATGTCCTCCAGTCTATTGTGTTGTTCTTGATAAAGATATCAGCGAGTCTCCGTTTGTTTGGCCGTATAGTAGCCATTTTACCTCCACCATAGTATACTCGAAAACCAGATATCAATGATGAAAATTGGCTTCCTGAGTCTGTCATGGCAAACACGTCTGCAGCGCTGCAGACTATGAAGTCCAATGCTGCTAGCTGCATATAGAGTGATATATCAGCTCCAGTTACACGAGTTAATTAGTCCTCAAATCAAACATATGATGATTATGCTCACAGTGTATTCTGCAGAAAGCTACAACTGAAGCTTAGCAACAAGGAACTAAATGCGTAATAGCTACAGGTAATCATATGACTTCACGAAGCCAATACACATGTTGCATGTATTGGCTTTCGGTTTGCCAATTGTACGCACGAAAGGAAATAGCTCTTCTTTGAGAGGCAACTGATCATGACTATCCATACCAAGCACATAACTTTTTTTTTTAGTGTTACTCATTTGGTGCTAAATGTAACAGAAATCACCAGCGGATATTGCAGCAATAAAACCATGTCAAACCAATACGTTTACCTGAGATGAGAAATTCTTGAATGGTTCAATCTCGGCAGAGGAAAGCAAGCTTTCCTTTGTGACCAGATTAGGATACAAGGTAGTCAAGGAGGCCAGTCTTGATTTCCCTCCATAGATATGTGCACCTGCCAAGTATATGCGCGTCTGCCGATTAAAACCAAGGGCAGCAAGCATTAGCACCGTCTCTTCAGGCATTAAAGGGCACAGTCCTTCAGCCTTTAGAGCTGCAGGTGAGGGCAACCTGAGCACATGGTTTTTTCAGAGATCGATAAGTGAACTGGGGCTACTTCTAACAAACTGAAGCATTACAGCCTTAATAATGTCTCTAGATTAGGTTCAGGTTATTTTGAATCAATGAAGAAAATATTGTCACACTTTTGAGACATGCATGATTACAATTATCCAATGGAGGTAATCCACAATTCTCCCTGCAACAAGAAGATGCGAACCTGTCTGATCCAGATGGTGACTTTAAGTTAGTTCAATACATTTTTATGTGCCTCTGGTGCGCCTTTTGGCAAATCAAAGATGCAAGCAACAGTTTAGGACAAGCTCACAAGTAATCATAAGCTTTTGTTTATGCAAGTAAGGAATTCAGCTAGACTTCTACATAACATACTTCATGGTCTTCTTAAGCTCCACCAATGCAGGGAAATGGATTTCACGATATGCTTCCAGTTCGTTTCTTTCTTCTTCACCCCCACCATATTCACATAGGGAATGAGCCACCATGTCAATTTCAAACCTCAGATGCAAAGCTAAGTATCTCGCAACTTTTCCTCCACGATTTCGTTCACCCTTCATCATTGACTTTGAAAAGGGGCCCACTAGGTGACGATCCAAGGGTCCCAAGCGTGTAACATTCTGACGCATCCTTCGAATAAGTAAAGCTCCGGTTTCTTGTATCTTTGGAACAAATTTCAACGCATGAAAATTACATCTGCATCGAAGTCTCTAGATGAAGTCCCCAAATTAGGAACCAAGGTAGAAATTATGGAATCAACAACAACAACAACAACCCAGTATAATCCCATGCCAGTGGCATCTGGGGAGGGTAGTATGTACGCAGACCTTACCCCTACCCTTGGGTAGAGAGGCTGTTTCCAAATAGACCCCCAAAAAATTATGGAATCAGACTGGATAAAAAAAAAAGATAACATAAATAACTAATAAATCAACAAGGAACCTAATATCAAGTTTGACAGGTTTACCTGCACTTGAGAGGGTAACGGATCAGATGCCAAGCGATTCCCAAATCCAAGAAAATGGACAACTCTGTTTTTATGCAAAATTGGAAGAATATATTTCTTATAGAAGCTTGGCTTTGCTTCTTTTACAACATCTGCATCTGTCACCTGCATTTATTTCCAGATCATAAGAAACTAATTTCCTAACACGATCATAATCAAAATGATTGATTTGGATGAAAATCTTACCAAACTGCCAATGGCCTCAAGATCTAATGACTGTAACTCCTGAGGAAGTTCTTTAACTATAGGGATATCAGGTTTCAGGTAGTCGATGAAATGCTCCTCCTGGTAGATATCGCCAAACTGGCTACGAAGATATAGATTTCATCCAACAATCTTCAGCTTAATGATATAATGAGGTATAAAACAAACTATTAAGAGAACGGAACAAGTTTGAAGTACGTAAAACAGACAGAAGGCAAATACAAATCTTAGTAAAAATTTTAATTTCTATTTGATGAAGTACATGCAAAAAGTCGCTGAACCTCCAAGATAACACCATATATAAACAATTTTTGTTTGGGGGGGGGAGGGGGATAATTAGTTACAAATGAAAGGGGGGTTAAACAGTAGCAAAAAAATGCAAACAAAGAATGCTATTTAGCTGAAACTTCAACGCAGAGTTTAGAAAAAAAGACTAAAATGAACAATCTTTCGATGTAATAATACTGTGTGATATATTATTAGAGTAGATACCAGAAAATAACAACCTGATGATACATGCAGCTCTCAAAGATATGCAGCAAAAGGAAAGCCGAGCAAACCTTTGGGACAACCAGAAAGTCTTGGAAAACTTATGTAGTTTAGACAAGAGAGAAATCAGTGCTACATCACAAATTTCCAGTTACTGAGTTCAAGAATTCCTAGATAAAGCCAGTTCAGATAGTTTACTAGTTATGACAAGAAAATGAAATACTATTCAACTAGCACGTATTTCAAGTGAACAACAAGAATAGACAAGTGTGGAAGTACACAATAGTATATGAAAGATGTGGTGAATCTGTAAATGAAATTTTCAGTATTTTGATTCTATCACATATTGTTCTCATAATATTTGCAATCCTTATTGTACAATAGGAAAAGGAAAGAATAAGTGAAAATGACGGCAATAAGTAAGTTTTCACCTCACATCTCTCCATACGCTACTGTACATAAATTTGGGAAGAACCAAGGTTGCATCAAGTAATCTTGCGACAGCGACAACATTGCAGACCTGTTGTGCAGGAAAACATATATCAGTTAAGAAAAAGAGACCACTGCTTACTTGTAATGTTATTAGTGCTGATCCTTTTTCTTTTGCTTGGCAAACTAAACTAAAGAAATACAGGTTGTCAAGCAGATGGAAAATTTCATGTCAAAGCAGAAGACATAACTTACAGCTACTCGCTGTTGATTTATCCCACCATTTGCAGTGATCATAATGTAACCATTTTTTCCCTCTGAAAATTTCGTTATGACCCGCATAAGAAGCAAGTAACTACAAGAACTGTGACAAGCATGAAGAGAGAGAGAGAGCAAGAGAGAGACCACTAGGTTGCAAGTCACGCTGCTCAGCACAAGGTTTCCAAGAGGAAGCAACAAAATAGGGTTCCGCCCACAAATCTTTCGACTCGGGTTTATTCTGTCCCTGAAGTCAGCAAGCTCACATTGTAAAGTAAGATCAACTATTAGATCTACTCACTTCCTTCTAGAAACAAAAAGTACCTCAGCTAAGGCATGGGCAGCCTTCGCCAGCAATCGTGCATAGATTGTTTTCTGCGGCTTTCTCCCTTTGTCAAGCCTTACCAGTTCTTCCTACATAATAAAAAATAACATTTACTCCATATGTAGCTAACTAGCAAAAAGTATCTAGCACAAATGAATCCATCCATACCTCAAAATCAACTAAGCCTCATTCCTAAACTAGTTAGTCTCAGCTATATGAATCCTCTATATCCATCCCGTCTATTTGCCCCTATTTCATTCCAACACTAGATAGCTTGAAAAATATTTTAGAAAGGTAATTGGAAGACATCTTATAGTTTGCTAGAGAAGTAACATGTACATCTAGTTGCTGAACATCTCAAGATTTATTTTTTCAACTTCACAGCTAAAGTATGCGATCAAGCCAAAATATAAGAATCCCATCTTTAGGCGGATCCAGACTTTGGGTTTATGGGTTCTGGATTCTGGAAAAGGCATATTGCTGGGTTCTGGATAAACTAGTTATACATATTAAGTGGATTTCTTAACACAAATATAGGATTTTGGCCAAAGCTACTAGGTTTTGTCGAAACCCGTAACTAGAACTTTACCTCCGCGTTATTTATTCTTTATCATTAAGAACATCAGCTACATATATTGTTTTTTTTTTAATCAAGGATTAAACACATTTATTATTCCAAGCCTAAAGTCTAAATTCTCAAAATTCATTTCCACAACCCAGCTTTCATAACTTGAACCAAGTTTCAATATTAATACATTTTCAAAAACATTTCAACAATCTCAATTTATAATAAAGACAGATTGAAATATACCTGAATGAATAAAGTGGAGGAATTGGCTTTCAAGAACCTGAACTCAACACCAGGAGCCCGACCCGATTTCTGGATTCGGGAAAGCATCCACCAATTGGCCATCACAAAAGCGATCATAAATAGAGCCAATCCCACAGTTGCAATATTCTGAGAGAATGGTTTCTTCTTCCTCATCTTCTTCGACCCGAACGTGAAACCCAGCAACCCGTTAAAGGAGTTGTTCCTATGACCCGGATTCAGGGGGTCAACCCGATCCGGAGGGCGAACGCTGCTGGGTTGTTCGTTATCGTCGTAATATGATGTTTCGGAGAAATTAGAACTAGAATTGGTTCGAGAAGCCATGGGAGGTATTTTTATGTTTAAGTTTTTCTTTTTTCTTTTTGGATATTCTCCAAATTAACGGCTTTAGACAAGGTGAGGGAAAAAACTTTGATGTTGCGAGTGTTTGGGTCCGTACGTACGTTTGGTGCAAGAAAAGTGTCAAAATTGAGTCCACTCTCATTTCTTCTTTGTTAATAAGAAAAAGGTGAGCTTTCCTTCCTCACACATAGATTTAGAATTTTAAACCCAACTGACCATATAGCTAAAGAAACTTTTTATATAATCGATGGAACAGATCGAACCAAACCTATTGAGTTGATTTTATTGTTGTAGTTATTTTTCATAAATGTAAAAATTTTGATTTGAACGTATAATTGTATCAAATAAATATAAATAGGTTCTTATTTTCTTTTATTTAATAATATAAATAAATATATGTCACGATCTAGATTTTTAACGTGGGGATCGTGATGACACCTAACTCTTACAATACTAGGCAAACTAATTGATATAGTTCTAATATGTTATCATTAACCAAAATAATAATTTACAGTAATTTAAGGTAAACAAATATGAAGTGTGAAATTTTAATAACATTTTAAAATACTAATACACGACTACCCAGAAAGATCTGGTTTCAAAATCCACGAACTTATAAGAATTTTCTACAAATACTGGTTTTTAAAAGAAATACATCTGTTCTTGAAATGATAGGAGACAGGAAAACTAAGATAGAGGGAAGGGGACTCTGGGGGCTGCGAACGGCGGCAAATCTATCTTGGGTCTCTTGATGGATTGAAGGCAGCAAACCAACTCTAATCACGAGGTCCGACACCAAAATCTGCATAGAAAGTGCAGAGTACAGTATCAGTACAATCGATCCTATGTACTGGTAAGTGCCGAGCCTAACCTCGGCGAAGTAGTGACGAGGCTAGGACACAACAAATAACATGAACTTGTACAGTTAAATCATATACGAGAAAATAACAATAACGAAAATTTAACAGATAGTAATGGAAAAGGGGAAAGTCATGTTGAGGGGAAATATCAAGTTCTAAAAATAATACGGTGAAGAAACAAAGTAAATATTATGCTTTAAACCATCAGAAAAAATAACATAACGACATGTGCACAACATCACCCTTCGTGCTTTTATTCTCGTCCATACCATAAGAAACAACAGAAATGGCACGGCATCATCCTTCATGCATTAACTCTCTCATAATCATGGCACGACACCAACCTTCGTGCATTTACACTCACAGAATATGGCGCAACATCACCCGTCGTGCATTACACTCCCTCAAAATATCGTGCACGATATCACCCTTCATGCTTTATACTCTTCCTCACCCAAACAATAGGAACAATGAAAACCCGGTAAGGGAATCAGGAATAACCAACCTCATTTCAACATTTAACTTCACATTATAAATCTCAACTTGAGTCAATATTCAACCAATATCCAAAACAGAGAAAAGCATAATAAAACTTGTTTAACATAAAGAATTAACCCGTTAAAGCATGAATAGTACGTAAAAAGGAATACAATAGTCACGAGTATAAGACTCACTCGCATGCTATGACCCAACAACATATAGATACTAGTCACCTTACCAATACGTCGTACTCAACAAGTAAACACATAACAAATATGCAGCAACCCCTAATCCCTCAAACTAAGGTTAGCTATGACACTTACCTCAATTCTGCGGCCAAATTCAAGCCTCAAATACAGCTTTACCTCTCTATTCCACCTCCAATCCACTCGTATATAGTCATAATTAACTTAGCAACGTCAATAATTGCTAAAGAAATCAATTCTAATGTATAATGATAGGTTTCCCAATATTTTCTCCAAAAATCAAAATCTGACCCGGGCCCGCTCGGTACAAACTCGAAATTCGGCTCAAAACCCGATTATCCATTCGCACTCGAGTCCGAATATACAATTGATTTTGGAATCCGACCTCAATTTGAGGTCTAAATCTCCAAATTTAGGAATTCCTAAGTTTTACCTAAAAACACCCAATTCCACCATGAAAAGCCCTAGATTCTAAGATGAAATCTTGTAAAAAGATAAAATGGATAGAAAGAAATAAATTAAGTATCATTTACCTATGATTTGGGGAGGAAATGGTCTTGGGAGAATTGCCTCTAGGTTCTAGGATTTGAAAAATATGAAGACTGAGAGAAAATCCCGTCTAAGTTATGTTTTGTACAACTGCAGCTGTCACATTTGTGACCTGAGCTTCGCAAATGCGAAGTTCCCCATACTTCTGCCGTCTTCGCAATTGCTAATGTAATGATCGCAATTGTGATCAGGGACGCTTGCAAATGCGACGAAAGGATCACATTTGCGATCACACCACTTCCTAGACTCTCTTCGCAATTGCGAAGATATGTTCGCATTTGCGGACTCTACTGGACCAGGACTTCTTTGCAATTGCGATAAAGACCTCATGATTTCCATGCCTGTTTTGCTCGCAAATGAGAATCCTGATCTCGGAATTGCGAGATCAGAGGCCTGCAACGCATTCCAGTTACACAAGCAATTCTCTAAGTTCTAAAATCATTCCGTAACGTATCCAAAACTCATCCGAGACCCCCGGGCTCCAAACCAAACATGCACATACGTCTTAAAATATCATAAGAACTTGCTCGCACGATCATATCGCTAACATAACACCTAAAACTACGAATTTAGCATTAAAATCAATGAAATTCTCAAGAACTCTTAAAGTTTTTATTTTCACAACTGAGGGTACAAATCACGACATATAACACCAAATTTTACAGACATGACTTAAATAACATATTAAACATGTACCGGGCTCCATTACCAAAATACGGGTCCGATACCCACAAGATCAAACATTATTCAATTTCTAAAAAATTATATTTTAAGTTTAACAATTTTCTTTAAAAATTTATTTCTATGGCTAAGGACCTCGAAATTTAACTCCGAGCATACACCCAAGTCCCATATTTTACTACGGATCTTTCGGGACCGTCAAATCACGATTCTGGTCCATTTTCTTAAAATGTTGACTTCGGTCTTGAAGGCTTCGAAACTCGAATTGGGTTCTAAAATATGAGATGACTTTTTGGCTCATCACATTCTCCACCTCTAAAATCACCGTCTACCTCGAACGGACATAGAAAAGTACCTGAGCTAGTGAAAAGATGGGGATAGCTGCTCCGCATATCAGACTCAGACTCCCAAGTAGCTGCCTCAATAAACCGACCTATCCACCACGAACAGAAGGATAACTCTTCGGTATCAATTGACGAACCTACTTGTCTAAAATGGCTACTGGCTCCTCCTCATAGGTCATATCCTTATCCAGCTGCACAATGCTGAAATCTAATACGTGGGATGGATCACCGTGAAACTTCCAAAATATGGACACATGAAACACTGGATGTACCACTGATAAGCCTGGTGTAAATGCAAGTATGTAAACCACCTCTCCCACTCAATCAAGGATATCGAAAGGCCCAATGGACCTATGGCTTAACTTGCCCTTCTTCTTAAATCTCATCATACCTTTCATGGGCGACACCGAAGCAATACTCGCTCTCCGACCATGAATGCCACATCACGAGCCTTACGGTCGGCATAACGTTTTTGGCTAGACTGAGCTGTACATAGTCTATCATGAATGATCTTAACCTTATCCAAAGCATCCTGTACCAAATCTGTACCCAATAATCGAGCCTTTCCCTGCTCAAACCATCCAATCGGTGACCGACACCGCCTACCGTATAGTGCCTCATATGGAACCATCTAGATGCTCGACTGATAGCTGTTGTTATACTCCGCTAATGGAAAAAATTGATCCCAAGAACCTCCAAAATCAATAACACAGCGCGGAGTATATCCTCCAAAATATGAATAATATGTTCGGACTATTCGTCCGTCTGAGGGTGAAATGTTGTGCTCAACTCGACCCGCATACCTAAATAATGTTGAACAACCCTTTATAAATGCGAGGTAAAATGTGTACCTCGATCAAAAATTATAGACAGGGTCACACTATAGAGACGAACAATCTCACGGATATAAATCTCTGCCAACCGCTCCGAAGAATATGAAACTGCCACATGAATGAAATGCGTTGACTTGATCAGCCTATCCATAATAACACATACTACATCGAACTTCCTCTAAGTCCATGGGAGTCCAACAACGAAATCCATGGTAATAGGCTCCCACTTCTACTCAGGAATCTCAATCTTCTAAAGCAAAACACCAGGTTTTTAATGCTCGTAGACAATTCAAACACCGAGCTACATATGCAATAATATCTTTCTTCATTCTCCTCTACTAATAATGTTGCCACAAGTCCTGATACATCTTAGTGACACCCAGTTGAATAGAACACCATAAGCTGCGGGCCTCCTCTAGAATAAACTTATGAAGCCCATCCACATTAGGCATACAAACACGACCCTGCATCCTTAAAATTCTATCATCTCCAACTGTAACCTTCTTGGCATCTCTGTGCCGCACTATGTCCCTATGAAAGAGCAAATGAGATTTATCATACTACTGATCTCTTATACGCTAAAATAGTTAAGACCGAGCAATTGTACAAGCTAGAACACGGCTGGGCTCAGAAACATCCAACCTCTGATTGGCCAAAGTCTGAATATCTAAAACAAGAGGTCTCTCACCGACTGGAATATACGCAAGACTGGAGATACTAGCTGACTTCCTGCTCAAAGCATAGACCACTACATTGGCCTTCCCGGGATGATACAAGATTATGATATCATAGTTTTCAATAGCTCCAACCACTTTCTCTACCTCAAATTGAGATCCTTTTGCTTGAAAAAGTACTGAAAACTCATATGATCCGTGAATACCTCACACGACACGCCATATAGATAATGCTTCCAAATCTTCAGTTCGGGAATAATGACTGCTAGATCCAAGTCATGGACTGGATAATTCTTCTCGGGAATCTTCAACTGTCGCGAAGCATATGCAATAGCCTTGCCACCCTGTATCAATACCATACCAAATCCAATACGAGATGCACCACAATATACTGTATATGGACCTGAACCCCGCGGGCAATACCAACACCGATGTTGTAGTCAAAGCTATCTTGAGCTTCTGAAAGCTCACCTCACACTCGTCCAACCACCTAAATAGGGAACCCTTCTATGTCAACCTGGTCATTGGGTCTGCTATGGATGAAAATCCCTCCACAAACTGACGATAATAACCCTCCAAACCCAAGAAGCTCCAGATCTCTGAAGCTAATGTGGGCGTTGGCTAGTCCTTGACTGCTTTAATCTTCTTAGGATCTACCTAAATACCCTCAATCGATATAACGTGACCCAGGAAAGCAACTGAACTCAACCAAAACTCACATTTCGAAAACTTTGAATGTAAATTACTGTCTCTCAGAGTCTAAAGAACGATTAGAAAATACTGCTCATGATCCTCTCGGCTGCGGGAGTAGATCATGATATATAAATGAAAACAATCACAAAGGAATCCAAATAGGGATTCAGCACTCGGTTCATCATATCTATGAATGCTGCTGGGTATTTTTCAACCCAAATGACATTACTAAAAACTAACAATGCCCGTACCGAGTGCGAAAAATTGTCGTAGGGACCTCGGATGCCCTAATCCTCAACTGATGGTACCTCAAATCAATCTTTGAAAACATATTTTCACACTGAAGTTGACCAAATAAAGCATCAATTCTCGATAATGGATACTTGTTCTTAATGGTGACTTTGTTCAACTGCCGATAATCTATGCACATCCTCATTGATCTATTCTTTTTCTTTACAAACAACACTGGCGCACCCCAAGGCAATACACTGGACCTAATGAAGCCCTTATCAAGCAGATCTTGCAATTTCTCCTTCAATTCCTTTAACTCTGGCAGGGCCATACAGTATAGCGAAATAGAAATAAACTGAGTGCCTAGAGCTAAATCAATGTAAAAGTCAATATCCCTGTCGGGTGGCATCCACAGTAGGTCTGTAGGAAATACCTCTAAAAACTCATGAACAAATGGTATGGAATCCAATGAAGGAACCTCCGTATTGGAATTACGAACATAAGCTAAACACCCCTTCTCGACCATACGCCGAGCCTTCGTATAGGAAACAACCCTGCTGGTAGAATGGCCAGAAGTCTCACTCCACTCCAACCGAGGCAACCCCGACAAGGCTAAGGTCACGGTCTTGGCGTGATAGTCCAATATGGCATGAAAAGGTGACAACTAATCCATCCCCAAAATGACATCAAAATCGACCATATCAAGAAGTAGGAGATCTATAGGGGTCTCAAGACCCCTAATAATAATCACACACAAGCGATAAACATGACATACAATAATAGAATCACCCACCGGCGGGACACATATACATGAGCACTCAAAGAATCACGAGGCACGGATAAGATGACACGTAGGAGTATATAGACCCTGAATTAAATAGAACTGAAGCATCTCTAGTACAAACTGGAATCGTACCTGTCAAAATGGCATCATATGAATCAGCCTCAAGCCTGGCTGGAAAAGCATAACATCGGGGTTGGGTCCCACCACTCTGAACTACATCCCTAGGTCAGCCTCCTATTGGTTGGCCTCCACATCTAGCGGCCTGACCTCTACCTCTAGTTGTAAGGCCGACCCCTACCTCTAGTTGGCTGAGCGGGCGGTGGAACACCCGGTGCAGAACCATGGAACGAGAACCCTGACATTTAGAACTGCTCAGTTCTCAAGGGCAAAATCTAGCAATGTACCTCGAATTGCCACAAGTATAACAAGACCTTGGTTGTTGAGACTGCTGACCCTGAAACTGACCCTGACAGCCTGAGTAACCACCCTGAAAACTATGGACTGGAGGTGCACTGATAGGAGCTGGTGATACACTGTAGGGTAGCTAGTCAGAATACTGTATGTGAGAGCCATGGCCACCTGAAGCACCGTGAGAAGCTTGAAATGCTGAAGGAAATAGACTGGGAGGTTAGCATCTACCAAAAGAATCCCTGCCTAAAAACGAGGAACTACTGAACCTATCCGAATGACGGGGCTTCTTATCATACCTCTGACCACTCCCTTGAGCGAAAACCATCTCAACTCGCTTGGCCACATTGGCTGCATCATGAAAAGAGATCTCGCTCCCAGTCTTCTTAGCCATCTGCAATCTGATAGGCTGAGCAAGTCCCTCAATAAACCACCTCAACCTCTCTCTCTTTATCGATTTGGAAGTATAAGAAGATAATGACGTTCCAAATCAAAAAATCTAGTCTCGTACTGAGTGACGTTCATAGGACCCCACTAAAGGCACTCGAACTACCTCCAATAGTTCTCTCTCTGAGTGATATGAAGAAACTTTGCTAGAAATAGCTGAGAGAACTGATCCCAAGTCAAAGCAGGCGACCCAGCTGGTCTAGCCAAACAAAAATCCCTCCACCATTTCTTGGCATAACCTGATAAACGAAAAGTAGCTATGTCGACCCCATTGGTATCCACTACCCCCATGTTACGCAACATATCATGACAACTTTTCAAATAGTCTTGGGGATCCTCTCAAGATGTACCACCATAAGTAGTGGTGAAAAGCTTGGTAAACCTATCGAATCTCAACATGGCCTTAGAAGACATAGTTGATCCATCGCTTGGCTGAGTTGCTGGAGTCTGAAACTGAGGATCCATCTACTCCGGAGTGTGGATAGTCGGAGTCTGGGCTTCTTCCCTAGCCCGAGGGACGGCTGGTGCTACAAGAAATGTTCCTGTCTGAGCTACGCTCTCCATAAGGCCCCTAGATGGACCAAAGCATCCTAAAGTACTAGGGTAGCTATAAACCCTCTGTAACCTGAGCTGGCCATGCTGGAACAGTCTAGGACGGAGCTTCCTCATCAAACTCTACCTGAGGCTCCACGGGTGGTGCTGGAGCTCGAGCTCTGGGTTGTGCTCTACCCCTGCCTCGGCCTCTAGCACGGCCTTGGCCTCGTCCTCTGCCCCTCATAGGAGCTGCCATTGGGGTTCGGGCTGTTGATAAACTGATAAAGTGATACATGTTCTCTCCATCTGCGAAAGAGTAGAGCAGAAGTTTAATTAGGATTGAGAAATCAAATCGCATGATAGAGGTGAATATATATTATGTTATTCCTAAACTTTGTAACCTCTGGGGGATAATCACAGACGTTTCCATACCGATCCCTCAGACTCTACCTCGCTTGTTTGTGAATTGTGAGACCTAGGCAATCTAGTGCTCTGATACCAACTTGTCACGACCCGAATTTTCCATCATCGGGATCGTGATGGTGCCTAACTCTTAGAATGCTAAGCAAGCCAACAGATATAAATCTAATATATTAATTATTAACCAAAAAAATAATTAACAATAATTTAAACTAAACAAATATGAAGTGCAGAATTTTTATAACAGTTTAAAACACTAATACACAACTATCCAAAATATCTGGTGTCACAATCCACGAACTTCTAAGAATTTTTTACAAATAATGGCTTAAAAGAAATACATATGTTCGCGAAATGATAGGAGACAAGAAAACTAAGATAGAGGGAAGGGAACTCCAGGGTCTGTGAACGCCGACATATCTACGTTGGGTCTCCTGATGGACTGAAGGCAACAACCCAACTCTAATCACGAGATCCCGTACCGAAATTTGCATAGAAAGTGCAGAGTGCAGTGTTAGTACAACCGACCCCATATAATAGTAAGTGCTGAGCTTAACCTCGGCAAAGTAGCTACGAGGCTAGGACACGACAAATAATATCAACCTGTGTAGTTAAATCATATATAAGAAAATAACAATAACTAGGGGTGTTCAAAATCAAATAAAAACCGAAGCTTAATGACATATTGGTATCGGGTTAACGATTTAACAGATTGAATTTTTTTATTAACAGATTATTAGTTTGGGGGGCAGATTGCATATGCACGAGCTCAACATATAAAGTGTTTAGCTTCCTTTGAGGTTAATGTATCAATAGACTGCTCCATGTAAAAATGAAAACAGATGACTATACCCAAATAACATTACATCAAGTGCATAATATAATATTATGATAATTTTATTTATTGGATAATATCTGCAAAGGGGAACCTAAGAACACTGTACAACTTTAAGCTATTCAGTTTGTATGTTCAAGCGAAGTTCAATTAATCATTATTTGTATCAACTCTATTAAGTGCTTCTTGGGGCCATTCCCAAAATTATAGGGAATGTTTGCATCTGCAAGCATGACATGAACCTTTAATCACCATATTTATTGAGTCCCAAATTAGTCCCCAAGTTCGTAATGAGCCTTTTCTAATCCTAAAATAGAAGTGCGAAATCTTCTGCTTCTTAAAATCATGTATAAAAATTTTAGCTTCAAACTCAGAATTTCTATTCTTCTTAAAATAAAGATTGAATTAGACTGATAATCCTCCCAATAACCACCCAATAAGAGCTAAATTTATATCAATCTGTCCGATATCTTATCGGGTGGCTAGTGGGTTAATACATTTAACAGTCAATAACCAATAAGTCAAACCGTTAAGAGTAAATAGCCACCCAATCCGCTCGATAACCAGCCCTAACAATAATGAAGATTTAACAGATAATAATGGGAAGGGGTAAGTCATGTTGAGGGGAAATATCAAGTTTTGGAAATAATACAGTAAAGAAACAAAGTAAATATCATGCTTTAAACCATCAGAAAAAATAACATAGCAACATGTGCACAGCATCACCGTTCATGCTTTTACTCTCATCCTTACCATAAGTAACAACAGAATCGGCACGACATCACCATTCATGCATTAAATCTCTCATAATCATGGTACGACATCACCCTTTGTGCATTAACACTTGTAGAATATGGCACGCCATCTTTATTTGTGCATTAACACTCACTCATAATATCGTGCACGACATCACCCTTCGTGCTTTACACTCATCCTCACCCAAACAATAGGAAAAATAACAACCTGGCAAGAAAATGAGTAATAACCAACCTTATTTCAACATTTAACTTCACATTATAATTCTCAACTTGAGTCAATACTCAATCAATATTCAAAATAGGGAAAAACATAATAAAACTTATTTAACATGAAGAATTAACCAGTTAAATCATGAATAATACATAAAATGGAATACAACAGTCACGAGTATAAGACTCGCTCGCATGCTATGACCCAACAACAATGTATAGATACTCGTCACTTCACCTATACATCGTACTCAACAACTAAATATGTACTAGCAAATAAGGCAACAATCCCTAATCCCTCAAGCTAGGGTTAGCCAAGACATTTACCCCGATTCCATTGCTAAATTCAAGACTCAAATATCGCTTTACCTCTCGATTCCACCTCCAATCCACTCGTATATAGTCTTAATTAACTTAATAACATCAATAAATGCTAAAGAAATTAATTCCAATGCATAATCATAGGTTTTCCAATATTTTCCTCAAAAAGTCAAAATCCGACTCCGGGCCCGCTCAATCCAAACTCAAAATTTGGTCCAAAACCCGATTACCCATTCTCCCCCGAGCCCGATTATACATTTGTTTTTAGAATCTGACCTCAATTTGAGGTCTAAATCCCAATATTTTGAAATTCTCAAGTTCTACCTAAACACACTCAATTCCACCATGAAAACCCATATATTCTAAGATGGAATCTTGTAAAAAAATGAAATGGATTGAAATAAATGAGTTAAAAATCATTTACTTATTATTTGGGGAAAAATGGTCTTGGGAGAATCGCTCTAGGGTTCTAGGATTTGAAAAATGTGAAGAATAGGAGAAAATCCCGTCTAAGTTATGTTTTGAACATCATTAGATATCACATTCGCGACCTGTGCTTCGCAAATGCAAAGAACCATCACAAATGCGAAATTCTCTGCACTTCTTTTGCCTTCGCAATTGCGAAGGTAATGATCGTAATTGCAATGAGGGACCTCCGCGAATGCAACGAAAAGATCTCATTTGCGATCACACCCCTTCCCCGACTCTCTTCGCAATTGCGAAGATATGTTCGCATTGGCGAACTCTACTGGCCCACTCCTTCTTCACAATTGCGATAAAGACCTCGCAATTTCCATGCATGTTTTTCTCACAAATGCGAAGCTTGATCTCACAATCGCGAGATCATTGTGAGATCAAAGGCCTGCAACAAATACCAATTACACAAACAATTCTCTAAGTTCCAAAATTACTCTGTAGCCTATCCAAAACTCACTCGAGCCCTCGGGGTTCCAAACCAAACATGCAGACAAGTCTTAAAGCATCATACGAACTTGTTCGCGCTATCAAGTCACTTACATAACACCAAACTACGAATTTAGTATCAAAATCAATGAATTCTCAAGAGCACTTTAATTTCCTATTTTCACAATTGAGGGTCCAAATCACATCATATAAACTACGTTTCTCATTAAATTCCACAAACATGACTTAAATACAATATTAAACATGTACCGGGCTCCGAAACCAGAATACGGGCCCGAAACCAACAAGATCAGACATTATTTAATTTCTAAAAACCATTATATTTAAAGTTCAATAATTTCCTTCAAAAATTTATTTCTCAGGCTAGGGACCTCGAAATTCAATTCCAGGCATACAACCAAATCCTATAGTTTACTACGGACCCTTCGAAACCATCAAATCATGGGTCGGGTCCGTTTGCTCAAAATATTGAGCGAAGTCCACTTAATTCAATTTTAAAGGCAAAATTTAGTATTTTCTCAAATTTTCACATAAAGGCCTTCTAGAAATGCGCCAGGACTGCGCATATAAATAGAGGAAAAAGAAAGGGAGGTCTTGAAGGTCTCGGAACCCCGAATTTGGTTCTAAAACAGGAGATGACCTTTTAGGTCATCACAATATATAAGAACAACACACATGTAAATTGAACATATAAAAGATCACTGTAGTTTTTTTTTGGGTTAAAAGACTACATAGTACTAATTGTGTGACCTCCGCCATGATAACATCAAGAAATTATGTCAATTTGTTGCAGTTCAGGTTACTTTCTATTATTATTCAGAAGATTGACAAAACCTAATACTAGAAGATTCTATGACAAATAATGGGAAAACTTGTTATCATACTTATAGACAAGAAGCACAGCACATAACACAACCTCCCATGTTATTTTCTACTTTCATTTATGGCTAAATACACACACAATCCATTGAACTTGGCTCCTTTTTTGGTTATTTTGGCACTCTATCTCAACCTTGTTCTATTTTGGCCCTTTAACTCTATTTCTTATGTTTCACTATAACACGAAGCTAATAGTCACATGGTGTGAATTGGCTCATGATTGAGTCCAACCCTACACCAGTATAGAGTGGCAAGAGTGATCAATGTAGATTTTACCCGAAAAGTTGGGATCGAATCCACAGAGAGCTAAGATATGTTTGGAAATCGATTCCTATCTAATCTATCAATGTGCAATGTTCTTGATTGCACTTCCAGTTATTCTTTGTTTGTTTAATATTCTACTTTAATACTAATGATGTAGGAAAATAAGCTAAGTATGATATTTTTGTAAGGTTTTCTTAATTGGCCTAAAGGCACTAGGGAAGTGACTTGCACTTAGGTGAGTATCTAACGAGATCTAAAACTTAGGGAAAATTTATGATAATTGGGATCATGATATAGCCATTGCACATAACTACTCACTCTATACCTCTCGGTAGTTTGAGTGACTTTACCCTAATTGGCTTTCTCAACCCCAATTGTATGTTCAAACAATGCAAGCAAAATTGGCTCAAGTCGGGTATTACTATCTCTAGGTTTAACCCTTTAATTGGGATATCAATCTCTTGAATGCACCCCAATTCCTTATTGGCCTGAATTTCCTAAACTTAGTCTCTCTTTCTCAAGAAGAGCCTAAGTCTAAAAGACACAAATCAGTGTTTACCACCACTAATTCAAAATTTAAAGCATAAATCAAGCCAAATATCATTCACCTACAGATATTTAAGCCCTAAAATTGAAGACCTATTAAATACCCACACTAGGGTTGAGTCTCAACTCTAGTTAATGAGTTTGCCTACTCATAATCAAAGAAGTCAAAGATTTTGATAAAATATAACCCATAAAAAGTAATTACAAGAGAAGAATCTGAAATTAATTGCTAAATATGTTCTAAAATTACTCAAAAAGACAAAAAGAGACAGTTCACGTGCTCTCTAAAATAACTGATAACCTAAAAATCTGAAAAAACTATTTATACACCTAAATGTTTTAGACAAAAATGCCCATACAGCGATACCGCTGACAGCGAAAAATGGACCGCTACATTGCTATGACTACCGCGGCCGCACAAAATCAAGCACGGACCGTGGTCTTTATCTTTTAGCTCCACTTTTGGTTCTCTAAATCTGGCTTTCGCTGAGGGCGATAAAATGACTACGTCCGTGCAAAAGCCATAGTTGTCGCTCAATTTCACTGCGGGTAGCGGTAACCTGTTAAGCCCAATATTATAGCTATCTAAACATTGCCATCGTTGAGAGCAAAGTCAAGACCGCCTCAGGTGGACCCTTCGTGTCCGCGTTTGTTTCTTCGCTGTTAGCGCTCTTTTGACCCAATTTTTGAACTTGTGCATGTTTCACTCCTTTTTAAGCTGATTATGACTTCCTTGTCTCTTTTTGACAAAACGTTGCAAACAAGCATAATAAGTTAGCTTTCGCGAATACTTGTACACACTTTCAATCCAAAAGCTAAGCCAAAGGGAGTATAAAATAGGCTAGAATCCCTAGTTATCAACTTTCCAAAACTTAAGCTTTTGTTTGTTCTCAAGAAAATAAAGTAATTCCCACCTCATCAAAATAAAACAAAGGAAAATTTCAGCTGTCCCAAATTATCCTCATCAAGAATCCATTGGGACTAATAATTACCCTCAACTCAAATGCGTTATTAACAATACTCAACCTCTTAGCACCATAGCTATAGCGAGACACAAAAGCATCAAGAGTTGACTCAACTCATCAAAGAAACTCTTTGTATTACATTGGTCATTGTGGAACCCAAACTCATACTCCTCACTCTCAATAAACAACCTCATTTTTAGATTGTAGCAATCAAAATGAGGATTGTGGAAAACACACTCATCTCTCTCAAAGGAAGGTCACAAGTCCGGCTATAAGTAGCATAAGCTTGCCCCTTATGTGAGTCACCACTAACGTAAGCTCACTCAACTCAAGCTCATATAGGGATTTTGCAGGCATTTAATGAAGGATTTGGTTCAGAGTAGTATATATTGGTCTAAGATGGTTTCATCCTTCCTTAAGCACTTCATTTGCTTCATTTTGGCATACATTTCTCGACTCTTTGTGTCATTTACTTCTCCGTTATGGGATACACTGGCACACTGTCACTCTTTGTTTTTCATTTCAATCTTTTTTCTCCTTTCTAATCTTTCCACGCCTTTCATCTTTTGCTTTTATTGAATCCCTTAATTTCTTCTTCATTGTTCACTTTTTTTCTTCAGTTTGTACCTTTTATCACTTTTTCATTTGTTGTCTCTCTCCCCAAACTTATGCTTTTAACTTGTGATAAGGAAAGGTTGGGTTCCAAGAGAGGATCATTTTAGAATGGATAGAGGTTTGTATCATGGTAGTTGAAAGAATAAGGGCTATGGCTCAAGGGGGTTGACTAGGGATTTTATTCTTGGTAGGCTATAGATGTTTTCAAGCTTCAATTTTGGATCAAGGAGAGTCTATAATCACTTCTCAAGTCGAGCTACACTTAGGATTTTTCCTAGACAAACATTCCGGCAAGTTCTAGACTCATTGGCACAGGACATGGACTTGCAAATCAATATCTCACCCACACAAGCTATAGGATTGTAAAGAAATAGAGTCAGGGGCCCACAACAACCTTAGCTAAGATTTGAGAAACCCAAATGATTCCGAAAAACCATTCAATGATTTTTTAGTCAACACAAGAGTCTCAAGGTCACAACTATCACCATCCTATACATACCAATTTATTTTTAACCATAAGGTCAAAAGTAAATGTGTTAGGCCTAAGTGAAGCTTTTCTTGGGGCACTGTTGTTCACTAGCTTCTATTTACACAAAAATGAAAAGAAATCAAACAAACCCTTAATAAGGTTTTCATTCCATTCATCATGGGGAAGAGTCGCCCGGTTCACACAAACTTCACCTTTGGAAAGAACCATGGTATTAAGAAAATCAAAAGCTTGTTAAGCACAAAAACTTGTAAAATAAGAAGCTACGAACCAAAAAAGAAGCTGCTAAATGAAATAAGAAGCTATACTATTAAGGAAAATTGCAAAAGACGTTACAGTGTAAAATTCGGAAAGTAAACTAAATATGTGCAATAGGGGATTTAGACGAATACACATAAGAGGTAATGAATATATACACGAGAGAGTAACTTTATATATAGATCAAGATTGAAAAATGACTAAAAGTGAAATAAATGGTAAAGTTATATATATAACAAAAGTGAAAAATAAGCATAAAGAAGAAAAAAAATAGTATTATTATTACAAACTAACTACAAAATGATCAAAGTAGGACCAGAGAGTAAAGAGCTCTGGTAGCCTAGGAAAGGGCATGCAGACCAGTCACTGCTGGAGGACTCAACATTATAGACATGCATATATGGAATAAGGCAGCTATTACTAAGCTCCTTTGGGACTTGGCTAGGAAGAAAGATTGTTTGTGGATCAAATGGATGCACTACTATTACATTAAACACCGTGACATTGCTACAATGCCCATTCCCAAGGCAGCTCAGGAAGATATTAGATTGCAGAACTCCTGTAATGGATAATCAACAACTGCACGGTGATCTCTTACTTAGACTGTCTGGATTGTGCAGGCTAGGCAAATTCCATATTCAGAAACTATACCATGTAATGCTTCCTAGCTTTCCTAAGGTGGAATGGAAGAATTTATTGTTGACTTCTAATGTCCTACCTCGACACAAATTCACTACTTGGCTTGCTGCTCAACGTCGACTGCCTACTGTTGACAGATTACAGAAGATTGGAGTGCACGTGTCTGTGAATTGTGTATTCTGTAATCAACATGTAGAAGAATTTGCTCATTTGTTTTTTGAATGCCCAATCACTAATCGACTGTGGTTTAGAATATGTTGCTGGCTGAGCCATAGCAGAACAATTGGTAGTTGGGAAGCTGAACTTCAATGGATCTGCTGTCAAGCTAGGAGTAAACTGTGGCACAAGGTTGTTGCTGCTTTGCCTTTGTGGTCACTGTTGCACTTATTTGGAGAAACAGGAACTATATTCGATTTGAAGGGAAAGCATTAGAGGAGAACCAGTTCTGCCGAGAGGTTACGTTGCTTATTCACATTCGGGACAGAAACTGTAAATGTTGGCAAGCTGGACTGCGACAACTTAACCATTACCCTTAGCTTTAGGCTTGCAAATTCATGTATTTGTATAGTGTTTGAACTGTAAAGTAGTGGTTAGTCCATACTACTACTATAAACTCTTCATTGTGCACCTTTTTGATATCAATGAAAGCTAACTGTTAAAAAAAAACTCCGTATAGGTCCTCTATCTGCATAGGGTCCTGTATTTGGGTCCCTAGATCACCTAGCTTGGGGGCTTGTAGCTGGCTGGAAGCACCTCCCTCAGGATCCTCTATCTCAATCTCTACATCAACAACCCGGGGCATCACTCTCCTCCTCGTGGGCTCTCCCTCAGTGTCCTGCTCCTGAACGTGTTCTGTCTGAGCTACTAGAAGCTGGTCCTGTAATAGAAATTCCAATGGTAGGTTGCCAACTTATTTCATCTTCTCCATCTCTCCCCTCAATTGCTTCACTGACTAGAGTCCTTTTCACCTTCTTTGTCTGCTTGCTTAGCTCCTTATGTGTTTTTCCTTTAACTGCAAGAGGATCCATGATAAACTTTTGGTTCTCTAGGAGCCTCTTCGAGACTCCTATGCTGAGCTGGCACCTGTGGTTGCACGAGAACTGGTTGTGCTTCCACTGAACTGGATAGCACAAACAGCTTAGAAGTTGCTGCCTGTATCTAGTTGTTGATGCTGAAGAGTGTTTGGTTCAACCTGTGAGCAGTCTACGAGTATGCTGAGGAGGATAGCACTGAGGACGACATGGAAATAGGTGGTATTGATTCAAGACCCGATATGGTAGTGGGAGGCTGTGAAGTAATGACTACTACTTCTCTCTCTTTAGACTGGCCAATAGAAGTTGTAGCTTTGCCCTTGGATACCTTGGATTTGGGGTTGCCTGGACCATGAAGATTGTACCATGAGAAATGCTTCTTGGGCTTTACTATGGAATCAAAATTTATTTTCTCCACCTCATGATCTTCCAAGTACATGGTGAGGAATTTTAGGAAGGGATAATATCTATCACCCTTGTTAACCACTCTAGTGATCACCCTAGAAATGATATTCCCGACATTGATCGGGAACCCTACCATGATAACCGCCACTACAATCTCCCGTGAAACTGTAATGGTGTTGTTGTGAGTAGTGGGATCTAGTCTGCTACATACAAAGGTCTCCCGACCCTTTCCCTCAATGTTCAGGGTATTCCCCAAGATAGGAACCCCTACTGTCAACCATGTTGGAGTAGTATCCGAGAGAGCCAGAAGTGATGCCAACCACGGGCGGGCTGCCTTATCCATCGCCACCTTTTCTAAGTATAGTAACTCATCCTTATCATAACCATTGATCGTCTTCCTATCAAACTTGACCTTCAGGTTTCGTACCTTAATCGCTTTTGTGCCTTTTATATGTGGGAGGCATTGGCGTAAAATTCCTTGACTAGGTGCTCATTAGCATCCGACACCTTGCTAATGAAGTACTTTTATCCCACTCATTCATTGAAGTGCTTCTTCACATTAGGGTTGTGAGGAAGAAGATCTCGCTCTATTCATGAATGAGTGACTTTTGAGGCTATCACTCTCAAAATTTATGGTATGCTAGCTCATTGACGAACCTCTTGTTAGAATATACGCTTAACGCTAGAGGGGGGGTGAATAGCGTTTTAATAAAAATCAAGATAAATTTGCAGAATTAAAATTGCAGGAATAAAGTAAGTGCAGTAATTAAAGTAGTAAGGAGAGAATACACCGAATTTATACTGGTTCACCACAACGTGTGGTTAGTCCAGTCCCCGAGAGACTCTCTCGAGTTTTACACTAACTCCGTTAAGCTTACGGGTGCCTAACAAACCGTTGCACTTGCTCGTTGATATACACTCTACAAGACTTCAACTTGCTCGAGGATACCTCACCTCAAGACTTCAAGTCAAGGAACTAAACTTTCCTTCTTACAACAAGGGATTAGAACTTCCCTTCAAGTGTATGCAAACACTTAGCACTCAAGACAAGACTCTCTTATAGAGTAGATGTGAGTAAAATTAATACGCTCAAGAACACAACAACTTCGTCAAGAATTTGGCTCTCAAAAAACTATGAAATGAAGACAAAATGATTGATATGAGAGTATGTAAGCTTAAGCAAGAATGTAATCAGTTGTTGTACTTAAAAGAGTGATTTTGAGGTGTATTTATAGTCTTCAAAGTCACCAAGACCGTTGCTTAATTGCCAATCACTAATTGCTGATTTTGTGCTAGGATAATCGATTATCTGATTTGCATAATCGATTATCTGCAAATTGTTCAAAAATTATATGCAGATTTTAAGCAGAATAATCGATTATTCCAATTGCATAATCGATTACCTGATAACGTTTAAAAATCAGACGCTGATTTTATGCTAGCATAATCGATTATCGCCTTGTGCATAATCGATTATCTTTCAGCATTTAAAAATACTTTGGCAACGGTCTTAACATAATCGATTACCAAAAAGACATAATCGATTATTTTGCTGTTTTGTAAATTCCGGTTATACACTGTCTTAACATAATCGATTATCAAAAAGGCATAATAGATTATTTTGCTGTTTTGTAAATTCCGGTTATACACTGTCTTAACATAATCGATTATCAAAAAGACATAATCAATTATTTGCTGTTTTGTAAATTCCGATTTACACTGTCTTAACATAATCGATTATCAGAAAAACATAATCGATTATTTCTGTCCAGATTTGAAAGACATGTTTAAAATTCATTTTGGCTAAAATGAAAATGTTTGAAAATCATTTTGTTTTAAATCAAAGATGCATGGTTTGATAAAAATGATTTTACGAGAGAAGCCAAGTCTTGAATCTATTGTCGGATCAAGATCACAATATAAAACGACTCATGTATAACTTTGTTGCTTTACTTGATCTTGTTCTTTGTTTCTCTTGTGTTTGGACTTCGGCATATGTCAATGTTCCATGCGCGTCGGTTTGTCATTTATCAAAACCTACAAAGATGAACACACGTTTAGTTTTAGCGACTTGAGAACGTGTTTCAACAATTTCTCCCTTTTTGATAATGGCAAACCAATATCGGGATATGCATATTAAAAAATTGATAATGACAATCCAAGACAAGTATATAAATATATGAACGAGTTCCCCCTCAATTTATGAATTCCCCCTTAATTTATGCCAATATGTATTAGTGTGCATAGCCTTTATTCTTCCCCCTTTTGACATTAGCAAAAATCAATAAACTTTTATTGAGGAAACAATATTGAAAATATATAATAAAGCAAGAAAAAGAGACAAAATATTATTCAACCGATACAAAAAAATATTATTCATTGTCAACATTAACATCCGCCTCGGCATCCGGCACTTCTTCCGGAAGGGCAACTTGGGCATATGGATAGTGGACGTGGTCAAAATATTCATGAAGCTCGTGGGATAATCGAGTGACATTTCTATCAATACGATTCATAGATGTGGACAAAGAGGCAAGTTGCTCAGAAATGGTTTGAAGGGTAGCAACGGACGGAGCCTGAGGACGACGTCTTTGAGTTGGAGGAGGAGCCAGATGATCATCGATATTGGGAAATGAAGATTCTTGAATTTCCCAATGTTTTGTTGCCTTTTTGTGAGGACCGACGGAGGTGTCGATACCGGAGGCTTGAAAAATAGCCATTATGACAAAAGCATAGGGGAGTGGCTTATCGTCCCCAATTGCATCATACATGTGAGTCATGACGAACTTGCACCAATTGATGCGAGCCCCGGTGATAATTGCGTGCATGAGTTTTGAATCCTCATGAGAGAGAGTCGTATGATTGAATTTGCGCGGTTTTAGAACGCGGGTGATGAAATAAAAGATTAGACGATATTCCGGGAGCATGTCCGTAATGGTTGGGCGACGATGCTCCGGACTTGCAATGAATTCGCCAATGCCAATTTGGTTGAAAAGGAGTTGTTCATCAAATAAAGCACCTTCTCTCCTAGTGTAGAGTGAAATGTCTTCCCTATTTCGTGGAAGTTTAGTGAGGACTTGCATGTATTCCTCATTTAAAAGAATTGGAACTCCATTGATGCTTAAGACAAGGTCACCATCTTCGTCCTTCTGTAGATTTGAATAGAAAGCACGAATTAGAGAAGGGTGAATGTAAGGTGATTGAAGATATAGGAATTCAAGAAGTTGACTTTGCATGAGGATATTTGCTGTGGATGGAGGGGCGATGTGGCTAAGGAATCGATCAGTGGAGAATCGAGGAGGAAGGATTTCTCGATTTTCAAATTTTTCGACGAATCGAAGGAGTTCGGCTTCAGTGTCGAAACGTAGGAAGGATCCGTCTTTATAGTAGTGGGAGAGTGGACGAGCGACGGAAGAGGAGGCCATTTGTTTGCCGGAACGAGCGCGCTTAGAGTGCTTGCTCGCCATTAGTATGAAGAATTAAGAGCTGTTGCAAAAATTTGAGGGCTTTTGAAGATTGTTTGAAGCTAAGAGTGAAGTTGGAGTGAGAAATTTGAAGGATGAAAACACCTATTTATTGAATTGAAGAAGTGAGGCATTTTTTGAACAAAAAGCTGCAAATTTATTACGCCAACGGTCAAAAACGGTAACAATTTTGATGAGCTGACCATTGGTAATTGATTACCGAGCTTTGGTAAACGATTATTGCTGCACAGTGTGTTATACGGACTCGGGGAATAATCGATTTTGATTTGGAAATAATCGATTATTTTTAGGCAGTGCGAGGAAATCGATTATTCATTTTTCAACAATCGATTATTTTATTAACACTTGTAAAACTGAACTTCTAATAATCGATTAGTAATATTGATAATCGATTATTAACTATGATTGCCAGATACCTGCAAAATCAAAAAGTTAGATAATCGATTCTCGTATTAATATAATCGATTAGTTTATTTTTCCAGTAGAATAATAGGAAAACATAAAGGAGTAATAATCAATTATTGACATAGAAAAATCGATTATTTATCACCAGTGCCCGAGAATTCCCCCTGTCTTTGGGGCGATACATGCAAAAAAGAGTTAGGCGCCTCCGACGCTCAAGTTAATAATCGTTGAAAAGAAAAATTCAATGCATGTATTAGATCAATGTGGAGTCAAGAATCCCGAGTTCACTACGAATTCGAAAAAAGGACTCTTTCTCTAAAGGCTTTGTGAAGATGTCGGCCAATTGATATTTGGTTTCAACAAACTCAATTTCGATATCACCTTTGAGAACGTGATCTCTTATGAAGTGGTGCCTAATTTCTATGTGTTTTGTTCTTGAGTGAAGAACAAGGTTCTTCGTCAAGCTTATGGCGCTAGTATTATCACATCGAAGAGGGATATGATCGATACCAAGACCATAATCCGAGAGTTGTTGTTTCATCCAAAGGATTTGAGCACAACAACTCCCCGCGGCTACATATTCAGCCTCGGTTGTGGATAACGCAACACTTACCTATTTCTTGCTAAACCAAGAAACTAGAGAGCTACCGAGCAAATGGCAAGTGCCACTAGTGCTCTTGCGGTCCAATTTGCAACCCGCAAAATCGAAATCGGAATAGCCAACAAGTTGGCATGAAAAACCTTTGGGGTACCATAGACCCACATTTATAGTTCCAACAAGATACTTCATTATCCGTTTTACCGCAGTTAGGTGCGACTCCTTCGGACATGATTGATATCGAGCGCATAAACACACGCTAAACATGATGTCCGGTCTACTTGCAGTAAGATAAAGAAGGGATCCGATCATACCGATACTTCTTTGTGTCTACTTCCTTACCTTTCTCATCTTTGTCAAGATGGTCGGATGTACTCATTGGAGTGGCCATTGCTTTGGCGTTGCTCATTTCAAAACGATTTAGCAACTCCTTGCAATATTTAGATTGGTAAATGAAAGTTCCCTCTTTCATTTGTTTCACTTGCAACCCCAAGAAGAAGTTTAGCTCACCCATCATTGACATTTCGAATTCGCTAGTCATTAACTTAGATAATTCCTCGCATAAAAAATCATTAGTAGCACCAAAAATAATATCATCGACATAAATTTGAAATAATAGAATGTCATTGTTTTTATTCTTGATAAACAGTGTAGTGTCAACTTTCCCCCTTTCGAACTCATTGTCCAAAAGAAATTTGCTCAAGCGCTCGTACCAAGCTCGAGGAGCTTGTTTAAGTCCATATAGCGCCTTCTTAAGCTTGAGGACATGATCGGGAGATTTAAAGTCTTCAAAACCCGGGGGTTGTTCAACGTACACTTCCTCTTGAATAAACCCATTGAGGAAGGCACTTTTGACATCCATTTGAAATAATTTGAAATTCATAGATGATGAAAAAGCAAGTAATAAACGAATGGCTTCTAGGCGTGCAACACGTGCATAGGTTTCTTCATAATCAATTCCTTCTTCTTGATTATATCCCTTAGAAACTAGCCCAGCTTTGTTTTTAGTGATTATACCATTTTCATCTAATTTATTTCGAAAAACCCATTTCGTACCAATTATGGTGTGATTATTGGGTCTTGGCACCAATTCCCAAACATCATTGCGTTTGAATTGGTTAAGCTCCTCTTGCATTGCCAAGGTCCAATGCTCATCCCCAATTGCTTCAGAAATGGTTGTAGGTTCTATTTGTGAAACAAAAGCCATATGCCCTACAGTGTCTTTAAGAAGGTTTCGAGTACTTACCCCTTTCTCGATGTTGCCAATTACCTTGTCGAGAGGATGATCTTTAGACGTCCTCCAAGCCTTAGGCATCATCGATTCTTCCTCTTGTGGTGGTGCTTCCTCCGATGGTTGTTCCAAGATTTCATCTTGAATTTCCTTTGGATTTTCCTCTTGTACCTTGTCTTGAAGATTTATTTTGTTTAAAGAATCTGCAAGCTCAACACAAGAGTCCTTTCTCGCCAAGCGAGCATCATTTTCTGAAAATACAATATGAGGAGATTCCTCAACAGTTTTGGTTCGATTATTGAAAACTCTATATGCTTTGCTACGCGATGAGTAACCAAGAAAAATTCCTTCATCAGATTTCGCGTCAAATTTTCCCAAGTTATGTTTTCCGTTATTGTGAATGAAACATTTACAACCGAAGACTCTAAGATGGGAAAGATTTGGTTTCCTTCCCTTATAGAGTTCATAGGGAGTTTTCATGAGTATCGGTCTTATGACAGCTCTGTTTAAAACATAGCTTGCGGTACTCACGGCATCCGCCCAAAACTTTTTGGAAATCTTAGCCTCATCGAGCATGGTTCTAGCCATCTCTTCGAGACATCGATTTTTACGTTCCACCACTCCATTTTGTTGTGGTGTACGTGGAGCCGAAAAGATATGTTCAATACCGAGTTCGTCACAAAAATCCGAGAAGAGATTATGATCGAACTCTCCCCATGATCACTTCTTATGGAAGTGACAGTTGTGTTCTTTTCATTTTGAACACGTTTAAGAAAACTTTTAAAAGCTTGAATGGCATCACTTTTATGAGCAAGAAATAACGTCCATGCGAATCTAGAGTAGTCATCAACAATTACAAAAGCATAAAGATTTCCACCAAGACTTTCAACACGAGATGGTCCAAAAAGATCCATATGAAGAAGTTGTAAAGGTCTAGTGGTTGAAACAACATTTTTAGATTTAAAAGAGGCTTTTATTTATTTCCCTTTTTGGCATGAATCACAAATAGAATCTTTTTCAAATTTTGATTTTGGAAGACCGATTACTAAATCTTGAGAAACTAATTTGTTTAATAGATTCATGTTGACATGAGCTACTCTACGATGCCATAACCACATGTCGTCTTCTTTACTCAAAAGGCAATTCACAAAACTTGATGAAGAATTTTCAAGATCAACCATATAGATATTATCCATTCTAATACCACGAAGAATAACTTTAAAATCACTACGACGGATAACTAAGCATTCTTCTGAGTCAAACAATACAAGATTTCCCTTGTCACATAATTGACTTATGCTCAAGAGATTATGTTTAAGACCTTTAACTAGCAAAATATGCTTAATGGAGGAGGATTCGTCCTTACCGACCGAGCCAATGCCGATAATCTTTCCTTTGTTATTGTCTCCAAAAATAACATTTCCTCCTTCCGTGGGTTTTAGTTGAAGGAATTTTGATGCATCCCCGGTCATATGTTTGGAGCATCCACTATCAAGGTACCAAAGTACACTTGATCCCTTCAAACACACCTACAAAACAAATTAATGAGATTTTGGTACCCAAGCCATTTTGGGTCCTTGTGTGTTAGGTGCAAAATAGTGGTGTGATTGACCTGCAGTGAAATGTCTATGTCTAGTGAAGCATGCGGGAGCAATATGTCCAATTTTATTGCAATAATGACAAATGACATTCGGATTGTGCATTCTTCTAGCATGATAATAATTTGGGGATCTAAATTTATTCACCCTATTTTTTGAATATAGTTTTGATGTAATTTTCGAAAATCTTTTCTAGGTGTTCTAAATTGCTCAACATTTCTCCTAGTATTTATTCTAGGATGCATAATGATTCTAGGATTATTATTTCTAGGTTGAATATTTCTAGGTTGCAATTTTTGAAAATCTTTTCTAGGTGTTCTAAATTGTTCTACATTTCTTCTAGTGCTCGTTCTAGGATGTATAGTGGTCCTAGGATTGTTATTTCTAGGTTGTATAGGAATGGTCTCATCCTTTTTGTTAGGCACATTTTTGAAACCTATTCCATGTTTAGTAGATTTCAAGTTTATAAGAACCTCATTGAGATTTTTGTGAGAGGAGTTGAATTTATTCAAGGTGCTCTTAAGTTTTTCTACTTCATCTTTTAGAGATTTGCAAGATGTACAACCATTGTTTGAGCTTTCGGGTTTATCGGCGCTTCTTTTGCCGTAAAACTTGTTTGCCTCTCATAATTTCTCATTTTCAAGAGTTAGTTTTTCAAAATCCTTTTCTTTTGAAGAAATTTGTTTTCTTAAATTTTTTATATATTTAGAAGCGCTAATAAACTCTTTATACAACTCATCAAATGCATCTTGCATTTCTTCTAAAGTGAAATAGTTCTTAGAAGTAGTACATACCTCATTTTGAGTTTCTTCGTGTGCCATAAGACACAAGTTTGCGGTCTCGTTTCCTTCTCCATCACTTGATTCGTCTTCGGAGTCGCCTCCCCAAGAGATGTATGCTCTTTGTTTCTTGACGGGTTTCTTCTCCTTTTTGGTATTTGGACAATTTGTTTTGATATGCCAAATTTCTCCGCATCCATAGCACTTTAATTGGTCTCCTTGTCGCTTACCTTTTCGTTCATACTCCTTTCGCATGAACTTGTGAAATTTCTTAATAACGAGTCCGAACTCGTTATCTTCGTCGCTTGAATCCTCATAATTTTGAGGTTGAGCCGTGCTTGCTTTAAGGGCAATTCTTCGTTTCCTTTGATCATCCAAAGGAGGGTTAAGAATAGTAGATTCATAGGTTTTGAGATTACCTCTAAGCCCGTCGATTGTGACATTTGTAATGCCGATTGATTCTTGAATAGCGTCGGCTTTGGAGCGCCATTCCGGAGTGAGACTTCGAAGAATTTTACGGACAAGTTCCCTATCCGTGAAAGTCTTCTTAAGAGCATGAAGATCATTAACGATTTTTGAAAATCGTTCGAACATATCATCTATCTTCTCGTTTTCCTTCATATGAAAATGTTCATATTCATGGGTTAGAAAATCTATTTTAGCTTCTCTTACCTAGTCCGTACCTTCGTAGGTGATTTCCAATTTATCCCACATTTGCTTGGCCATTGTGCAACATGATATTTTCCTATAATCATCGGGGTTTACAGCACAGTACATCATGTTGATGGCTTTAGCGTTGTTCTCCACTTTTCTGATATCGTCCGCATCGTATTCATCTTCGGATTTGGGAACCATTTCATTTTCAACCTTTTTGGTTGGTATTTGTTCTCCGTTCTTTATAATTTCCACAGTGTAAAATTATTTGATTGGATGAATATTCTCATCCTCTCCTTCCAATAAGTGTAGTTGGTGCCATCGAAGAGTGGTGGCCTTGTGAAGCATTGTCCTTCACCTAGTCCTGCATAAACGTTACGAGTAGAAGCCATGGATTGTTTCTCTCAAACTGTTAAGTCTTTCAGAGAGTTAGGCTCTGATACCAATTGTTAAAATATACGCTTAACGCTAGAGGGGGTACTGGTTCACCACAACTTGTGGTTAGTCCAGTCCCCGAGAGACTCTCTCGAGTTTTACACTAACTCTGTTAAGCTTATGGGTGCCTAACAAACCGTTACACTTGCTCGTAGATATACACTCTACAAGACTTCAACTTTCTTGAGGATACCTCACCTCAAGACTTCAAGTCAAGGAACTAAACTTTCCTTCTTACAACAAGGGATTAGAACTTCCGTTCAAGTGTATGCAAACTCTTAGCACTCAAGACAAGACTCTCTTATAGAGTAGATGTGAGTAAAATTAATACGCTCAAGAACACAACAACTTCGTCAAGAATTTGGCTCTCAAAAAACTATTAAATGAAGATAAAATGATTGATATGAGAGTATGTAAGCTTAAGCAAGAATATAATCAGTTATTGTACTTAAAAGAGTGATTTTGAGGTGTATTTATAGTCTTCAAAGTCACCAAGACCGTTGCTTAATTGCCAATCACTAATTGCTGATTTTGTGCTAGGATAATCGATTATCCGATTTGCATAATCGATTATCTGCAAATCGTTCAAAAATCATATGCAGATTTTTAGCAGAATAATCGATTATTCAAATTGCATAATCGATTACCTGATAACGTTTAAAAATCAGACGCTGATATTATGCTAGCATAATCAATTATCGCCTTGTGCATAATCGATTATCTTTCAGCGTTTAAAAATACTTTGGCAACGATCTTAACATAATCGATTACCAAAAAGACATAATCGATTATTTTGCTGTTTTGTAAATTCTGGTTATACACTGTCTTAACATAATCGATTATCAAAAAGGCATAATCGATTATTTTGCTGTTTTGTAAATTCCGGTTATACACTGTCTTAACATAATCGATTATCAAAAAGACATAATCGATTATTTTGCTGTTTTGTAAATTCCGGTTTACACTGTGTTAACATAATCGATTATCAGAAAAACATAATCGATTATTTCTGTCCAGATTTGAAAGACATGTTTAAAATTCATTTTGGCTAAAATGAAAATGTTTGAAAATCATTTTGTTTTAAATCAAAGATGCATGGTTTGATAAAAATGATTTTACGAGAGAAGCCATGTCTTGAATCCATTGTCGGATCAAGATCACAATATAAAACGACTCATGTATAACTTTGTTGCTTTACTTGATCTTGTTCTTTGTTTCTCTTGTGTTTGGACTTCGGCATATGTCAATGTTCCATGCGCGTCAGTTTGTCATTTATCAAAACCTACAAAGATGAACACACGTTTAGTTTTAGCGACTTGAGAACGTGTTCCAACACCTCTATTGCCACACCTCCGAGTTTCTAGTCCTTTCCACACCTCCGGTCTGGGTGTCACCCCTCTCCCATCATCCGGTACCTCGGCATCTACATCTATGGTATCATGTGCCGGTGATAAAGATATAGGTGAGGCTGAAGCAGAGGACTCACTACTCTTCATTGAGACATCATACGACTTAGAAGCAATATGAGAAGTAGGAGACGTTGACGGTGTGGGCTCATCTATCAAGTGAAACCTCCCCGGAAATTCTGCTACATGTGTAGGCACCGAGTCAGTCTTTGAGGCCTTCTGGGAGGGCATGCACTCACTTCCCTCGGAGTGGGAAGCAGCTCTGTCTGTAGCTCAAATATTCTTCATCATTTTCCCCATGGATATTCATATTACAGGGGTTAACTTAATTTGTCCTTTTCCCCTACCGGGGAGGACTCTGCTTTCCCCTTTTGTTTCCACTGCCACCTCAAGATTTAACATTGTCTGCAAACATAATCAGTGGACGAGTGTTAGTACTGGTTCTAGAAGAAGCAGTGAAGAAAAGCAGAAGAACAATTTACAGAAAAAGCTGCAGACCGCTAACAGCAAAAATGAAGTGCAGCCGCAGACTGATCACCGCTGACCGTGGAAATGCATCGTCGGTCGCGAAGGTGTGGGGATCAGACTACCCTGATTCTATACTACCGCTGAGCATAGGAAATTGGGCGCGACTAAAGAGGTTGCACCACTGTCCACATAAAATCAACCGGGACCGCAGACCCTTATTTTACTTCTCTGAATTTAAGCTCCGCAGACTTCAAGAAAAGCATCATGGCCACTAAGGTTGGACTGCTGTTAGCGGAAATTGTCACCGCTGACCGCGGTCATAAATATTTCTAACTCAGATATAATTCAGCAATGCTGACCGCGAAAAATCAACCGCGGCCGCGGAAGTCAAAATCGGGTTGAGTCAACCTAGGGTTTCAAATTGTCATGCATTTAGAAATATCCTCTACATTGTTAACCCCACTAGGTGTTCATTAATAAATCCTAGCTATTTTAAGAATAATCTAATTAATACAAAACAAACCTAGGTCAAAATTAAAAGAAAAGGGGGAAGAAGCAGTAAAAACTAACAACAAAAAAGAAAAACAAATCCAAAATTAAAGAATAATGAAGGAGTAAAATTACCAAATGTGAGATGAGTGGTAAAAATGAACTTTGATTGTGTTTGTGAAAATTAGGGCTAACATGAACAATGAAAATTTGTGTTGGGGAGTCAAAAGATCGAAAAGTGTAAAAGGTTTCCTGAGGTCCTATTTATATAAAACACCCAGGCCCCAACACAACTCACCTAGCGCGGCCGTGAAAAATCACCGCGGTCCGCGCTTTTGACAATCATAAGGTTTGCTTTTCTAAGACTACTGCTGAGAGAAGTAAATGGTATTCGGTCACGGTAAGGCACCACTCTCTGCCAAAAATAGCTCCGCGGACGCGGTGGAAACTTCAGAGATGTCTCATTTTGTGCTTTTTAATCCCACGTCTGCTACCAATTTCCGCCTCTGCGATAAGGCAACCGATGACGGCAAAACATGAAGCGTCGTCAGCGGTCCAACTTCAGAGACTGGCAATTTTTTCCAACTTAGTCCTGCACTGCATCAATCATTCCTACACACATATCACAACCATTTAGTTTTAAAAAATCCTACACTACAAAGTATATCAGAAAAGATGAAAAACGCATAGATTACCTCCCAAGAAGCGCCTGATTTAACGACACAAGTTACCATCAATCACTTGAGATAGATCATTGCCACCACGTGGCTATCATCAAACTTGCCAAGAGAGAGCTTCACTCTGTGCCTATTAACCAGAAGATTTTACCATTTTTGTTTTTCAAATCAAGAGCAGAGTCACAAGCACCACCTCAAAAGATCCACTCCATTTTGACTTGAGCTTTCCCGGGAACAGTCGTAATTGGGAGTTGAATAAGAGAACCAAGTCACTCACTTTGAATTTCTTGCTAGGGGCATACTTTTCATGTAAGAGCTTCATCTTATCCTTTATAAGGACGAGCTGGAATAGTCATGAAATCGAAACTCATCAAGCCTATTGAATTGCTCCACCCGAAGATTTGCTGCAACATCCCATTCAAGATTTAACTTCCTCAAAGCCCACACGTTTATCTCTCTATTGGAGACCTTAACTTGCCCACTAGCCTGAGGATCTTATTGCAGAAATGAGAACCCCCATCACTGATGATTTCTCTAGGAGTGCCAAACTGAGTAAAGATATTATTCTTGAGAAAATCCCATCACACTCAGGGCCTCGTTGTTGGGTAAAGCCACGGCCTCAGTCCACCTGGAACATAATCAACGGACACCAGATATGTATGTGTTTCCACATGAACTCACAAAAGGTCCCATGAAGTCAATGCCCCTTACATCAAATATGTCAACCTCAAGAATAGTTGTGAGAGGCATTTCATCCTTCTTTAAAATTCCACCTGCTCTCTGACACTCATCACATCTCTTTACAAGATCACTTGCATCCTTGTACAATGTAGGCCAATAAAACCACAACTAAGCACCTTTGCAGCTATCCTTGCCCCAACATGATGGCCACCGTAGGGAGAGGAATGACAAGCATAAAAAATACTCATTTGCTCCTCTTCCGTAACACATCTCCGGATCGCCAATCATTATAGATTTTGAACAAGTAAGGCTCATACCAGTAGTAGTCCAAGCTATCCCGTTTAAGCTTCTTCCTTTGGTTAGAAGAGAGCTCACAGAGAACAACAATGGTCACAATAAAGTTGGAAACATCCACAAACCAAGGCATGCTATTCACAGATACAGAGATAAGTTGCTCATCAGGGAATGAATCATTAACTTAGAGGCCATTACGGGGCCTCCCTTGTTCCTCCAAGCGGGATAAGTGGTCTGCCACTTGTTTTTCACTCCCTCTCTGATAAAAAATCTCAAGGTCAAGCTCTTGAAGCAATAGAACCCATCTCATTAATCGAGCCTTATATCTTTCTTTGCCTTCAAGTAGTGAAGTGTTGCATGGTCAGTATGAACTATCACCTTGGCACCCATGAGATAAAGCCTAAACTTCTCCATTGCAAACACAATTGATAAAAATTCTTTTTCCATTACTATGTAATTCACTTGAGCATCATTCATTATTTTGCTTGCATAATACACATGGTGAAATATCTTGTTCACTCTTTGATCCAAGACCGCTCCTACCGCAATATCACTTGCGTCACACATGAGCTCAAAATCTAAGCTCCAATTGGGTGCGGTAATAATGGGAGTGGTTGTCAATTTGTACTTGATAAATTCAAAAGTTTTCATGCATTCCTCAATTAACAGGAACTTGGCATCCTTTTCTAATAATTTTCACAATGGATTCACTACCTTAGAAAAGTCTTTGACGAATCTTAGGTAGAACCCCCGTGCAGAAGAAAACTCCTAATCCCCTTGACTGAAGCAGGAGGAGGAAGCTTTGAAATCACTTCAATTTTATCCTTTTCCACCTCTATACCATGCTTTGAGATCTTATGGCCGAGTACAATGCCCTCCTCCACCATAAAGTTGCATTTTTCCCAGTTAAGCACAAGATTTGTATCTTCACGCCAGACTAATACCTTGTCAAGATTGTTTAAACACTCATCAAAGGAGTCACCCACAACACTGAAATCATTCATGAACACTTCCAAGAAGTCCTCCACCATGTCGGTAAATATAGCCATCATACGTCGCTGGAATGTGGCCGAGGCATTACACAAACCAAATGGCATCCCAGAAAATGCAAAGGTACCATACAGACATGTGAAGGGGTTTTCTCTTGATCTTCCAGAGAAATCAAAATCTGATTATAACCTGAGTACCCATCCAGAAAGTAGTAGAAGTCACGCCCAGCAAGTCTATCTAGCATCTGGTCAAGAAAAGGCAATGGAAAATGATCCCTACAGGTCACTTCATTCAATTTGCGGCAGTCCATGCACACCCTCCATCCAGTGACAATCCTGGTAGAAATTAACTCATTTTGCTCATTGGTAACCACAATCATACCACTCGTCTTCGACACATATCACATTGGCAAAGTCCAAAAACTATCTGAGATGGGGTACACAACCCATGCATCCAACCATTTGATCACCTCCATTTTGACAACCTTTTACATTGTCTCATTCAATCTCCTTTCATATTCCACGGAGGGCTTGGCATCATCTTCAAGTATAATCTTGTGCATGCAAAAGGTGAGTCTTATTCCCGAATATCAGCTAAAGTCCATCCAATTGCCTTTTTCCTTCTTTGGAGCATCTCCAGTGTTACATCTACTTGCACGTTAGTGAGACAAGACAAAAGAATAACCAAAAAATTTGAACTAGGGCCTAAGAATCCATACCTGAAGTGTGAAGGCAAAGGCTTCAACTCCAAACTGGGAGGTTCCTCGATTGAGGGCTTTGTTGGTGGAGTCTTTCTATTCTCAAGATCCAAAGAGAGCTCACGGAGCTCATAAGAATAAGAGCCCATTTCGTTCAAAGCATTGACACACTCCACCCGACCTTTATCTTCATTCACATCAAGGTTCTACAAAACTCTTCTAGCGGATCCTCCACATTGACCACAACACTAGTATCATCAACTATCACCTTCGTGACAAGATCCAGAAAAGAGCAGACTTCAGTACATTCAGTTGCCTCATTGATTTGCACACATGAAAGACCACTTCTTGATCACCCATCCGGAAGGTGAGTTCCCCTTCTTCCACATCAACTAATGCCTTCCCAATTGCAAGGAAATATCTTACAAATATTATCGGCACCTCACAGTCGACCTCGCATTCCAGAATCACAAAGTCAGCAAGCAAAATATACTTGTCTACCCGGACAAGAACATCATCAATAATACCAAGTGGCCTCTTCATTGTTCTATCCACCATTTGAAATCTCATTAAAGTAGATCTCGGTTGACCAGTACCCAAAGTTTGGAACACGGAGTACATGGAATGGTGAAAGCACCGGGATCTTCAAGCTTTGGAGCCATCCAGTGTAGAATTGCACATACTTGATGAGTTATTTTGATGGTCTCACAATCTGTGGATCTCTATTTAGTCACCAAATCTTTCGTGAATTGGCGTAACTAGTCATTTTCTCAAGATCTTCCACCAAAAGAACATTGATCGACAAGCTTATCATCATATGAATGAACTTTTTAAATTGGTTATCATTCTTTTACTTCGCAAGTCTTTGAGGGTAAGGTGGAGGAGGCCTTGGCAAGGTAGCCTTAACCTTAGGCACTAACGTTTCTGGTATGTCAATTACGTGTTCCCTAGATGGGCTCACGTCATCTTGAGTCTCCACCTTATTATTATGAATATCAATTCTCACCTCCGCATTCAAATTCTCGTCACTCACTTGCTCATCAACTATAGAAATATCATCATCTTGCACTTCAATCTCATCACTCACGACTTCCTTTTGCTTGAAGGTATTCAAATCACCACCTCAACCGCTTCTTGTGATCACCGCCATTGTATACCCGGTATTGTTTCCACCCTTTGGGTTTACTACCATATCACTAGGTAGAGCTCTCTTAGGGTGAGTATTCAAAGATCGCGAAATCTGGCCAAGTTGAACCTCTAAGTTTCAGATTGAAGTCGGTATTCTTGTTCATCATTTGTTCAAACATCGTTGATCCTTCCCATCACATTGTTTGACGAGCTAGGACCTTGGGACAGAAATGGAGGCGGATATTTGTTGTTGATAATTCAGAGGTCTTTGAAAGCCTTGCCCCTGATTCCCTTGATTGCCATTATTCCAACCCCTTGGTTGTTGTTTCATCCCCAATTGTTGTTGTCACCACTCCAGTTGCCATGGTTGTTCTGATTGACCCAATTCTGATTGTTGTTCCCCCAGTTACTATTTCCTTTTTGGTTTTGATTACCCCAGTTTCCTTGGGATATTCATTGTTATTGTTAGTTAGGAGCATTGTCCATTTGTCCTTGGTAATTGTTCACGTACTGCACTTTTTTACTTTGATCATCATACCCATCATCTTGATTGAAACCACCACTTCCTTGCTCATATTGATCTGGACTACCTTGACCTTGTTGACCTCTTTGTCGGCTCTGTTTGACCAACATGTTGACACCTTCCAAAGCAATTACTTGCCTCGGCGCTTGAACTTGTTGCAATTGAGCTTTTGCCAACTGGTTCATTGTTGTAGTTAACTCTGCTATTAACTGGCCATGGTCGTGGAGATCTTTGTGCAGGTAAATGACAGTAGGATCACCTTGTGGCACATTAGGTCAACTTTGCTAAGCTGCGGAAGTATCTGCCATCTCATCTAATATCTCACACGCCTCAGCATAAGGCGTGTTCATATAATTTCCTCATGTTAGCTGGTTCACTACACACCTATTGGTCGTGTTAATGCCACGGTAGAATGTTCGTTGGATCATTGCTTCGATCATGTCATTGTTCGGACATTATTTGACTATTGTCTGATATTTCTCCCAGATATCATAAAGTAGTTCATTAGATATCTATTTCAAGGCCAAATCTCATTTCTCAAAGTCGTCATATGCCATGGCAAGAAAAACTTAGCTATAAACTTGTCCTCCAACTCATCCTGCGTAGTGATGGAATGCTTGGGCATTCTTTCAAGCCAATCCAAAGCCTTCCCTCTAAAAGTGTTAAACGTGTGGAACCGGGCTGGACCAGGCCTCTATTTTTTGGACCCCTAGGGGTTACAGTCGGGGCCAGTTTCAGGTTGGTTCTTAACGGGTTTAACGGGTTCAGGTTCATCCGGATAAAAATTGAATCGTAAGATTTACGAGTTGAGGGGGCTAGGCGAGGCCGGGTTTAGTGTATTTTAAATTTTTTGGAATTTTCTATAATTATTGTAAGTTATATTAATACAAAGTATTAACATAAAGAATACAAGGAAGATGGGAAAAAATTTCACTTATTGCAAGTGCTACATTTATTTCATAATTCAAAGTTTCAAACTTACAAATTAAAAGGTTTACATTTTTAACAACAAGTAAATTCAAAGGTTTTGCATTACCCCTGCAAGTTCTTCATAATCAATATAAACTGATTGACCTTCTTTTGGAGTGTTATATTCGGATGGGTTACCATGTGTTAATATATCTCCAAGTTCCTCGTCTTCTGGGCTATCAACATCTTCACGTCCTTGATTTCTTCGTTTCGATCTAATCTAATATCTGAAACATAGTAAAACTTCCAAAGTATTGCTTCCCAATGATGGGTGTCTCCAAGTTGTTGTCTTGCTTGGCTAAATGCACTCTCCGATGCAACAGTAGAAATTGACACATTTAGCACGTCCCGAGCCATAGAAAAAAGAACAGAAAATTGCTTTCCATTCTCATACCACCATCCCAATGGTGAAAATTCATTTGTTCAAAGAAAATTTTACTTCTGCAAGTAGAATTGAAGTTCATCAATGTTCCTGCTACTGGTTTGAGTGTTAGAAAATGTAAAAAAAATATTAAAACTATCAAGGCCTTCTTCATCATCTACAGTAGCAGAAGTGGTACAGTGCATAGTGGGATTAACATTGCCTACAACACGAGCATCATCATCAATTACATTTGCATAATAATTATATAATTATTGTAATAATTATTTATCTTATTCATATAAACATATAACTATAGGGTGTCAGTTGGTCCAATCTCCATATAAGTATATAAAGCATTCATCAATTGGTGACAATCATACATCTTAAATAGAAGGATTTAAAACAGCACCAATTAAGTAAATTAGAGGAATTGGAAAGGAATATTTTTTGAATTTTGCTTGCATTTTTTCAAGAACATCCTTATATTTTTTCTTTCTTCTTCAATTCAAATAGTAGAAAAGAAATTTCAATTATATGTACTAAAGTCATAGGTAACAGTAGGGTAATATGCTCCAGAAAACTCAACAGTAGCTATATAAAATTCATGTAAAAATTTAACAACATTATTAATGACCTCCCAAGTACTAGTTGTTAACATACGGTTTTTGATTAGTACAATGCACATTAGCAACTTCAGTTATTGGAAATCTATATTTGTAGCAACATTTTTAAAATATATATGTATAATTCCATCTAGTAACAACTTTCTTCTGGCATGTAATTGTCAAATAATCATTTCTATTAATAGCATGGCCAATATAAGAAGTTACTAGCTCGTTGTCACCTATGTTGAAAAAAGGTTTGGAACCCTATAGAGAATGAAGAGGGGCCAAGGATCTTCCTCTCAACAGTGCTTTTCGGGGCTCCCCCTGAATAGAAACTCTACAAGACAGGTGGCTAAACAAATAACGTATGTATTTTTGATATTGTCCATGAGGTCTATAGATATCATCTCTACAAGTACTTCTAGGCATAACGTATGTATGTTTCCATTAACAGTATGTATGTTTGATATTGTCCATGAGGTCTAAGTCTTTTGAATATACATAATAAGATATGATGAAGTAGCAAAAGAAAAAGGTAGACAATCCAAAGCAATTATTTTTGCTAACTTCTCACGATCCTTCATTTTATTATATTTCACTAGACCTTCAGTAGTAGGGTTAAGAGTTGTTTGATTTTCATTACCATCAGCTCCTCATTCTATGGGATGCTCAGTTCTCATATGTCTACTAAGCGTCCCAGTCCCCCCTAAATTTCCTCTAGTCAAATGTTTAAAATCACCGTTATAAATTTTGCATTTAACTCTATCAGTACCTTCTATTATTTCAAAAAACTTTTGAACCTAACTTCTTTTTCTACGATTAATAGTGGAAGCCACGGGTGGTCTACTCCTAGTGCCACAATTCCCGCCTCTTGTAGCAACTCCAACACTAGTAGGTGTAGCTGGTATCTCATCTTCCCCTTCCTACTTCATTATCTTCTATTCTAAAATCTATTGTTCATAATCTATATCTATATTATCATTAGGCGATATTTCGGAAATATGTGAAAATGATAATGGGTTATTACTATTACTACTAGATGCTGAAGGACTACTTCTTTTTTTATTTTCCCTACCAGTGACTCTTTTACACGCTCTTTTAGCAGCACTAAAAATATTGTAAAAATTAAAGTATAAGCTAAAAGTAAAATATAATTAAATCAGTAAATAAGAGAAAGAGTTGGAGGGAGTGCACCGAATTCAATAATGAATTGAGCACTTGATTACACAATTTCGATGTCACCACGAACAAACGTCAAGCAAGAATTTCAAATTTGAACTTCAATTGTTCAAACTTCAAATTCCGAATGATAAAACACGATAAATTAAATTCAAAAAAAGAGAGCCAAATAAAATTAGAAGATGAAATAATGAATTGAAGACTTAAAGACATGTAAATTGGAGAATGAGAGAAACTGAGATTGAGAAATGAGTATTGAGTGAAGAAATAAAGAAGAGGGGGAAGGGGGTATTTATAGTTTTAGATAAGGTTAGTTTTGTAAATTGAAAAAAGGCTAAAAATTATAAAAAGGCTATTTATGCAATATTTTCGTTGGCCAATAGAACAAATCAAGGTCTGACTGTTGCCAACAGTTAGTGGGGCCCACAAATTTCGAAAATAAAAATAATAAAAGAAATAACTAACCGTTTGAACCGAGCCGGTCCGGACTGATTAACCCGGTAAGATTTACTCTTCACTCTTCCCGATTCAATCGGGTCGGTTACCCATTTTTTAAAAATTAAATAGACTAACCCTCTAACCCCCTACCCAGCCAAGCCCCCTCTAACCGATTCGAGCCAGTTCTGGATTTAACTGGTCTAGGACAGTCCGGAACCGGATCAACCCGGCCTGTTTAACACCTATACTTCCCTCTAAGTGAAAAAGGAAACAATCTTAATCTCAATGCATCCTCCGATACATTGATTTGTTTGCTTCCCCAACTGGTATCCACAAAGCCTTTAAAATGTTCATATGCATTCTGATGGGGAGCACATGTGAAGTACCCCCGTTGCTCTAATAAAGTTAACATCACATTTTAAATTTGAAAATTGTTCGCCCTGATCCTGGGTGGGACAATTGCACTACGTGTTCTTCATTTGAAAGCACCCGAGGAGCGACTCTTGGAGAGGTGGGTGGGTTTGGAACATAGTCATTGGCTTGGCTGTCTCTTCGTTGACCTTGAGGTACTAGAGGCACATTTTCTTCACCATTAGCATTCTATCTCCTCCCCGTGGAGAACATTTCCAAGATGATCATTATTTTTCATTTTGTAATTGAATTTATGACACACACTAGTTAGTAATATAGAAGGAAAGAAAAACAAGACATAAAACTACTTAGATAGATATCTAAAACCATTTAGCTCCCTCACAACGGTGCCAAAAAATGATCGAGTCCAACCCCACACCACTATAGAGTGGAAAGAGAGGTCGATGCAACTTTTACCCGAAAGGTCGAAATCAAATCCATATAGATCTAAGATATGTTTGGAATTGGATTCATATCTAATCTATCAATGTGCAATGTTCTTGATTGCACTTCCAATCATTCTTTGTTTATTTACTATTCTACATTACCACTAATGATGCAGGAAAATAAGCTAAGTATGATATTGTTGGAAACACGTTCTCAAGGCATTATACTAAACGTGTGTTCATATTTGTAGGTTTTGATGAATGACAAACTATGCGCAAATTGACATATGACGAGGTCCAAGCACAAGCGCAAAATTGATATATAACGAGATTCAAGCACAAGACAAAGATCGAGATTAAGTTTTATATGAGTCGGTATTTAATTGTGATCTTGATCCGACAACTTAAACTCAAGACCTGGCTTCTCTCGTAAAAATATTTTTAACAAATCATGCATATTTAATTTAGAGCAAAATGATTTTAAATAATGTATATTTACTTTAGTCAAAATGATTTTTAAACATGCCTCTAAAATCTGGACTAAATAATCGATTATGTACTTATGATAATCGATTATGTTTAAGTCAGCTGCTTGACAATCAGTTGTGAACTTATGACAATCGATTGTGTTAAGGCAGTGAGCATCAGATTTTTCAAATCTGCATGACAATCGATTGTGAACCTAATGACAATCGATTGTGATGAGGCAGTGTCCATCAAAGTTTTTCAAAGCTCAAAATAATCGATTGTGAAGCTCATGACAATCGATTGTGTTGAGGCAGTGTCTTCCAGACTTTTTCAAAGTTATTAAATAATCGATTGTGAACCTATAACAATCGATTGTCAAGAGGCAGTGTCTAAATTGATTTTTCAAGACTGATATATAATCGATTGTTAACTTAATATATCGATTGTATAACTAACCGTTACCAAAATGTTTTCAAATACCGTCAGGTAATGATTATTGATTTCCTATAATCGATTGTTTTAATTAAAATCTGGAAAGGATTTTTTGAACGTTGCTGAGTAATCGATTATTGATTTCCTATAATCGATTGTTTTAATTAAAATCTGGAAAGGATTTTTTGAACGTTGCTGAGTAATCAATTGTAGATTTCTGAAAATCGATTGTTTTACGTAAAATCTGGAAATGATTTTTGAACGTTGCCAGTAATCGATTATTGATCTTAGATAATCGATTGTTATGCGTAAAATCTGGGATTAATTTTTGGAACGATTGGCAAACAATCGATTGTGGCATTTTGACAATCGATTGTCACTGAGTAAAATCAGCAATTCTTAATTGGCAATTAGGCAACGGTAATACAAAGTTTTTCAACTATAAATACAGCTTCAATTCAGTCTTTTAAGCACAACAACACACAACAACTGATCATACAATTGCTAAAGCTTGCATACTTTATTACTTATCATTTTATATTCATTACATAAGCTTTTGAGAGCCAAATTCTTGTCGAAAGTTGTTGCGATCTTGAGCGTATTCTTTTTACTCATATCTACTCTTAAAGGAGCGTCTTGTTTGAGTGCTAAGTGTTTTTGTACACTTGAAGGGAAGTGTTAGTCCCTTGTGTTGTAAGAAGGAACTTGTGTTTCCTTGGTTGAAGACTTGGAGTGTTGTATCTCCGAGCAAAGGTTGTTGAGGCTTGTGTCCTCAAGTTGTAACGGTTTGTTGAGCACCCGTAAGCTTAACAAGATAGTGGAAATCTCGAGAGAGTCTCTCGGGGACTGGGCTAGCCACGGGTTGTGGTGAACCAGGATACATCGGTGCGTTTGTTCTAATTTATTTACTTATCGCACTTATTTATTTCCTGCAATTTTTAAATTCCGCAAGTTTACGCTAATTTTTATTATAACGCTATTCACCCCCTCCCCCCTCTAGCGTTAAGCGTATTATCTAACAATTGGTATCAGAGCCCAACTCTCTGAAGACTTAACCGTTTGAGAGAAACATACATGGCTTCTACTCGTGATTCTTTTGCAGGAATAGGTGAAGGACAATGCTCCACCCGACCACCGCTATTCGATAGTACAAATTATACATACTGGAAGGAGAGAATGAGAATATTTGTACAATCAAATAGTTTTCGTCTTTGGAAGGTCATAATGAATGGAGAACAAATTCCAACCAAGAACGTTGAAAATGAATGGGTCCCAAAGTTCGAAGATGAATATGATGCGGATGATATCCGAAAGGTGCAAAATAATGCTAAAGCTATTAATTTATTATATTATGCTGTAAATGCTGATGATTACAGGAAGATATCGTGTTGCACAACGGCAAAGCAAATGTGGGACAAGCTGAAAATTACGTACGAAGGTACGGACCAGGTAAGGGAAGCCAAAATTGATTTCCTAACCCATGCATATGAATTGTTTCACATGAAGGAAGGCGAAAAGGTAGATGAGATGTTTGAACGATTTTCAAAAATCGTAAATGATTTACATGCTCTTAAGAAGACCTTCACGGATAAGGAACTTGTCCGAAAACTTCTCCGAAGTCTCACTCCGGAATGGCGATCCAAGGCCGACGCGATTCAAGAATCCATTGGCATTTCAAATGTCACCATCGACGCATTAAGAGGTAATCTTAAAACTTATGAATCTACTATACTTAACCCTCTTGTTGATGATCAAAGGAAGCAAAGAATCGCTCTCAAGGCAAGCACAAGCCAACCTCAAAATGATGAGGAAGGAGACAACGAGTTCGGACTCGTTATCAAGAGATTTCAAAAGTTCATGCGAAAAGAGTATGAACGAAAGGGCAAAAAGCAAGGAGATCAAATAAAGTGCTATGAGTGCGGAGAAACCGGGCACATTAAATCAAATTGCCCAAATGCTAAAAAGGAGAAGAAACCCTTCAAGAAGCAACGAGCATACATATCTTGGGGAGGCGACTCCGGTGACGAGTCAAGTGAGGAAGAAGAAGACGAAGCCGCAAATCTTTGTCTTATCGCACAAGAAGACAACAAAGAAGAGGTATGTCAAATTTCTTCCAAAAATTTCTTTTCCCTTGAAGAAATGCAAAATGCTTTTGATGAGTTGTATAGCGAATTTATTAAAGCTTCAAAAACTGTTAAGAGTATAAAAGAAAATGCTTCTCTAAAAGAAAAAGATTTTCAAAAACAACTCTCTTTTAAAGAAAAGGAATTGGAAAAACTGATTTTAGAAAATGAGAAGTTGAAGGAGGAAAACAATTTTTTTGGCAAGAGAAGCGCCGACAAGCCCGAGAGTTCTAGAAATTGTACTTCTTGCATGCATCTCAAAAATGAAGTAGAAAGGCTTAAGGGCACCTTAGATAAGTTTAACTCTTCTCATAAAAACTTGAATGAAGTGCTTGTTTATTTGAAGTCGACCAAGCATGGCATAGATTTTAGAAACGAGTCTAAAGAGAAAGTTGAAGCCAACCCCCAACCACCTAAGACTCAACCTAGGATAAATAAAACAAATGTTCATCCTAGATACAACAAACCTAGAAATGGTTTTCATCAATCGCAACCTAGAAATAATCATGCTAGAAATAATGCACATTCTAGGCCAAACACTAGAAGGAATTTTGTACCTTTTAGAACACCTAGAAATGACTTCCAACCTAGAAACAACTATTCTAGAAATGATGCATATCCTAGAACAAATGGTAGGAGAAATGATTTTCACGATTTGCGCAATAGTTATATTGTCAAGAATAGAGTAAATGAATTTCGTCCGTCCAATTACTATCAACCTAGAAGGATGCATAATCCTAACGTGACTTGTCATTATTGTAGACGAATTGGACATATTGCTCCTGCTTGTTTTACACGACATAGACATAACACTCAATCACATCACTATGATTTGCCTAATCCCCAAGGACCCAAAATGGCATGGGTACCTAAAACTCATTAATCTGTTTTGTAGGTATGTTTGAAGAGATCAAGTGTACTATGGTGCCTTGATAGTGGATGCTCCAAGCACATGACGGGAGACGAATCCAAATTCCTTCAACTAGAACACAAGGAAGGGGGAAGTGTTATTTTTGGTGATAACAACAAAGGAAAGATTATCGGCATCGGATCGGTTGGTAAGGATGAAATTTCTTCCATTAAGCATATATTACTTGTGAAAGGTTTAAAACATAATCTCTTGAGCATAAGCCAATTATGTGACAAGGGAAATCTTGTTTTATTTGATTCGGATGAATGCTTAGTCTTTAGACGTAGCGATTTTAAAATTATCCTTCGTGGTTTTAGAATGGATAACATTTATATGGTTGATCTTGCAAATTATTCACCCGAATATGTGAATTGTTTAATGAGCAAAGAGGATGATTCTTGGTTATGGCATCGTAGAGTAGCTCACATCAACATGCATCTTTTGAACAAATTGGTTTCACAAAATTTAGTTGTTGGTCTTCCAAATTTGAAATTTGAAAATGACTCTATTTGTGATTCTTGTCAAAAAGGGAAGCAAACAAAAGCATCTTTTAAATCGAAAAATATTGTTTCAACTACTAGACCATTACAATTGCTTCACATGGATTTGTTTGGACCATCTCGCATTGAAAGTCTTGGTAGAAATCGTTATGCTTTTGTTATTGTTGATGATTATTCCAGATTTACTTGGACTTTATTTCTTGCCCATAAAAGTGATGCTTTTCATAATTTTAAATATTTTATTAATCGTGTTCAAAACGAAAAGGAAACAACCGTCACTTCAATTAGAAGTGATCATGGGGGAGAGTTTGATCACAATCTCTTTGCGGACTTTTGTGACGAACTCGGTATCGAGCATACCTTTTCCGCTCCACGAACACCACAACAAAATGGGGTGGTGGAAAGGAAAAATAGGTGTCTCGAAGAGATGGCTAGAACCATGCTGGAAGAGGCTAAGATTCCCAACATTTTTGGGCGATTGCCGTGAGTACCGCATGCTACGTTTTAAATAGAGTAGTCATAAGGCCAATACTCATGAAAACCCCTTATGAACTCTACAAGGGAAGGAAACCAAATATCTCCCATTTTAGAGTATTCGGTTGTAAAGTTTTTATTCATAACAATGGAAAAGATCAATTGGGAAAATTTGATGCCAAATCCGATGAGGGAATTTTTATTGGGTATTCTTCACGTAGCAAAGCATATAGGGTATTTAATAATAGAACCCAAACTGTGGAGGAATCCCCTCATATTGTGTTTTTCGAAAATAATGCTCGCTTGGCGAGAAAGGATTCTTGTTCTGATCTTGCAGGTATTCTAAATAGTTTAAAAGACAAAGTACAAGAGGAAACTCCTAAGGAAATTCAAGATGAAATCTTGGAACAATCAACGGAGGAAACGCCACAACTAGAGAAAGAAACGAAAATGCCTAACGAGTGGAGGACAATCAAAGATCACCCTCTCGAACAGGTAATTGGCGACGTCGGAGAAAAGGTAAGTACCCGAAACTCCCTTAAGAACACCTTAAGACATACTGCTTTTGTTTCTCAAATTGAACCAACAACCATCTCCGAAGCAATTGGGGATGAATTTTGGACCTTGGCAATGCAAGAGGAGCTTAACCAATTCAAACGGAATGACGTTTGGGATTTGGTGCCAGACCCGAAAATCATACCATTATTGGTACGAAATGGGTTTTTCGAAACAAACTAGATGAAAATGGTGTAATCACTAGAAACAAAGCTAGGCTTGTAGCAAAAGGATATAATCAAGAAGAGGGTATTGACTATGAAGAAACATATGCTCCCGTAGCTAGATTAGAAGCTATTCGTTTATTGCTTGCTTTTGCCTCTTCTATGAATTTCAATTTATATCAAATGGATGTGAAAAGTGCTTTTCTAAATGATGTTATTCAAGAAGAAGTTTATGTTGAACAACCCCTCGATTTTGAAGATTTTAAATCTCCCGATCATGTTTTCAAACTCAAAAAGGCTCTTTATGGTTTAAAACAAGCTCCCCGAGCTTGGTATGAAAGATTGAGTAAATTTCTATTGGAAAATGATTTCATTAGGGGGAAAGTTGACACCACTCTTTTTGTTAAGCATAAAAACATTGATATTTTATTAGTTCAAATCTATGTGGATGATATTATATTTGGTGCTACTAACAATGTTTTGTGCAAGGAATTTTTCGATTTAATGACAAGCGAATTTGAGATGTCTATGATGGGTGAGTTAACATTCTTTTTGGGATTACAAGTAAAGCAAATGAAAGAAGGTACGTTCATTTGCCAAGCGAAATATTGCAAAGAATTGCTGAAACGATTTGAAATGACCAATGCAAAAGCAATGGCAACCCCCATGAGCACATCCGATCATCTAGACAAAGATGAGAAAGGTAAGGAAGTCGACATCAAAAAGTATCGAGGTATGATTGGCTCTCTCCTTTATCTTACTGCTAATCGTCCGGACATCATGTTTAGCGTGTGCTTATGCGCTCGTTATCAATCGTGTCCGAAGGAGTCTCACCTAACTGCGGTGAAACGGATATTGAAGTATCTTGTTGGTATTGTAAATGTGGGTCTATGGTACCCCAAAGGTTCTTCATGCCAACTTGTTGGCTATTCCGATTCCGATTTTGCTGGATGCAAATTGGACTACAAGAGCACTAGTGGCACTTGCCATTTGCTCGGTAGCTCTCTCGTTTCTTGGTTTAGCAAGAAACAAGTAAGTGTTGCGTTGTCCACAACCGAGGCTGAATATGTAGCCGCGGGGAGTTGTTGCGCTCAAATCCTTTGGATGAAACAACAACTCTTGGACTATGGCTTAAGTCTTGATCATATCCCTCTTAGATGTGATAATACTAGTGCCATATGCTTGACGAAGAACCCCGTTCTTCATTCGCGAACAAAACACATTGAAATTAGACATCATTTTATAAGAGATCACGTTCTCAAGGGCGATGTGGAAATTGAATTTGTTGAAACCAAAGATCAATTGGCCGACATCTTTACAAAGCCCTTAGAGAAAGAGTCCTTCTTCCGAATTCGTAGTGAACTCGGGATCCTTGACTCCACGTTGATCTAAGTCATGCATTTCATTTTCCCTTTCACATGTTTTCTAACTTGAGCGTCGGAGACGTCTAACGTATTTTTGCAGGTATCGCCCTAAAGGCAGGGGGAATTATAAAGCTTGACGCACAGAACAATCGATTTCTCTTTTATATAATCGATTATCCAGTATCAATAATCGATTGTCTTGACATTATTTGCGTTATTATGTCTGAAATTGCAGATTTAATAAATAAACAAGTTTTTTATTCTATATTTTTTGCTAATGGCAAAAGGGGGAAGATAACGGGTATGCACCCTCAATACTTATCGGCATAAATTGAGGGGGAATTCATATATTGAGGGGGAACAAATTGCATATCTATATACTTGTTGCATATCTTTACTTGTCTTGAATCGTCATTATGAACTGCCTAATATGCATATCCCGCTTGAAATTTGCCATTATCAAAAAGGGGGAAATTGTTGGAAACACGTTCTCAAGGCATTATACTAAACATGTGTTCATATTTGTAGGTTTTGATGAATGACAAACTATGCGCAAATTGACATATGACGAGGTTCAAGCACAAGCGCAAAATTGATATATAACGAGATTCAAGCACAAGACAAAGATCGAGATTAAGTTTTATATGAGTCGGTATTTAATTGTGATCTTGATCCGACAACTTAAACTCAAGACCTGGCTTCTCTCGTAAAAATATTTTTAACAAATCATGCATATTTAATTTAGAGCAAAATGATTTTAAATAATGCATATTTACTTTAGTCAAAATGATTTTTAAACATGCCTCTAAAATCTGGACTAAGATAATCGATTATGTACTTATGATAATCGATTATGTTTAAGTCAGATGCTTGACAATCGATTGTGAACTTATGACAATCGATTGTGTTAAGGCAGTGAGCATCAGATTTTTCAAATCTGCATGACAATCGATTGTGAACCTTATGACAATCGATTGTGATGAGACAGTGTCCATCAAAGTTTTTCAAAGCTCAAAATAATCGATTGTGAAGCTCATGACAATTGATTGTGTTGAGGCAGTGTCTTCCAGACTTTTTCAAAGTTATTAAATAATCGATTGTGAACCTATAACAATCGATTGTCAAGAGGCAGTGTCTAAATTGATTTTTCAAGACTGATATATAATCGATTGTTAACTTAATATAATCGATTGTATAACTGACCGTTGCCAAAATGTTTTCAAATACCGTCAGGTAATCGATTATTGATTTCCTATAATCGATTGTTTTAATTAAAATCTGGAAAGGATTTTTTGAACGTTGCTGAGTAATCGATTATTGATTTCCTATAATCGATTGTTTTAATTAAAATCTGGAAAGGATTTTTTGAACGTTGCTGAGTAATCGATTGTAGATTTCTGACAATCGATTGTTTTACGTAAAATCTGGAAATGATTTTTTGAACGTTGCCAGTAATTGATTATTGATCTTAGATAATCGATTGTTATGCGTAAAATCTGGGATTAATTTTTGGAACGATTGGCAAACAATCGATTGTGGCATTTTGACAATCGATTGTCACTGAGTAAAATCAGCAATTCTTAATTGGCAATTAGGCAACGGTAATACAAAGTTTTTCAACTATAAATACAGCTTCAATTCAGTCTTTTAAGCACAACAACACACAACAACTGATCATACAATTGCTAAAGCTTGCATACTTTATTGCTTATCATTTTATATTCATTACATAAGCTTTTGAGAGCCAAATTCTTGTCGAAAGTTGTTGCGATCTTGAGCGTATTCTTTTTACTCATATCTACTCTTAAAGGAGCGTCTTGTTTGAGTGCTAAGTGTTTTTGTACACTTGAAGGGAAGTGTTAGTCCCTTGTGTTGTAAGAAGGAACTTGTGTTTCCTTGGTTGAAGTCTTGGAGTGTTGTATCTCCGAGCAAAGGTTGTTGAGGCTTGTGTCCTCAAGTTGTAACGGTTTGTTGAGCACCCGTAAGCTTAACAAGTTAGTGGAAATCTCGAGAGAGTCTCTCGAGGACTGGAATAGCCACGGGTTGTGGTGAACCAGGATACATCGGTGCGTTTGTTCTAATTTATTTACTTATCGCACTTATTTATTTCCTGCAATTATTAAATTCCGCAAGTTTACGCTAATTTTTATTATAACGCTATTCATCCCCTCCCCCCTCTAGCGTTAAGCGTATTATCTAACAGATATTTTTGTAAGTTTTTTTAATTGGTCTAAAGGCACTAGAGAAGTGACTTACACCTAGGTGGGTATCTAACAGGATCTAAAACCTAGAGCGAATTTATTATAATTGGGATCATGATATAGCCATTATACATAACTACTCACTCTATACCTCTCGGTAGTTTTAGTGACTTTGCCTTAGTTGGCTTTCTCAAGCCCAATTGGGTGTTTAAACAATGCAAGAATAATTGGCTCAAGTACGGTATTACTATCTCTAGGTTTCACCCTTTAATTGGGGCTATCAATATCTTGAATACACCCCAATTCCTTTTGGCCTAAATTTCTTAAACTTAGTCTCTCTTCTCAAGAAGAGCCTAAGTCAAAAAGACGCAAATCATTGTTTCCCCACCAATTCAATATTTAACGCATAAATCACGCCAAATATTATTCACTCATAAATATTTAAGCCCTAAAATTAAAGACCCTTTAAATACTCACACTAGGATTGAGCCTCAAGCCTAGCTAATGGGTTTAGCTACTGATAATCAAAGAAGAAATCAAAGATTTAGATGAAATATAACCCATAAAAAGTAATTATAAAAGAAGAATCTTAGATTAATTGCTAAAGATATTCTAAAATTACTCAAAAAGTTAAAAGGGGCTGGTTCACGTGCTCTCTAAAACAATCGATGACCTAAAAATCTGAAAAAGAACTATTTATATACAACTAAAATTTCCAGATAAAAATGCTCCTACGGAGGTACCGCTAACAATGGAAATGGACCACTGTAGCGCTATGACTACTACGGCTGCGAAAAATCAAGCGCGGACCATGGTCTTCAACTTTTTCCACTTTTGGTTCTTTGAATCTGGCTTTCATTGAGGGCGATAAAATGACCGCGGTCGCGCAAAAGCCACTGCTACCGTGCAATTTCACCGCAGCCAGCAATAACTTGTTAAGCCAAAAATTATAGCTCTTTGAACCTTGCCACCGCGGAGAGCGAAGTCAAGATTGCCTCAGTCGTGGACCCTTCCCGTCCGCGTTTGTTTCTTCGCTGTCAGCGCTCTTTTAACCCAACTTTTGAATTTGTGCATGTTTCGCTCCTTGTTGAGCTGTTATGACTTCTTTGTCTCTTTTTGACCAAATACTGCAGATAAGCACAATAAATTAGCTTACAAAATACATGTACACACTTTTAATCCAAAATCTAAGCAACAAGAAGCATCAAATAGGCTAGATTCCTAGTTATCAGTTCACATGGTAGGTGCGTAAGAAAGATTGTTTTTAGCAAAATTCCTTCTCCAACAGTAATAAAATAATTGTTGGCCCCATTTTTAATTCCTAACTTCCTTCCCATATATTTTATCTTCATTATTTCCTTCCACATTCACTGTTTATATGAAAACCGACCGATTTTGGTCGATTTCTTAAAACATAAATTTTGCGGGACAGTAAAAGAGTTTTTCGCATTTTTGCGCCAAAAGAACCGACCGAAGGTTGTTAGTTCCGAGGGCCTTGGGTGAGTTTCGGATGGTCAATCGGACAATTTCATGAAGTTTGAAATTGCAGAAATCTGTTGCTCAGTGTTGTAGACATTTGACCTTCGCGTTCGCGAAAGGGGAGCCGCGATCGCAAAGGGTTAGTTGGAGAAGTCTGTTATTTTGGTCTTTGAGTTCATGGTGAAGGCTTCGCATTCGCGACGAGTTGGGAATTGATTCACCGCGTTTTCGAAGTGAGACCCACGTTCACATAGAGGGAATTGTTTGGCTGGGGTGAGGTGCGTTGTTCATCGCGTTTGCGGGTGAGGGAGCGTGTTCGCGAAGAGTCAGGTGGTGGAATCATTGCATTCGCCAGTGACATGACGGGATCGCGAAAGAGGAATTTTAGGATCTGAGAATTTGTGGTTCGCGATCACGAAGGATGTCCTGTGTTTGCAAAGAAGGATTTTAAGACTCGGGCAGAATGCTTTAAAAAGGCTTTTTCGCGACTTTGAACCTCACTTCCACCATTTTTGAACGAGAAAAGATCTTGGAGGCAATTTTGAAGATGGAAAATCATTGTTATTCATTGAGATAAGGATTTTGTACCCTAAAACTCGATTATATGTTTAATTCATGAGAATTAGTAAAAAAAAGGTGGAGTTAGGGATGAAATCTTCTAGGGATTATTCGAGGGGTCAAATAAACTCCGATTTCAGAGTTCTTTATATGTACGGACTCGTGAGATGATGAAGAACATTTCAGTATAAAGTTTGTTCGGTTCCGGGATGCAGACCCGGGGGTCGGGTTTTGACTGTTTTTGGGTTTTGTGCTTAAAATCGATATTTTTCATTGGAATTCATTCGTTTAACATAATTTGATGATAAAAATTTGAACTTGATAGATTTGGAGCACTCGGAAGTTGGTTCAAGAGGCAAACGTGTTGCATAGTAGCTTTTCAGGCTAGTTCGAGGTGAGTAATGATTTTAAATGTTGTTCTGAGGGTATGAAACCTCATATTTCACAACGTTTGGCTGTGTTGAGTGACCCACACGCTAGGTAACAAGCGTGGGGTCGTGCACCATTGAGGATTGTGACTTAGTCCATCCCGAATGACTACTTTCTGTATATTTGTTAGTTAATTGTTTGATATTATTATACTTTGGGTTAAATGTCATATTTGGGCTTCGTGCCAACTGTTTGAACCCTTAGGGGATCGCTAATGATATTTTCCTTACTGTTTGATGTTATACTTGTGCTCAGTCATCTCAGATCTTTCAACGTTTTCAAAACTCAGTTATATTAATCTGTTTTAGAAACCGTAAATGATGTTTTAAAGATATTTTGAGCGGAGCTGCATATTTTTACTATTGCCCGAAGGGCTTATGAGATTCTGACTGAGTAAGGCTGAGAGCCTGTATTGTGAGAATACTTTTGGGTCGAGCTACACGCCACAGCAGTGATACACTAATTATGATATTGAGGCCAAGGGCCTGAGATTGTACGCAAGGAGGTGGCTTGATATTGATATGAGGCCGAGAGCCTGTTTATGATGCTACGATGGCTTTATATTGCGCTTGGGCCGCAAGGGGTCCCTCCAGGAGTCTGTGCAACCCCCATTGAGCGCGAATACTCATTGTGACATGATATATAGCTTGAGGGGATGATATTATTCTGTGATATTGCCCGAGGGGCTGATCCTGTTATTGTTACTGAGCCTGAGGGGCAGTTCTTGTGTGTTTACCTTTCTAGCTGCTTTTCCTTTAATTGTTAATGGCTTAAAAGGCGTTTTATGAGATTTCACTATTTAATGGTGTTTACTGATTTTGTTCTGCCTCTTATAGCTTAATGTTGTGTTTAACGTGATTTTATATCCTCAGTTTTCATTTATTGTTATTACTCACTGAGTTGGAGTATTCACTTTACTCCCTGCACCCCTGTGTGCAGACTCGGGCGCTACAGGTCTAGCTACTGAGGGTTGATAGTTCCAGCAGGTCTTCAGAATTTTACTAGGTAGCTGTTTGGCGATTCGCAACCCAGTAAATTCTCCCTCTGTTTTATTTCTTTTTTTTAATTCAATCATTTAGTAGTGGAGTAAACTCTCAAACTTGTAGTACGGCTTTAGATGTTCATGATTGATGACACCCCGATGTCCGATTGTGTTGATTTTTATTGCCGCAAATTATACTGTTAAATTCTTATTTTGGAATTTTATTTATGCTTAAAGACTTGGACATTATTTTAATTGATTAAAGTGAATTGGAGATCTGTCGGCTGGCCTTATCTTCACGAAAAGCATAATCACGATCGAGTTGAATTTAGGGTCATGACACCTTGGCATTCTTTTACGTTTAGTCAAAAGAGAGAAGAAACACGGTTGCAGATGTGGACTCCTACTCTTGTTTAAAAAACTTACCTCGCCAGGATCGATCAATTTAGTGACTGGAAAACAGAAAGAAAGATCTCTCCCCCCCTCCCCCCCCCCCCCCTCACCCCCACCCAAAAAAAAACAATATTTATGCACTGTTTATCGTAAACTTGGAATAAATGAAGCAAATCCTAATGACAAAACAATAATCAACCATTACTACTCGAAAAGTTGTAATATAAACAACATAGAAATGATAATTTGTTGCAGTATTCTTATTGACAGTGATGATCTTGACATATATATCCATTATCCCAACGATGGTAGTAAATACACTCTGAAGGACACTGTCAGTGAATTATGTACCTCAAATTGGGATGGAAAGAAGCTCTTTTTTTTAAATTGGAAAGGCGAAAAATAATTACATTTTTAATGCGTCTGGTATTGACACCTCTGAGTTTTATCCGCCACAGTTTCTCTTGCCCTTTGCAGAAGTTACTTACAAAATTGCAAAGGCTGTTTCATCGTGTAAATTTCTATTATGGCATGTCAACCATCTCATGATCTGGAGTCTTGTATGTGAAAGCTGATTCATCACTGGATCGCCTTTTGACCACACTCGCCCTTTGCATTAACCGGACCAGTGCTTGCACAACTTCAGACATTGGGGGTCGAAACTCAGGTTCAGGCTGTACGAGAAATAGTTGACCGGATGTCAAAAGGTTACTATGAGGGAGAAAAAGGTCACATTCAAACTATTGCAAGTAAAGTAATTCACTTCAGGTATATCCATGAGCAAGTATTCATGAGTCCACCAAATCTTTCTTCATGAGTTGGCTCATCTCGAAGGCGCTTTAGATCGAGAAAAGCTTAACTAAAAGTAACTTTCGACCGTGGTGTGCAAGAACTTTGCCTTTGAAGTTCCCAAACTTTATTAACCATTTGGGCGCCTCTGCCATACCAAGACTCACATGCATTAATTGCAAGAAAGGTCATTTATTTGCTGAAGCGTTTGGTCCTTGAGTATGTAAATTCCCTATGATTATTGACTTTCCCTTCCATCAAAGATATTTTGGGAGTCCTTTCATCTTTTAAGCTTCCGACAGATGGATAAACATATAGGTATACTATAAATGAAAGATTGCGCATGTAAAAGCTCACCTGAACACAAAGTGCAATAATATCCGCAAATCGGGACAAAGACTTTGCAGGATACATGCCATTTAGTGCAGGATCAACCATTTTTGATAAGGCATCTATATCATGGAGTTGAGGCGTAGCCCATCTCACAAGTGACTGTTCTGATCTCATTCTTGAACTAAATGATTTAATAACAAAAGATCAGGTCATTAATAGAATTCAAAAGTCAACTACCAATGTCTGCAATCAAGTTTACCTATCAAGTGGTTTCCTTCCTGTCAGCAACTCCAACATTACCACACCGAAACTGTATACATCACTTTTTACAGTATATACTCCAGATAAAGCAAATTCTGGAGCGCTATAACCAAACGAGCCAACCATCTGTGTGGATGAAACCTGTGAACATTAAGAGGAAATTACAGCTTTAGGCAATAATACTTATCAGAATCAGTCAGCTTTTCGAAGCATGAGCTTCCTTCACAGGAACGTCTGCATAAGGAGATTCTTTTTTCCCAAAAACCATTGACACAACTATAAGGATTTTCTAGGCTGGGAAATGGGGGGTCTTCACTAAAGGTTGTGCACATTGGTAATGCACGTGTTTAAGCACCTAACATTGCTCCAGAAGGACAAAAACAAAATTAAGCTGTCACAATCATATCTCCAATTCATGACTAATCTGTAAAGCTGTACCAAGAAACAGCAGCTTACCAATATCTGCTCATACTAGAGTATTTCAACTGGTAAATTGATTGGCATCATGTCGTAAACCTTATATGTACCACCCAACATTATAAACAACCTTGTTGTGCCAGACAAAACGACAATAATAATGTAGATTACAGACAATCTGCTTTACTAACTCACCGGGCGTTCTGTGTTTGGATTCAAAGCTGCTAACCCACAATCTGATAAATGAGGATTGAGCTCTTCGTCCAGTAAAATATTTGCGGATTTGAAATTTCTATGTACAACAGAAGGTAGACAAACTTCATGCAAGTACCTGAAAATACGAGGTTTAAATTTTAAGCCAACCCAACAAGCAAAGGGCTGAGACAGGTAAAATACTATACAACTACTACATACTCTAAAGCTCGAGCAGTGCCAAGTGCTACTCTAACCCGAGCATTCCAAGTAAGCAATGTGCTCCTCTCATCAGCAAAGTGCAGCATATCATGCAAGCTACCATTAGCCACATGGTCATAAACCAGAAGACGCTGCCCATGCTCAGCACAGTATCCTATCAATGCAACTATGTTTTGGTGTCTCAGCCTTGACATATTTGAGACAGCTTCAAGAAAGTTATCTTCTTCCTGCAGCGACAATGCTGCACTGTCGATCTTTTTGATGGCCATTATCTGGTATAGACAGTTGTTAGTTCATATGACCACTAACAGTTGTAGTTAGCACCTTTTGTACAAGCTACATGAATGCAAACTAATAATTTCCCTATCAATAATGTTATTGACACCTCAAATATCAAAATCATTTATTTGAACAGTTGGCATCAAGTTGGGAGCAGAGAAATAGTCGACATAATTGGTTCATCAAAAAAGAAATAGCCAGCAGCACATCCTAATAATAAACCAAAAAGTAGAAGATATAGTAAGTCGAACTTTTAAACTTCTAAGAACGTTTTTGCTTAAGACTACATCATATAACCGAAGGACAAGGTTAGAACATCATAATTATTTCTGGCTGAGAAGAGAAGTGAGATGACCATCAAAGTGACCATATTATTACACCCATCAACACAAGAAGAAAGACAAAATCAAAGATGTGACCACAGAGGAGTGAACAATTGACACGTGTTCATCACAACGTGAGCCGATTGTGGGCATTCAACTTTGTAAAAGATGTAACAGGCAAGGTGAATCAAAGAGTATCAAGGACGAAATCTCAGTAAAGAGAATCTCTAAACAGATTAGCTACTAGCAAGAAGACCTACTCCCTCCGTTTCATATTGAATGACTTACTTTCCTTTTTAGTCTGTTCCAAAATAAATGACACATTTCTAAATTTGGTAATAATTCAACTTTAAACTCTTCATTTTACCCTTTTTGCCCTTAATGAGAAGCTTTTATAGCCACACAAATGGTATGGCCCTACAAACTTTTTACCCCTTAAACTTTTAAGGCCACAAGTTTCAAAGGTCTTCTTCTTTTTTTCTTTAACTCCGTGCCGAGTCAAACTATGTCAAACAATATGAAACGGAGGGAGTAATATTTTAACTCCCATGCGGAAGAGCATCAAGAAGTGTGCTAACTTCTACTTAGCTTTAGTAATACACAGATCAAATATTTGCCCTTGTAAAGTTTGCCAGAAAAAGAATATTGTGAAAGAAACTAAGGATTCCACCCAAACCTTAAGGCAATGGATATGGTAGGCCAAGATATTCATATACTGCTTTGGATACCCCCTCATTTACCCGAGGTGGGAAATTATATAACACAACAATCTTTCTTTTTTTTTTTTGAGTAAAGTAACATTTATATAGCACAACAATCTTCTGCACTAGTAATGGCTGGTTACCATGTCAAAGCATCTTAACAACCACCCAAAACCTTATGGTGATGGGTGGAGTGGCCAAGATCTTTATATACCTCTTATGATGTCCTTGAGGATCCGATGAACAATATACAACTCACAAGTACGCAAATTCTCGAAACATCAAAACGAGGATGTTCTTGAGTGACAGATTAAATTTATTCAATGTTGTTCAGCTTTAAATAGTTTTGAATGCACATCTAACATAAGTACCAAAGGTAAGAAGTGATGGTATGACAGCTGGAATGTAAACATCTCAAATTACCTTCCCGTTAGGAAACTCTGCCCTATAAACACGCCCGAGAGATCCTTCACCAATGAGATTTTCTTGACTGAAGCTGTTCGTTGATGTTTGCAGAGCAGCAACGGTATAAGAAGTTGCAGTTATCGGGGACTTCACTCTCCTTACAGATCCATTCTTCCCTTGTATCCTTTCAACTGTCACCTTCTCTGTAGGTGGGGGCTTCAAGTCAGCTACAGCAGCCGCAGGCTTTGCCCTTTGCTCTTGTACCTCCATATTCACTAAGATTAGGCAGAATATATGAGAAACGAACCAAGCTAGTGCCAATTTCCAAATAAAGATAGCACATCACAATACAACGGTTTGTCATCTGAGGTTATTAGCACCAATCACAATACTGAGTCTGGAGGAAAAAAGTTAATAGAACAAACCTTTATCTGTGTTAACCGGAAGACTTCCTGGAGAGGGTCTAGCAGCAATTTCCTTGCCCTTGCCTCTCCGGAAGCAAAACACAAGTGCTACCAGAGCAAAAAGAACTGCTAGAGAAGATCCAATAACTATGCCAATGATAGCTCCAGTTGTCAATCCCTTCTTTTTATCGCCATTTTCTGGATTAGAACCTGGTCTTGTACGTGAACGAGGAGGAGACCGGTTACGGTTGTTGCGAGATCTGCCAGGAGGAGGTGGAGTGTATGGTGGTGGAGGAGGAGCTGGACCATTTGCAAAAGAATTTCCATCGTATCTGTCATGTTAGACATTATGTCACATCCCTTGAAACTGTAACAATCTAAACCATGTAAAAATATATAAGATGTGAAGCCACTTACACGAAGTTAGAGATAAATAGGAGTTCATTTGGGATCCATCCACTAAAATGATTCTTTGCAACATTTCTGCAGAAAGGTTTTGTTTTTTTCCATAAAAATCTCTATTGACATTGAATCAAACTAGCTAGGCCCATTAATTTACGAATAAAGTGTTGAGACTTACAAATTAGTCAAAGGTAAACCAACCAGGATATTGAGGGTACCACTGAGCTGATTGTTTTGCAGATGGCTGCCAGAAATTTCAATATCATGTGTAAGTCAAACAAAGGAACAGTAAATCCTATGAGTAAAATTATTGCACTTACAGTGTGGAAAGATTTGTCAACAAACTGAATGAAGGAGGGAGATCTCCAGAAAAGTTATTTGAAGACAAATCCCTGCAGTAGCAGCAAATCAGTGAAAGAGTAAACTAGTGAAACAAATGTTCTGAAGCCATGAGGATTCAACATAGCCAGAAAGCTCATCAGGGTACTGAGCGCTACCACAAATTACACTGTTTCCTTGAGTTGGATTCTGAAAGATCCAATAAATGAAAACGAAAAGCAATTAAAGCTTCAAAGAGGAGCAGGACACCAATTCTATTACAATCAAAATGATTTTTACACAAAAATGCGTATGAAAGAAAATAAAAAGTTGAAGTTTGCAAATCATTGTTCATTAAAGTTAAGCAGATAGCGAACCTAAAAGACATCTATACATGATTACATCCTATATTTAGCATGTGTTATCTACATCTCAAAGCACTCATGTCTGTTCATTGTAGGCAAATCAAAACAAAATGAAGGGCCAGAAACTGCAGGTAGGAGTCACCATCTTATGATGAATTCAACCTAGTAACTGGACTTGAACTGGAATAGGAAAAGAAGAACTTCAACTGTGGCAATGTATGAACTCTTTTAGAAAGTTATTCAGAAAAATAAAAATAAAGACGGCAGAAGAAGTAAGAAGAAAAGAAAAGAAAGGGGGATTCAACCAGAAAACATCAATTAAGTAAAGATTAGTAGAATACTTACAAGGTTGCCAGGTCAGAGTGATTGGTGAACACATCTCCAATTGTTTGAGAGAGTGAGTTACGGCTAAGATTCCTAAAAAATGAACTGCTAAGTTAGCTATTTTGAAAAACGTTGCCTAAAATGATCAACGAAAGAATAAAGCAAAGATCAAGCAAATGCTAATTTTGTTTTGGGAAAGTATGTCGCAGGTCTCGGCACTCACAGATAATTAAGGGTAACCATGCCAGTAATAGAATAAGGAATGTTGCCACTTATATTGTTCTTTGCAAGATTCCTGCATTGACAATTATTATATTGTCAGTGAGTCGATCATAAACAGAAAAGTTTTCAAACAAACCAAACACTTTATAAGGAGCAAACATTACAGGCTGGTGAGATTGGGCGGAAGCTGATATGGAATAGTATCATGAATGTTGTTGCCGCTCATATCCCTAAAAGACAACAAAGTGCAGAAGTTCAATTTTATTGCGATAGTAGGTCCTCTAAATTACCCTTTGCCCCTTAAAAGAAAAAGTCCTTACAAGTTCTTTAACGAGGTAAGACCATAGAGCATGTATCCCAACGTTCCATTGAGTCCCAAATCAGGAATTTGACTGTCACAGCAAGAACCGAATGTTATGACTATCAATTAAATCATAACTAAAATGTACAAAGACATGCACTAGGTTAACGGTATACAAACTTACATTGAAACAACAGAAGTTCCCTGACAAGTGATTCCTTTCCAAGACTCGTTACAGGGATCACCACCATTAGACTTCCAATTAGTGAGTTGAGAAGGACTATTCAATGAACTATACAAGACCTGAAGAGCTTGCACTGCAGATTAAAAGAGTCGATCAATGAACATAGCCAGAAAATCTCTCCAACAAGATTCAATATTTATGTAGTAAAGCTTCAATCTTAACTAGCATTGGCTCTGGAACTTGCTAAAAGAAGAAAAACACTCAGAATGGGGAAGAAACCATAGTACCAAATTAACAAATCCTGCATTCAAATCAAATAATTTAAACATTCAAACCAATAGAATGCGTTCTTAGATCACAATCTTAAAAGCTCTCCAAGTGAAACAGATTATTCATATTATTTATAGTAGTAAAAGCATAAAGACTGAATATTTTCATAGTAAAGCCTCAATCTTTGACTTGCATTGACTCAGAAACCCAATAAAAAGGGGGAAAAAGGAATTCCAGAAAATGAACAAGCAAATACATTACAATATTAACCAAATCAGGCATTCAAACATCAAACAATCAGAATAATCGTGCTCTAGAGATGGATCCAAGATTTTAAATCAGTGAGGTGCAAAAGGGAAAAGGTGAGAAAACTCACAATCATTAGGATCAGTGTTTGCTTCAACAAGAAGAAGAGATGAGATAAAAAACACTGCCACGATCACCACCAGTAGCAAAGGGGAGAAAATAGTGTCTTGCTTACACGTATTTCTCTTCATTTTTCTACCTTGTTAGCTTAGTGTGTGACAAGAATTTAAAGGGGTTGTACAGAAACAAAGCTAAGAAGGAAAAGCATGGAGAAAGAGAGACATGGAAATAACATTGGCAGTAGTGGTAGTAGGTGTCACCATCGTTAAAAGAGCTCTCCCTGATTCCAAGCTCTCCTCCGGGTTATTATTAAGAGAGAGAATTTTATGTGTATGACTCCACTTATAGTGTGTATCTATAGCTGTCGGCGAAAATTTTACTCGTAGTAGCTTTAATTAAGAAATTACTTAATTAAATCCCAATTCAAGTTCATTAGAGTTTGTTTGGATTGTTATTACCTGTTCTATTCTATTATATTTTTATTTTTAATTATACAATATTTTTATTATTTTTTAAATTTTTATTGTGTTAAATTTATTATTATATAATAACGATAAAATTCACTTTATAGAACGATTCGTTTAGTATGATGGCGTGGTTCACTTTTTTTTCTCTCA